>JAMGYZ010000021.1:0-1200000 GCA_024713785.1 Morchella sp. 2018-W45
GAT
The DNA here is from genome assembly GCA_024713785.1 of Morchella sp. 2018-W45. NCBI lineage: Eukaryota > Fungi > Ascomycota > Pezizomycetes > Pezizales > Morchellaceae > Morchella > Morchella sp. 2018-W45. Next base: position 4 of record JAMGYZ010000021.1, read on the forward strand.
GTAAAATTAAAACTCTTTCCAGTTATTCATCCTCCCATCCACTGTCTTGCTCAAGCTCCACATGGACGAGGTCTTTATCTTGACCAAACCCGCCAGGTTCGTCACCATCATCATCAGTATCAGCATCATCATCATCATCCTCCTCCTCGTCATCATCATCACCATAATCAGAATCCTCTCCGTCATATTCATTCTGCATCTCTTCGCCCCTCCATTCCCATAATGGTTTCCACGTGGTAGTGGCTGCCAGCCGACTACTATCAATTGCAAGGTCTTTACTCCGTAGCCATCTAACCCGAATCTTTCGATACCATACTCCAAAAACTGATTTCCCTGGCGCCTCAAACTCAGAATCGATCCTTGTGCTAGTACGTTTTACTAATGATGCACCACCAATTGGGCCAGCTCCTGCCCATGCCATCGCAAACCCGGCCGGTAACGACATTTTCGCCTGCCGCACTCTATCCATGCTTACGCCACTCTCAACCACCAATTTGGCATTGTTCAAGAGTAGGAGGCCAACAATCAGGTAGATGTCGTATCTCTGTTGCCACTTTCTGAGAATCCATTTTCTTGTTTCTTCGCTCCTGCACTGGGCCTCGAACCATGTAGAATGGCTCAATATAGTGTGACGCTCGCCCTCTGGGGCAAAGAGCTTGCTGGCAGAGGTGTCGGTAGAGTGACGGGTGAGAGCTAGTAAGTCAACTAGAGTAGAACGTAGCTTCGAGGTGTTATTCGTCGTGGAGCTGGCCTTGTAGATGCCAAAAGGCTTGATTTCGATGGGTGTTGGAAGGTCCGTACGGGTGGGGAAGGAGTCGTGGAGATCCTCGTAGAGGTTCTGAGGGTTAACAAAAAGCGCACCGATCGGAATGGTATCGGGTGCAGCAATTTTAGAGAGAGGCGGAGGGGGTGCTGACATTGGGTAGTAGGAGGAGGAGGAGGGCAGGATGCTACAACAAGTGCGATGACAGAGAAAACTAGTGAAGAAATAATGGCAGTCGCATGCAAGGCCTGTCAAGATTTGAAGAAGAATACTTTACTTGAAGGGTGCAATGAGGGGTGATCATAGGCATTCATTGATAGATCATTCCGGTCCAGACTGCATCGGTAATGTTTTATTTTATCACAAGTGACAGGACGGGCCCTACCGCCCAAGAGGCCAGCGGGCACTTTTCTTTTTTTTTAGCGAGTGGGCTGAGACAGCAGGTTGCTTCTCGCTTTCTGACTTGTCAAAATATGGGCGTTGAGCCTCAATCATGACCTCTGAAATTTTAAGAATAGTTCTCATCGGTGAGAGTGCCCGGCCCCGTTCGTTATTACCCAGTTTTTGCGGTACCACGCACATAAGAAAGTTCGATACTGCAAAAGGCGAACGTTTTCCCAGCGCGTGGTAATTTCATAGCGTTTTTAAACACAGCTGGGTCTACTCGTACGTTTGGAAAAATGACCGCTATTGCATGCCATACAAATACGCGCCAAGTCCAAAATTTTAGTATGGTATGCAATAGTGGTCCATTTTCTAAACGTCAGGAAAGTACTAGTACATACAAAAATTTGGAGCCTTATGCAGGATTTGGCGGGAACGCCCGCCTAGTTGTGATGGTAACGGGAAGAGTGAATGCCTAGTACTAACAAAAGATGCGTGATAGGAAAAGTGAACTCTTGATACTAAAGAAAGGGTCCGATAGGTATGTACTACATATAAGATTCAAGGCCTTGTACTCTAATATTATGAAGAAATGTGCCGTACTTCGCTTTGCGCTCTGTGATAAAGTATAGTCCGGCATTGTATGCATCAAAAAGTGCATTATAAAGCATTTCCTGCGTTTTGTACCACTGAGGTGTTAGGTTGCCAAAATAACTGGCAGTTTAGTCCTTTATTTCTTTATTTGACGGTTTTAACCCTCAATAGGGTTAATTATCGGAGGAAAGTTCTTCCTGGAGATCGGGTCAAATCAAATATCACATAATTCCACCCTGTCCACTTCATTATCAACTGGGGAGAAGTCTAAAGAGTGTGTGGCGAGAGGATTTGGAGTACTGAAGACTAGCTTTCGCCGCTGGCTGCAAGAGAAGCGTAATTCTGTCGCCTCCCCTCGCCTGTCTGGTGATGAGGGTGGTTAGGTTCTTATTTCAGCTCATTTGGCAGTTGCTGTCCAGAATTTTCATTTTCAGTTAAGTTTCCAAAAGTTGGGCAAAGGTTGTAAAGCCGAAACTGTCTAGTTGCAATCCTCGCTCTCATACACATGGGTTTACTCTTACAAGGCTTTCAAGACAACTGAGGCCAGTGCACAGCAGCTAGAGGCTCAACGCGCATTTGGTAATTCTGAGAGTGATATTGTGCACGTTTTTTAATGTGTGGAGGCCTGATGACCTATCTGTTGATGGGTAACACATCACCTACCTACAAAAGATGACTTGTGATTGGCCCGCCTTATCACATAGCCCGTTAAAGCTACCTATGGGTTTTAAGGTGTGTGGGATAAGATAACGTGTTGAAGCATTGCGTAGAGCCTTCCGTTGGGTTCTGATAGGTGGAGGGGCCGCTTCAATTGCTCAAATATTACCCATATGCTTCATAGGAACAAATGATACTTCACCACTTGTTCGCCAATACCGTGAGGTTTTGCACCAGTTTTGGCCAAGCCCATGAGAATCGGTAACCAAGTCCTTAGCCTTCTAGATACCATGGAAACAGCCCTCTCCCTTTCACTCCCTTTGCCCCTTACTTTCTTCATAAGAGTTTGTATTATTCGCAAAGGTTTGAAACTGCTTGTTGGAACAAAATAGTTTGAAAAAAGCTAGGAGACTACTGTGATCGATACTTCCTAGATTGAGGGATACTAGTAGCTTACCCACCTATAGGTTGGCAAGTGTCATGTATTCCTCGGCCGCTCAAGGTCTTCCCATGCACCAAGTACGCGCACTTTGGAAAGGAAAGGGGATCTTTGTGGTGTTCGCGTACAACTTGCTGGTTGATTCTAGATACAACATAGAGTCCTTATACTCTATACTTGTGGGAAATAGGGAATAGAGACCGTTGGTAGGACTGTCCAGGGTGCGTTGAGCATGAGGGACTTCTTTTCCAAAGTGCCACTCTTAGTGTCAATAACCCTGACCCTGAACCCGCAGCGGTGGCCTTCCTACCACATCTTTATAAGGTGGTTGCTGCCCAAGTTGAGTATACAAATATACCCACTAATAGAAGACACTGCATTCCCTTGAGCCGGCAACGACTGTTTACACAAATCATCACATCAACGTACCGCTGAGTCTGGACGCAAAAAGGCGTTCGCTTTAAAATTAACCACATACCTAAACGGAACAGATTCGAAGGTATTCCCCTAGAGTATATGTCTTTAACTGGGACTAATATGCTTCAGGAAGATGGAGAGCGAATATCCTACGGTCTTCGTGTATATGAAAGGTATCGACAACTTGATCGATACCCTATATTCGTCTCTTATAGAACGCAACGAAGCACGATTCTATCTCACGCACAAGGCGATGCAGGACCACGCGAAACAATACACTCACCCTTTCCCCCCGCCGCCTAGCTTTGAGCAATTCAAAGAGCAAGTCCTACATGGATCCGGAAGAAGAAAGGATATTCGGTGGATCTGGAGAGCGCAGTGGACAGCTGATGTGCTTTACCGTAGGCACATGGACAAGACGCAGCCGGAAGACCTTCAAAAGGCCATAGAAATTATTGAGCAAGAGGATCAACAAGTCCCACTGCTAACGTCTAACCTAGTTAGGCTTGGGGCATATCTGATTGAGAGGTTCAAATGGAGTCATGACGAAACCGATGTTGAACGGTCAATTGACGCTCTAAAGGTTGCGCTCGATTTGGTGCCATCGAGCCACCCATTTCGTGGGATTCTCGTCGCACTCATGATGCACAGTATCTCTGGTAGACAGGATACACTTGGTCAGCTGGGTTGGCAAGATGTCACTCAAATGAGGAAGCTATGCAATGAACTGAAATCACTATCACCAACAACCGGACTGTCAGCGTTGGCTTTGGGGGCAACCTCGATGTTAGACGGGACGTGCAAAACGAGTGATCCGAGGGTGGAAGACATCGACCAAGGTATTGGTCTGCTTCAGGAGGTTATTAAGTATCTGCCGCCAGATGATTACAAGAGAGGGAAATACCTTTCCGAAATGGGGTTCGCCTTGATAAGGCGATTCGAGCTTTCTAAAGTTCTTTCGGACATAAATACCGCGGTCGATTTGTTTTATGAGGTGGTTAAAGAGGGAAGGGGAGACCAGTCAGTTAGTCTGTCGGGTCTGGGTCTGGCCTTCCTTAAAAGGTTTGGGGTCTTGGGTGATGCCGCAGACCTCGAGAAGTGTATACTGCAATATGAAGAGGCAGTGAAGTTGGGGATATCAGATGGCAGGACGCGATCAGCGATGTTGGCCGAGTTGTCGGGCGTAGTTTACATGCGATATCTGCGGCTGGGTGAAGTACCTGACCTGGAGAGATCCATCGATTTATCGAGGAGAGCGTTACGTGCTATGCCTGATGATCACGATTTGGAGAGTTACAACCAACTCGAATACACCTTGGCTATTAAATCCAGTATGCTCTATCGAATCAACAAACCCACACGTAGTCTCCGTCAGGCAGAAAATAAACGAGAAAATATAGACTCTGCACTTAAAATTACTCGCGAGTTGCTCAGAAAAGTTCCGTACGGAGCGCCAGAGAGGTTTGATTTGCTATCTAGTTACAATAGTTTGCTTGGGGATCATGGCTATTTTCGTGAGCAAACGGCGGATACCTTACTAGAGAGGATTCATATACAAGAAGAGAGATTTGTACTGATCCCACCGGAGGATGATTCTGAGCGTTTGGAGAGCTCTGCGGAAATCGCCACTGACTGGTGCACATATCATATTGTCTGGCACCGGAGTCAACCACTGGATGTTCTAAATGCAAAGGAGACCTACAAACTTTGCAAAATGGTTTTGAGGTCCAAGCTCGCGAGGCCGGCAAGTCGGATAATGTGTTCGTTTCTTGCGGCCAGTGTTCTTTTTACTTGCCCTGAGCATTTTGGAGGACAAAAGAGGTGGGACAAAGTATTCAAAGTATGTGCGGAAGGAATTGCAGTTCTCCCCACAAAAGTACCTCAATATTGTCAACGCAATCACCGGCACCGCGAACAGATCGATGGCCAAACCCTCGGATCGATGGCGGTTTCTGCAGGCATCAACGCAGGAAAACCAGCATACCAGTGTGCGGCTGTCCTTGAACAGAGTCGAGGAATTATCCTAGGATTCACAATTGACTGTAGAAGTACGACAGAGAATCTCCAGGAGCTGCGAACAATAAATCCTGAGCTTTTTGACAGATTTAATACCCTACGTAGCCATGTCGACTCCCCGATTGAACCTCGCGAAGAGCTATTATCTAGGTTCCCGATTGATACCAGTACTTTAAAGCCGAGAGTTATGCAAGAAAATCTCAAGCGACAGAGGATGAGCAACGTCGATGAGCTTGCAAAGACAGTGCAAGAAATTAGAGCTTATCCGGGATTCGAACGATTCCAGCTGCCGCCTTCGTATGAAGAGCTTGTTGAAGTTGCCAAAGACGGTCCAGTGGTAATGGAGGTATGTACGGTCACTCGAAGTGATGCGATAATCATCACAAGATCATGTATCAAGTCTATACCACTCCCTGATCTCACTCACGCCGTTGCGTGCCGTCGAATTAAGGAGCTCAACACCAAGATAATTCCCGGAGGAAGAACTTCGTACCGATCAAGATCCGCGAAGCTGGAAAAGTTCCTGCTTTGGCTATGGGATGCAGCAGTCGAGCCTGTGATTGAAGAGTTGAAGATACAAGGTATCGTTTCTTCGGGCCATTCAAGACTTCCTCGGATATGGTGGATTGGTGCGGATATCATGGGATTAGCTCCGTTTCACGCCGCTGGGGACCACTCCCCTGGATCAACCAGAAATACCTTAGCCCACGCAATTAGCTCCTACATCCCAACACTTAAAGCTCTCTCCTATGCTCGGGAAAGACCTTTGACATTCCCACAAGGTGACTCGAGTCTGCTCATTGTTTCTACGCCTAAGGTCCGCGGTCAATCGCGACTGAACAGTGTTGATAGTGAGGTCAAATCAATCGTGAATCTGTCACCAGAATGGGTTAAGACGGAGGTACTCAACAGCCCCAGTACCAATGAGGTACTCGAAAAACTTCCCTCATTCAATGCAATCCACTTTGCGTGTCATGGATTCTCCAATACCAATGATCCTTTCAACAGTCATTTGTTGCTCCGGGACCTTGAGAATTGCACCCCCGGTGTTGATAGATTAAGCGCTGAGGCGATATCAGATTTTGTATTGGACAAACCGGAGACCGCATATATGTTACCGCCAGGGTTTAAGTCTGAGAACCTTCAGGGTCTAAGCGCGGATGAAACGCATGAAAGACTTGTCTCATTAGGTGCTATACCTTACGCGTGTCCAATATATTCTGATCAGAATAACCCTTTCAACAGCCTTTCGCTACCAGCTCGTGGGGACACCTACGGTATTGATAAATTAACAGCGGGGGCGATATCAGATATCAACATGGAACAGGCACAGATTGCATATTTGTCAGCCTGTTCTACGGCCAGAATCGCGTCGAGGAAGCTTGCAGACGAGTCAGTCCACATAGCTAGTGCCTTTCAGCTTGCCGGATTTAGTCATGTACTTGCAAATATGTGGCCTTCGGACGATGATGCTTGTCTAAACGTTACTACCGAGTTTTATCGTAACCTGTTCGAGAGTGACCTTTCCGAGAGCGATTGTGGGCATCGAAGGGTCGGCGCTGCGTTCCACTACGCAGTCAAGAAGTTAAGGGACAGCTCATGGAGGGAACCTCTGCTGTGGACACCATTTATTCATACTGGTGCATGAATTCAGGCCAGATAGGCCAGCCTTTATTTTAGTTTTTAAATCTCTTTACTTTGGCCTTGTTCGAGGAGTAGTTATTTGCAACTTATGAGAATTTCTTATCAAAGCTATATAGGCTGCACAAAATTATACTTAATCATTCAAACCCGAACAAAGTTCTAGGCACTTTTAGCTCAACTCTTGTGCAGTACAGCCGCATCCGCAAAGTTTTGGCACCCCAGTCTCGAAGCTCAAGAGTTCAAATCGTGATATAAACAACCAGATAAGAGTGACTGCAAAGACATTTTATAGTTACATATCCCTATAGTGCCGTCTATCACAACCCTTCTCAACCTTACCTTTTGAGGAAGGGACCGAAATATTTTGTTTGTTGTAATCGCGGATGTTTTTACAGGGTGCCAAAACTTTGCGGACGCGGCTGTACGTAACAACCATCACTACTGTATTCCCCGATATTAACAAAAGTCACTGTGCCCTTCCCAAGCTTCAAAAGAACGAAATTCAGAGTGACTGGATCTGGGTTACTGGGTGCTATGTCTTGACAGATCTTAGCGGCCCTCACCTGAAAACCTAGGGCTTGTACTGCTCCGTGAGCTCAATATACCGCAGGAATTTGGATTTTCGGCCGGCGGTCACGTCGAAATTCTCATATTTGGTTTGTCTTATGTTGCCAGCCTTCTACCGAAACGAATGGGGTACGTACCTACCATTACGAAATAATGGGCAACAAAACATCTATCAATACAGGGAATTTCATAGGAGATAAGGCGCGGTTTTTTTGGGCTTGTAAGTAGCAAGAATGGTAAAGACGATCAAGCTTTGCAATTTGGTTAGGACGTGATGAAGAAGGTATAGCGTGTGGGCCTCCGCGTGGGTGGCTTATATGGAATTATTCACAAGGGGTACCCATGAGTATTTGATCTTTGTCAAAGTATAGGTCGGGGGTCCGCCGCCTCAATAAGCACTCTAATTTTAATTTAGCGAATGTAAATATGATATAAATTCCAACTATCACATCGATGACTGCTATCCCCTATCAATAATATGATACACCATCCATCCATCTACCCCAACCCTCCACTACGTACCTCAACCTCCTGCACCCCCCTTCTTATGCACTCCCGGGTTGTGTTTGAGTCCGTATCAAAGCAGGCTTCATCCAGGATCCTCTTGCACTCTTGCCTTCCATTTAACCATGACGGATGTCTGACCCGTTCTGGGAACCAGCAAATCGGATGTATGGTACTCTTGGTCCACTTAACTAGTAGGCGGACCGCCTCCACATGCCCTCTAGACATCGCTATCTGAAGAGGACCTTGACAGCAAAAATTCACATCCCCATCAGGATCCGCTCCTGCCTCGAGTAAAGCCCTCATGATCTCGACATTACCGCGCCGGGAACAACACTCGACAAGCGGGCTAGAATTCCATGGGAACTTATAATTGGGATCACACCCATTCTCCAGTAGCAATTTTACTGTGTCGACACAGTTGAAATACACAGCAAACGAGAGCGCCGTCCGTGGCGAGAAGCGGTCATGCTCTAGATGACATCCACGCTCGACAAAGGGTAGCAACATTTCTCGCCGGTTAAGCATTGCGTGCCGGACAGGATCTGCGTGTCCTGACCATCCCCGTCCTGTGTGTACCGGTATGGTCTCAACGTGTTCCAGTACTGATCGTAGAATCGTTATATCGCCGCTGTTGACTGCACGCATTAGATAATCGTAATTGTTAGGATGATTATTGACCTTGGCGCCGCGGGAAAATAAAGCTTCCACGATGGCGGGATGACAGAAGTGGATGGCCACCTGGAGCGGAGATACTGGGTTGGAGTGGTACACTCGAAAAGCATCCTGATAGCCGGAGCGGTTGACATCGAGTTTACCATCATCAAGGAGTATGGTAACAAGCTCAATATTGTTTCTGGCACAAGCATGCAAGAGAAACTTGGCCGCTGGTTTTGCGCCGACTGCAATGGCTTGTCGTATGATGGTAATATTGTTTTTGGTACAAGCATCATGTAGAATATTATCCTTATCCTGGATGAAACAAGAGCGGAGACACGGGGCTAGGACATTGTTTAGACGACGGCAAGCTTGCATAAGGCGGCAGAGACCATTTGGTTTCATCGATTGGGCAATCTCAATGAGCAGTTCGTTGGGGAGGTCGAGGAGACTGAAATGATCCGGCGAGGAGCCGAACACTGTTAGGGGATTTGAGGCCATCTGAGTATGCTACTGGGAAGAAGATGAAGGTGGAGATTAGGTGGAAGAATGATATATGATCGATTGTGTCGATTGATTCAAAAACGGCCTGACTCATATCGACAACAGACAAATATCTTGCTTGGCACAACACTGAGATAAAATCAACCTGCATATATAGCTATATATGATAGCCAGTAAGATGGAAACCAGACAGTGGCTGCAGACATGAGTACTGGAATTGGAATCATTACCTTAATTGGGTAGTACCTAGCTATAGAGTACACAATTAAGAACGCTGGGAACAAATGTCTATCGCGGTGGCTGTGAGTCACGCCGAACTGCGCGAGTACAACCATGAGCGACCAAGCAACCTATAACTTGTAAGGCACCCTTTGGTCGGTTCTTTTAATTTGAATACAATTATCTCAGGGTTGCTAGCTTATAAGAACTGTTGCCCCGAAGCCTTAATTGTCTAACGTATGTATAGCTACATGTACAGCTCCGGACTCGTACTCACCGGCCTACCACCGAGCGAGTACTATTAATACAACAGGCCGTCAACCCGCAAGGCGAGAAAATCAAGTTCTTCTAATCCTCAATAGGACTCGTGATTTTATACTGTTTTTGATCTTGCAATCGCTACACTTACTATTTTATTAGGTTCCTTGAGGAATTGCACAGATTGTTGTTAAAATGCTGTCAAATTCCTCCACCCCACTCTCCCGCTCCGACAATACAATATCCCGATTAAATGCCCGGCCCAACGGTACAGTACTGGTCTCCTCCTGAAGCCCGACCCCCCCCCCCCCCCCAGAGCCCCAGACGCACGCCCTCCAACTCCGAGTCGCCACCTCTTGTGTCTAATATGTTGCCGGATAGTGATGTTCTCATGTTGCTAATATATGGCCCAACCGCATCTCCGCCGGTACCCTAATTAGAGCCGAATAACCTCTAACTAAGGCTTCTTCTCCACACCTCACCTACATGCTTGTGTTTCTACATACCCCCTCATTAATTATCGTCATCACTACCTAGACGTAGACTAATCTTCAGCGAAGGCAGATATGCGCCTAATCCATCACCTATCCAGCGAATCTGGCATTGAATAATGCGTCGAATCAAGCACTGAACAAAGAAACAACCCTGAGCAGATCGACAAGCAGGTGGGTGTTTGCAGTAATGAAGACGTTGAGATATATATATATATCAAGTTGATCAATTGAGTACTAGTACCCATTCAGAGTAAGCCGGCCCGGACACCAGGATTTTCATCCCCATAAACTAAACTCAGCCTTGAGATCTACTGGGTATTTGCAAAAAGACAGTTTGGTAACCGTACGGTCCAGCGAACAGAACGGGAAAAACAAAAGAAGAATAAGAGAAGTCTTAATTACGGCTTATTTAGGCCTAAATCGACCCCTTAATTAAGTACCCTTGAGCTATAGTATGTTCTGCATAATACGGAGCCAAAGGATGCGTTTTTAGATTCGAGACAGGATGTTCCACATCAATGATATCTTGGAGAAGCGCGCGCCATAAACTACGGGCTGCATGCATTCATGACGAATAAATAAATAAATAATATCAAAGAAATCCACTTCCGAGACCTCGCATACATGTATGAAGTATCAATCAATCAATCAATCACTTCCGAGACCTTCAATATATTTAATGAACTAAACAAAAAAAAAAGAGACCCTCAATATATTAATAGTCCGAGTGATGGCCCATGATCAGGATACTAGTACCCTAATCTAAACAGCCGTGGAACTCCCCCATATAAAGGCGCCTAACCTACAGACCCCTAACACTACCAAGCATGTTCTAGCTCTGCCTCAAGTATGTGGGAGGGGGGGGATCAAAATATACAACATAGGAATAGAGCCTTTTGGCCCACCCAGCACGCCAAATAGCCCCTTCGATCTCCCAGTTTAGCAACGACAAGGAAGCAGCTCAAGACTATAGTAGCCAAACAACAGGCTTGTTTCAATTTCACTTGTAATCAACCGACTTCTGGTACCATCGAATCCGTGCCCATAAAGTCCGGTGTAGCCCAAGATGGCATCTCATCAATTGTAAGAGTCGATCGATGACACTATTATATAACCTCGATTGAAACTGCCTGATACTTCCAAGCGCAGTAGCGGAAATGTCATGAGCTGGCTCGGCTCCTATATATAAGTGGGTTTCTTGACCTGGTTGATCTCGTCGATCACGTTTCCCGATGAATATTGACATCTTTTTGACCCCCTCACTACTACACGCTCTCTCTCTTGCGCCCCACATGTGCCCATTTCACTCCAGTTAACCACTCACGATTCACTCCGACCAGATTTTGTTATATATGTAATCCGTAATTTAATGCTGTATATGTACTCTACCCCGGCCCACGCCAACATCTACACGCCATATACTATCAACATGTATCAACCCACGTCTCTCATCACCGCCAGAACCTTCGAGATTTTTGTCGTCCTGCACTACGCTAAAAGGTGCTGATCAAATTTATGGATATCTCGAGAGGTTACAAAAGAGATATAAAACCCTAACCCTGGGCGCGTTGTAGAGTAATCCTGCTTGAATACTTTGACCAATCGTAGGAACCCACCGACCAGCACACGCTGGTCTTTAGAAACACCCCGTTCAGGCCTTTCAGCGACAACATCTGACGGAGCGGCATCGGGTCAAGGCTCCAGCTAGTGCCCCATGAAATGACCGGTAGCTGCCACGGCGGCGGGTCAGGGCACCTTCCTGCGACTACCACACCGGTCCCTAGGATATATCGATAAAGAGTGCATCCTACCTCCCCCAAAGGTTCTTGGGCAAAGAAGGCCCTCTTATCTAGCTACAACATCTGGCTGACTATATATTCCCTATGGCCGTATATAGTACAAACCAACCCCCCCCCCCCATCAACACCTACCATATACTATCTCTGGCCAGTAGGCCACAACGACCCACCCTCCCCCTTCCCACCCCTCACCATCCCAAGGACCAAGGAGAAATACCCCCCGCTCCCCGTCCCCGAGTGCAACACCATGACCGCTCGTAACCGCCCAGCCCGCCTCCAAACCCCCGATTCATCCATCCACCCACCCACCAAGCTACCGTCCATCCCGTCTCGCCCCGTATAGAGTACATCCCTGCGCGCGTACCTTACAGCTGACATTACATTACACTACTCTAGGGGGGTCACTCCTGTGCCGCCGTACCTTAAGTGCGCCGCCGTACCTGCGTCGACGCCAAGCTCAAGCTTAAGCCCGGATCGATCCGGATCCTCATGAGCACTGCCACTCGACCTCAACCCCTTATATTCCACATTGAAGAAAATTGATAATTAAGGTATCATCACCACTCTGTGCCCCCCTGCTAGTAAGGTGGGGTTAGGTTCGGCGCCGTGTCCGTGCGATCGATGCGTGTATATATACTGCGATACGAGCTGTTATCATGATCCTTGCAGTCGAGGGGCAGAGACCAGCCAGCTAGCTGGGGCGATAGATATATCCTCGGGACTTCAGGTGCCAAAAAGCAGATGTTGCCTCCACGTGTGGTTTTGGGGGTGTATTAATTGGGGGATGAGGGGAAGCGGCCGCCGGGCTGCGGGCCGACTCCGAAAAGAGACGAAGGCTCGGAGGTGGGCTGGGTACGGGCTGTTTGGCATGGTGAAGGAGACCTGGATACATGTAGTTGCTTGTGGGTCGTGCACTAGATATAGAATTCTCGAAGGGCACGCGTCTCTGGTGTTGGGGGATAGGCGCGTTATACGCGTTGCTGGCTTTAGTTCAGGACATTCCCGCCCACGCTGTTAGCAATTGATCAACCGCACTGCAGGTGATAATCGATTATTTTGAACATTACAATAACTGTCTTAAATCCCCAAGAAAGAAAAAAAGAAAGAAAAAGAAACGACATTGGCTTAATGCACGCCCCCCCTAGAACAAGTATGATTCTCGAACCCCGTACGTAATTCCACTATAACCCCCATCTGCGAATATCGGCTGCATTGCGCTGAGACACCAACCCGGAGCTTATCGACCGGTCGGCTCCCGGCCCCCGGTAGCGCCGCAGCCTCATCCTTATCGCGTATCGCACGGGCCATATGTGTTTATAACGAGCTGGACATGAGACATCACTCGCGCACCTGGTGATTGGTCTTGGTGACTACCGGCGTGGGTCGAAGTATTTTTCTGCTGACACTGTCTGGCTGCACAATCTCCTTGGAATATTCCCATTAGTGTTATACACACCAACGAAACCAGCTTCGACCCCCAATGCCCGCGGCCGCCCCCTTGTGCATGCATGTCCTTTACCCAACACTGCCTCTAAACATATATATTATACCTACCTTTGACAGCGCGCCCCCCGAAACCGCCGGCCGCCAAAACATGCATCCGCACTCCGAGTGATACCCCATGCCCCGGAACCTCCCGGCGCCCCCATGCAGAGACTCGGGGAGTGTAATTCTTCTGCTTCTATTCCTGGGTAAAGTGCTGACAGCAAACAAAACAAAAGAAACACATTATATAAAAAACTGCACCAACCAAGTGCCGGACGACGTCACGTGCACATGGCGTGGTTTCTGTTCTGCTCTGGGCGTGGGTGAGGGGTTGAGGAAAACTTTTTCGTTCTCCGTAAGGATAGGAACATAATGTACCCTGCGTGTAGAGATGGTAGCATGTTCACAGTGTGGGCAATGAGTATAGTTCAAGAAGATTAAAATTAACATTTCTTCGTATACCTCCCCCAGCAAGAGGGAGGTAGGTGCCTCTCCGCAGCTACAAGCTAGCTATCATAGAAAAAGGAATATACATATACACGTTTCACCCAGTAAAACCATTACCACGACAAAGTAAATAGATGAAGATGAAATAAAATAATACATCACTCCAGATCCCCCAATTCCCGCATTACTGGCCGGCTATGAGGATGGCGTCGACGTCTGCACCATTCCCCGCTCGCCGCCGTCTTGCACCACTCCCCGCTCCCCGCCGTCGTACACCATCTCCTTGGTGTTTCCGGCAGCTACAGGACTCATCGCTCGCTCGGCGGGGTACATCGCCGGCCTCTGAGGCGGGCTCATTCCCCGCCCTCCGGAGTATGGTCTGTCGCCGTTGTAGCCCCTCTGGTCGTATCCCCCTTGGTCGTATCCCCTCTGGTCGTATACCCTCTGGTCGTATCCCCTCTCGTCGTATCCCCTCTGGTCGTATCCCCTCTGGTCGTATCCCCTCGGGCCGTAGCCCCTCTGATCATACGCTCTATCCGGATAACCGCCATTCCCGTAACTCCCCTCTCTCACGCCCACCCTCCTCTCCTCCCCCGCATACGCCATCTCCCTGATCTCCCTGACTGACGGCCCCCTGCTGGATCCCATTCCCCTCTCCACGTCCCCGGGTGGGACATGTGCCCGCTCGGGGGTCGTCACAATGCTCGTGTTTCGGTCCGTGCCCGTCTCGTAGTTGCGGCTGTACATGTAGTAGGCCGAGGGCATCGAGGGCTCGGGGGCCGTGGCGATCTTGGCGAAGGCGATTAGGCCGCCGGCGATGAGGCAGCACATGAGGATGAGGGGGATGAGGGCGGTGGTGGGGATCGCCATGGCTCTGTTTGGTTTTGATGGGGTTTGCTATATAAGTGGGTGTGTAATAGTTTTTTTTTTTTATTCTCTCCTTGGAAGGAGTGGGTGGGTTAACGTTTTGGTGAGTTGATCAGGGTATCGAGTGCGAGTGAGTGAGTGAGTGAGTGAGTGTGAGTGTGAGTGTAGGTTCTCGAATTTAGGACTCTCGGGATTAGAGTACTCGAGTAAGTATGGTTATTCCGGTTCCGAATATGTGATGACTCGGGTGTTTGAGCAACTACTAAATTATTCCGGACTCTCCGAGCTTGTCAGTCAGTATATAGAAGCAGCAGAGTAGCAGAACACCGTTTGATTGTCGTCGTCGCCGTTGGTACACACACACACACACACACACGCACACACACATTAAAAAAAAAACACTGGTAAGTAAGCGTTGCATATATATAAAAATATATCTGTCAACCCTCAGGGCTGGCCAGGCCTTTTTTTTCCCCACCCTCCTCCAGATGGTTCTACATCCACACCACCCATGTCAATCCATGCCCGATTTCTCTCTCCACCACCAACGCCCCCCAGTCCCCAGTCCCCAGTCTGGTACACCACACACCCATTGGCCGCCCTCGTGTTCGGGTAGCCCGCAACCGTTCCGGGAGGCTGTGTTGACGTTGTCGTAGGTAGCTGGGCGGGCATGGGTAAGAGTAAAAGCTTGGCCTTGTCTAGTGCATACGAGGCAGGGATGATGGGCACGCATTCATTATCCGGATGTGATGTGAAGTGAGGTGAAGAGAGCAGCGATTGACGAAGGGGTGAAACGACGTGGCAGTGCCTGTTGGATGGGGGGTGGGGGGAGGACGGGGAGAGGGAGAGGGGATTTGAGGGAAAGTATTACAATTATGATACGATATATACTACATTTAGATAATCAGAGAGAAACCCTAAACCATTGATGCCAGCCAGTAGTCTACAGTAGACGTTATAATTCATCATCATGGCCGATCCACGGACTGACTGGTGCGGTGGTGATGCGTGGACACAGTCATGATCAATAGATCAGTCCAATTGAGTAATTATAACAGACACAATAGAATGTAGAATAACAATGGCATAGTTCAACTGATTAGTTGCTTGGTATTTACTTGGACATCGATCTAACCGAGAATGTGACCCCTGTCTGTTACTATTAATTCTGTGTGAATTAATCGAATACGAACACGACAGATACAATAGTAAAAATGAACATATGGGATCCAGACTCGGCGGCATTTGTGCTTAATTATTCTTCTCTCCCTCACACCCGGAAAACATATATAATACAAAACACTGCATTTCCTTATATGCACGTCTCTCTCCGACACCGCCTCAACCCACAATCTCCCTCCACCCACGGCTAACCCCAGGGTCAATGATATCCTCCCCCCTTCCACGGTGCTGACGTAACGCCCCACCAATGATCAACAGGGATGAAACCAGCAACCAACCACACGCCTCCATCAACGGTCTTCCCACCCCGCTGGGACCTGCAGCTAGATTTAGCGTTTTAGAGTGAGGGGCCAGATCGTCAGGTACGGCGGCAGTACTCACGCACGTCTTGGTTCTTCTTGGGGCGCGGCAGACACCCCGCCGAGGCCGGTTTATTTGAGATTGCCGGGAGAGACATGCGCACAATTCTGGTACTGGAGATCACGTTCTGAACGGTATAGTACGTCCTCCTTGGCTGGGGCCCGTATGGTTCCTGCCCAGTGTGCAGTGGTGGGTGGGTGCATGGCGGTGGTTATTACATGTAGTTGCCTTTAAGGGCGGGCTTGGTGGGTGTTCTCATCATGGACATTGGGTGGGCGATGCTTAAACATTGACTGGTGACTGGTATCGGTGATGAATAGAAATAGACACTACTGGAAACTTTCAACAGATACCTCCACAAAACCGATAATTCAGGTACTCTGACTACAAAAACGACTTCCCTTTTAATCTACATTCGGAGCTAGCTGCAGATATCAACAATTAACAGGACCTACTGTCAAATACCTAACCCCCTAAAGGTCCACATATATACTTCATATTACATTACAAACACGTTATATAATTTCCGCCGGCGCTGGTGTGATCGAGGTGCGCTAGCCCTGGGCTTAAAAATGGTTTCGTTTCCTACTACTTATTAGATACTCTTGTTTTATATTTCGGCTAATTTTGATGTATAATAATACAGTAGAGTACGGGACTTTTACAGCAGGTCTAAACGGGGTTTTATGGAAAGGTTTAAATGCTCCTGTCTCCCTGAGAATCTTGTAGACCTACGCCCCCGTATGAACAAACGGCGCCCACATCAACAGCTTCGCCGGCCTACGCTTCCTCAGCTCCACAACAGCTCTATGCATCGCCACCGCCGACCCAACCCCGTCCACAAACAGCCCATGATAATAGGCGCCCGCCACCTCTACACACGCCTCATCACCGCTCGCCCACAGCGTCGCCACCACGTTCCTGAAGCCCGCGAGCATGAACGCTCCCGCCAAGTGGATGGTCTCGTCCGCCAGCCCGAAATCCGCGTTCTCAGCCGTGCTGCACGCACTAAGATACGCTACCTGTGCGGTCTCGGTGTTGGCCTCTGAGACCATCTGCACAGACAGCCGGTCCTGCGTGCCATCCTTCTTCTGGAGGAGCAGGGCGCTGTTGGAGGGGTTAAACTTGTCGCTGATGCCGTGACACGCAAAGTGTACAGCGGAGCAGGATGGTAGCTCATCAAGGACCTCCGAGGCGCTTGGATGATTCAGCGTCTTGATAGAGTCCCCGCCGACGATATCGGTTATATGGGAAGCCTCCTGCTTGACACCATACAGATCGCTCTCTCCGGGTGTTGTGGGCATAGTGATGAGGAGAATATTCGACGATGTGTGGGGACGTGCTGTAGGCCTCTTTTGGCGGGCGTAGGTGAGCGCTTTGATACTGGGGATATAGGAAGAAATGACCGTGCTGATGGTATTCTTTGTTGACCCGGGGGTGTGAATACCGGCAGCGTGGAACGGCGCAAAACAGAGGGGCCCGCTCCCCACCCACCAAATCTGCTGCATCTCGACGTTGCTGCTAGCACTAATATTCAGCGCCGTCAACACTGGCTCCACAACCACCTCCCATAGCCACTGCATCGTCGTCTTCATTTTCTTATTCCTTTCGGCGTACGTCTGCACACTCCCACGTACAACCTTCCGGATCATATCCGACATATACTGGGCTGCCTGTTGAGCGTCCCACTTTGGTAGGCGGATACTCCGGATACTATCCGTTGTGACAATGATGGCATCGCACCTGTTAATCCAGCTACTATATACCACAATTGGCCCCTCCGCCGCCATCTTCCGCATCTCCTCCCCCGTGGGCGGCAGCAAGAAGTTTTCATAACCCTTCAGGCTCCGAATCTTCATCAGTGATTCATCCATCTGCTCCACTGCGCGCTTCCTCCTTGCCAGCACACTCTCCTCCCCGAGCTCGGCAAGCTCATCAACCAGAGTCCCACGCCTCGCCGAAAACCCCATCGTGCTATCAAGCTCGCGTCGCAAGGCATTAAACTCATCGTAGAGCTCTGGATGTGCAAGCTGAAGATCCGACATATCGCTGCGGCAGTCCATAGTAAACCCAGCAATGATACCACGGCCCATCTCCAACAGTCTCAGGGCTCTCTCCGCACCGCGGCCGGCCTCAAGCGCCGCGTTCGCAGCAAGCAAAGGGATCCCAAAGAGCATCTTGAGGAGTGCCTGCTGATCTGTTCGCGCCAGTGATGGCGGGGTGACCCGTGGCATGAGCTTCACACACTCCTCATATATATCCGCAGCTTCACTCCACTTCCTTGTTCTTGTTAAAACATCGCAGACACGCATAGCAGCACGGATACGAACGAGGGGTCTTGCCGTCATACACTGCCATGCGTCGCGGAAAGTGACAAAAGAACGCTCACCGTCGGGACCCTTATTACCAAGCGCCTGGTAGCGAATGAGGAAGCAGCGGGCAAGGTCGTCGAGGATTTCAGCACGCAAAGGCATCTGTTCCTCAATCTCGATCGCCGCGCGCTCGAGCGTTGAGATTGCTGCATCGATTGTGGTGATCTCGCGTTTGCGGCGGTAGCCACTACGTAGCATCCTTCCTATGAGATGTACTATCTGTGGTCGAGTAACCTCATTATCAGAGCGGGGGAACAGATGCAGTGCATTCTGTGCCATGATCAGTGCACGGTCGAGATCGTTCCAGAAGGTTTTGAACTCTGTATGCCGCAGGTGGAGAGCCTTGGCCACGATGTAAAGGCGGCGGGGGTGGTTGGGGTCGTCCTCGGCGGTCTTTTCGAGACAGAGGCCCCCCAATGTGATAGCACTAAGGAGAGCTTCAGGGTCGCCGGAGCCCTCGAAGCTATCGATAAGTCGCTCGCAGAGTTCGATAAGCCGTTGGGACCGAAGTCGATGCTCAACTGGTGTGCAGTCGAGTGCCTCTCTGGCTGTTTTCACCGACATCTCCAGATCCTCTGCAGACCCGAGGCATCTATGCCTTATTCTCAAACATTCACTCAACTCGCTCAAAAAGTCTCCCTTCAACGCGGTTGACTCCTCGGCGCTCCTCACCGCCGCATAGCCTCTCTGTACAGCCCTCTCTATGTCCTTCATATTTCCTTTGCGTTGGTATCGTATACGATACCTTGTTGCTAATGTTGCTAATATATGCGCACGATCCGGATGCCCGACCTTTGCTGCTTCCGCCGCCTCTTCCCCTGCCAGGATCGCTGCATCGAATCCCTCCTCACCCTTCCCATGCTGCCGCTCAATACGCTTCGCCAGCTGCGCCATAGTCCCCGGTAAGATTCTGTGGCCCTTTGGAATTGCCTCCAATGCACCCCGCGTTATGTGGATCGACCGCTCGAGATCACCAGCGTCATCCCGTACTTCCAAAACTGATGCTAGGTTCAGTAGTCGCTCCAGGTAGTGTGGCCTATAATATGGGGTTTCGTTCGCCGAATTTTCCACCCATTTTACCGCCTCAGTTATATCCGATCTGACTCGGAAGGCCTGGTAACGTAGTAGTAGCTGCGCTCCCAAGTTTCCCATCACACCTGGCCTATCAGCACTGCTGCCTTCCACTCCGGCCGCCTCCAGTGCCCGCCGCATGGTAGCAACCCCCATATCTATGTCCGCCCTCGTTCCATACACCCTAAATCTCCCGGTGTAGCAATTGGCGAGGTTCAGGAGCCTTCCTGCATATTCCACCTCTCCCTTTGCTGTTCCATCGGATGCTGCCTTTGCAAGCTCCAGCGCCTTATCTACGTCTGCTGCGCTTGACTCATGTTTGTGCCTTAGATAATATGCCTGGCTCAAATTGCTCATGGCTCCGAGATTCTGCTCCCCCTGTGTAATATCCACCAGCATATGCAATTTCTCGATAGTCTGGTTCAGGTTATTTAGGTCCCCAAGCGCTATGTACCGTGTCTGCAGTATCTCCGCGAGTGCCGAGATACGCCTCATGTACTGCTCGTCCTCGGGCTCCGTCGCTGCCAGTGCAATCTCCGCTGGCTCGACTGAGCTGTTTAGATCACGGATGTCATTGCTGCGCCTATACCGCATATACAGCCCTTCCGCGAGTGCCGATAGCTTCTCAACTTGGTCCCCATCACCAGCGGCAATCTCGGTTTTAAGAGCCGCAATTTCATCTCCTGGTCCGAGTTTTTGAAGACGAGCTATGTCCTTTTGGAAGCTGGCTACCATGGGATGCAAAGGTGGGAGTGCCTTAATCCCCACTTTAATCGCCTCTATGATAGCTGTTGTATCTCCTGGATTTCGCTCATGTATAGCGTCGACGCGGGCTGCGAGGGCTTTCGCACGCACCTCGATGTCGTCACCGCTGAGCGCCGCAGCCCTCTCGAAGCGCTGGATTGCCTTGTCAAGAGCACCATACTCACGGAGGCGATTGCCTAGCTGAAGGTTTATATCGCCCATTGTTATGTTACTCATCCTGGCCGCTTGCTCCTCTCGGGGAGTTAGTTCAGCGGCTGTCCATCCTTCGAAATACGTGATACTCTTCTCGAGGTCGGCGGTCTTGCGGAGAGCATCATAACGGCGGCCATACAAGCGGGCGAGGAATATGATAGAAGCGTGTCGGGACCTATCACCTTTGGGCGTGTCCTCTAGAAAACGTGATAGCAGATCGATGGCGTAGGTCAGGTATTGTACAGAATTAGTATGGAGCCAAGCGAGGTTGTAAATCTCTGTGAGATTTATGAGTGCGATACTCCGGATCCTACGAGGTGGAGCAATCAATGAGACAGCAGCGTGGGCGTGGTGGAGCGCTGATATGAGAGTGGGTGTGTGTTCAGTTTTGCGGAAATTCTGTTGGTAGGCATTTGAGAGGATATGGTGAGCAATAGGGTAGTGCGGGGATGTTTGGGGTGTGGCATTGAACCGGGCGAGTGCTTGAGCGGGTGTGAGAGTGAGGAAGGAAATATCAGATATGGGGCCCATGGCGTCCTCGCTATCCAGGGCGGCGGCCTCTTCTTCGGAGAGGGGAGTGGGCCAAAGATCAGGGATGGGCATATCTTCCAGTTTCTGCTCCTGCATTATGACTTCTGGTTCTGCGGTGTGTGTACCGTCTGCAGCGGTTCTACCACGCATGATACTGCCTGAAGACTCGCCTTGTGTACCGTCTTGAGCAGGTGTACCACCTGTAGTGCTGCTTGAAGACTCGCCGTTCTTCTCTTCCATTAATATCCTCCGTGAGTCCTCTATGCCCTTGTGCATATCTGTCTCAGGATCCTCAACATCTGCATCTGTATCTGCATCTAAAGCCATATTTAAATCCGCCGAATTATCCACTGCCACCTCTTTACCTTTGCCCTTACCACCGGTATCTCCTTCCGACTCTTTAGCTTCCACCTTTGGCATCTCCGCACTGAAATCGAGACCGCCAAGTGTAGCGATAGCCTTATCGGCGGTAGCCTGCGCCTCCTCGAGACTCATTGGGCTCTCTTTCTGTGATGGGAGTGTCGGTTAGCATCTATTTCAGGAAGGGGGGCTGGTTGCTTTCCAACATACCACTTTCAATTCAAAAGTGGACCTCTTTCCTCCTTCTTCTCCTTCTTCTCCTCCTCCTATTCGTGCTACTTCCTCCATCTCTTCCCTTCTAGGCCTAGGCCCGCCCTTCGCCTTCGAGCTCAACAGCGTCGGCATCCTATACGAGATCGTCGCATTCTTCAGCTCCGGAATATCCAGATTCTTTGATTTCCTGATATTGTCCGACTCCATCATCAGGGACATGAGGACCTCGCTACGCCAACGGTCACCGTCGGATAAGCTACGCAAGTGTATATCGAGCTTTGAGTTGCTCTCGGGCTCTTCAGGATCCGAGGGCGGGATATGGCGCCCTGGGTCCTCGGTGTGCGGGGGCAGGAACTGGGACGAGAGGGTGCCGCGGATGGTGTCGGTGCCCATTTCCTCATCTTCGTCGTCTTCGTCGTCGTCGTTCGCGGCGTAGGGAGTGCCGATGGGTCGCTCCTCGGTGGGTTGCTTGTCTGATGATGATGCCATCGTCTCGTCGTGGGTTTGTGTGTTTGGGTATTTTGGGGGGAGAAGGAGAGGGTGGGCTAATGTATGGTAAGTCCTATAATGATCAAGTGAAGATACTTACTGGCACCTGCCCTCCTTTTACATCTCCCGCAGCCAGCCCCCCCCCCCCCCCCCGCAGCCAAACAGATAAGCCTCATTCTGGGATAAGTATACATTGTGGCTGTGTTTTCTCCCCACCCCCGTACCGCATAGTGGTTTGAGCAGCAATCGATGCCAGTAATGAGAGGAGAAGGGGTATCGATTGGCTGGGGGGGGGGGGGTAGAAGTACAAACATACTGATTGATATTGGGATTTGGACTTCCCTAATATATATTAATAGTTCATAGGATTACTGAAAAGAGTAGTGAATTGATTATCCGGTCTATGGTAAAGCCCCTATTTCTATAGATAGATGAAATAAAGGAAATAGATCCGTACAATGAAAATCATCAGATAAAGAAAACAAAAGAAATCGTATCTTTATCTGGAAAGCAATGTTCAGCACATACTAGGTAGGAGAGAGTTGAGTCGATGGTGCATGACGTGACGACTGGATCCTCTCACCGACATCTGTCCGAATCGAACCTGGCAATGATCTGCATCAGCCTCAACCGCCGATCGTGTCCAATCTTCACGGAAGAGACAGGTTTTCGGCATGGAGCTATTAGTAAAGTCTAGCTAGGCTGACACAAGGAGACCCTTCGAAGAAAAAGGTTGACACCACTGCTCGGTCATCGACGGCGATCGTTGGTAAAAAGCACTCTAGGAGACAGTGGCGAATCCTTCTAGATCTCTTTCTTGATCAGATATTATATTTGTCTGTATCTACAGGGTACAATACCTGTCGCAACACAGTCAGCTTTGATTCCTGTAGAGTAGTAGATGGAGTAGCTATAGATGGAGGTACTATGTAATTAATTCTTGTTGTAAGGTAGCAGCGTGCAGTGGTACAGACTGGGTAGATGGTTCTCTAGAGTAGAGTACTCTCTCTCTACCTACCTGCATACCGTTTCAGTCCGAGCCCGGTGAGAGTGTAACTAGAGAGTTGCCATCTGTGTGGGGTGCAGATTAGCGCATGGCATTGTAAAGTGCTTGTTGCAGTACTGATAACTGTGTGTAGGGTATATGTGGGTACATGTATACCAACAGAGAGAGAGAGAGAGAGAGAGACATCGATCATGTATTACATCTATTTGTGTTCATGTATTGATCGATCTGTTACGTATCCCACCAACAGTGCGGATAACAGCGATCATATTCACATCACCATCATGTCCCGATCTACCAGCTGGGGAATACCTAAAATAACAACGCCGCAGTTATTCAATGTATTATTATTAATATCATTGTTACATGTATATGGGATTATCCATGGTATTTTTCCTGTTACACTGTTACATGCACCGGCCATGGGTACAGCCTCAACCAGGTTACTTGCATGTGAATCAACGCCACACAGCGATCATGTAATACATATAAGCTGCAACACCTGCTTTATATTCCCCTACAGCCCCACCTACAATCCCAAGCACATTCCAAAGAACACAAAACTCACATTTCAAAGTACACACACACACACACACACACAAACACACACACAATGCCCAGCGCAACCTCCGTCTTCCAAGCCTCCCTCCTCCCCCTCTCCGCCGTAAACCTCGGCCGTCTAACCCTGAATGTAAAAGCGCCGCACGAAGCCTACCTAGACCCACCGACCGAGACCCCCCCCGAGATCATCAAGAACCACCAGCAAAACTACAGCGAGCTACGCACGGCCTCCAGCGCCTTCAAGCTGCGAGGGCGACTCACGCAGATGCTCAGCGCCTCCTACGAGCACAGCTCAACCAAGCAGATCGACCTGACCGCGACAAAGGCCTACACCTACGCGCTGTGCAACAGCGGGCCCTTCTTCAAGGCCGCATGTGCGCGGCACGAGATCCGCCGGTGGCTGCAGGACGCCATCGAGGACGGCGAGGACGTGTATCTGGTTGTGGGGTACCACACTGTTGTTGATGCGCGGTTCGGGACGGGCAGGACGCAGACCGTTTCCAACCGCCAGATGGTCAGTGCGCCCATTGATGCGACGGGGTTTCCTACGGTCAAGGGGATGGATATGACGGCGGGGGTCGACACGAATCATAAGTTTTCTCGTAGGTTCACGAGGCAGTTTGAGGCCCCCGGGGAGCAGGTCTATGCTGTCCAATTTAGGAAGGTGGTCTTTAGGTGGTTCAGTAGCAAGAAGATTGATAAGGGCACGCTGGGCGAGAACCAGTGGGTTGTCTATGCCGGCCGTGGAGAAGGCGGTCTTGAGGAGGAGGATGATATAGTGGAGGCGAGCTTGGGTGGGTTGGAGGAGGATGAGGTGTCGAGTGAGGACGGGAGTGAGGGGGAGGAGGATGAGCTCGGTGAAACCTGGACTAGTGAGGATGGCGAGAGCGTTTGGGTATTATAGAAATAATTAAATTAAATTTCCATGTCACTCGCTTTGGTGCATAGAGTACACACTAAAATTCTGTACTCGAGCCCCCCAGGTAGTTGTTCTTGGTGGTGGATCCCTCTTTTGACCTTTGACCGAGTCCATTCCCAATCATGCAGTGCCGAAACCCTGAAAACTCCTGCATCTTGGCGCCCCACGGTCATAACGCCATCCGCTTTCGTCAGGCTACTATTCTAATGACATAAGCAACAGCCACGACTTTCTGACAATCGCCACAGCACATACTCTGCACGTCTGCTACGTCATCTAAACAGGGTATTATATTAACCCTTATAATACCGTTGATTAGATATCTCGGGAAAACACCCAAGTGGTCGAGTAATACACGCCGAGCTCAATATCAATACGAGGGGGACCTGATCCTAACGCTGATAAGCCGGGGCGTAACATACGAGGTGGCAAAATGCCCATCTTCGCACTTTTTGGTAGCACGTAATCTTGTGCTTCAACAAAAACCGACAGAGTTCCAATTGCTTCTCTTTGAGTTGATATAGAATAAATGGTTGATGCAGGTTGTACACGTATCCACGCTGACTGTTTATGTATTCGACACTCATTTAGGGTCAGCTTAATTTACTTTGAGATATACACTAGCTCCGAGCGAGCGGTAAAGAACTATCCGAGCTTCTACCAAAAGCCACATTGCGCATTTTTAATTATAGTGGCATGGCCTGACATCCGCCTGCCCCCAGAATTACAAGGCGGTGACACAGAAGCTCAAGCCCTCAGCTTACTAATACCCACGAATCAAATCTACATCTACTATTAACGCCTAATAGTACTCTTCAGACCACGATACAATGGCATATCCACATTTTCGATCCCTCTCATTGGGTAATATTGGTACCGCAATGTCTGCAGGCCAGAAGCCATACTAGCGTGCTCGAGTCTGGTAAAAACAGCTGAATCCTGCGATATCTGCTACCTGTAGTAAACCCCCGGTGCTCAAATACCCAGACAAATGCTTTAAATCGAAAACTGTCGTTGCAACGGGTCAATTTTTCACGACCTTTTACTGAACACCTAAGTATATTTGGCCGGCAAACGGTTGACTCTTGGTCTTTAGTTACATTTGGGCCTGACCTCCCCAAGTGATATGAACGCACGATTAGGACTATAGTCCACTCGCCTGCCAAGGATACCAGAAAGCGTGACAACCCATGATCGGAAGACACAAGATGTGGTGGGCAGCTAGATCATTGACCCTTTAGGGTTAGGGTTGTGTGTCACGAGGGTTATCTTTAGGCCGAGATCTTTTTATTAATCAATGATCCCGTGCGCAAAGTTTACAATTGATATCTCTACTTGGGTGAATTAAGTACTGCCCTAATTGCACTGGCAACCACCAGACTCGAGACCCTACAGCCTATAGAATCACAATCACTAGTCCGAGTGTATTAAAGTCAAGCCACAGCCACCTTTCCACCCAGAAACAATTATATCCCACTTGAACTACCATGGTGAGGCCGGTTGCTATCGTGCGCGAGAGACAATACTTAGGGCCCGTTCAGAGCGGCACGGATTATATTGATGGATTATTCCAAAGTGCTGATTATCAATGAGTGGGTGAAATAGTTCATATAAGCAGAAGTTGAGGATAATCTCATATATATCAGTACATCGCAATGCTGCGATTGTCACAGTTGAGAAGCTCAGTGTCGTTTGAAGAGAAGAAGGGAGAGAAAAATAAGGTTCGCCACCACTTTACAGACTCTCTAACATTCTACTTTACAGACTCTCCTTCTGGTAGCTCCTAGCTTCTGCCTGATATGGTGTTGGATTAATCTGACATTAGCCACCTCAAAGACTCTCCTTCGGGTAGCTCTCTGCTTTTGCCTAATATGATGTTGGATTAATCCGACGTTCGCCATCTCAAAGACTTTCCCTCTGGTAGCTCCAAGTTTTTTCCTGACGTGGTGTTGGATTAATCCGACATTCGCCATTTAAAAGAGCTCCCATTCACCCTCAAAACGTCACCAAATGACGCTTAGGACATGTTCAAAAGCTTACACTTAGGACACGGTCGAGATGACGCTGGAGCCTACACCTAGGACACCCTGAAGACAACACCCCGAAGCCGACACCCCGAAGCCTGCACCTAGGACACCCGAAGACTACACCTAGGACATGCCCAAATCCACGCTTAGGACACGCCCAAAATGACCACATCTACAGGTAGGGAGGTAGGCGCGCGGGCAGGTCCGCGGGAAGGCATATAATGTACATAGATTTAGATAGCATTAATAAAAAGCGGTCTCGCGCGCGGCATGTTGCCCCGCGCGAGGTACCATTTGAGAGGTACATATTTGCTCGCCGAGCAGAGGCTATCAGACATTTGCTCGCCGAGACTTGGCCGGTGCAGTCCTACAGTCCAAACAGTCCGTCCTATTTCCTTCTACTGTCTAAGACTCAGCCCGCGTAGTCGACTACAGTCGACTGCAGTCGGGACTACTCAAAACCGTAGTTCGAATCTCGCCGCCATTATTTTTCTTAACATGGTAGTCAAGGTTTTTGTTTCAAACTCCTCCGATCTATATTTTTTTCCCTAGGGTTTTTTCTTGCTTTTGGTAAGTATTCATGAAATATCACTCGAGTGACCGTATCAGAAGGATTTGCCTAGTTACCAACAATGGTAGAGTAGATTTTCGTCGTATAAACTACAACATTACCGTTCCTAAATAACAGCATGGTGAATACGATATGTAGCTACCTCTCGATTCGACCGAGAAATTTAGCTTGGCTAGTGGGGCCTGAAGATGATCAGCATCGAGAGTAGTAGTACTAGTACATGTAGTTTAGTTCGAGTGATAAGTTGTGGTTAGGTTGCGGCCGCTAGGACTCACGTCTCAAGTCACACTGGTTGATTGATACTTCATACATGCATGCAGTCCGTAGGCTATGGCAAAACCTTTCCTCCCACTCACCGGTGGCAGGGTAAAATCTTCCCCATCAAAAGAAAAACACAGAAAAACAAAGGAAACAAAAGAAAACCATAAATCGTAAGTCTCAAGTCACACTCAATACTAACGTACTCCAAATAGGCAGTACTATCACCACATATATATAATAAATATCAGTGCCAACACCCCAAGACAAATCCTTTTATAACAAAAAATCCACTAAAGGGCCTAATTATTCTTAGGGCCAATTCGTAACCGACCTTTTGCGACATTCACAATTTCATCAATCACTGTTCTCCGAAATATACCACATCTAGTTTGTTATCAATTTCCTGTAATTGTAAACGAGAAAAACCACCTAGGTACCAATTCGGACCGTCATAAGCGCCGAAGTACTGCCTATCAAACAAGTATCGTCATTAGTTAGCCTGGCTAAGCTAAGTTGTTGGTGGATATCTTGATTACAGTACTGTTTAGTTATTGTTGATATGATTATTGCAATTGATCTTGTAGATTACTAATGCAATGTGGTGTTACAATTATTGTGGCTGGTTTTCTTGGGCTGGTTCATAGATGGTCACTCGCTAAGATTCTCACTAGATAAGCCTTTCCCATATTGCCATAGATAAGCAAACTAATCAACAATCAGCACTTGAAATAATCTGATAACCAACCAAGATGAACGTTTTTCTTCACGCATCAAGTATTATCACTTTCAATAGGATGATATCCACATTCCTCATAACCCGTCTTGAAATTCTGCAAACCATTAAAAGCGATGCGCAACCCCCCATAAGATGCACATCAGCCACCGATTAACCGTACGTAGAAAAAAAATAACCACACTTACAATAACTAAAATCTCTCACTGCTTGGGCCATTAAATTCGATTTGAATACAAAAATGGCCACTAGACCCCGCTCCCCTACACCAACAGAGATCCAAGAAATTCTGCACTCAAACGATGTAGACTTTGCCGACTTCCTCGACTACCATTTCTCCCTCACACCTGAAGGGGAGGAGGTCGAAACCGAGGCTGAGGCCAATACCACTGATGAAGGTGGTGACAACGGACTAGCCTCAGCGGAACAATCTGAACATGATAGCGGGGGCGTGGGGGCATTTTATAGGCACGCTGTCTACTTGTACTTCCACGACGATGCCCAGATATGGTTATCACACCCGCCTGCGGGAGTTCCACGAGCAGATGATCAGCGTCTCATTGGCCCGCGCGGACAAGGTAACGATGGTAATCAGGAGGACTATTTGGATAGGTTAGTAGACTTTGGGATTAGGAAGCTTGTGTGGGTAAAAAGGAGGAGAATGAAGGCTAGAGCGAGGAGAGCGGAGATATCAAGCAGAGACTCTACAAACAGGAGAAGGAGTGGTAGTTCGTAGGAGCACAGTGGAGATTGAGGCTTTGATGATGATCAGGAGATGTATTAGTTTGTGAGCCTGTTAAGAGGGGGAAGGGTGAAGTGAAGTGATTTTCTGCTTGATGAAGTACATGTAGCTACTCTACTCATCCGAAAATCAATATATTATTCCAGAAAACACCGTGATGCGTTTAACGACGTTAGTCAGGCGTTATAACATACTCTATCGAGAAAGCCTTCAGGACCCAGAAAGTCACAGTCATCAGTCATCAGATCGCTTATGCATATATAATAACACGGAAAATCCTCCGTTATTGAGGCCGCCACGTCGGGTATGATAAAATTTATGAATTGAGTTCTAGCGCTTTATATAACGGGCCGAGGGCCCCGGCCACTAGCATCTCCACTATGGGATAACCCCCGGGCCAAAGGAGACAAATAAACTTGTCTCGTGGTCGGTCTAAGCCCCCTTTCTTGGCAGGAGGGGCCTCGAAATCCGCTCTCAGTTGACTCGCTGGGGGGTTCCTACGCTGGGTTATTCATTATAGTACAAACCATCTATCAATACCAGATTTGGTACGGGATATCCTAGACTCTTTGATAAGCTCAGTATCTTCAGGTTCCTATTTCTCTATGAGGAATAGTCTTTTCGGTACACAAACCCCGGTAGATATGCCGTATAGAATCCTTATCCGGCATGGATCTCATAGCACCTAGGCCTGCAGCTGGTAGTTATAATTACCCATGTTCACTCTTGGACCTCGAGCTCTCTGGTAGATTAAAGAAGCACCATTGCTCTGTAAAACTAGAGTCAGCGGATCTGTGGTACAGATGACCAATCTCACGACCAGAGCCTGAAGAGATTTGTCTTAATTGGGAGGGGGGTGATCTTGTATATGAGGTACAATATAAAGCTGCGCCTGCCCAGAAACAGAGCCCTACATTGCCACAATCGAGTACATGCACCTAATTGACATAATACCGCTCCCCGCCTAATTCATGTCTTCGTGAGGATCCTTGCCTCGGAACGTCAACGGCCCTACAATATTCATCCTAATAAGCGTGCGGAAGGGTAATGATCTTATTTCCTATATTAACAACTCTCGCCAACACGTCAAACTCAGACCACGCCCCCATATATCATGAGGCTCCAACGAAAGAATTACCCCTGCAAAATTCCAGGCAAGCTGCGCCTCCATGTATCTATCATGTTTAAGGTTATTTTATTTACCCGATCATCCGACGGAGATTTAACCAGCGGCGTAGGGGGGCTTCGTTATATTAGGTTGTACCTACATACAAAGCTTAACCAGAGGAAAGCGCAAAGCTTTGAGTACGTTAATCCTGTTAGTGACATAACGAAGACTTTTGGAAATCTGAAGGAGGATACTGGCATAGCCCTAGGATAATATACACCCGTAATCTACAGCTAGACACCTATTAGATAGGTATATATAAACCTTTGCCGTCCTCCGGGGAAATTAGCCCGTATCGACCGCCCCAAGATCAAAATGACGAAATCAACTCTTCTCCTTCTTTCCCCATTATTTCACACAGTCATCGCAACCTTCTCTCTGAGCTATGAGAGCTCGAACAAAATCGCGGGAATGGGCATCAAGCTCTCCGTCGGAACTCCGCGCCAGGAGGTCGGCCTCGTGGCCTCTGTAAACGACGATGAAATATTTCTTGTCGGGCCCGCCGCCTGCAGCTCCTGTTCATCGCAGGTGGGCGGGCAATTCGACTCCTCCATCAGCAGCACTTGGGATCCCACTGCAGCGGTACTTATCGGCGATTCCGGAGGCTTCGACTGGTGGAATGGCAGCCAGGTGAATTACACGCTTGGATATGAGGAAGGCGAATTCACATCGGCGCCGGCAGGAAATACCAGCCTCTCGGGCTTGGGAATGGAGATAGCGGTTCTGAACCAGCCCTCTCCCGATAACTGGCAACCGCTGCAGAATACACTTGGCCTAGGAAACAATTCCAGGTTTCTCGATAGCTTGGTAAACAAGGGAATTATTGGAGCACGCGCGTTCGGAATGTATGCGGCAAGTCTCGACATCGGCGGCTTTAACGAGTCTCGTATCATTGGTCAAAGACACCCATATCCTATCATCAAGAACACAGGCTATCTCGGCGGTCTCCAAGTCACGGTAGTTGATATGAAAATCGGTGAAACATCCCTCATGACGCGGACATCTGGACCCTTCAATGCAACTTTGGGGTTGTCGGCGGGGAGACCAAGCTACGTACCCCAAGTCGTGATGGAAAATTTTCTCAGTATAACCGGTGGACAAGCGGCCAGTAGCGATACCCATGGTAAACCTGGATGGGATAGCAGCAAGACCTTGACAACCGATTTCGCCTTGAACGTAACGCTATCGAATGGGGCAACTTTGTCGGTGCCAAGTTACCTCTTGAAAATCCCTGTTGTTGTTGGCCCCCAAAAGTCTCAATTTTCGATGAGCCATCTGCTAGGAATTGATGAGCTTGATGAGAAGGTGAAGATGGACAACCCGGGGGTTCAAGCGATTTTTGGGTCGAGCTTCGTGTCATCCCACACGTATATTTATGTGGATTGGGATAAAGAAGTCTTTGAATTGGCGGATGCGAATATTGAAATTGTAACGGGAGAAAGTACTAACTCCGCGCGTCTAGTCCGGGCCAACGTTCATACAGCTTGGGCGTTGGTACTTCTCTCTGCAGCGCTGATCGCACTATATTAGGGCTCGACTTTTTGTAAATGAATGACGATCCTCTAGTTAATATTTGTATGAGAAATTCTTATAGAATAATGGAGGCGGATAGAAAGATGCCGATGGGGTGGGGACAAAGGGGGTTTCGGGGTGCCCGGGCGCTGAAACGTTGCTTTCCAGAGATCAGGTCCACTTTTACCAAATATAAGTAATAATAGACCTAGATGATAGATTTGACCATATACTAGCATCGTCCCGGGTCCTAGGCAGCTACAATAGCGCAGGATGAGCGCCGCAACAGTCGAAGATATTGCTTTGTAGAAGATCGATCACAAAACCTCACTCGATTTAGTTCCCACCAAACACCAACACCCCCATAAATTCTACCCCCGTACCATAACCAAACAGCTCTCCTTACCTTATCCCTACATCGATCCAAAACATCCCGAGTCCCCGACTTGGTCACCTGGCAATCAATATTGTGTTGTTTCTAGCTAGCTCACAACCGCCTACGACGAGGTGTTCGGAAGCCGGTACTAAACCCTTATTTGGGCTTGGTGATCTATGAGTTAGATTAGAATAAATAGTAGTACAATTGCGGCAATTAGTCCCTCCCTGATGTCGATCATCGGGGTACCGCCCCCCCCCATTTGCATAATTCCTGGTGTGACAACAACGACCAGTGCCAAATAGAGCCTCTGCAGTTATAATATCATGATGTGATATCTGTCAACCCACGTACTGGAGCTTACTCTCGCCGTCGAAGCCCTAAATGTCTTAAACGATCCCCACAGACCGCTTCTACTTGAGAAGCAATTCATGCAGCCTGTCCCGACAGCCTGGTTCACATATATATCTGGGTCCGGGTTCGGAACGTAACGACAGGATATGACAGGTGGATAGAGTAGAACTTCCGGAGGACGGGGATTTGACGCCCCGGATTGGTCGTGTACTCTAGCTAGACCGTGCAGATGCACGAAGCTCCAGAGAAATGATGACCATATACCTCGTTCCCCTAGCGCGCTTTTTAAAACAGCATATTCTCGTCCCGGAAGACAAGAGAGCGCGATCCAAAACGGAGGGTAGGGATCGATCGGGCATTATAGGAAAGTATGTGATCGATTTGACCCAGTTCATGCAAAGCCTATCTATGACTTACATCCCCAAATATTTCCGGATGTAGTCGGTATAATATATAGAATCATGTAAGCAGAATGGCTATCGGGCCTGGAGAGGCCATCATGTAGGTGCTGGAGAGTTTACAGTCACAAAGTGTAAAACTACGCGTTCATGAGGACACGTACGGGTTTACTTTTGTGCCGGACCAGAATTATCGGTGATTTAGGTATCACCATCCTTCCTGGGGCTTGAAACCCTTGGCGCAAAGCATGTCCACGCCGAAAACGAACCTGTAGTATGGGTTAGAACCAATCAAAAGCAGAAGCTCGAGGTATTCAATGTGTAATCAACAGCCTAATCGTTCCTTGCCGTACCAACCCTTGTTTCTAATCTCGTAGGCCCGGGCACCAATGTTTGACTCTATCCCGTACCTACCTGAATTTTTCTGTTGGTGTTCATCCCATCAGAGTCTTCGTGGATAAGTGCCATAGAATCACCAGGCATAAGTCATAAACTTAGTAGTGGGAATGCCCAGGGCCCAACACCGTGGTCAGGCTGCATGTCCATCCGTGGTTTGAGCTTTTGAGGTTTGGGTATGGGTGTGACCCTTTTTTTTTTTGTCAATCCAGGGTCCTGGGACAGATGACGATGTACATGTAGGGTTGATAAATCATAATTAATGGGGCTGCAATTGGCGTACGCCTGTAGATCTTTTAAAACCCAGGTTTACTCTTAAGTGGATTGATGATAGCTAGAGCAGGTACTCCAGAGAGCAGAGATAGAGAGGGTTGGAGTTGCTTGGTGATGTGCAAGTAAGGAAGGAGCATTCATTTCAGCCTATGCTAGCTTGTCTCATCAGCTGATAGTGCACAATAACTCCTCATAGCTCTACCTAACTTTACTCCATTTTGCCTACTCTATAAGTGTAGGGATGCCATATCGTGATCCGTGAATCGTGATGGGGTGTGCAGCAGCGCAGGGATAGCACCCCAAGATACTGGAAACACCACCACCCACCACCACCCACCCACCCGACGGACTGGGTGAGATGATGGGATGGGAACCTCAAAAAAGTTGGGCATAAAAAAAAAAAAAGGAACCCTTTCCCGAATGCAGAGGCCGCCATTGTCATTGTCAACTGTGTTGTCAGTGCGGGGTCGGGACCTCAGGAGATGCCGCTGGACTGGATTCTAGAGACTAGGGTAAGGAAGACGATCAATTACTTCTTACCTGGAGAGGAGAGCCGCATGCGCCGTGATCGTACCGTAGGGCTTTCGATACAGCCTAGTAATTAAAATATAGATTTGGATACTAAGTACCGCCCACGGAAAACTTAAGCAAGACAGGCATCTGAATAACATTACAGAAGAATATTATGATATTGGCCAGCATACGCACAAGATACTCTACTATGGCGCCATGTAGACATCTATAATATCTCTCTACATGTATTCGAGATGTATTTGGCTGAGGTGGGCACTCTCAGTTCCCACCGGCAATCGCGCTGAGCTGAATTAAATCCCTATCACAGTTTTTTTTCTTTTCCTATTGCGCTTAACGTATGTAAGTGATCCCTGTCTACCCAGGTAATACATGTACCTACATACATGTAGTTTATCATCTTTAGTTAAGCCATACAAACTAGCGACGACACCCCCCCCCCCCCAAGAAAAAACACCCGCCAGCCAGATTTGATCTACTCCCCCTCATTTGTGTACGCTTCTTCTTTTCTGCCCTTCTTCTTCTTCTTCTTCTTCTTCTTCTTCTTCTTGACTTTAATGCCCGAGCTTGGCCTGCAACTAGGACTTCTCCGTACTGATCATCAGATTCCTGCGGAGGACCTATAAAGAGGAGCGACAAGAGAAAACCCACAAGAGAGAGAGAGGGGGGAAAAAGAAAAGGGAAGAAGGGAAGAAAAAAAAAAA
Organism: Morchella sp. 2018-W45; assembly: GCA_024713785.1. Classification (NCBI taxonomy): domain Eukaryota; kingdom Fungi; phylum Ascomycota; class Pezizomycetes; order Pezizales; family Morchellaceae; genus Morchella; species Morchella sp. 2018-W45. The sequence goes on from JAMGYZ010000021.1 coordinate 34,786, forward strand.
AAAAAAAAAAAGAGAAAGGCACTTCGATCTTGCCTTTTAACTTGGTCGGCTACATACTTCACGCCGACACTGCTGGCAGACCATCATCCCCACCACCTCATCCACCACCACGATCCAACAACAACCAACCCCAGCTAGCTACTACTACTGGAGAACCAGAAATATTAACCCTAAACTCGACCCAAAGGGCAACGGAGGAGAAAATGGCAAGGCACCACTCACTCCGCTCCGCCTGACCACTAGATACCCCCCCTGTTAGTACCAATGCTGATGGAGACTTTTGCTTCAATTAGCAGTCGGGAGACTCAGGAATCTCGGGAGTCTTTCCCAAAGATAACGCGAATGATCGGTATGTTTCTTGCCACCTCTCATGGAGAATTTTAGCTGATATTTGCAGATACGTTGCAACCGATGACGAAACGTTTTCGATAACCTCTTCTATATTTAATTACCGGTATGAAAATGGGAGACGCTATCACGCGTTCAGAGAGGGTATGTTGGGGTTTCTTCCTATAGCTCTTCTGTGTAAATGCTAACTCTGTGCACTGCAGGTGCCTATTATGCGCCAAATGATGATGTCTGTGAATATTTACCCAGCTAGCTAGCTATGTAACTAGCTTGAACTCCCGCTTGACAAGACTAGAAGCTCGAGCTCACCTGCTGACATGAAACAAAAATAGTACCAAAACAATCAACTAGACATATTGTATGGGACCTCAACACATCCTCTCTCCCACTCCTACTCCGCGTGGTTCTAACGTAATACAATCAATGTAGCCATCACATTTTCCTTCTCATACTAGGTGGTAATCTTTTCACTGCACCATTGGAAACGCCCAAGGTATTTTTCCCTTCATTAATTATGGCGACCTTGCTAAGTAATACCATTAGAGAATTCTCGATGTCGGCACTGGGACAGGAATGTAAGTAATAGCGGTGGTGTACTGCAATAATAGAGAACGAAACGTAAACTAATGAGGGGGAAAGATGGGTGATGGACATGGCCGACAAGTTCCCCAGCGCTGAGGTTTGTCGCATCCCCTCTCCATTTAATATTACCCCATCTTGCTGTAGCATCAATTAAAAAAAGATTAATGAAATAGGTTATCGGAACCGATCTCTCTCCCATTCAACCTGAATGGTAATCCCCATAATTTAAACCGTCCCACACCGCAAACAAGAAAACTAACCATTACCTTTGGTAGGGTTCCGCCGAATGTTCGCTTCGAAATCGATGATGCAGAGAGCGAGTGGACATACGAAGAGAACTCTTTCGACTACATTCATATTCGCTGTCTTTTTGGCGCTATCTCCGATTGGCCCGCACTGATCGAGCAAGCCTATAAGTCGTCCACCCCCGCCCATCACCCCCACCCCCCCCCCTCCCCGCCAATGACACCACTAACATTCCCGCAGACATCTTGCACCCGGTGGCTGGATCGAAATAACAGAGGCGAAGCTACCATATGACTGCGACGATGGAACTCTGCCGGAAAACAATTATCTGAACCGGTGGGCGGATTTGGCAATCGAGGCCGGGGAAGAGATTGGAAAGCCGTTCGATATCACGGATAAGGTTAAGGGCTGGGTGGTAGATGCTGGGTTCGAGAATATAACGGAGAAGTACTACAAGACACCGATCGGGCCATGGGAGAGGGATCCCCACTTAAGGGAGATTGGAAGATATAATTTGCTGAATATTTTGGAGGGGATGGTATGATATCATGATCTTCCTATTCGACTTTTTGGGAGGTCGGGGCTTATGAAAACTTGGTTGGTTGTAGGACGGATTTACCACGGCTTTGTTTACCAGATACCTGGGAGTGCGTCTTTCTCTAATTTCTTTTGGTTCTTGCCCATAATGGAGATCTGACAACGCTATAGTGGAATCGTACCGAAGTCCAGGCATACTATGGAAAGCTCCGCGCGGAAATAACGAACCCTGAGATCCACGCATACTTTAAAACGTACGGCCCCTGTTCCGGCCCTACTCCACATGCACTCTAACGATTCGGCTTTTTTCTAGATTCTACTGGACTGGAAGGAAGCCAACCACTAATAACGACCGAAGGACATAATTGGTACCGCGATAGTTAAACGTATGGATGAAAAAAAAAAAAGCTATTCTAATAACTCCTGGATTCCTCCTCAATTATCCCCCTGCCTTATAATCTATATTTTGAGAGAGCTTTTTTGAATATATACTCAAGGAAATGTATATATCAAGCTTTATGTACAGCATTCTATTGTCTCTTTTTTTTCCTTTGGCTCTACGTTTTTCCCCATTTATTTTGTTCTCTATTGTATCTGTGTTTTTCAGTCCTTTCTTGATGAATGATAGGACTATGAGCGGGTCCAGCATGAATTACAGGCTACATGTTGCACGCCAAGACCCCAGATTCACCATCTGGTGGCCCAAATCTCGTCTCAACAACTCATGGGGTCTCTTTACCATATCAGTCCCCTTTACCATATGCATGGACACATACCCCCGCTCCCCCCCCCCCCCTCCTCTCCCCGCGGGGGGCCCATCCTCAATAATTCTTTTGAAGATTATGTGGATGCATGTAGCTCCCCATGATTTCAATGTACCCCAACCACTAAAGCAATTCCTATTCCTATTTCCCACTTCTACCTCCGCAAATAATAGAGGTATGCATTTTGTTACTTTGATCTCCATACACCATCATTCCCACGCCAGCCCCAGATTGTGTGTGTATTGCCAAGAACGAGGCGTTTCGTTAAAGGCGTTTCGTTAAAAAAGTCTATTTCGCCACTTGTCAAGGATGTTCCCTGATGCCGCTTCTGTTCTACGGTTGATTTAGTCCGTGCTCTGCAGACTCTACATGTCGTGCCTTCATGCTCTGCAAGTTACCAGAGGAGAGGGGGGCAATAGAGTGATTTGGCCAACAACCTCTGAATCTAAATATTTAGTTCTTGGCGATAGCTTTTGGTGTGAAAATCCCGCCAAGGACTCAAAATTTGAGCTCAAAATTTGAAAAAAACAGGGATTGGCCAGATCACTCTAATACTTGCAACTCGATATATAAGTACATGTATATATAGGGTCGTCAAAATTCAAATAATTTTATACGGGATAACAATAAAAATGCCAGAGAGCCAGCCAGCCTCGTACGCATATCAAGTTGACACTCTACCAGCTACATGTATGTATAAAACACGATAAATGATCTCTATAGGCACGCCTGTACCTCCCTCGAGGCAGTGTTCTAGACTTTGGATATGTCAGATGGGATGGAAGGTGGGGGGGACGAGCCAGAGTATCGGGATCGCTTATAATTCTGTGCGCACTACGTGCGAGGGGGAGGCGGCGGACCCCCCACGTTTGCGTCTTTTTAGGCCGGCGTTGAAGAGGGTACCATTGGACCGGGTCGATGTATAGGTACTTTGAGTGACTTCTGGTGATGACGTAGATTTTCGGGTGAGTGTTTGTGATTTTGTTGATTTCGTTGCGTGTCAGTTAGCTAAAGTTGCTGTAGGTTTTAACGGGGGCACTGGATACGTTGGGGATAAAAGATTATAGTGTTTACTATTGGGTAGAATGGTGCAAAGTTGCTGGTATCTGGTTGATCTGTTGATGCAAGTCTGTCCTTCTCCGTGTTCCTCGATCAGTCAATAGTTATGGATATTCTGCCATATTGACGGGATGATTTCGCGGGTGGAGATGCCCAAGTTGATTTCCAAATCTCGGTGAAGGGGCTAGTTTGAGTGACCAGGTCTCTATATCAATTGAGCCATGGCCCGAGAAGAAAGATCCATTCAATACTGGTGATCCCCACAAATTCAATCCCGGTTGTTGGAGCTCTAATGTGCAGCTACATGGCGGTTGAATAGTAATCCCGGAGATGCGGGGATATGTAAGTTAACAGTATTCATGTACTACTAAGATTGTGTTAGAGTCGTTAATATAATATTCACCGCTGTCGCTTTCACTTTACCTCTGTAGCTGCTGTCAATATATGTATATGTATAGTCGGGGCGCCCTTATGCATGTATGGTCACTGTTCGGGTTCGTTTCTATCCTGGGTTCTCCCATATCCTACACACATGCACCACCCTGATAAAATATGATGGGTCCTTTTTGTGCGTACCTAGAGTGCTTTACATGTCCCCATTAGTAGTCGATAGAGCAGAACCTGTGGGGGTGATAACTTTGGCCGAAACTTTGGCCGAAACCCTGGGGCAGTTCCACGAATACCCGTAATCCTCGTCGGCTTTGTGATCATTTCGCTAAGAGTAGCCATATCCAAACATCTACTCAGCTCTAGACGCGTATGGTGACAGAATCCTTGGTGCGGAGTATTGCGACATTTGCTTTGCTCCCTCTCGAGCCTAGTGCTAGGGCCTGCCTTGGGCCTATAAGAATGAATTTTAGACCATATAAGTGACATTGACTCACCTCACCTCCCAGACATTTCTATAACCCGCCAACTGCCAGAGATTTCAAAAAATCCGTGGATGCGCGCGGCCCCTCTCCCTGGTGATCTATACGCGCCCAAGGTCGGAAGGTCCACCACTCCAGCTCAAACTTCCCCACATACCGTATTATTCCACTGGAAGAGACCAGTTGCAATCACGCTCTCCACGGCGTAAGCCACATTCATTTGAAGTGGCTTACGCTGTAATCTTGCCCGAAGGGACCGGTCTCTTTTGGTGGAATAAGACGGTACATTGGCTTACCCAGTTTCCAAATCCCAGAAGGAAGCACTCCCTGATCCGCGCAGGGATCTTGGTCTTATCAGTCGACACCACGTCCAAACATTCAAACAGTATCTCCGGCGGATTCCAATAATGGTTATCCGTACTTACTTTTGCCTAGCAGAGGCAAGGGTGGCATAAGGTACATGTTGTAGTGACGTTTATAATCTTATTAACCGTGCGTGTAGACATTTACATGTAGTTGCGCACGGGTCAACTTAGATGGGGTGTTTCTCGGGCTTTGTCGAGGGAGCTTTCCGGGGGGGGGGGGTTGAAAGATATCATTTGTGCTGGTCTTCTTGTTTAATATGTATATAGACTGATAGGGTTCAGAAAAGACTTGTACTCCTACTATATTGCCTTATAGAGGCCCAAGCTAAGTATGCACGGTCATTCGCCTCCTAGATCAGTGATTGGCGGCCCATTTCTGCTGATCTTTGTGACGATGTCGGATTTCCGGAGAACCTGGATTTGTCATTCATGCGGTATCACTCGGGTTTAGATCACCTATCATAAACATAGGTTGTTGCTATTGTTAATCCATTAGTTGTTTATTAGGATAGGGTTTCTAAGTCAGAAAGAGATAATATTCATTCATCATTCCTGTGCCGGGAGACTTTGGAGTACCTGATAGGTATTCTGGGTACATGCGCGTATCCAATTGGAAAGATACCTAATTGCGCTAACAGGTGTGGCTTTCAAAGTGGCGGTTTGACAACAGAGACTTATGAGACCTGGTGGGGGAACTGGCCAATGAAATGTCTCACTTCACTTATTTGCAACTCCGGGAGCCGTGATTTGATCGCTCAAACCACACGGATCGGGTCCACCTGGCTTGAGCGCCCCACACTTTGTATCGCTGGAGATGTCGGTCGGTTCCAGGACGGGACGAGGAAAATTAGGGCACTATCCATTCTTTTGGGAGCAAGATGTTTCAGCCCGCCACCTAGATCTCTAGAGCAAGATCAGGGATGGGAATGTATGCCTTTACCTTTAGGATGGTTTTGTCGTCAGCACTAGGTGGAGTCTAACCCCGACTTAATTCTTTCATACCTAGGTCTCTTTTGTGTACGAATCCCGAGATGGTCGTTGGTTAGTTCTTCCTAATTAATTAGCTATCTTATCTGTATAAGGGTGCATACTTATGAGTGCGCAAACAAGTTCCCTGAGCCTTGGAATTTGGAATTTGATATGAGGGATGAACTAATTAAAATGGAGGTCCAGACTTCCGTGTGAAACGAGGGGGGAGGAGAGGGAGACAATTGATTGATTGATACTTCATACATGCATGTGGGCTATGACAAAACCTTACCTCCCGCTCTCCGGAGGCAGGGTAGGGGAGGGAGACAAGCTAAAGCGGGGTAGAGTTCAAAGTTTAGCATCGCCGTTATACCAATTACTTAGCTAATTAAGCTTATCCATCGATCCCCTAAGCTGTCAGTAAAATGCTGACCCCCAGGAAAAATAGGAAGTTGCTATTAACGTTAACAGATATATCCTGTTATCTCCCTTATCAAATATATAATCTCTACAAATCCCAGCCCTCTGTTATATGGGGTTAGGATTAATAACATAAGGGATAGGACCAAGGTTACTATCGCTCACGGGTACTGATGATGGATACTGGGTGTTGACGGATATATCACACTAAAGAGAAACAAAGCCTGGTTTATTTTTCTTTTATTGGCCAAAAGTCGATGCCCGCCAACACCCAGATAAATAAAGCCAGCATCAGAATCGCAGCTGGTAGTATCCCTTCTAGGCCAATATATATTTAGAAAATTAAAGAGGTTGGATGTACATGTAGAATTTGCAATTGGGTTCAAAGTGCAGTTTCTACTCTTTTTCATAGGTTTAAGTCAGGCAAGTTGTCCTTCCTGCACTGTAACTAAGACCCCGTCCGTTAGAGATCGAGATGGATATTCATTACCTCCACCGATCTGTTTCTACTTGGGTATGCACATATCGGGAAAAAACCACATAGGTCTTTATTTGCCCGGGAACTACCAAGTTTTATCTTTTGCCAGCATTGTCCCCCGAGGGTGCTCTCCCGTCTGGTTATAGGAGGTCTACATTTAGTACAAAGGGTAGCCCGACTTTCAAGCCCCCACACGTGCCTTTCCGCTGAAACTGTCTTTTGAAAAAACTGGAGTCTGGCCAGCTGGTGTATTATTCATTTATTTATATAATGGACTTCATACACGCATGCAACCCGAAGGTTATGGTGAAATCGTACCTCCCTTCAGAGGCAGAGGAAAACCAAGCCTAGCTGTCCCTTCGTCTGTCGATGCTGCCCACCCTATAATAGAAATGTTAAATTTGTATGAGAGATCTGTTATTTGATAAGAGAGATAACGAGATCTGTTAGTAAAGCCACACCAGATTTTTTTGGGTGGGCAGCACCCCACCTACAGACGAAGGGATAGTGAATCGGTGCCTCCGTTCAATGTGGGCATTAGTGTAGGTAGGGAATTAATAGGAGGAAGCATTGAGACCCGATGAGGTGCAGCCACATGAAACTGATTCCTGGAATACACAGACAGCGGACTCTCGATCTCGCATTGTCTTAGAATTAAGGATTCCATGTCTAGGTCGTGGTGGCCGCTGGTGCGCAGCCACGTAGTATGCCAGAGTACTGTCATCACGTTGCTTTCTTATTTTATAATAGGCATAGCGTAAATATCATGATCATGTTTCAATAATAACGTGCAACCCAATACCATTTCCACAAATCATGAGACCCCCACCCCACGGAAAGCTGTTTTCCCAAAATGAGAGGAGCACAGACGATATCTGTAAGGTTGCAAAGTGGGCTACGACTAGATTCCCTTCGTCCTATGTCTAGTGAAATTGCCACACCCATAGCTTACGTGTGGGTGAATCACTGGCACTCTCTGAAATTGAGAATACCTCCATGCGGGCAAGAACCGCTTCTCTGCAACACTCACCCTGCGTGGCCGGCCATGGATGATCTGTAGGTACTATGTAGGAACGTTTGGTGATATCTATATTCCCTACCTGCTCCGAGCATGTGTCCCCTGCGGACAAACCCAGTTAGGATGATGAATTAACAACGTACCTTAAATACGCCTTTGAATGAAAAGGGACTGGTAACTGTGGATAAGGCGATCTGGAAATCATGTTCTATCACTCGTCTGGTTGAATCTACTGATTATAACCTACTCTTAATTAGTTTATCTCGGGAGATTAAGTTGCAAAGTACATTAACTATATATTGAAAGCCCTCACCATCCTCCTTCTATGCTGTGAAGTGAGCGCAAACACTTAACCGCTCTCGTCCCCCGCGATCAAAAAGCCATTCCACTTTTATACACATGGAAAAACTGTCCCTTTGGGTTACCAGGTATACGTAGGAATCTATCGGCTCCGTTTAGCGGCGCGACCCCAATTTACATATGCATATAGCTAGGCTTCGAGCCAAGGGATTTTGTCCATGGATTATCACTCGGGTTTATTTGATGAATTTCTGATTTTTTTTATTCATTGATTGTATGCAGCCTTACAGGTATGGCAAAAAAACTTTTGCTCATCCACCAAAATAGTAAAACCTACTTTGGAGAATATACTGGGGTATGCTGCTATTATATTATATATGGTGGAGCTAATTTATACAAATATATATAAAGACTTGTATGTGGTCTATATATCTAGAGGCTAAGTTATAATATTATCGCAGATATGTAAATAAATTCCTTTCTATTGTGGGGCGCGTATTGTTTGAATAGATAGGCCGGCCTCCTCTTCCTTAGTCTTCCTCTAGCTAGATTTTTGATCCATATCTGTTTGGCTCTATAACAATTACAAGAAGCCGGACCACCTCTAGGACGTTTACACCAACGCTGCATGTTCTCTCAGGATTCGGTTTAGCCCGTCCCTCTGTACCACCTTCTCAAACGCAAAGCTCCTTGCCATCTCCCCCAGCTCCTCCATCGACATGCCCTCGAAATATCTGGCAAACTCTGCTGATAGCGTCTCACTTAGAAAGGTTTCCTTTACCAGCCTCGATAGATGCCGCCTCACGTCCCAAGGATCAGGGTACTTCAGCGCCGCCTCGGGGGAGTTCTTCGTGATCCATGCTGTCAAGGGCTGCTCTTTATATTCAGTAATGCCATCGCGGAAGCACCAAAAGAGGCGGATAAAAGAAGAAAACTAACGTCAAAGATGGCATCAATCTCTGCTGACGGCCAATATCCCCACATATCTGCCTGAACTCTCTTCTTTTTGTCGATAAACGGCTGTAGTGTCCTCATCCACGGCCCCTCTGGGTCCGCATACACCATCCCCTGCATACCAATATCCTTGTACGTCCAGATGCTCCACCCGATATTGTATCTCTCATAGATTCGCAGCTGAGCACCGAGGAGATTGTAACGCTGCGAATTGACTATATCTGAGTTGGGATCGGAAGACGGAGCATAGACAGGCCCGAATTCACCATTCCAGATGGGGACATGGTGGGCCCTCATGAAATCTGTTTTTCGGAGGAGCTGTGACTCTAGTTTGCTATCTTGTTCGGGGGTAGAGGTGTATGGAGTACCGACGGGGAAGCCCATCATCTGGAGAGGGGTTAGCGAGACTTCAAGCAGTGAAACTTTTGCAAGGGGCTTCATGGTAGACCTGCGGGTGAAGGATCTATGAAGCATGGAATGGGGGGCTTACAGAGTAGTCGTGGATTGCGTACACGGAGTTAGGAAGTACATTGTCAAACGCCTTGAAATCCATCGCAAATGTGTTTCCATCGAGCCAAAGTATATGGTTCGGGTCGACCTTGCGGATCGCCTTCTCGATACGTTCATAGTACTTTGGGAGCCGTACGTGTTCTGCCTTATACACATTAGAGAAGCACAACCTTGAGGGAAGGGGTTGAGGAGACATACGGGGATCCGCGGGCTCATTCAAAGGATTATACCCAGCAATACACTTGCGGTCCTTATAGCGCTCTGCCAACTGTTCCCACAGCCATACTACCCTGTCCTGAAAATCTTTAAATTCCCAGAAGAGTGCTGCATTCGTCGGGTTATCTGAGTGCCTGCAGTTATATACCCCAAAATTAGCACCCAGTAACCAACCCACCAAGATATCCAAGTAGGAGACGCCTACCAATCCGGATTCTGCCCCCCAGGGACCGCATGCAGGTCTAGGATTGTCCAGATCCCATGCTTTTCACAGAGATCTATGACGCGGTCGAGGTGCTTGAACCCGGAGGTCTTAAGTACGCGAGGGTCCATGTCGTCCTCAAAGTGGTGATAGTTGAATGGGATTCGGAGGCAGTTGAGGCCTAGTGAGGCGAAGAAGGCGGCATCAGCTTCATTGAAGAAGTGCGTGAGGAATTGATCGAAAAAGAATTCGTACTTTTCGGGGCCGAGGACGGCTAGCATTGCTGCTCGATGTTGGTGCTCGTGTCCGGGATATCCAGTGATGAAGTTCTCCATGCTGTGAAGAGCACATTATCAGCTAAACTTAGTCTTTGGGGGTCTGGTGGGGTATGGCAGAGCTAGGTACAGTAGCTTTGGACAACTAGAATAGTATCTAAGTAGCGGAGAAGGAAAGAACGACATACTTCATCCACCCCCCCAAGCCTGCACCCTTCAATATCACATTCTCACCGCTCTCATCAACAACCTTCTCGCCGTCAACCTTCAGGAATGAGAACTTTGTTTCCAACATCTTCTGTGATCTCGTTGTTGTTGTTTTGTCTGTGGTGTATGTATTGGGGTTAATGCTTCACATTCGATCTCTATATATATATCAATTGATCCCCCCCACCCCACCTTCTATACTGTCGACCCCACATTTCAGAAAAACAATTCTCGCTCATCGAGCTCATTGCAATATCTGACCCCGACGCTCCCCGATACCTTGCGGGGAAAGGAACCTTAAGTGCACTTTCCGACTTTAGGCTAAGCTCCCCCACACTTCTCGGCTATTAGCCGAGCGGGCAGAACCTGGTCGTACCATTAAGGGAGGCATGAAACACACTTCCGGCCCGTGACTTAGCATCATGCATTGCTATGTGGTTGGATTAATGATTGGAGGATATACTACGGAAGACGAGGAGAGTAAAGTTACGGTTAGAGACCAAACCAATTCAGGGTTTCTAGCATCGGGGAATGTAGGTAAATACAGACATCGACTGTGATTACCTATGAGCGGTTGTTGCTAATCATATAATCGAATCACCATATATCACTCATCAGGGTGCTCCAGGCTAATTAGATCAGAAACATTCCTGGGGGCCAATATCAGGTTGAGAAGGTCAATGGAGGCCCCAATCAGACAGGTCTGCCCGTTGACCGGCAGTATAGAGAGTAACTAAAAGGAATTATTTTAAGTGGCTAGATAAACCACTAGTACTACTATTTTTTTGCTGTCTTTTGCCCGCCGGGAGTGTTCAGAGAGGCCGCCGAGGTGCATGGAGAATGAGGACCCCCATACCAAGTCCACATATATTTTGTCTAACGAATAAAGGTTTCCAAAGTAGGTGAATCAAGTTCATAAACACGAGGGCCACTAGCTAGACTAGAGAGAGTTATAGGGTGTTTGGGTTATTTTCTTGAGGTGCTTGTGTGGGTATCCATCCGGGGAAAGCTCTCGAGAAGAGGTGAATATATACATGTATAGGTTAGTGGATACACCGATCCGCTCGCGGCCGGTCTATAGATCTAGCTGATATTCGTTTATGATTATGGGGGTGCCGGTATTGTTCGTTCTGGGAGTAGGATCCGGAGGTGAGAGGCGGCGTTTACCCAATTCGGGTTTGGAGCCTATACGCCGAATACCGCGAATGATATATACCCCAAGTTAATTTGTAAACTACACGCACCCGGTACATGTGGGTACATGTGATCCTCAACAACTTGGATCCTACCAAATCACGATTTATGAGAGGCAAATAACCTAGCTAGTTTGCATTATATAAATTTAAAGCGAAAGGGGAAAGAAATGAGCCTAGAACTGATAGAGGAAGATTACACGTTATATATCAGGCGGCAAGAAAGCAAATATTACGCCCACTGAGTGCGATTAATATTGTACTGTGTAAAGATGCATGGCGAATATGAGGCTTGTTGGCCAATTAAGAGAAGAATATATATACATATACATTCGTTCGGCCGCTCCTAGGCCCCTGCTCTAGACATCATCGGTGAATTAATACGACGATCTATTCTAGTCTGCTCGAGCGAGTACGGCCGTTAATTTGGTTGCATAAACTCGTACCCGTCTTTGTTTGCGTGGTTGACTGACACGGTATGCTACGGTCCCCAGAAACCTGTCAAATTCGTTTATAATACCCTTCATCAGGAATATTCACCATTCGTACCGGGGTTTCTATAATACCTATAATTTTGTACCTACACCCAATACTCCTTTTTCAATACAGTCGCTTTCAAGAGGCTGTGGAATAAGACTTCGGGTTGTCTCAACGGACTATCGGTAGGGTACAGGACTATAGGTAAGGTACAGGGTGTTGAGGGTAAATAAGAAGAATCTGCGAAATAGGTGTCAAACTCGGTATCGTTAGTGAGTGGGAGTGTGGTAACGAGACAAACCCGTAGCCGTGCTATAAAAAGCGCACAGAGTTGAAAAAGTGTCACAAACTGTCACGCATGCTGGAAACTACAGCTCAGACTTATTGGGCGTTATATTCATCACGTTGCCATAAAGGGTTTAACCTTGCAACGCCGAGAGAACGAAGTCCCCAACCTAGCGCCTTAGACCACTCGGCCATCTGACTAATCAGGATGCACTAGGTCTTATCCCGGTCGGTCCAGATTGTAATTTATGACCACCACTGTATTGGAGGCTTTCTTGTACTGCCCTGGATGCTTCTCGGTCTAACTTACTTACTATCTCTTGGTTTACAGGTTCTCATGTTGCCTAACAGATATTGTTCTAAGCAAATTATGCCACGACCACTACACCTACACATAGTATTTTGAAGACTACCGTAAAAACTCGACAATAACGAACGTGGCCGGGCTGGAGTACTGCATGTACCCTCACTGGTTAGAATCATGCAAATTTACTCTTTTGATAGTTGTGATGATCACACCCCTTCGACAAATAAGAGAGCAGTATTCACCCTGCGGTCTCAGTCTGGCCCTATTCGTTACTGTTGAGTTTTTGCGGTAATACGAATAAAATATAGGCACATGTATACGGCGAATTAATATGAAGGCCGGGAAATAGGGGAATACGCCAAAATTCCGGCAGCGGATCGTACAGTAAGTAGCGGCAGGATAATGGGTCTCTCTATACTAGATTTTCATACCACGATAACGGCTGCCGGCGCGAAATATTTCTCATCAATATATCACGTACCGGTCTCTGTAGTAGCATCAGCCGTCATGATTAATTATGAATGCAAGTAATAACACTGAATTCTGGATACCTCCCATCTAAACACTCAGGTTCGTAGCCATGGCCGCATTAACATAATGCCTGTTGGGGAAGACGAGCACAGTGGAGGTGGAAGTTACGGAAGCCAGACTGTCTTCACACCCTTTATTGCCGTAGCCCTCGTAACCGGAGGGCATGATAGCTCAGCAACAGCGGTGATGATAGTATACTCTAATACATCAGTTATCACAGTCGGTCTAGCGGTAGCATTACATGCCGACTCTTCTATATACGCCGAATATATATAGCGGCCCGGTCGAGAAGATTTATTCCTTCCGGATGAGCCTAAGGATGTTCTAGCGGTTGTGTAGGCTTCGAGGCCTTCGTGGTCTCCGCACGGTACTAAATAATATGACTTGCGATGCCATCATGAAAGACAATAGCGTCATTTATTTGTGCACGCTTGGCTACATCCGGATGGGGGTGCCAAGGCCGCCCTGCTTGTCGAAGCTCAGTTCGGTATACGGTATCGATAGCAGAGGTCGGGATTTGGCTAATGATAACCCACGATTATTCGTTCGCGTTCCATAGCAACGGGCCGTACGTTTTTGCGGACTCCTCTGCAAGCGGTCGCCGACTGATTGAATTTATATACCAATGGAACATACAATGTCATGATAGTAATGATATATGTATTGGTAAACAGTCTCACATTGACAGACGTCCTCCTATATATAACTAAATATGACTGCGACTTTCCCGCACCCTCTGGAGTCTAAATTTTATTTACTAACAAGGGGAGTGAGTGATATTCCGTGACCCAGTACAGATCAGATAAGATAAGCTAGCTCCAACTCTCAACGTTAACCCCATGGCCAGCGAAACATTTTTGCGACCCAGGAAACAAGGTTGAATACTTATATCTTCAAGGTAGGTGTGGGGTAAATAGGGAAAGCTCAACATTTGATCAGGGGGAGACGAAGGGTAGTGCTAGTAAGTTATATATGGAGGCTATCTACTCCGGAATCATCCCTCAGAGGCCGGGCGCGGGCACATACGATTTTAATGTAGGATAAATAGAGATAAACACCACCGGAGCCGACACCGCCAGTCCAAGGTTAGTAATGCTGACCTCTTGCGACCCGACCGCAACTCGAGCGCCATTAATACTGACACTTATTTTGTAGAAATATCATTCTATGCACAACGGCTTAATGGACACCGAGTTACTTACGGTGGAATCGTGAGGAAGAGGCTTCTTGGGGTCAGAAGCTTCCCAAAAAGTACTAGTCGGGAAATATACACTGGGCAGTTAGACGGGTACAAAGGATGCCGAGTTTGGCGTATGTTAGCCTTCTATATATATTGAACATGCCATTGAATGATAGTTATCCCTGATAACTATGAGTTTACGAGCCTTGGGTTCATACTGACATTCTAGGCACTTTTGTTTTCGCCGGACTGCTTCAAGTCACATTCTATATATATACATGGGCCTCGAGAGATGCACTACAGTCCATCCGGCACTAGCGGAGAGATCCCCCAAGGGACTGTTTCTGTGCGTGCTATATCCACAAATATAATTATACTTAAAAGCTTCATAGTATAATATAGAGTCGACGTTCGGGTCGTGGTGTGGTATAGAACCCATCGATCGATAGGCTAATGTTTTGGTATATATAAAGAGTGTAATATTATCTTTCTTATTGTCTTTTCCTTTTTATTTTCGAAACAAATCATCCTGCCTTAACTCCGACTACAAAACTTTCTGACTTACTATCCCCATTTTCCGGACATAGACTATTTTTCTATAAAATGCCGGAAGGAATAACCTACTATGACATGAAAAGGATGATCGAGGCACAGGTGCCTGCCGGAATCTATAAGCTTGAACTACATCCAAGGTGGTTTAGATCAGATAATAAAACACTGATTAACCCTGAACTTATTGAGGATTCGAGGACCAGATCTTTTGAGTTTTCTGGAGGTATGGTGGAGCACTGGGGGAAGGCTTTAGGTATTCCGCTCTGTGGTGGTATTTGGTTGAGAGTGCAGTTTGCTTTGCATGGGCATGCCCTTCCCGCAACCACTAAAGAATATAAGTCTATGGTTCATGCATGGGATGATAAGAGTGAAAAAGCGGAGTTCAAAACAACTATTTTTGCAGCAATTGTTGGAGAGGAAATGACCATTATATTTGTTGATCGGTACGATATTCCTTCCGAAGATATTAACCCTTAAATCTAACCAATTAATTCTAGGAACCGCCTTATGACATTTACAGCCATTGACACGCTTGGCGGCACCATCCCCTGGTACGACCCAAAGCTAGCACCCTGTCCTATCAGAGAACCTGATCTCTACGAGGAAAAACTTGAAAGCTTCCAACATATCCTCTCCTCTCCCAACCGAAAGATTGGAATATACAAAGAAATGACCGACTCGAGCAAAAACAATATCTGGAATGGCATTGGTACCTCGCACGCTGTAGAAATACTGCATCTTGCCAGGGTACACCCCGAAACCGCAACAAGTGACGTTTTCAACAGCTCGGAGGAGAGATCCCGCCTTTTCAAAGCTATCAGAACGTTTTTTCAGATAGCCAAGTCGCGGGAATATTGTCAGAGGGTTCCGGCGGGAAAGGCAAGTAAAAACGCTTTTGAATTCTCGCCAAGCGTTACCCGATACTACAATGGCCAGTTTACAAAGGTTTATCGCAAGGGTTCAACGTTGCTGTCACTTCCAATCTATAGTGAACTCCAAAGGAAGGGGCTCCTGGTCTCTACAGCTCAAGAGCTGGAATGTGGCTGGGAAAGTCTGGTTACGAAGGGGGGCAAAGAAAAGAAAAAACGGGTGCCGGTCTATACGATTCAAATGTCAACCAACAGTAAAGATACCCCTAAGCTTATAGGTAACGATGAGGAGTTGCCAAATATCAAGCCCAATGCAGAGATAAAAAAAGGAAAATGCACTTACACCTACACCTGCATCTATAAGCAACCGCCCGGTGCCAAAGGTACTATCCTGGAGGAAAAAGTGGCAGTAAAGAAAAGACTACAGGATAGTGGAAATACGGCAGAGATAGGAATTGCGTCCTTTATGGATACTATCAAGGAAATCAAGAAGCGGAAACTGGACACCAAAAAGACAGCTCGTAGGGTAAGTGTGAAGGAAGGGAGAATTGGGAGACCTATCAAGAGGAAGAAGACCGAGAGTGAATTGCACGGAATCAAAGGACTTTAGTTCCGTTGTTTTGGCTATTACCCTTTGTTTGGAGGTACGTATGTATGACTGAAGCCGTCAAGATTCTTGAAAGGACTTATGGACTTGTATTTGAAACGATTAAATATTATTTTATGCTACTATAATACCAACCAGAGACCATAGGGAGGTTTTTTGCTGTGTGCGATTCGGCGGCTTTCTAAACTGGCTGAGAGCTCGCTGAAGTTATATGAACGCTCGAGAAAAGAACGCAAATGTGCATTCCAGAAAATATCGAGTATAAGCGCACAATAAGTCCACACCTCATCTTCCCCATGGCTCTTTACGTGCCGCGGCCGTTGTTCCTGAGCCTTTACTCTTAAAAAGAGAACCACGTCATGTACAATCACTCGGCTCATAAAAGGACAGTCTCGCTCTTGGGGGACCAACATACTTCTACTCGATAGGTATGGCTGGAAAACGTGGAGATAGTAGACCACCAGCACCCCGGTCGGTCGAGATGGCAATACTCCGAAACATTTATTAGAAGCAATGTATATGACTAGTGAAGTCTCCCCTCCGAATGTATTTATAGGTCACAAAATCCAGATTTAATATATGCACAAATTGCGAGAGACATATATATGAGAATCAGAAGTCGACCAAGGGCAACAGGCCGCCTTTTCTATTCATCAGAGGCTAAAAGTAGTCGATTTAGTAATAGGACATGTGGTAATCTTCCAGCATTACATGGTATTATAGAATGATTTATTAGTCGGCCCCAAAAGACGAAACGTCCACTGAAGCATGGCTCTCGATGGTTACTGATAGACGGTCAGTCCGAATGGCAACGAGACACTTAAACCCTTTCTAGTAACCGTGCTATAAAAACCGCACAGAATTGAAAAAGTGCCACAAACTGTCATGACGCATGCTGGAAACTACAGCTCAGCCTTATTGAGCGTTATATTCATCACGTTGCCATAAAGGGTTTAAGTGTTTCGGGTTGGAATTTGGACTGACCGTCTATCAGATAGCTACTTGACTGGCTTAACCCCTATAGTTATATATAATATCATATCATAATACCTATCCAGGAGATCCACACGCCGATCCGCCCCCAAGTCAATACAGCGGCAAACGTCCCGCGGCGACTTGGCCTAATGACGGGCGGGCTAACGGCGGTACATATAGCTGATTGCAATTAATTGGGCAAGATTGGGTGCGAACATGCGTTGTTAGGTATTCTTATAAGGTATATAGGGCTTAATTCCACGCTGAAAGACTACGGCTATGTAATCCCCTGCGTTCTGTGACCCTTCAGATTCGTTTGGTTGATTTTTGAGGGCTATCCATAAGAAAGTAAGGTAACCATCATGAGAAGCTGCCGGCCAAACCTACGGCTTGATTTACCGTAGCATGTCCCACAATTTGTAATTCATGCCGGTGGCCTGAAGCAATTGAGAAGTTCACTTCAATCCTATATAGGCTTGTCCATATATAGATAGGACCGGACATCTTTTTTTTGTGTGTGTGTCTGTACCCCGCGCGATAATTTAGAATTTATTATTTATTTATTTCTCTATACTTCATACATGCATGCAGTTCTTAGGCTATAGAATAAGAACCGTGAGGATAAATCTTTTCTAATAGAGTTAAGGAGGTTTTTTCTTTTTTCTTTTTCCTTCCCGTTGGGGGCCGAGTGATTTGAGGTGATCCAACTGGTCGACTGTTGCTGCAGTTACCGCCCTTTCCTTACCTCATGAGTTCATTTACCGAGGACAGCCACTGAACACAATTAAAACCCACAGTAAAGGATTGTAGTGCCGGAGTGGGGGGAGAGAATTGGGGTAGGCTTGCATATTATTGCTTATACTTTCTAAAGGCCCCAGAGAATTTTTGCCTGACCCTTTATAATCGAGTATGGGCACGAGACCTTGCCCGAGACCTCCGGTAAAACAAGACAAGTTATAGGGTTTCAAGACTTTTGGGGGGGTTTTACACCTCCAGCCCTAGTTATATTGCAAACTTCCAGTTCAGGGTTAGGGTTATCGTTCACCGTATATTTAATATTTCTCACCTTTTCTAGCATGACAAATGAGGTTCCGAGATTGGGCGATTGTCCCAAGACCCTTGGGAACAGAATGGAAAGGTACTGGATAAGACAAGACAAGATCTGTCCAATTCTTGTCTTGTCTCGTGCCCATCACTATTTGGATTCTTCGGTCTATTCCTGCCAGACTCGCTCAACATCAGATAAGATCCAGACTTATGTAGCTATAAAATTTTCAGAGCCCCACACACACCCCACACCTAAAAGCCCAAGGCATAACCAACCCCGTTCAATTCTACCCGCACCCCTTCTAACGTCCGTACAGCCATAGCACCCCCTTCCCCACCCCGCACCCCATCAGAAGTCATACACAAACGCCTTAACCCCGCCACCCCATCTCTTCAGTCTCAGCTTCTCCAGAATGCGCCTCACCCTATCCCTCTTCCTTCCCGCGCCATCAACGGGATAGCAGTATCTACACCCCGAGTTAAGGGCGTGGTACTCGAACCACGGGTCCCCGACGCCCCCGGGGGGCTCGGCGTACGGGACGCAGACGCAGGCCGCGCAGCGGGCGCAGCCGGGGTCGAACTTGAGCAGGTAGGTGGGCTGCATCACGAGCGCTATGGCGCATCTGCAGGTGGTGGGGCGGAGGGTGAATGGCATTTTTTATGAGAGCGAGGGAGGTGGGTGATAAGCTGTGATTAAGCTGTGAGTGATTAGTTTTATAATATAGTTCCGTTTAGTTTTATACCGGTGAACATGAGCTGTGGGAGGATTAAGATTAATTCGGGGGTAGGAGACGGCATGTTATTTATATCGGCCATGTTAGGGGGTAACTACATGCATTCATCCCGTCTCCAACCCCGCAGCGAGTTTGAAAATGGTGCTCGTTAAGAGATTCGTTTTTTTCAAGACGTCTTGTTTGACCGACCCAGGTCGACTGACACAGCTACTCCGTTCTCGGGCTAGCCCTTGTTACAACCGCGCGGACGCCGTTGTCACTCGCTCTTGTGGCCAAGGGGTAAGGCGTCGCACTTGTAATGCGAAGATCTGGAGTTCAAATCTCTACTGGAGCAAGTATCTTTCTTTTTTTTCCGTCACTGTTATTATTATTATTCCTTTGACCTGGGATTTTCTTTATATTTGTGGGTATATGTATACATAAGTTTTTAGGACCATGGATGTTAAGATTGAAGTCCGCGTGGGATTAAGTGATATCTTCCACTGTTTGTCATCATCTCAACGACCCTTGGGATCAATGTCGGTACGTACATTCCTAAAGTGCTACTCGGGGGTAGTGGGAATTGCGCCCTGCCGCTTCGACAGCACTGAACAACTAGAACAGTGCGAATTCTACCTCTATCATATGTAAGTCTATCATGTAGTAAACCCTCCTCGTGCGTATAAAAGCCAGACCAGACCAGACCAGACCAGACCCAGGGCCGGGTTGTGTATCACATCTGCTACATAGTATACCACTGTCAAAAACAGATACTATGATCTTAGTTAGTAATTAACAATTGATGAGTATATACAAACTACTGCAACGTATCCCTCTCTCTGCGGAAAATTCTCTCTCTCCCTACTACATACCGACCCACGAAGTTACCCTCTTGATCTACGCGCTACATATAACATACGTACATGTAGCTATGTAGCCCGTCATGTCAGTGTAGCTACATAGTATAACAAGTACATGTAGTATCTGCTGTAGTATAGTGCACATACCCAGATGCTGGATAGCTACATACATGTAGTGCCTCCATCTATCTAGCTGGGTGGCTATGGAAATAGGAATAGTTACATATAGAACTCGAGTGCGTGGTATATATATGCGTGCACTTATATATAGTGAAAGATTGAACACACAGCACAGCAGACCATTTACATGTAGTAGCACTTATCCGATAGGCGAAATCAAGAGTCCTGCAGGCCCGTCTGCTACCCGTCAAGTCGCGTCATGTCTCATCACCCGTACGTTGGATGGAAAGCAACAGACCAGAACCCTAACCCATAGTAGAGTAAATAAGAACGAATCGACCTGAATCTCATCAATTGCAAAACCGTACCCTAAACCTAAACTCTACATGGATACATATTTCCTAGATACAGAGTCAACCCTAACAGGACATTAAAGAAGCAAACAAAGACGAATACGCCCCCCCCCCCCCGGCCCCCCCAAAAGCCCTGCCAGTAAAGGAAAAAGAAAACTCCAAACATTTTTATCTACAAGAAAAAAAAAACACCAGTTAAATACACCTACTCTTACTCCTCACCACTCTTCCCCTCCCCCTCGCCCTTCTTCCCTCCGAACACCAACCCCACCGCCCCCCCAAGCCCCACCAAACTGACCGCCGAAAGCGCCCACCACGCCGCGCCCACGCCCGCGCCCCCCATCCCTGCCTTCCACACCAACCCCGTCAGCACGGGGCCCACGCCCTTGGCCGCTCCCGCCACCGCCGCACTCAACCCGTAGACGCCGCCCATGCCGTTCTCGCCATCCACCGCAACCTCATAAAGCACCAGAAACAGTGCTGGGTAGCACGTAATCTCTAGCAACACCTTCACGACCAGCAGCCCCGCCAGACAGCCGTAAAACTCCGTCGACTGCGGGCGCAGCAGCACCAGTAGCGGCATGGTGGTGTAGAGGAACGGGTATAGGGACAGCGTCGCGAGGTAGATGGTCATGTTGCTCCAGCGCCGCGCCAGGAACGGAAATGCGAGGAACTGCATGCACATCTGAAAGATACCTTGAATTAGGAAAAGCACACCCATGGAGTTCGTGGTGAAGCCGAGGCCGGGAGAGAGTGGTGCGTCGTCGCGGGAGAAGCCGGGGATTAGCGGTGGTAGTGACGACTGTAGGAAGATGGCGAGGAGGTGCTCGAATGCTGTCGTGTGGTAGTACAGGATGAAGAAGCTGCCCATGAGCAAGTAGAAGCGGGGTGTGTAGATTGACTTTTTGGGCGTGGCGGGCTTGGGTAGTGGGGCTTGGAGCGTGCTGGAGGAGTCGAGGGCAGAGAGCGAGGCATAGAGAGAGGTGGAGGAGGAGGGGTTGGCGGTCGTCAGCGCGTTCGACTCGTAGATGCTTGCGCTGTCGGTGCCCTCGTCGGCCTCTGCCTCCTTGCTGCTGTCGCCCTCTGGCGGGGGCGCGGTGTCGGCGAGCTTGAGAAGTCGTGCGAGGACCGACCGCGGCCAACCGAGGATGTATCGACCGAGGGCGAGGCCGCTATCGTAGTCGTCCCTTGAGGCCTCGACAACCTTTGCGTTCGTTTCCTCCATCCACAGCCAGCCCAACACGATGCCGGACAGCGCCACGGCAGCGCACACGATGTTGGGTAACAGGTATGGAAAGTTCTTTAGGAGCGTGATTCCGGCACCGGTTTGGTGCATGTGCCCCACGCCGTCCCCGCCCTCGTGACCGCTCGGGGCGAGGCCGCCGCCGATAGCAGGGCCAATGATACTGCCCAGGCACCAGACGAATGGCAGGGCGAGCTGACCCTTTGCGCGCCAGTCCTCGCGGGCGCCAGTCAGCTCCATGACGGCTGTCTGAAGGACGCCAACGTTCCCGTTGAGGAGACCGCCGACGATACGGGCGGTCATTGCGAGGGCGATATTTGTGGAGAGGCCGTAGAGGATGAGGGAGACGGCGGAGCCGATGAGACCGGTGATGATGATGGGTTTGCGACCATAACGGTCGGAGAGTTTTCCCCAGAGGTGGGAGGTGAGCGTTTCGCTGAAGGCAAAGGAGGAGATGAGGAGCGCGGAGTAAACGGCGATACTGCCGGTGGGATGAGGGGAGCTGGGTGAGGTGAGGAGGTGGTGCGTTTGGCTGTAGATGTAGGGAAGAACGGATGTAAAGGTTATGGGCTCGATGATTCGAACGAATGCTATGAGCGTCGGGTCAATGTTAGCCTTGATTTCTTAAAACAAAAAAACAAAAAAGGATATTTCTATTTAAATTGACTTGCACATCCAGACCGGGTGATATTCTGTGCAAACACCACCACCGCCGGAAAAAGACATTCACCAGGGAAAGACATACCCAGCACACACAATTGCGCGGTCGGAAAGTTTTCGTCTGCTGCTACTGATGCTACTCCTGTTTTTACTGCCATTGTCATGTTTTCAATTCCGCCTTGATTCTCCGCGACATCCTCCTCTGTCTCCCTCCCCCAACAGCCCGTCCCCGACGGGGTATTAACGTAGCTGGTGCTGCTGTTGCTGACATTGCAATTGAGCAGCAGAGGCGTTGTCTCAAAGACCTCATCCCGTACACGCGCGATGTTGGGCATCTAGCCGTGCTGGCTGTTTTCGTATGAGTGTGTGAGTGTGTCTGTGTGTCTGTTGTTTGTAGAGTTGGTTTCTTTTTTTGTATAGAAAAGACGTTTTATTTTGTGTTGTTTCACTCCCCTTTTTGGGTTCCGCGGGTCTTACGACGGCTGTCCGAACGGGAGTGGAAAAAGAAATGTCCGGGGATGAGGTGCAGGGATGGAGCGAGTGTTTGAGTGTTTTGACTGTAACTTGGGGCTCGAGTGATGGGGATTGAGAGCCTAGAGAGAGGGAGAGGTGAGGAAGAGAGAAGAAGAAGGAGGAGGTGGTGGTGGTGGTGGTGGAGGAGGCTGGAGAGGGGGGGGGGGGGGGGAGAAAGAGGAGGGAGGGAGAAGGAGGAGAAAATGAAGAGGCGAGTATATGTGGGCAACTCACTTAGGCACTTATTCGTGAGGCTCCCTTCCTGCTCCTCCATCCTACTCCTCCTCCTCCTCCTCCTCCTCCTCCTCCTCCTCCTCCTCCTCCTACTCTCCTCTCCACCTTTTCGTCCCAATTCCAAGTAGGTATCCGCATCCCCCCCCATGCCATCGATCCAATGGTGCAGACAGAAGCTACCAGAAGGTCATAGCGTCACCATCGATCAGGAGTAAGTGCATTAAATTCTTCCTATTAGCCAACCCACACCCGACTGACGAAAAAGGCCACTCACTTTATTACATACCTCCTTTAGGCCATGTGTAAGAATGGGGGGGGGGGGAGAGAGAGAGAGAGAGAGAGAGAGAGAGAGAGGCTTAGATCGAGAAAGATAACATGAACCATTTGGTTGGTTAGGGGGGCGTAAGTACATACATCAATTTGGAGGAAGGGGGGTGGGGAAACTTTTAAAAAGCGAATATCTGCTGCTCTCGTGACAACTAATTTGTTAGTGCGCAAATGTTTATCCGTCGGGTGGCGTTCGTATGGGGAAGGGGGAGGGGGGGGCAATAACAACGATAACCGAGAATTACACTTGTCTAGACTCCATACACACACACATCAGTTGCCTAACTATTGGACACCTGATAATTTCAATAGCATGGACATTCCCAACTCTATCACCGCATTGACTGTGCTCATAGAGCACTAGTAGAGTAGAGTACATAAAGTAAAGTACCTATGCAGTCCACAAGTCTACATGTCTAGAGCCCCAACCCCAGTTCGTGAATGGCTGTATATGTATAAGAGAGAGAGAGAGAGAGTCTATCCACCGAACTGCACTACTGCATGGCCGGTATGCTAGTGTTAAACCGGGCTAGTCTCGGCAAGGGTTGTTTTCAGCCGCGACAGAGGAGGTCTGTCACATGCCATTCAATGAGGGCTAGTCGGAATATTTCTGATTGCAGCATTGCACTTGTTTCTTGATGCCCGTCGATCTAGCTACATGTAGTGTCTGTAGTTGTGTTTCGGTAGTGTACTGTAGCTATAGCTACATGTAGCTACATCATAGCTGTTGATTCCAAATTATTGCTATGGCGGCATTGCGAAACAGGTCAAAAATCTATGAAGCCAAATTGTAGGTATAGGTATGACAAAGATTTTGGATCATAGGTTTTTGATATCTTGTGAAGTAGAACAGTATTATATTATCCCTTGGACGTATGAGACATTGGGGAACCCTGGTAAGCAGAGTACATGTAGTTTCTAGAAAACGCCCGAATGCGCTATGAAGTTTATGCATGGGGGAGATTCTGAGCCAAATGTCTCATGCGTCCAAGGGATACCTTCATTACAGAGTTGCGTGTTTCTAGCCATAAAGTGGCTGGATTACAAATGCTCTAATTGGTTCAAAGGCATTCCAAGATTGTTCCAGCTGAAGTACCGACATGTCACCTTTAAGTCGCCGCGCCATAGTTGCGGGCCTGGCCTTGATCATCGAGGAGGGGGTCCTGGACATGTACTCAGCTGGGTGTTTTATTTATCTGGACACCAGGGCTAGCTGGCTTGTTAGAGGGTGAAGGGAGAATTAGGATCGAACATGACGTGACACTAACTCTCATGTCACTTAAATTTACTCAACAATAAAATAACAGTAACATCTAAAATATTAATAAAATAAAATCTAGTAAAAAAACAAGCCTCGATCAATCCACTCCATATTCCTTTCCAAATCATTCTCACTGAACCCTGCCGCTCATCAACCTCATCAACTTCTTTATACTTATCGCAAATATGCTTCATCCTCATCGAAAACAACCTGATCGTTCGACTGCTACCATTACCCGGCGCCGCCACAGCAATCTGACGCGGTGCATCTCCTTTCAACCTCATCTTCTTCACATTACTCCAATCTTCAATCTCACGATACCCCTCCAAGAAGGGAAAACCCAATGAATTCATCCAGAACAATGTTTATCAACGTATCGTGTTATACAAAAGAAAAGAGGCAACCTAAAACAACGCCTTCCTCTGTTTGTGAAAGAAGCCCCTATCATTTTCAATCAACGTATCGTATTGTACAAGAAAAGAAAAAGAGGCAACCTATAATAACGCCTTCTGTTTGTCCCGCCCGTATACAACTCCTGAAACCTGTAAGAGCAATGCTGTAAGAACGAAACCCCATCATTTTCAATCAACAGTCCTTTCCTCCAGACTTCTTGCAGGCCTCTTCAAATTGGTCCAAAAGCTTGTGGAGTGGCGTCTTGCCGTTTAGACCTTTCATCATAGCTCGATAAAACAAGAAGTTATTTTGGCGTATCCCTTAGTCTGCCAATGCTGGCCCCCCTATAGTAGAGGAATGGAAGATCTATTATTTGATAAGGGGATCTGTTAGTAAAGCCACACAAAACTTGCTTCTTCTGGGGGGGTCAACATTTTACTGACAGACTAAGGTTTCTTTCCCGAAGCTTTGACCGAAGCTTTGATCTCTTGCTTGACGTTGTAGTTGGACCACGGAACACCGGCACCGACCGAAGCAGCAAGCAAAGTGCTTGCCGGTCCTGGCTCAGCGAGTGAGCGAATAAACTCTATCATAAGAACACGTCGTTAGCTAACCTTATTACAGTGAAAGCTTGGTATACTGGTACACTCGGGGCCGGAATTTTGTACCGTTATAGAGAGGTTACCTTTATATAAGAGCTAGAGGTGCTGGTGCTGAATGCCGGGCAAAAAGGACCGAGAAGTGCTACCGTTATCCCTTAAGCTGTCATATGCTGGCCCCCTATAATAGTGAGATTAGATTTGTATATATATGGGAGATCTATTATTTGATTAGAGAGATAACAAGAGCTGTTAGTAAAGCCACACCAAAAATTTTTTTTTTTGGTGAGTCAGCACTTTCGTAACAGTTTAAGGGATAGGGAGGTTACCCTTTAGAAGGTACCGTTATAGCAAGCTTTCGCTGTACCACTAATGAGACGGCGGCAAAAGTACTTCCAGAACTCATCTTGACACGTGATGATGAAATCAACGTCTGCTTGCTACCGCTAGTACCGTATCCGAAGAATAATTTACGTCGAACGGGTAGCTCTGTTCTCGTAAGTAACCTTATGTAGCAGTCAAGTCAGCCTGATAACTTGCCAAGTTAGAGAAATAGCATGCACTCACCTCCTGTCTGTCGTTCGTAATATAAGGTATTGATCCACAATTGATCAGGCACGGGCTCATGCTCGATCAAAATAGGCTTTGCTCTCTAAAAGGGAAAGATGAAAGGTGATATATGATCTGAGGTATATATACAGTCTAGTTCTAGCCACAGCTAGTATAATATAATTTACGGCCTATTGCCGATATTGCCATGTTTTTGCCCGTTGTCACCTATCCTGTGCCGCGCCAAGAGCTGTTCATTAATTACATGTATATATGGGTACATTCACCTCTCGACATCCGACACCGTACGATCCCTAAGGACCACCACCACCACCACCAACACGGCGCCCGCATACACCACCACCACCACTAAATTCCATACCGAACAAGAACCAGAATAGATCATTTTCTATTTTATATATATATAAACATATAAGCACTAAACAGTACTTAGCCATGAGGTCGCACCACCACCATCCCCGCAGATCGTTCCATGACGCCAATTGGCGCGGCATGAAGCTGCAGCAGGACCGCAAGAATAAGACGACGTGGGTGCCTTACTCGCTCCGTGTCCATGGCGGCGGGATACATCTTCCCCAGGTACGTGCATACATGTAGTATATACCTGGTACTACATGTATATACTCGATCCTCGTGCAGATATATACCCACTAGCTGGGGTGGTGCAATAACGGAATGCTGATATATATCGTGGCCATATAATATGTAGATTATCGGGGCGGGCCTGTTTGCTGCACTCATCTGCTACCTCTCGTCGGTCGTCAACGAGCAATACTCCCTTCACACACCCATCCTCTTTCCCGTCTGGGGGTTTGTTTTCCTCTCCTGTGTTTAACCCCTCTTCTTCTTCTCGCTCTAACGCACAAACCAAACAAATAGGTTCATTGTCGGTCTCTCGATTAGCTTTCGCATGACGTCTGCCTATTCCCGTTGGTGGGAGGGCCGCACGGAATGGGACAAGATTAGTGCGCTGACGCGCAACATTGCCCGCACAATCTGGCTGCACATCCCAACGCTCAAGGCGGCAGCGGACCACGATCCGTCGGAAAAGTCAGACCTGGAGGTTAAGAAAGAGGCGATCGAGCTGCTACACGCGTTTGCAGTGGCGCTAAAGTTTCATCTGAGGGGGGAAAGGGACTGGGAGAAGTTGGGGGAACTGAAGGAACTGCTGAAGGGTTTGCCGGCTGTACGTAATCTTTTTGTTCTTCGCCCTCCGCCCCCGTGAGGGAGAATGGTGGAGCTGATGATGAAGGAGGGATAGTACCAGCAGCTTCACCTGCACCATGATACTGCAAACCACCCGATCCAGATCACACTCCACATCTCGGCATACCTCGAGCACCTCCGGCAGACGCGCCCCGTCGACACCCAGGTCTTCACGCACCTACTCCTATACATGGACAGCCTGACGTCGTGTATCTCATCGTGCGAGCGGCTCCTCCGCACGCCCATCCCACTCGGCTACAACATCGCCATCTCGCGTGCTGTGTGGATGTTCATTCTCGTGCTGCCCTCGCAGCTCTTCCGCACGCTCGGATGGCTGACGGTGCCGGTGACGATGGTGACGGCGTATGTGCTCATGGCGCTGAGCGAGGTTGGCCTTGAGATCGAGAACCCGTGGGGCACGGGACCAAATAACCTCGACCTAGACCGCTACTGCATGTTACTAAGCTTTGACCTACAGGATATCATGATGCGCCCCGCGGCAGAGTATGGCAAATGGATTGGCGAGCCCGTGCAGGTGGTGTATGATCCAGGGGCGCTGATTGGGATGGGGAGGGGCGCGTTTGGCAGTGTCGAGACGACGTATGGGAGTATGGGGGTGGGGGTGGGGGGGTTTGTGTAGCTGGTGGATGATGTTGTGGGAGGAAGGTGTATAATGTATTGGATAGAGGAGGATAGATTAGTTGATTGATAGATAGATAGAGCGGTGTTTCTTTTTTGGGGGGGGGTTGGGGTTTTCTTTTTGTCTGTTATCTTGGACGCTGTTCATAACCCATCCCAGCCAGGTATGTAGTGTGACGGCGAACGTACACAGTAAAGCACCGAGTGAGTGCCTGTGATAACACCATGACGGGCATTGGCTGGGCAGAAGGCACGAGTGAGAACCCATGAGCCAAGCCGTTACATGAAAAAAAAGTCAGGGTCGTAGCCAACAAGCCACCAACACGGCCGGAACTTACCACAGACATCTACCTGCAATTTCATAACATTTTTGAGCACGACCAATACTACATACACACAAAAAAACCGCCAAGACTACATTTTTCTGTGTTCGGAAACGCTATGAAGTTGTGAGTACGGACGGCACCTGTAGGCTGTAGGTTTCGCCGCGGGCCGTCACGGCTGGCCGGCCACTGCTTCTAGACGGTGGCGCAATGTACATAGGTGCTCTACGGATGAATGGCGTGGGGTTGTTTTTTTTTTTCTTTTTTCTTGGGTCTTGGGTCTTGGGTCTTGGGTCTTGGGTCTTGGGTTTGTATGCGGTAGGCCGGAAAAATTGGTTTTGGTAATGATTGGGGGTTGATGGCTCCCAGAGGGTGAAACGGCCAACGTATGTACTACTAATTCCATGACATTTCCGAACACGGCCAATATTGCATACACAGGAAAAAGTGCCAGGTCCTCCTATCCGTATGGTATGCAATATTGGCCGTGTTCGGGCGTCATGGAAGGACGAGTATTGTTAACAGGTGGTGCTAAAAAAGGATTTGTAGATCCTGGGTTGGCTGCTCGGTGTTGTAGATTTTAATTTTGTAGCTAGTTTTGTTATATTGGGATATGGGGTTTAATTTATTTCACCCTTCTTTTTTTCCGTATTGTGGTTTAGGTTTTGCGCTCGGGGTCGACTGTTTCCTAGTTCCCCCGCACATATGCTTAACCACAACCCTCACAAAAACTGGGTCTTTCATAGAATTATTTATCTTTATTTACCAAGTAGACGACGTCCCATGAGACGGCTTTTCGTAGGATGGCTTAGTATTATCGAATCCCTTGCATGGACGGATGAAGCCCTCAGATTCGCGGCTTACCCTTTCGAGCTAATACTTAGCTTATATTAAGCAAGCACCTAACAGCTATTTCTAACTAGCCCATATACCATTAGGAGCAGCGATTATAGGTACCCAACCCAGTACGCAGACGGTCCAGGCTGCGGGTTTGGCCCCAAGGAATACTCTAGCCCCCGCATCTAGACCTACATCTTATATAGCCTGTCATGTTTTCTCATACGGCTAGTATGGATATATATATATATGAATGTGAGCGAGCCCCGGTCCGCGCGCGCCTGACAGTTCCTTCTTTTCATGGCCATGATGATGTTATGGCTGGCCTCTACGGCTTGCTTTGGGACAGCGGTACGGCACTTTTCTGGGTCTGTCGGAACTTACCTGGGGGATCCTTTTTCAGTATCGCGAATAGTCATGGGGGTGGGGGTGGGGGTGGGACACCAGTGCTCACTCGGACAATTAAGTCTTGGCATGGCCAAATACTTTATAACTACAGGAGGGGGTTTAGTAGCCCTTTTATAATAGTAGTGCTTGGCAGGAGAGACAGTGATAGTGATGGTGGTAGTGATATAATAATCGTGGTCCAGGCCCCGCACAAGTATTGCTCTAAGGCTCGCACATAGTTCCAACAGTTAATTTTTGTGGACTGGTTGATACTTCATGGTCATCATATCATGATCACGCGTACTGTTGTTAATTCGTAAACAGAATTTGTTGGTCAGTTGGATAGTTATAACGAGTAAGGGGAAAACAGAAGTAACAAGAGGAAAGAAATGAAAAACGATTTCTGCTACCGTCCTAGCTGACAAGCCGGACCGAGCCGGCAACTTCAGTACATAGCCATGGCACATGGATTGCGAGCATTTGATGGACAGTACCCATGAAATCCAGGCCACGTTCATATGTTATGTTGTTATCTGCCTCTTCCAATGCCCGCCTAGGCAGCGGTAAACTCCTCGATCCTACAACCGGCCACGACAACACGCCAACGGCAAGGGCTTCGATACCGGAATGACTGATACATACATGCATGTACGTTTATATAGTCATATTTTGCTTGTATGATTTCCCGTGGCCGTTGGTCTGGCCGTAATATGCGTATTCAGACAGGTCAGAATGTATCCAGGTCTGTAGAAGGCAGTCTGAATGACAACTTATTATAAGACCTCATGGGCCCCATGCATGGTTTATATAACATACATGTAATAATATAATCTTGGGACCCCCAGCCGTCTCTCGGATTTTCCTGGAACTTTTGCCTACACATGCAGTTAAACCACATGTATTTATATTATATATTTTAGCATATGGTATATATGTTTATAGGGCCAGAGATTTAAATGATTAATGAAAATGTACTACTATTTGGCTCGACAGTCCACGGGATAAAAGACTGTCTTACACAGGCTCCTAAGCTGTACTCCGGTGGAAGGGTAAGTGAGTAGAACGCGGCGGCGCGGTTTGCGTTGCTACGTTCTACCCACTTACCCTTGACACCGTGTTACTACTCATAGTTTCGTAGCGTTTTAGGACTTAACTGTTATTGGATACACAGAACAACCCTGCCATCTTTGTATGGCATATTGCAGTGTTCGGAAACGTCATGAATTTGCGAGTAGGCTGATTACACCCAGATCTAGTATTGGGTTAGAAACAACTCTACTTCCTCGAAACATATAGATTGGTTCACGTACACGAATGGAGGGTTAATCCCTCAGACGGATGAAACCGCCAAATTCGGCGCAGCTTGCCTTTTTGAGACTTTGCGCGGGTGGTTGACGCCGCGCGATCCCATAGCCTGCCAATCAGATAATCGAGGTATAGAGCTGCTCCATTTGCGCAAAGTCTCTAATATTAGCAGGCAGCTAACAGCTATCTTTGATTTGCTATATGGTTTTTTATCAGCAACGAATATACCCAACTTAGTAATTTGACGATTTCATCCGTCCAAGGGATACTGAACAAGAAGCCCCACGACTGCGTCCCACTCCGGTCCACGCCTGGACGTGAGACGCGCGCGCCTAGGTGGCAAACCTCTCCTTGGCACCTCAGCCGCCTAATACTGACCGCCTGAATTCAGGTAGCCATTATAATATAATATGCCTTCACCCTACTCTTGACCTGCCTTCACCCATCCTACACCAACATCTCGAAACAATGACCATGGATGCAGTACCAGCCAGTCAGTTAATCACCATAGATCCCCTATCCAACCGCCCACTATATATTCCTCCAAAGTATCTTACCACAGACTCTTTTCTGACCGCAGAACAGCTCGTCTCTGAGTTTCAAGGTGGGTATTCGTTCCTAGCTTTGCAATGCACCGCTGGTCATGATTAACGGTTCTGTCCCCAGAGTTTTTGAACGGCCTTCGGTATGTCTCGATGGCGCCCGAGTTGGTGTTTGAGCGGCTGGTTGCAAGTGTATGTAGTTAGGTGGGAGTCGTTTTTTTTTCTGGGATCAGGAGACGCTGACTTCTATTAGTTGAGGGATGTATTTAATGCTGCGCTTGAGATAGAGCGTAAGAAACATAAAGCCTCTCTCAAGAAGTGCATCGGTGAGACGAAGAGATTGGAATTAGAAAGGGGAAAGCCTCGGGATAACGTGGTGAGGGAAGTGCAGGGGGAAGGGCCGGAGGGTAGTGATCAAGGCAAAGATGAAGTCAAGGGTTTTCCTCTCAGAGCTTTGATAGATACGTATGTATAACTTACTCACTAATACATCTATAGCAACAGTTGGGAAAGCGGTGAATACTGAACATAAGCCTCGGGGTAGGGATAACGTGGTGAGGGAAGTGCGGGAGGAAGGACCGGAGGGTAGTGATGATGAAGGCAAAGGTTTTCCTCCCAGAGCTTTGAAAGATACGTATGTATGACTTACTCACTAATACATCTATAGCAACAACGGTTGGGAAAGCGGTGAATACTGAACATAAGCCTCGGGGTAGGGATAACGTGGTGAGGGAAGCGCAGGAGGAAGGACCGGAGGGTAATGATCAAGGCAAAGATGAAGTCAAAGGTTTTCCTCCCAGAGCTTTGAAAGATACGTATGTATGACTTACTCACTAATACATCTATAGCAACAACAGTTGGGAAAGCGGTGAAAACTAATTATCGGTTTTTGGATTTCGGTAACGTGGGGAGGGGAGTGCAGGGGGAAGGACCGGGGGGTAGTGGTCAAGGCAATGATAAAGGCAAAAGTTTTCCTCCCAGATCTTTGATAGATACGTATGTATAACTTACTCACTAATACATCTATAGCAACAACAGTTGGGAAAGCGGTGAATACTGAACATAAGCCTCGGGATAGGGATAACGTGGTGAGGGAAGTGCAGGAGGAAGGACCGGGGGGTAGTGATCAAGGCAAAGATAAAGGCAAAGATAAAGGCAAAGATAAAGGCAAAGGTTTTCCTCCCAGAGCTTTGGTAGATACGTATGTATAACTTACTCACTAATACATCTATAGTCATAAAACCTAAAACCAGGAAAGTGGTGAGGGGAGTGCAGGGGGAAGGACTGGAGGGTAATGATCAAGGCAAAGATAAAGGCAAAAGTTTTCCTCCCAGAGCTTTGGTAGATACGTATACATCTATAGTCATAAAACCTAAAACCAGAAAAGTGGTGAGGGAAGTGCAGGGGGAAGGACCGGAGGGTAGTGATCAAGGCAAAGATCAAGGCAAAGATAAAGGCAAAGGTTTTCTCCAAGAGCTCTGATAGATACGTATGATAACTTACTCACTAATACATCTATAGCAACAGCAGTTGGAAAAGCGGTGAATACTGAACATAATATTTCTACTGTGGGGCACGGGGGGCGCCGAAATCCGGTCGTTGGAAACTTCAGAAAGCAGATTCCGTTCAATTGGGACGCAACTAAACTTGTATTCTCATACCCCGAAGACACTACAATACCATTAGTAGGCAAGTATTCATCGGCGCCGGATCTACCAATTACCATAACAAGCGTACCACCAAACTGGCCCAATAAATGTGGGGATCTCGTAATCACCAACGACAGCATCGTAGTTGGCACCTTGCTTTCTCGTTTTAAATCGGTGGATATAGGTATCAACTGGCTAGAAATCGGCGCCAACGATCTGGATTTTCAATTTGGGAATATCCGCGATGGCGAAACCCCCTCAAACAACCGTCGACTGAGTGAGGAAGTGTACGTTATGTTTCCCCGTCCGTATGATACGATACCAGTCGTTGTGGTTTGGTTATCCGACTTCGCCCCTATAAACCCGGGTGACTTGCGAGCGAATATCACAGTACGACTTGGGATAGAGACATACGTGACCGATGTCACTAGGACTGGTTTCAAGATTAATATTCTGACAAACATCGACAACATCTGTCCGGCTAGTTTCACGTGGGTTGCCTATCCCGGGGATAGGCCCGGTGTCGTCAAGGGCAGCTTTAGTACCACGGACGTCCGCCCGTGGAATGTGGGACCTCGACTGCGCGATGACGGGTATACGAATTTTGATGGCGGCGATTTTGCATCTCCGCCTCGAGTTATTATGGGGTTTAGCTCTTTGGATTTAGAGTCGCGTAACTACATGTTTCCATGTTTTAGTACAGATTCTTTCGATATAACGGAGGCGGGGATGTCATGGCATATTTCTGCTGGACAAAACACAAGTCTATATTCAGCCGATGTGTCTTACCTGGCGTTTAGTTGAATATTATGTTTCCTAGAGGTCGAGGTTTTCACTGTGTTTTCATTTGTTATTATTTTGGGGTTTGTGAGCTTTTTGTCTTTGGAATGCTTTGGTCGTTTATTTCTTGTTAATCATTAGCAAATAGTCATCCGAGTGACAATCTATGATTACAATCACACATACCCTCATATCAGATACGTTGCGCAACCAGCAGAGCACGCAGGATCCTGAGAGTTTTCCCACCTCCCCTGAAATTATGCATCCTCCATCTGGACACCTAAAAGACTCTACAGTCAAGGCCGCTTTTAGGCCATATCTACAAAGAATAAGCCCTGAATGTGAAATGTGTCTAGGGGGTCCTTTTGCTACACCTTTACCTGTACCTGAATTGGCCCAAGAATTTGAGGCGTGAATTTCCCTTATTGGCATTATACTTGGCCGTTGACATTTGGGTAGAAATATGGGGCTTTTTATGAGTTGCTGAAAACTTCGATTTTTGGCGTGTTTCGCTGGTTGGGGGTAAAGACATACCGCAAAAACTGGACAATAACGAACGGGGCCGGGCTGGAATCCTGTACTCTCACTGGTTAGAATCATGCAAACTTACTCTTTTGGCGGTTGCGGTTGAGGCTCAATTGATGATCAACACCCTTTGACAAATAAGAAAGCAGTATTCACCCTGCGGTCTCAGTCCGGCCCCGTTCGTTATTGTCCAGTTTTTGCGGTATTTGACAAGCGAGCGGCCCCAATTGGGTTTGGGCTCGCTGGTCGTTCTTGGGCCCGAGCTTGATAGAGCCAAGAAAAGCTTAACTGTAGAGCTGGGTAACAGATATGGTGTTGCGCCAAGGGTATACATATATGTATTCTACATCCTAGATCATTAAGGCCACCTGTCTTATACATTCTAGATCTCCGCCTCCTCCCCTCATCTCTTTTTCATCATATACATCATCACCTTTGTCATCACTGAGACCATATGTATCACCGCACTCCCATGAACTGAGAAAGACATGTCACATCAGGGCATCATTTCATACTTGTTGCTATTACCAAAGGATCAGATTTCGTGCGCTGACAGTTTATTGACTCGCAAGGGTTACATTCCGAGAACGGATCGTATACGATAGGTACCATACTGAAATGTGGAAGGTAAATTGCATTCCCTGCTGTGCTAATGATGTGATTCGGCCCTTCCTTTATCTAATATTTTGAGTCTACATTCCAGGGGTAGATAAGCCGAAGAAATTATCTCAATCATGCTCATAGACTACGTATATATACACGAAACACCGGAATACATTCATGTATATTACGGGCCCAAGGGTCGGTTCGGAGGCCCTTCGTACCCACGGCAACGCATCCCGACTCTCACTCGCCCCCAAGGCAATTTAAAGTACGCCGATCACGTGTACCACCTCCCTTTATCGCACAGATCAGGGAAAGACGAAAAGAATTCTCCGAAAGCCCAATCGGTAACAGGGATACAATTCTCTCCAGGGCGTGGCGGGGTAACCATGGCGTTCGGGTGCCTTGTGCCGAGCAAGCGAAGAGAAGCCTACCAAGAGTTTCTCCAGCTTGGTATGGAATCGTCGGGGTATCAGCCCGAGCATGGGCCCGCCGCAAGTTTTAGTGGGGGAAATTGTTTTATCCGGGGTTAGGGTACATGCCTACTCTAGTTTAGACGCCGTGGATACCGAGCACAACGTGCGGGCATTAATATGGGTGGAAAAAACGCACATGCAGAACTACAATTTTTTCCGAACCGCCCGACGTTCCCCGGATGCGGGGTGGAATTGCCAGAATACGCGTGGGGGTGGGGGACATATGCTGTTTCCAGCCTCTCGCAGTAGCGCGCGCGGTTGAAGAAAAATATCAATACTGAAAAGCTGTTGAGGACATGGAAACATTGACAGAAATGGATACGTATCCGGTGAGCTACGGGGCTTTCGCACAGGTAAAATATAAATGTGGGGAATGGGCATTATACTTAGCCTTTGGTTTCTCTGAAAACCGGGCAGAACTCCGTATTGCGATTTTGGCCACCTTGGGGAGTGAGGGCTAGGTACTTTTTATTCATAGCCGTGAACCACGGATTGGGTTGAGCGCCCAGAGCACCCACGGGCTGACAAACTGGAGAATAGTAGATTACTGATCATTGACCCCTGGCATACTCCTCTGACAATGAGAGTGGATACCGGGCCGTAAGGGGCCTAGGACCAAGCCTTTAACTAATTACAAATCCTTGTAAAGCGATGACTGTTATGGATTTATTACACTCCCTTGTTGGTACATAGATTACACTATGTGTTTCTTGGAACGCAACAGACAGCCTTGAACCAAATTAGGAGATGATAACGGCCCGACCCCACGTTTCCTGGAATTCTAGTCAATTATATGAACTCTCCGCCGGCACAAGAATTGTAGCTGTTGGTGGTTAGGAAAAGCAGATCAGGAGGCCGACATTATATCCCCTGCACAAAAGCTTGGTGGCTTATTGATTCCTTGATATCATAGTGCATATGTGCTCTCCATAGGCCCCCGCAGGAATCGATGGTGCAAAAGCCGAATTTATTAAAGTTTTTTTTTTCCCTCCGGGGGGGGGGGGGCATGTTCGGAACTTTGTAGCTCGGGGATGCGGGTAAGAAAGTATTGGCCTCGATACCGGTGAAAGAATCGGGTTTGGATATAGAGGTGCTCCTGGTTAAGAGGAGGAATGGGGGCTGGTGTTGGAAAATATTCGGACACAAACTAGAGTTTTGTGTTTTAGTGTTGACGACTGCAGGCAAGCATTGAATGCTAAGATTTGAAGGTCACACAGGCCAAGAACATTGCTAGTAACATATTTCAGAAAGTCACAAATCGGTCTACTGACCTACTGCTACCTGAGTAAGATGGTCCTAGTCGCTCGTCTATATCGACGCATAACATAATTATAGCCCCCTAAAAAAAAACGGCTCACTTGATTGAGGTTCCGGTAAGCTTTTGAGGGGAAGCTGGCACGCGTGCACCTCAATTTCAAAGTATCTCTTGCAATTGTGCAATGTTCCTTGGTACCTACTGTACCCCGCCCTGGTCTTGCAAGTGGCTGGCTGATTCATGGCCTGACGAAATCCAGTCGAATAAGCAACTGTAGGTGCAACTTACAAACCAGGTTGCGTCAGGATTCCCACAGATATGCATGTAGATGATGTGCAGAGTAGACTCGTAGAGTACATAGGTATATGGAAATACACTAGAGTACATACATGTGTACCTATGTTGACAACACACTCTGGCAGAGCGATTGGTGTAACTCTTCAGCCTTTGCTTTAAAAAAAAAAAGGACACTATTTTTATCGCATGTTTCATCTGGTTGGGTGCCGCCATCAATTGGCTGGCTGTCAGTAGGCGCCAGCGCGAGGGTTAGGGTTGGTTTAAGCTTAGTGTTTCATGCGGGTTGCCAAGGCCGCCTGCTAAGCCACATTTAGCTTACCTACATGTAGAGTAGGGTAGCAATTAGGGATTGATATTTTGTAGGTACTACATGTATACAAGCTCTCGCAGGTAGGTAGAACTCTCCCATATGAACAAATTGCTCCCCGGGCCCCTGTTGTGCGTGCGCTGGAACGCTTTGTCGGGTAAAACAGCCACCAGATCTGCAGAGCTAGACCCCACAGTCCGGGCAATATGATCTACATACATACTCTGCTCTGCTCTACTCTACTCTAGGTACTCTGCTTTAGTAGCTAGCTTCCGCTGGGTAAAATAATATAGAACGGCCTGCACGGTCCGCATGTTTGGGGTTAGGGTCAAAAACGTTGGCTGCCACGTCGTGAGATAAACTTTAAATGTGGGTTGCGGGAAGTTTCCACCACAAGGCCGGTGGCCGAGTGGATATCACACTTGCGCTGCCGGTCCAAACACCGTGTGTTTGGCCCCGGCAACTGAAGGTCCTGGGTTCAAACCGGGGGTGGAGAACGTCCCTGGGTGATTCAACCGTGATCCCAGGTGTACCAGTTTCTTTTGTCCCGCTGGTGTACTGGGGGGATGTGACCTTTTTTTTTTTTTTTTTTTTTTCCCTCTTTTTGGATAGGGACTTTACATACACGTACTTTAGAGGGAGGATCGTATCATGGGTACATGTATGCATGTTGTTTGTGGAGTTGGTGCGGCGGGTGGTAGTGGTACTGTAGAGTAGTGGTAGTATGTAGTAGTAGTAGTAGTAGTAGTACATAGTGGTAGTGTAGGTACATGATGGATGGATAGGTACATACATGGATGGGTACATGGGTATATACATGGGCTCTTGCAATTGATGAAGACGGGTATGGACGTCGTCGTCGTCGTCGTCGTCGTCGTTGTGCACACCTCCCTCCATCACCCATCCCTCCTCCTCCACCCACCACGATGAATCCCCCGAAAGACGAACCCACCAGTACCACCAATGCCATAGACTCGCAGCAGCAGCAGCAGCAGCAGCAGCAGCAAAAGCGGAAGCGAAAGGGCAGCTTCCTGTGTAGGCCAATACTCAGCATGATGATGATGACAAGTCCAGGTCAGCGCCGTCGATACAAACGTGGCGGTTACGTGCTATTGGTTGCTGTGGTCTCGGTCTTTTGTTATCACGCCTCCTGTCTCATACGGGGCCAGTACCGCAGCTTTTGGGGGGGG
Organism: Morchella sp. 2018-W45; assembly: GCA_024713785.1. NCBI lineage: Eukaryota > Fungi > Ascomycota > Pezizomycetes > Pezizales > Morchellaceae > Morchella > Morchella sp. 2018-W45. The sequence goes on from JAMGYZ010000021.1 coordinate 73,295, forward strand.
AGGAACTATTTTGATGATGGTGGGTCCCTGCATGAGGTACACTGAACTGAACTGGATTGCTCGCCAGCCCCCCCCCCCCCCCCTCCTCTCTCCCTCCCCTTACATTACTTATAGAGACGTCTTTCCCACTCCTTCAGATCCAACACGCACACACAAGGCCCCCTTTGCTACGGTGTTGGACTTTATATATCGAATCGAGTAACCACAACTAACAACACACTCCACCGCCAGTAACAATCATGAGGTACTCCACTCCCGCCGCAATCACCCAGGCCATGGGCGCCCTCCTCTTTGGCTCGTCCGTGATGGGCAAAACCCTCTACGTGGGCACCGCCGTCGCCGAGGTGCTCTCCTACTCGTTCGACGCGTACAGCGCCTCCTTCGCGCCCATCAGCGCCACGAACGACTCCTTCCCTTCGCCAACCTGGCAGTCGTTCGACGGCGACATCATGTACTCCGTCTCCGAGTCTGGCGGAACCACCCCGGGCGCTATAACCTCGTACACCGTCGAGAATGGCAGCTTTACAAAGATCGACCAGGAGACTGGGCTCACGGGGCCCGTGCATATCGCTGTGACAAAGAACAAGAAGGGTCTCATCACCGCCGCATAGTAACCCCCCCCCCCCCCCCAAATCCCTCTCCCAAACGTACCCATACTAACACCTCCCAGCGGAGGCCAGGGCATCAACACCTTCGTCACCAACAATGGAATACTCCAAAAGAACCAGCAATTCACCTACGACGTGAGTTCCATCGTAGCAGACCGCCAAGGCGAATCGCACCCCCACGGAGTCTTCATCGACCCCACCGGATCCTTCGCCGTGATCCCCGACCTCGGCGGCGACGTCCTCCACGTCTACCTGATCGCCGGCTCGTCCTACACAAACAACCTGACGCCGCTCCCCGACGTTGCGGCGACACAGGGAAGCGGACCCCGCCACGGCGCCTTCTGGCCAAACAAGGAGGGGCAGAAGGCAACCCACTTCTTTGTCGTTGCCGAGCTCAACAATGAGATCACGGCGTACGCACTCACGTATGGTACCGGCACGCTACAGATGACTCCAGTCGCCACTTATAGCACCTTTGGCTCAAAGGACAAGGTCCCCGTCGTCACTGGCGGGCCGGCCGCCGGCGAAATCGCAATCTCTGTAAGCACCCTATTAACCCACCCACCTGAACATAAGCTAACCCCCCCCCCCCCCAGTCCGACAACAAATTCCTCTACGTCTCCAACCGCCTAGACGTCTCCTTCCCCGACGTCGGCTCCTCCGGAACCGGCAGCGACTCGCTCGCGCAATGGACCATCAGCAGCAACGGCACCCTGAGCTTCGTTGGCCTCGCCCCCGCCGGCGGCCTCAACCCAAGACACTTTTCGTTTGTCACCCTCGGCGCAAAGGAGTACGTCACGGTCGCAAACTCAAAGAGCGGGGATGTGCAGTTGATTGAGCGCGACCCGGTCACGGGCAAGCTGGCGCAGCAGTCGACGGCGTTTATCAGCATCCCCGGCGCTAGCGCTGCTACGTGGAATTAGACATGGTTTTTTGTTTTTTGTTTTGTTTCTTGGGAGGATGTCTAGTTTTTTGTGTTTGTTTTTGGCGTCATTTTGGGAGTTTTTTTTTTATGTATGGGTTTTTTTTTACGTCTTCTTGTCGCTCCTTTACCCCTTTTTTTGAACCTTTGGACCAGGCCAGATGCGCTTGTATACATATGTATATGTACATGTTATATGTATCGATACTAGACCCCACCTACCGGCCGTCGCTCGCCCGACATCTATTTTTCTTGAATATCGCAGCAAAAGCAATTTTTTTCCAAGAGTAGATCATTGCATTCAGCGCATTCCGTCCGTGCCTTGTGTCAACGCCTTGCGTCCGCTATATGTATGTACTACGGTTGGGTATTGTTTGGTGACTGTTTGTTGCTACTCTTTTGGCTGTTGCTTGGGTACCGTTTGTGGTGTGGTGTACATGTGGTTACAAATACAGTCTAGTGATCTTTGTGGCTAGCGGGTACATACACCGGGCGAGTGATCCACTGTGTCTGCCGCAGCCGTTTAAATCAGACATTAACGTTAATCACATGCACCTGAATTTTAAAGTAATATACTGCCTACAGTTCCACCTGGGGAACATAACCACCAGCCTTGTAAACACGCACCCACCTACTTGCTAACTAACCATGTCTCAAGGAAGGAGGAAATATCATTTCCGATGAGTCTTTCACACAGTATATACAGTATATTATCAGCAACCGGTAAACTCCACGTATTGTACCGTACGTGCACGCCCACTCTCTAGCCCTAACTCTCTGACATCACCCACCAACGATCGACAGGGGCAACCAAATTTTCAGGCAAGCATGGGAAGGATATCCCCGCTCAACTGATATGATCGGATCCTGAATCCGGCGCGACCTGAAACGGGAGAGAGGTGGTGAGGTATCCCAAGATGAGACTGCGGCTCGGTATTGTTATGGGAATCTCCATATATTGGCGAGGCTGCAGAAAAGTGCTGTTTTGCGTCCTCGATAGCGCGGCAGTGATCGTGCCTCCCTGGGTATATATATATGCCATATGGACAAACTCTACCAAATTCCTACGGGACAGAAGGGCGGGTTGATTGTGCGCAGAGAAGTGGAGTTCTCAGAGAGGATCGTACGGGACAGCTGGGATTCGGTATATTGATTTCCGCCACAGCGAGGTGCGACTGTAGGGTGTGACTACTACAATAATATTAAGATTACTATGGCACGATATTAGACGTCGCAGTAGCGACATGAATATAGATATCAGCCCCGCAGGAATCAACATAAAAGTGAAACTCAAGTGGCCCGGATAAGTGCACATTTGAACACGCCTGAATCTGCGTACCTGCATATATTTTCTCGTGTGGTTGACAACACCTCACTCCCACAAATAGGATAGCTCGGTACGGGAAGCACCGCCCTATCTGCGACACTTGCGCCCTTTGTCTACCCCACATGTTAGGGGTCGGATAGCTGGAGTTTTCCATACGCGTTTGAGGATTGATGACCCCGGGTGATATTTGGTGAGTATTTACCCATCTACCAATGACACAATCTTTTCGTATCTTAATCCTCGGTAAACGTCTACCGGATCGTTTGTGTGTGCCATGGTCAAAAACTCTACGTATCAACAAAAGTAGCTATGTAGCAGTAGAATAATTACATTGCAGGGAATTCCTTTCGCTTATTTAAACCTTTCTTCCTTTACTGGTACTATGTGGCTAAGCCAATAAATCCAATCGGCTAGGCTTGAGCCGTAAGTATTCAAGTCTAGGCTCTGATATCTATGTCCGTGGAGGCCAGTTTTCACAACCTTTAATAAATTCAAACAATCGCGGGGACCTAGTCGATCGCATAAAGTGCAGAAGTCCGGTCATAATTAAGTTGGTAGTGACTGGTTTAACTATCTTCCTGGCTTTCTAAACGACCCCACTCCCCCATATGATGTTTGAGGAAGGTTGGACGTAAGAATACTCGTCAACGACCTCTCCCGAGGATAAACCATCTTGCGGTAAATGATACACGGTAGGTTGATACTTGAGACTCCATCTCCAATTGTCTAATCATGAGATATCACTCTCTCCAATTCTCTAATCATGAGATATCACTCGATCCATTTTTGTAACTCGTGAAATAGAGGATCAAGTATTCGTTGCCTATACGCCTATACTAGGGAAATGGTTGTCTAGGCCTTTTATAAAGTATCGGAAATGACACCGGCGCCCGGACATAAAGCAAGGAGTCAGATAAGGTAGTTACCAGCATTCCAGCTGACGACTTTTTACCTATATATATGTCCGCTCATCCAAGTTAGCAGCGTAAAGCAACGCGAGCCCGGGATATCCTAAACCAAAAATCCATTCCTCGGGGGTGAGGTAGATATCTCCACCCGCACAGCTAAAAGGGTTGTAAAAAACAACCTACAGTCCCGGGAATTTCAACGAAAGGTTCCGGCTTAAGGAGCTATTGTGCCCATGGTACGGCGAGGGATTCGGTAACAATTGTTTGGGCCTCGGGTCGGTTACTACACGGGTGTGAAGTATTTGGTGGCTTCCTCCAGACGGAAACCATGGGGATTAGCGTGGGACGGCTAGAGCATGCAAGTCGGTGGAGCGGGAGTAGGTAGAGTCATACCGATAGTTATAGGAGACCTGTGTAGGAATATTTAGAGATACTTAAGTAGGTAAGAAAATTTTGATGATGAGTTCGGTGGTGGTCGGACCATGGATGTATGTAGTCAGGTTGCAAAAGCTGGAGATGAGACCTATACAGTATATATCCGACATCCGACTAGATGGACTGACTTTGTCGCCTAAATGATGGTCACGTCATTGATCACCTCCGCAGACCACACCTGCAAATATGGCGTCTTAGAAGTTGCCAACCCTTTAGACATTCAACACACTGACTGCTACTTATTGGTACCGATATCTCGAGCCATGTCGATTGGACACCTGTGCCTTTATAGCATAGGATATGTACCCATATCCTACCCGTATCATACCTTGGCCTTTCCCGGACTCACCTCCGGCCGCGCTCCAAGCTACTGAAAGAGATTTATTCTACAAAGTGAGAGCGTATATAACATGATCTCAATATCTAAAGAAGGGAGAGGGGCCTAGGTGTAGCTAACTACATGTACTTAATTCCTACATATACAACCACTCTGCAAAGGTATTTAGTTCATGTTTCGGGGGTGAGGCACTTCCCCGTATATACATGTATGCATGTATGTAACTGTGCATGTGGCGGGCCATCAAAACCCCCAGTGGCCAACATAGAGCGCCTGGAGTCAGTAGAGAAGAAGAGAATAAGAACTGCCCATGACATACCTTCTTTTATTGTATACATGTAGCCACAAACTACATGTATATTATAATCTCGACATCAACAATGCCCGACTGCGCCACACTGCCCACATGCACACTGCACCAACGTAAGACCCTTACTTACACCCACCACCCCACCTATTTTCTTTGTATATCGGACATCTAACTACAAACACCTCAAGATTCGTCTGCCACCCTTTCAATGTTAGCGACTCATGCATGTGGTGTCACTCGGTGCTAGAACTACTCTACTTGTAGGTCAGGCTACGCCATAATTCAACCAGCTGGAACTGACCGATACATTCTGGAGGCCTAGCTAGCTTACCATCAGAGATAGGAATACTCAGCAGATAGGACTATCTGTGGGAATGGGTGATGTCTTGGAGCTATTTTCTCTTGGGCAATAGCAGAGCCTCCGGCGGTGTTGCACTGGAAACAGCGGAGATCATTTTCATTGCGTACATACCTGAAGCAGTTAGAAAGGTGATAGTCAGTGGCGACTATTCCCAACGTACGATTTCAGAAGTGGCAATGATACTTGACGATGACCTACCCTCTTCCGCAAAAAAGACATCGCATCAATATGGCCGAACCACAGGTGTATTCGCCCGCTCCCCGCTCGGAGGTGCCGCCGTCCCCAATCGGTGCCCTCCCGCGCGAAATCCTCTACGGTATACTCTCGCTCACCAACCAGACTCACGATGTCGTATGCGAAGAGCGTACTCTTAACGGGGCCGATACCTGCCTTTACATCTCCCCCGGCACCGGCTCAACAAACCTAGGGCGTGTCTGCCGCTCTTGGCGCAGTGGCATTACGGCTGGTATGGTCCCGCCGGTAATGGTACTACACGAGATCGAGCTCACGGACCGGCTGTTCTTTCGGCTTGTCGCCGATGAGCAGCGGCAGCAGCAATTGAATGTGCTGGAACGCAACAGTAGACTACACCTCTTGGATCTGAGGTGGTACGATGCGATCACGATAGTCTGCCAGAACTCCGCCGGCGGCGCGGCTCCCCCGCCGCCGCCGCTCCCAACCCCATTGAACCCACCAGTATTCATGGAGACGCCGAGAAAGCTGAAGGTTGTCATCACCGACGGCCGCAGCGTCGACGTGCGCTCAATCTTCCAACACTTCCGGACGCCGCACCTGGGCCTCCAGGACACGCACCACCGGCCGTTTCTCGCCTCCCTCATACCCTTCGAGCGCCCCAACGACATCAGCATCCTCGTCTGGCATGGCCGCATCGCCCTCACCTCCGCCAGCGGCTCCATCCGCTCCCTGAAGCTCCCCCTCGCCATGGGCCGCGTCGACCTCTCCATCAACCGGTGGACCGACCCGGCCACAATCGCCGACATCCCCTGGGTCTTTGGCCAGCTCTGCCGCAACTCAAAGCCCATGGCCGTAGGCTTCCACCTGCTGGCGGCGCAGCAACCGTCCTTCACCGACAGGTGGTGTCGCCAGCGCCCATGCACGCTGCTCAACAACACACTTCTCCGCGAGATCTACGTGACCGGGATCAGCGGCGACGGGTTCCTGCGCCTGCTGCAGTGCGCGTGCATCCAGGTGTGGTGTGTGCGGAAGCTGCGCATCTCGTTCCCGCCGACCCACGACCCGCAGCTATGCTACTGGGACTACCGGATCTTCGACAAGAGGACGTGGCCGTTCACCTCCTGCGGGCTAGCCGACAGTGATCCTTGGGCGGATTCTGCAAGCCGCCTGACATTCCCGCGGATTTCGCTACGGCGGCAGCTCGACGGGCGGGTGCAGGAGGTGGGGAAGCCGCGGATGGAGGCGCTGTGCCAGATTGCGTGTGCGGATGGGTTGGGGGCCGGCACTGGGTGGAGTGCGGGGCCGGCTGAGGGGGGAGAGCGAGAGACTGATGTGGAGAGTTATGTGGGGAGGAGCCTGAGGTGGGCGAGTCTTAAGGTGGTCGAGGTGGATGGTGACGTCAAGGATGACGACTTTGACAAGTTTTTGGGGCCGTGGATGGTTCGGGACGAGTCATTCTTGGAGGTCTTGGGTCGATGATAATATGGGGGGGTGGGGGGGGGGGGGGTATTTATCATCTCATGTAGCTATCTGTGGCGCCTTTCTGGTCCTTTCAAATAAGATATATAATCCCCATGCGTGCTTAACATAATATAACCACTATTTGCACCACCTCTGCTGCCGATCCGTGAACCTAGTCTTCCCTCTTTGAAACCTCAAGCGCCATCAATTCCTGAGAACGGGCCACAGCAAAGAGATAGGAAGGCCCTGTTGTCTTACCAAATCCTGGTATCCAGTAGGGTTCACCTCACAGTATACCATAGAGAGTACGAACACGGGGTTTTGAGTGACCAGTGATGACTATCTGGAGAAAACTGACGAGGGGGAAAATAACGAAAAGGGAGGGGGAAAACAGAAGCTGTACTAGCGTAGTGAGTAGTTGCTAACTGACAGAACGTAGAGCGTCTCCTGGCACCTCAAGGAAGAAATGCTATCTTACAGACAGCACGCATACACAGCCCTACTAGGGGGCACTTCGACTTATGGACAGGCTGTGGTGGGTGTCAGCGTTCCCTCCTGTAGAACTGGTAGTAGGGTCGTTGCAAGGTTGGTCTGGTTAGATAGAGCTAATATGTAGTTCATGTTCGAGGTAGGGGGCCTGGTGGGCAGGTGATACTTTGGTTAAGGCCCACACCATACCAGCCAGATTGCAGGGCACCCAAGCACTGGCTATAGACCTCTCTCTAGGAACCTGGGTTTGAACTATGCCCAGTGGACGAAGCTTCTTTGCAGATACACGACGGGCCAAATCCCCATAACGAGGACACGCAGGACTTCAAGATCTCTCACAGTAGTAGATATAGATGTAGGAGCTGTGCTCCTCTCACTGTACTCACCCTCCTGACCAGCTGCGCAGTAATCTTGTATCTACATAGATAGATGCTGAAGTGGGTATGCGGCCAGGATATATACCTTGTGGCCGTAGAAACAGCGGTGAGTTGGTACGAGACATGAGGCATGCTGAGAGCCACATATGGAGACGTTAGCTGTATGTAGCGCGTACTGACTAACTCGCGCTGGCTAGGCTAGTAGGTGGCGTAGCATCAGGAGTAGTTAGTGTCACTTATAGATATGGTGATGCATATTTGGTTATTACAATTTCCACGAGAGGTTTTCAAAAAAAAAAAAAAAAAAAAAAAGGCCTGACACAAGTGCTTCTCTGGGTCCCTTACTGCATGTTTTTGCTGCCCTAGTTGTGGCCTCTTGCCTGGAGGGTATATGTCTTTACACCCAAATACCGCTAAAAATGTATACTTGGGCATTGTAGAGAAGCTACATGTAGTCCTGTACCTGAAACCTAAATTCAGGGACTATGCTGTGTTGCGATATAGATATAGATGTTACTGTAAGTACACGTACCTCTTCTGCAAACCCTACGCAAGGAACACTAGGATGAACATTGCCCGGCGAAACTGCATGTAACCTAGAAATTATTCAACTGGAGGTTATGCAACTGGGAATAATAGTAATTGGCTGTGAATTGTGGCCTAGTGGGAAGAGTCCGGACGGCGTCTTGGCAAGTTCCGCCAGGCCGATCGAGGACCAGCGGTGATCCTGGATGGTTAGGAGCTGGAAACCCTAACCCTAACAGTGTTGGTTATTTATTAGACCTTTTGCTTTAAGCCACCGGCGAAAAAAAAGATAGGTAAACGCAGTTAATAACCATGCACGGTTGTACTTTTGATACCACGATAGTGGCCTCTGTGAGTGGCATAGAAAATATCATACCAAAACCATACGCTGCAACAAAAAAAAAAGATCGACACAGCTGTAATCAGCGTTTGTCTGAGCACGGTGCTGATCCTTTTTGTGTCGATCTTTTTTTTTATTACAACGAACGATTAGCTTAAACTCTCTAATAAGGGATGTATGGTGGGCGACACGATATTAAGGTCGGTTTTGGCGCATGTAAAAAATCTCTATTAGGTAAATTATCACCTATATAGGAAGTGAAATAAGTGTTTTGAGCTTATAGATGGCAGATCATGGCCTTTTTTTGTAGCAAATCGAGTGCTTTATGATGATTGACAGGGGTGTTTTTAGCGGATTTTGATCTGGCCTTAACAATTTCTATGGGTAAAAATTGACCTGCCTCCCTACCAAAATCACCAAACTTCAAACTCTATCTCCTCAACCACAACACCAGATAATTTAAATTAAAGGCCGTACAATGATTCTGCTCTTGATTCTCTGTCATTCTATGGCCTCTAATTAAAAATATACTGTGTTGCGGTTGCGGAGATAGATTTGGCATTCATGTACCTTTACCTGCCCCGATATCGTGTCGCCCACCATAGAAGTAAAGTAATCGTCTTTAGTCAATGATCAGTTTATTGCGTGAGCCTTAGCCAATAATTTTCCATCAGAGTGGGTTGCAAGTTCTTGATCTAACCTGTTTTGTACAGCGGTAGGTAACAGTGATGCCTGTTTTGGTAAAAACGCCACCAACATTTGGTTCCATCAGTTGCTGTATAGTACATACTAGCGTGCCTTGGCGAATGATTGCGGAAAGTCCACAGTAACGACATCCCTTAAGTTGTTACTTAAGTGCTACCAACGTTGAGACGTGGCAACACAGCGCAATTCCCGCACGCAAGCCACAGAATTGAGACATCAAACCCGGCAAAGTTGGCAGCTTTAACAGCGTAAGGGATAGTCTCGTGCCCATCCCCTATTTTGGTGTGGTTGGAGATGTAGTATTTTATGTATTGAGCACACCACATAAAGAAATACATGTACCGATTGGGTCTGGGAACGAGACTAGTAACGACACTTCTATTTGAGATCGACGGAGGACACATTGAATTTTCTTACTAATATATACACTTTTTTTGACCATACAAGCGACATTAGAGACTTTTAGCCACAGGTGTGAAAGGCAACGAACAAAAATTATTAATTCCCAAGACTATGCTGCATGTGTTTGGCGCACATAAGGGCTCAAAAGTACTCTGAGAAGGAAACCATAGGCATAAGGATTGAATATATCTCCATGCGTACCTTCAAGTTTTGTAGCTGAAAATATTATATCACATCCTACCTGCATGTCTTGGAAGTGATCTTGGGAATAAATAAATTTTTGTTCGTTGATGGCTAAAAGACTCTAATATTGTCCCAGTCCAAATATTTTTATCCCTTAAACAGTCAGGCCAATTTCAAATAATAGGATCCTAACGGAATTTGGAAATCGTGATGTGTATGTAGAACGCAGAACTTGGGTGTGTGCGCTGTTGCAATATAATCCATCACAGCACCAAATCTGTTCCCTGTAGGCGTTCTAGATCTAGATCTAGATATCACGATTTCTACATTGCGTTAGGATCTTAATGTTTGAATTCGGCCTGACGGTTTAAGGGATAGCAGATGGTTTTAAAAATCCAAGCACATAGAATGATAGAGAGGGTAAAAATGAGTTGATCTATCCAATGAAATTAAAAATATGTGTTGTGGTTGATGAGCTATGTGCTGGGTGTTCGAAAGTGTGGGTGAAATCTCTCTCATGAGAGAGATTTCGAATTGATTGATTGATTGATACTTCAACCCACCCTTTCGAACACCCAGGACATAACGGGCCAAACTTGAGGTGTCCAAACTACCCCGCGTCAAGGGTTCCCCATCATACTACTAATCACTAATCCATGATCTTCGCCCTCCAAGCCCCGATTCGCCTCTACTACCGCCATTACTCCACGAACTCAATGTCCACGAGAAACACATACACACACCCCGCAGCCAGGGGGTCCAAATAGAGACATGTCGATGTACTCCGGTGCTAAGGGTAAGCGAGTAAAACGCGGCGGTGAGGTTTACGTTGCTACGTTCCACTCACTACCCTTGACACTAGTACTCCACCTTTAACGTGTTGGACTGGGAACCCTGTCAGACTCAGAAACCTGTCACCTGGCGGCAACCAGCACTTGTGGCAAAACCTCAAAACCATATGAATCTAGATATTATCTACATAGGTATAATTGCCTATTAAGAAGGATACTCCTCCAAGTTCAAATGGGAGACCTGCTAAAGAAACAGCCGAATTAGAAACTCCTATACAAACACTTGTATGGAGAGATCAGCACCATAACATATCTCCACCAGCTTTTAGGATATTTGAGTCAGAATTTCTTTGAGATGGTCCTCAGTAAGGAGAATAAATCTTCAATTCCATTTTCCTCCTGTGGTGGTTGTTGTTCGATTATTCAGTTCAATGGATTTTGTATGCGACAGGTTTCTGTGTTTGACAGGGTTCTTGGTCTAACGCGTTACCGATGAAGTCCTAATCAACACCTGAGTACAGGTATAATACGCCCTTGCCCTAAAATGTAGTATTAGACATTTATGTACGCAAAATCATTTGGATTTGAGGCGTATGGAGAAAAAAGACCTGTATCTTCTACAGGCACACATGCACTCCTTAAGGTTGTAGATAAGTAGTCAAAATGATTTCATTCACCTACACATAGTATTTAGATTTAAAGCCCCCCCTTCCCCTCACACATTAGGATTGCAAAGTAGTCAACTTATCTCTATTCCTAGCAAATCCTCTATCAATCTTCGCGAATATGAACCATATGTTTATTCAGCTTCTAGATGATATCCCTGAAGGCTACGCCGCAAACCCAACGTATGTAATTCCGACAATGGATAGCTCCGATCCCATGTTGACTTCAACGGATAAAAACAGTGTTGCACGTCAACACCTACAAACCATCAACTTTGCCAACGAATATCCCCCAGCGGATAACCCCTCGCCATATAATGGCAGTCCCCCCCTCATGGCCGGCGGATATGTGCCCCTATGCCGACAAGCCTCCGGATCCAGCAACCACCCTCTTGAAACCCCCCCCATTCATAATCCCCCATCAACTCCTTTTTCTCCTCGGTACGTTGGCAACAAATACATTGAATCCAAAGTTCTCTGCAGCTGTGTGGGCGGCCCGGTCAGTGAGAGGTATTACCCAAACTTCGTGCCTTAAACGAATTTTATGTTGGTTACCATCCTAACATGCTCTGGACCAGCTTTTATGATCAAATATGCGTATACGGTCAAGCGAGGACTGTATCCCAGCCCCTAACCTTCGTAAGCAACCATGTTCAGTCCAATAGTGAGGGTCCTGTCGTTATCAAAGTAGCAAAGACAGAGCCTACTCCTGCTTTCGCCGATGCACGGGGGCAAAGTGGAGGGTCCCGCTCGAATCGGAACGAGTCTGTGAAAAGCGCCCCAAAGGTTGTTCGGATGCCAAACAATTTCTGGGCGTTGGATGGTTATCGGGGAGTTAAGAATGATAGAGGACTTCTTGACTGCTTTGACAATTGCGAAAAAAAACGGCATGGTCCAAGGGGTTTTAGCAAGAGACATAACATCATCTGCCATCTTCGGGCATGCCATGAACAAAAGATCCCACGCCGTGCTCCTATTGACCGCCCGGCGGAGAAACTATAGTGTAAAATGTTTGAGTTTCATCTCTTATAGCTTTAGTATCTTTTGTTGTCTGTCAATCTGTTTGAGTGATGCTGTTGAAATATATTTTATTATACTTCTTTCCGTCACATTGAAAGTCCCCACATCTCAGTGAATAAAGACAATGTTTCCGCTCGAATAGAAGCTCCGCTATTGTTACTTTTTTGTTTTCTAGTTAGCGTGCTCACTCGGGATTTCAGACGATTGCTGTCCGTCAGTCCTTTCCTCCTACACTCTCTGTAGTTCTCTCGGCCTCACTCCCGTCGCCACCAGAATTAGAAAGTATATGTATCCGACCCCGCTTTTTGGTTGATTTTTCTTCCCTTCCGTCTCATTCGGCTCCTTTGTGCAGTTTTTTTTTTTTTTTTTTTTTTTGGGCGGTAACAACCCTGCTAATTATTATATGTATGCACGAAATTTCAATCTGGACCAAGAACGAGTAAATTCAAATCGAAGAAACTCATGCAGGTGGGGGGGGCGGGGCAATACCTTGGGGCTGCTGCCTAACTCACCCTCCTGAGGGGCCTGAGCGCTTGCAGAGGTCAACTCAGTAGCTAACAGAATGATTTCCCCCCGAACTGAGGTAAAGCTTTCTTAGTCAAAATATATCGAGTAATATTGTAGCCCGGACTAGCCAGTGCTACAGTCTATATATTATTTTCGGGATCGAGATGACAAGCGTCGCGCCGCTTGGTGTGGTAACTGGGAAACTTTATGCCGGGCTCGGTAATTAACATCGGGGTGTCAAGCATCACCGCGTGCCCATGCCATTGGAGCGTCAAGGTCTGGATTCCCTCCTGGAGTAGGTGGGCGGAGTATCCCTTAGTTTGTCAGTAAATGCTGACCCCCAAGAAGAAGCAAATTTTGTGTGGCTTTACTAACAGATCCCGTTATCTCCCTTATCAAATAATAGATCTTCCATACAAATTTAATTCTTCTGTTATAGGGGGGTCAGCATTGACAGACTAGGGCGAAAGTTGGGGTACCTGGGGCTAGTAATGGTATCCCCTGGAGCTGCGAGTGCACTGTCGTTCTAAGAAACGCTCGGACGGGAGTAGATTGTCTTCGGAGCTGTGCCGGGGGTTTGCCTAAAGTCCGAAGAATCAGATAAGATGAAATACCCCTGTTCTGTTCGGGCCTGGCCGTGGCAGTTATCGACTCAACACTACTCGGGGGTAGGGGAAAGAACCAATAGGGTTATTTGTATGGCAGAGCTCCGTCACTCCATACAGATAATCCCTGTATTGTCACTTGCATTTTCTAGTTCTTATTCCTGTACGCGAATACTCCCCTTACACGAACAGTTAGCACACAGTACCTAGCACCACGATTTGGGTTAGGAAATGATGGTTGATAGGTGACATGGTACCAATCTAGCAGTAGCCGTTTGCCGCTAAGTATATAGCTAGGGGTTCGTGGTTGATCTATCATCTAGCCTGGGGTTTCGGTCTCCGGGTATAGCCCGGCGTTGAATACACCGAACTAGTAGAAAGATAGACTATTTCGGCGTGATCAATTAATTAGTCTTGGTAAAGAGAATGCGACCTTGCATACCCACAACTTACAAAGTCAAATTTCGTTTCCTTTGTCGGGAGGAAGGCAGGAGTAGGGTGACTGGTTGTTAGAGCACTCTAATGGGCATCGATCCCCTCACTATCTTGAATAAGAATGTAGCGGAGTCACTTTACTCATGGATCGTAAGGGGTATCGGTCCGATTCATCCAATATAATTTGAACCTTTCCACTATAAAAGAAGGTTCTTGGTTAACAATGTAATCACAAAAGTTGGAAGTAGGTGATTTGGGTATACCATACAATTCTCCAAAAGAACTATCCAACCCCGTTAACAAGCCTAGGAAATGGCGAATCGAAACCTGTACTTAGACAATAGTTATATCCCTGTGAATCTTTCGGCTACTCAGGATTCATTGCGTCCATGACCCAAAACATTGAAGCGTCCATAGTCCAAAACACATCCATCTTATATTTTAGTATACGATTCAATGGTTTTCAGATGCTCACCTTGTTTGCGTGGTATTTGACTCTTTTTAGTTGTTTATCGTGCGTTGTTTCGTTTTTGGGAAGGAGAGGATAGAGGGACAAAATATTTGCATGAGGACGCACTTGGATATATATTTGTAGAAAGATGCCCCCTCACTTTTGTTAATTAATGTTGGCTGATAGGTGGGCCCAAACGGGGGGAGGGGGTAGACTTAAGTCATACAACTACCCCCCCAAACTCACATAGTTCGCCCACCCACCTCTACTGCCATCTCGAATGCCACCTAAAATTAATACCACCCATAACTAATGGCTTTGCCAATTAATATAATACCATCTTCAGTATCCTATACCCCCGAGTTTTCATGGCTGGGGTTGGGCTTACTAAATCACCCCTATCGCTCTCAGCCGATCAGTGTTTAACAATCTTATTAGATGTGTGGAGGCCGCTGAGTTGTATGGCCTAGAGCGGACAGCACCCGCAGACGGGATACCGCATTAATTTAGGGCATTTTTGTCAAGGCTCACCCCCCCCTGTTTTAGTCTTCGACACGCGTCGATCGATTGATGGTGAGTCATTGGTGACCAGTACTCACTACACCTAAAAAATCAACAGACTTAAAAATTTGGCGAGTAATACGGATGTAAGGAAAGTCTGTACTCTAGACACCTAGGCAGTACTACAGTGTCAAGGGTAAGTGAGAAAGTGCCTATATAGCAACGTAAATCGCACCGCCGCGTTCTACTCGTTACGAGTAGTACCGGGGGTTCATTTCTTATAGCGAGATATTTCTTATCCTGGCAGTAAATGCTGACCCCCCAGAAAGAAGCAAAGGTTGGTGTTAAGTCAACTTGATCTTATATATAATTATGGGTTCACCTACTTGTATGTATGTTAAGCTATAAGTCTACATAGACGTCTATACAAAGTATGGCAAAAATACATTACTGAGAATCGTCGTGGGTAGTTTTCGCCACTCGCTAATAGGTACCCTGACAAGGCAGAACCCCCTCTCTCCCACTTCTTACCTCAACCTCCCGGGGAAGTCAGCTTCTGAGTTAAGACTTTTAGCTCTGTTTACGCGAAAACCCACCTAGATTGACACTTTGAGTAGTATCTCAAGAGTTGAGTTTTATCGAATAGGTTGATGCTGTTAAGGGAATTTCATAGCTCCATATTCCCTACCTAAGTACAGTAGCTATAGTAAGTTGTCAAACAACTATGGATTCACAGCCCAAAAAAACAAAACGGTCCTAGTTAAAACAAGTGATGCTTAGGTGGGGTTGACCAGCATTTTAATTCGGTTCGGGTCAGCTCTTTAACCGCGCGCACCTTACCATAAAAACTCAACTCAATCCAACCCAACCAACTTTGATTGCCCTTATTACACTTAATTTAACAAAAAGATTGTGTTGAAACAAAAACTATATTCCCACCAAGACGAGGTATGGGTTTTATGGGAGACAAAGCAGATAGCAAATGTATGGGATATGTACCCCGGGGGTCCTCAAAGTGATGCAACGGCGACAAAAACCACTAACTTCGCAGCTACGGCCACCATACCCGAAAGTTGGGGAGTGATTCGTATGTCGGATTGCATTAGGCGGATCTATAATAATAGTAAATGGAGGTGCGGGTGGAAAAAATTGACTAGGTCTAGTTTTGGTGGTAGTCGCGCGGCACCGGAATTTTGAGCACTTTAAGGACCCCTGGGTACATAGAAGTCTCTGGTTGGTCGGCTCATACCCCTGCTGCAGCGCGGTACAAATATACCACAAGAACTACCCTCAGTAGCCAGTGATACAAGACGTTGGAATTCCCCTGTTCAGCTATTTGTCTTGAATACGCCCCCTAATTTTCGCTCATACAGGCTTAAAAAGGTAACTTCGACGACGTCTTGTGTGACCGGCCACTGAAGCCAGTTTTTGCGGTATGCTGGATCCCACACGAGATTTGAGATTTGGCCATCCAGCAAAGGTATGTACTCGCTATCCACCATAAGAACCTGAAAATGCAGGTAACAAAGACAGGGATGATTTGTATGGAGAATCTTCTTGGCCATACAAATGTTGGCGCCTGCGTTTTCAGGTTCTTATGGTGGATAGCGAGTACGACTGTATGCACCTGTCCCGCAAATCAAGAGAATCCCAAGATCTGAAGCGTGGTGCTTTGATTGGTCGAGAGAGGGTGCATCGTAACAACGCAGTCTGCATCCGAGAGTACCGCAAAAACTCGAAAAATTAGCTATCTCCGGCCAGGGATTTTTTTCCTTCACGGTTGGTTGAAGGGCGTAGATCAGCCAATTTTTCGAGTAATGACGGTATGTGCTTGTAAAATTGCTGATCTCTCAAATTTCCGGGGCCCTCCTACTAACGTATCCAGCGGTGAAATAATGATGTCTATAAATGAACCACAGTTTTTCTATTAGCTATTAGATAGTCTAAAGATGGTTTAGACTTTAAGTTTACTCGGGTGATAGAAGTTTTGCAATTTGGCGATTACACTTTTTACAGCTAAAATAGCCATTTTTAGCGACCTGAACAAACCACTCAATGCTAGGCAAAAAATTCAACCTTTGGGCAGAAGCTCAGAACTTATCTCGAGATCATGATAAATATCCAGAATTTTAAATTCAATTATCAATAATTTGTGAAGCATCTTCTAAAAATGAGTTTGAAATTTCTGCATGGTGACAGGCTCAAGATTACAAAATACATCACCAACACTGCAGAAGTAAAATTTAAATTCTGGAATTCATTTATGACAATCTTGAGATAACCTCTGAGCTTTTGTCCAAATTCCAAATCATTTGGGCAACGTTGTGTGGTTGATTCAGGTCCCTAAACATGGCTATTTTAGCTGTACCAAAACTTTTGTCCTACCCGCGACAGGTAACAAGTACCCGAATATGCAGCTGCAGGTTTTTGCTGTATTTTTGACTTCTACTCCAATAGAGACTGCAGATTAAGACGTGCATTTTCGGGTACTTGTTACCTGTCGCGAGTAGTACTATACAAACTTCAAGCTATCGGATAAGGTCTCACTTCATAAAACAGAAAACTCTTCATCGTGGCATCAGGACAGGTTCTCCAACAGCAGCTCGAACCTCTGGTGAGCCCTGGCGCCAAGTTTCATATCTTTCACATTACTACATAAGCTTTGGCGAACGGCACCCCCACAACCCCGCCCCCACACCAGACAAAATATCAAAACCTACAACTTGATTCCCAGCCTCTGTAGCTACATTAACCGGGGACGAGACCAACTTTGAGTGGCCTACAAATGTAATTAGAGTAAAGGGGACGTACCGGGAGGCATGAAAAATAAAAACCCCGCGGCCGCCAAGCGATGGTGAATTACTGCACTTGCATACAAAGTGAAACAGCACTTTATGGGCCAATTGAGACTGCCTAGCTAAATAATGAAAGTGGTGCGGCGCGTCTTAGTACCCCAGCTGAACCAATGAGGGCCTTCGCTTCCAGCCACTTTACGGCTGAAAACTAAATTTTGGCTTGCAATGTAGGGATATAAATTGGTATAATACTGTTCCAAGTCTTGGCACTCTCTACATACAAAAACAGCCAAATCCAATCTCTTATAACAAGACAAGATATCAAAAATCTGTGAAATGAAAATCTCTATCATATCTATATCTACAATTCCATTTCACAAATTTTTAATATCTTGTCTGGTTAAAAAGTTATAAGCGATGCAATTTATGTCACCTTTAACGTGTGCGGCACCATATATGAACATGTATATTAGCATTTACCGCATATTCTGGTCCTATGTAAATCCAACATAATCGTGCCCTAGTTAGTTGATACCGGGGGGGGGGGGTCGGTGGTGGCGTAGGAACTTTGTTTATATATCTCTTTCCAGATCCCCGAACACCCCTTCCCCTCAATCCCCATCCCAACTCTCAATCACCACCCCGGCCCTGCCAAAAACGCCTGCCCCATCTCCCACACCTTATCGGCCCCCGCCTCCTCCATGATCTTCCATGCTTCCCATTCGTCCTTCTCCCACTGGTCCAACTTCCTCTCACCACCGCGGCCTCCGACATCAAACACCCGAACGATCTTATCGCCTTTCTCGTCATATTGCGGCCATGGATCTCCACCGTAGGCATAGATACACCACGCTTTGGCCACCTCCTGCTCTAGCTCGCGGTAACCACCTGTTTCGGGCAGTTCGTCGTGCTGATTGAAGAATGAGAAGACCACGTCCACGCCATGGTGAGCGCGGCCCTTGTTGGGCCCTTCGAGTGGTGTAGGAACAGTGAATTGTGCGAAATAGGCCTTCTTCTGCGGGTGCCCGGACCAATACCGTGTGAACATATATGCCGGCAGCCTGAATCCGTAGTCGGAGATAAGGACATACAGCTTCTCGATTATTATTTCGCGGGGATCACTTGGGGATAAATGAAAGTATTCCAGAAGCGAGTTTAGTTGTTCGGGGGTTAAAAGGCGGGAAAGACGACGCTTGAAAGTGCAGAAAGGGTTGGGGTAGTCCTTAATGGCTCCTCCTTGCTGCATAACCCCCCACTACATAGGATGTCAGTATCTTCTGGTCAGATGGGGAGGAGGGGGTTTAGGACTTCATCTTTGCAGGAACCGATGACAAGGCTGTCGCACCACTCTGGAAGAGGTTTGAAGTTCTCGTGGCGTATCCACTCTGTTGTGGGAATAAACTCTCCATCGCTGGTCGGGCAGATTTCAACCTGGAAAGCGATCTTTGCGAGTTCGACGGCAGGAAGGTTGAGCATGCGTTCGGCCCGTTGAGAGGGTGGGAGATCGGAAAAGTCGAGCTTCTCGCAGGTCTTATGGTATATCAGATCCTGCACGTCCACAGGCCGCGGCGGAAGTAATCCAGCAAGACCTGAAAGAAGTATGGCCCGTTTAAAAAGCGGTGTTTCGGAATACAAGTGAAGGGATCCGGCGACTGGAATAATCAGCGCAAGAATCATAACGGGGTACAGAAAACCTACTTCCGCCAGCACTTTCCCCCATGAAAGTGATATTCTCAGGGTCACCGCCGAACTCTTGTATATGCTCCCTGACCTAGTATTTATCAACAAAGCGATTGTTTCTGGTGCCCAGCTCGATACAAACCCATTTTAACCCCAACACTTGATCCTTCAACCCATAATTCCCTGTCGCCTTGACTTCCTCACTTGAGAGATACCCTAGTGTACCTAATCTATGGTTCAAGCTGACAACAATGACCGGCTTTCCCACCACATCAATGCTGTACTTGACAAATCTTCTCATATCGTACCCCATAAAATTCGCACTCCCGATCCTGTTCGCACCCCCGTGAACCCAAACAATTGTCGGCAGCAGGATCGTTGTCGGAGACAAATTATCCTGCTCGCGCTCCTCATGCTGGTTCGTATACGGCGTTACTATAACCAGATTCGTACACTCAACCTCAGACATCGTTTTACGGTCGGCTGGCATCGGCGTGAGCGTTTGGTTCAACACCCGAGCATCGACCTCTTCGGCATCGGGCTGCTGTACCGCCATCGGTCTATCGACAAACACCATTAATTAGTTCATGAAAACTAACTCCCAGAACGGCTGCTCAGCATACCCCCATTTTGTCGCATCAAAATCCCCAAGATTGCCAATTGGTCCTAATGGGTCCTTGAAGCGTCCTGGAATACGAGCGTACGGGATACCGCGGTACTGCACAACATTGTCCCAAACGGCGCCGGTGATGCGGCCGAGCTTATTAGTTAGAACACGAGTTTTTTCCATGCTTTTTTTTTTTTTTTTTTTTTTTGGTGATTGAGGGTTTGCGGGGAGGATTACTACTCGGGGTTTGAGTAGAAGTAGACTTGAAGTCCATTGTTACTGTAGCGGAGAAATGGTGGTGCTGATGAGTATATGCCGTCATAGGAAATAGGTGTGGGGCTACATAGATTTAGTAGATATAGCTTGGCGGGTAATTAAGCTTAATTGTAGCCGAGCCTGGCCGGGATGCGGTCTTCTCTGAGTGCTTGGCGCGAGTCACGTGTCATTGGGCCTCAACTCACTACTTGTTTACTACGCATACGTTCTGTTACCACATTTCAGTGCACCGAAAGTAGCTGGGCTCAGGGGTGTTACAATACAATGAGTAGGCACAAAGGACCTGCCTGCGAATTCTTTAGACTCTATCCGCTATCGAGTTGCCACGTCTCGGACAGTGTATTTGGTTGCTGCTCCCGGCCCCTTCCCCCTCATAGCCCACAGATTGATCTACTGCAGTATCATTCACTGGAGCGATCCTCTTCAACGCAGGATCAGAGTGAGTGGAAGCTCTTGCAGACATTCAGATCAGACATGGACATCTTCCCTAGATTCTAAAGCCGTTGGCACACCCCCGTAACCTGCCTCCCCCGATTGGAACAGCCGAAACCGCGGGGCTAGGTGATAGCCCTCAATTTGGTTCCACCTGTGTGGGCACATCGACAATGGCGGAACTGGTCTGCTGCTATGCGTCCACTCATAGGCGTGAGGGACTGCCTTAAGTTCTGAATGGCCGGTGGGGTCTTAGCGTATCTCATCAACCCAATACTCTATTAATGTGGTTGTACAGCATGTAGAGCTAAGTTGGGCATGTTTCCGAATATAAACACCTTCGCAGCTGTCTATATATGTAACCTAAGTCCTGGGTATACGGGTATTAAACAGAAGAGAGGAAAGGAAAGAAAGAGAAAGGAAGGAGGACGAAGGACTACCAAGGGGCCTTGGATCACATAATATCACTCGGTGATTGGATATGTACTTAAAAAAATCCCGTAGCACTAATATCATGGCGTGGACCACGCTAAACACTCTAGGCCAGAGTCCTGGACTTGTAATATCCTTATTCGGAAGTGTTTTTGCTGTTTCTGGCGGGAGTACCGTATACGTATATATCTGGTGGTCAATGTGAAATGGGATTTATGCGAGCAATCGACCAGTGTTGGCAATGGTAGCAGGCGGCATTCTTCGGGGCCCTGGGTTGGGTCAAATCAGCAGCATCAGACCCCTGGTCTCTATGGGATTGCTGTACCGCTTAGAGAGATCGACTGTTATGATAGGCTGAAATCTGTGGTTTGCGATTCCCTACTGCTCCCAAAGTAACTGTAGTCTAGTAGTACTTTCGCCACAGGTGTTGAACCATAATGAAACTTGATGTATGTATAAAAGAATGTTTATTTATTTATTTATTTATGGTGGTAAAATCTGCGAGGGGGGAGCATGCAAGTAAGCAATTTTTGATATTGCGAAGTCGATATATTCATTCCTAAACTGTCCCGGCCCTGGGGAACGAAATATTTGAAATACCATCTCTTTTATAATACGGTGACATACTAAAATCATCGGATAGGCACCAAAGTCTCTCTTTTTTTTTAAATCGTTCTATAACTAGCCTACTACCTTAGGGTATAAAACATAGCAGTTTGTGTTAGGCAGATTACGTGTAAATATCATCTAAAAGCCCTAGTTTTTGAAAGTAATAGATTTTATATACAGATGTATGGCCGTAAAGCAATTAAGCTTATATATGCTAGCACCTTAACCTTTTTTTTAAAAAAAAAAATCTTAGATTCCAAAGCTACACAGCTCCCACAATACTTGAAGCTTAAGCATAAAGGTATATTTCTTGGAATAATGTGTTTCACCGGGAAAGCGATCGTCACCGGGAAAGCAACCGGGTCCAGTTGATGAAAGATAGTAGGACTAAAGTTCTAATACGAAGCCAAATATGCTGGAATATCACGGCGTACCACGGACTTCGTGGAGGAGGAGGATATTGGAGACTGGGTTTTCGGTTGTAAGGTTTTCTTTTGGGTTCTTAGAGTTCTATGGGTTTCCGTTACACGATGTTATGAGTCATGACTGTGCAGGGATTAGGAGGGGTATATATACGTTGCTACAGACTTTTCCTTTGTTTCTTTCTTTCTTTTTCTTTCCTTACGTATTCTTCCTGTTGTCAACCCTACGGTTTAGTTTCGTTTCGTCTTTTATGTCTTTAGTTCTGAATATATATCGTCATCACCATAGTCGCTGCCCCTCTTTGGCCTTCCATAAGACTGCCTCATCTTCGCTCCTGTCTCGCCTCCGCCCGCCTCGCCTGCTCGCCGCCGTCCCGTCTCCGCCCATAGTCCACTTAATCAGAAGACGATCGCCTACTGACCTTCTGCCTCCACATCTTTGTTAGAGAGCCATCTGACCCTCTGCCCCACAACCCCGCTTCCTCGGTTAGGTTCTCTCATCGCCTCTTGTCCCCGCCGCTTGCTCTTTCTTAGATACCTCGCCTCTTGTCAGAGTCTCCAGATTGTTCGAATACGAAAAGATTTTTTGCTGTACTTTTTGGGTGATATTTACTTAGGGTAGTATGGTGGGAGTACTTTCAAAAGACCCAAAAGAAGAAGAAATTACAAATGTATCACGACAACCACCATTCACCACTCAACCTTAACAAATGCTATCTAAAAGACCCAGAGGACATCTAGAGAGTGTTTCTGGACACTTGATTCGCTCCCGCCTCAAAATCTCAAATTTTTATAAAGTCCTGTTGTCGTGGTTGATTGCTTACCCGGTGATGATTGCTTTCCCAGTGAAACACGTTATTAGGTCATTGGAATATGACTTTCCGCAGATATTCTGGGTTTGGGATGTAGGTTTTAGCTGACCCGTGTGGCAATCAACCAATCAACCAATGGGCTTGCTTCCTTCCATGTTTCTGACGTTTAGAAACCTGAACCGACGGCTCAAATAAGCATGCGGAAAGAACACGGAGATTATCGACAAGAGAAATGGCGACACAACCGGCGCGACGAGGACGAGGACGAGAGTCGGCGACGAAGGAGTCTAACCGAGGAGCAGAGTTGTGGGGCAGAGGGTCCAGATGGTCTCTCTGACGAAGACGTGGAGACGAAGGTACCAGTAGACGACACGTACTACGGTCATAGACTATGAAGATAACGAAGTGAGGCAAGACGAAGACGAGGACGAGGCTATGGACGAGGACGAGACGAGGTACTATGGAAGACCCAAGAGGGTCTTGGCGAAAACTATGGTTATGACGTAATATATTCAGAACTAAAGACACAAGACGAAACGAAACTAAACCGTAGGGTTGACAATGCGAAGAACACGTAGCGAAAGAAAGAGAAAGAAAAGAACAAAGGAGAGATCCAGAAGAACATATATATACTCCTCCTAATCCCTCGAGACAATCACGACTCATAACATCGCAGAACGGAAACCCATAGAAACTCCAAGAACCCAAAAGAAAGATCGCGAATCAAACCCCATTCTCTAATATCTCCTTCCTCCGCGAAGTCCGAGTACGCCGTGATAGATTAGGTTCTCCTTCAGCGCCTAACTCCCTCAGAGGCCAGCGCTTACGTGGATACCTATCATGAAAGTCTTTGACCAAAATAGGGGCATGTTCTAAATCTTCGGGGGGTTGCCAGGATGGCTCATTATAACCAAGATACCGAACCAAATACTCCAGCCTTCCATAGCGCCTGCGGGAATCCAAAACCTGTTCCACCTTCCACTCTTGTTCGCCTTCTATTTCTATTGCTGGGGGCGGGGACTGTAGCTGACCGGGGACGGGATTGCATGGTGCCAAAGATAAAAGCGAAACATGAAAAACGGGATGAATTTTCATCGAGGCCGGGAGATCAAGTTCATAAGCATAGGGACTAACCATCCGCTTAATCACGTAGGGGCCAACGCTGCTTCAATCGAAGCTTTCTTCGAGGCGCTTCTCAATATTCCTAGTTGAGAGAAACACTGCTCCAATAAAGATATCTGGGGGCCGGGTCCTATTCCGTTCGCTGCGTCTCATGATCTTCTGCGCCTACCATTTCATCACGGCGAAATCATAAATTTCTGCCATAGTCCTAGCCATACCGTTTGCCTGATCCTCATTGGAAGTTCTTCCATGCTGTAACGGGGCGAAGGACATCCTAGGGCTTCTGCCATAATTGGCCTGAAACGGGAACATCTTGGTAGTTTCCGAGACATGATTATTGGTCGCGCACTCTGCCATGGGGAGGTACTGGATCCAGTCGTCCTGTTGGTACGAGACGTAAACTCGAAGATATTGCTCCATAATGGCATTAATCCTCTCAGTCTGCCCGTCGGTCTGAGGGTGAAAGGCGGTACTATATCGGGGAGCGATCTCGAGACGAGAACATAGTGTCTTGGCACGGCTTGGGTGTCCAGCAGAGGGCTTATCATGATGCTCCTGCAGAAGGCGAAGCTGAAAGTCATTCGACTCGGGGACGTAAATAGCCTGACGATATAAGAGGAACCCGTCCTCTGTTTCCGTGCACTCGGCGAGAGATCTTCTTTGACTGTTTGGTACTATCATAAGATGGTCAGAACTTGATCGTGAAACTATCACTTTGGTAAGTTCTCAGATCAATAATTCTTTCACGGTAGGCATTTCTTCAGCGGGTTCATTTGTCAAAGAACCCGCCAACAAACTTAGCTTAATCCTTAATCCCAAATTCTCCTGCTTTAATACCACTTGTGACTGATGCGTCAAACGTTCATCCCCCTCCTTTGGCAAATCTCTTGACCTCCTGATCAGCGCGTCCGGTTTTCCCCCTTGCTTCCCTGGTCGGAATTGAATAACGAAATCAAATCGAGACAAAAACTCAGCCCAGTGGGTCTGACGACGGTTTAATAACTTAGTAGACATAAAGTACTCCAAGTTCCTATGGTCGCTTAACACCTTGATAGAGAAACGGGATCCTTCCAAGTTTGCACGCCATTCCTCAAAACTTCTAACCACTGCCAACAATTCCTTATCATAAATCTCGTAGTTGCATTCCGCGGGGGAGTGTTTCTTTGAAAAGAATGCCACGGGGTGTAACAGCCCATCATCACCGTATTGCGACATAATACCCGCAGATACATAGTCAGAGGCATCAGTTTCCACAATAACTTCTTTTTCAAAGTCAAAGTGAGCGAGAATCGGAGCCGAAGTAAACGCATCTTTCAATTTCTGAAAAGCTTCTTCCGCCTTCTGGGACCATTCAAACTTTACGTTCTTCTTGGTCAAGGCGGTGAGGGGCGCGACCACACGAGAGTAGGCATAAATAAACCGTCGATAAAAGTTCGCAAAACCTAGGAACTCCTGAACCTCCCGAAGCTTTGTGGGTGTCTCCCAATCTTTAACCGTTGATACCTTGCTAGGGTCCATCTGGATACCTTCCGGGGTGATTATCAATCCAAAGTACTTAGTCTGTTGGACGTAGAACTCGCATTTTTCTGGCTTGAGGTGGACTCCATGGATTTGGAAGACTTTCAAGATTTCCCGGACGTGTTGTTTATGTTCGTTCAGAGTCTCGGAATAAATTAACACATCATCGAGATAGGCCGTGGCAAAATTATCCAGATAGGGGTGCAGGAGGTCATTGATCCAGTGTTGAAACGCGGCGGGAGCGTTAGTTAGTCCAAACGGTATCACGTTATATTCAAAGTGTCCATAACGGGTCCGGAAAGCGGTCTTCCATTCATCGCCTTCCTGTATCCTGATCTGATGGTATCCCCAGCGAAGATCTAACTTCGTATAATACCTTGCCTTAGCAAGACGAGACAGAGTTTCTGGGATCAGGGGCAAAGGATGCCGGTTCTTAACCGTAATTTCGTTCAACTTCCGATAATCGAAATAATGACGCATGAAAGGTATCGGACTTCTTAATGAATAGAACAGGAGCGCCAGCGGGGGATTCTGAATAGCGAATAAACCCCTTTGACAGGTTTTCCGTAATATAATCCCTGAGAGCCTGTAGTTCCAACCGAGACATACCATAAAGAAGACCGAACGGGGGCACCTTGCCATTCTGCAGAATTATTTTCAAGTCGTGGGAATGGTGGGGTGGCAGGGCGAGCGCATCCGATTCTTTGAACAACGACATAAATTCCCCGAGCTCTTGAGGTACACGGGCCAGAGGGTCCGAGACCTGCTTTTCAGCGAGGGCTTCATCGATGGCACGGATCGAAGCACAGAAGAGTTTATTCTGCCGGCGTCGAGCAAGTCCTACAAAGGGAACGGCCCCAATAGCCGCAATCTGAATGGCGGGAGCATCTGGGAACGAAACAGAAATACCCTTGGCGGTTACCGAAGTGTGAGACCGAGAGCAGTTCTGGACACAGAAATCAGAATCGAAGATGATCTTATTCGTCTTCGGTCGAATAGCCAAATCATGCTGTCTCATCCAAGGAATACCCATTACTCTTGGGTAGTGTCCCAACTTGGTAACGAAAAACGGGGCGAGTTCCTGGTGGCCATTGATATCCAGAGAGAGCTTAACCATGTGCGTAATTTTCCCTGATTCTACCAGTCTACCGTCGATTACCTCGAGCAAACGTGACTTCTTCAGGGGAACCGGGACCAGGCCGTGTTGCAGAACAAATCCTTGGTCGACGAAAGCATAGCCCGAGGCACCTGTGTCTATCAGGGCGTGGGTAGCAATGGGAGCAGCGGAATCTTGGGCGACGGAGCAGGCGACAACGAGTGATTCTTCGGACATCCTGTCTTCGGAACCGGCGGCGGCTGAGAGAACAAAGATAGGTGGCGGGACTAGCCCCTTTGGTGTGCCAATTTCTACCAAAGGGGCTGACCTTTTAACGCCGGCTTGGGGGTCACTTGTTCAACTGGTGTCTTACGCCAGTTGTCGGAGATGCGGGGATTCTGGGAGCGAGGGGCAAGGTAACGAGGCTTCGGAGTCTGGGCGGCGGGACGAGCTTGGGTGTTACGGAGCAATACGGAGACAACAGACAAGAGGGCCGAGGTACACAACCGAGGCGAAGATAGGAACGAGGACGAGGGTCGGCGACACAGGAGTCTAACCGAGGAGCAGAGTTGTGGGGCAGAGGGTCCAGATGGCCTATCTGACGAAGACGTGAAGACGAAGGTACCAGTAGACGATACGTACTACGGTGTTACGGAGCAACACGGAGACAACAGACAAGAGGGCCGAGGTACACAACCGAGACAAAGACGAAGACGAGAACAGAGGTCGGCGACACGTGAGTCTAACCGAGGAGCAGAGTTGTAGGGCAGAGAGTCCAGATGGCCTCTCTAACGAAGACGTGGAGACGAAGGTACCAGTAGACGATACGTACTACTGTCATAGATTATGGAGGTAGCGAAGCGAGGCAAGGCGAAGACGAAGACGAGACTATGGTGTTACGGAGCAACACGGAGACAACAGGCAAGAGGGCCGAGGTACACAACCGAGGCAGGAACGAGGACGAAGACGAGAGTCGGCGACGCGGGAGTCTAACCGAGGAGCAGAGTTGTGGGGCAGAGGGTCCAGATGGCCTCTCTGACAAAGACGTGGACGCGGAGATACCAGTAGACGATACGTACTACGGTCATAGACTATGGACGAAGCAAAGCGAGACGGGACGAAACGAGACGAGAACGAGAACGAGACAAGACGAAGACGAGGGCGAGACTAGAGACAAAGACGAGGCGAGGAACTATGGACGAGACTATGGATGAGGACGAGACGAGGTACTATGGAAGACCCGAAAGGGTCTTGGCGAAGACTATGGTTATGACGTAGTATATTCAGAACTAGAGACACACAAACGAGACGAAACTAAACCGTAGGGTTGACAACAGGAAGAACACGTAAGGAAAGAAAGAGAAAGAAAGGAACAAAGGAAAGGTCCGTAGAAGAACGTATATATACCCCTCCTAATCCCTGTACAATCATGACTCATAACATCGTGTAACGGAAACCCATAGAAACTCCAAGAACCCAAAAGAAAACCTCGCAACCGAAAAACCCATTCCCAAATATCCTCCCCTTCCGTAAAAACCGTGGTACGCCGTGATAGATTAGGTCCTCCTTCAGGCCTAACTCCTGGTAGGCCTAGGCTTGCGTGGATATCTATCGTGGAAATCTCTAACCAAAATAGGGGCATGCTCTAAATCTTCGGGGGGCTGCCATGATGGTTCGTCATAACCAAGATACCGAACCAAATATTCCAGCCTTCCATAGCGCCTACGAGAATCCAAAACTTGTTCCACCTCCCACTCCTGTTCGCCTTCTATTTCTATCGCTGGGGGCGGAGACTGAAGCTGACCGGGGACGGGATTGCTTGGTGCCAAGGACAAAAGCGAAACATGGAAGACGGGGTGAATTTTCATCGAGGCCGGAAGGTCGAGCTCATAAGCATAAGGGCTAACCATTCGCTTAATCGCATAGGGTCCAATGCGTTTCCAGTCAAGTTTCTTCGAGGGGCGCTTGGTCTCAATATTCCTAGTTGAAAGGAACACTTCGTCTCCAACCGCATATCTAGGAGCCGGAGTCCTATTCCGGTTCGCTGCCTCCTCATGGATCTTCTGCGCCCGGGCCATTTCGTCACGAAGGAAGTCATAGATCTCTGCCATAGTTCTAGCCATACCATTGGCCTGATCCTCATTGATAGTTCTTCCAGACTCAGAACGGAGCGAAGACATACGGCTCCTTCCATAATTAGCTGAACGACATTCTAGTGGTCTCGAGGCGTGGTTATTGGTCGCGAACTCTGCCATCGAAAGATACTGGCTCCAATCGCCCTGTTGATAAAACATAAGCTCGGAGGTATTGTTCCATAATGGCATTAATCCTTTCAGTTTGTCCATCTGTTTGTGGATGGAAGGCGGTACTATAGCGGTGAGCTATCTCAAGACGGTAAAATAAAGTTTTCCAAAATTCGTCAGAACTGTGTGCCACGATCAGAGACGACGGTTTCGAGTCCATGAAGTTTCCAAACTGAGTCAAGACATAAAGAAGCAACATCCCTAAGCGTTTGCCTCTTCGCAGGGTATAAAGTGACGCATCTTTGTTAGACGATCAACAACAACCAAGATTGCATTATAACCATTGCTTTCCAGGAGCCCTGTGACGAAATCCATTGATACATCGGTCCACGGGCCTTTGGGTACAGCAAGAGGTCGAAGAACGCCTTGTAGGGCATTGCGAGAGGCCTTGCTTTGGGAGCACACATTGCAATTCAGGACATAGCGATCAACATACTTCCTCATACTTGGCCAATAATAGTTACGGCTGAGAAGCTCGAGGGTCTTGGCGCGGCCTGGGTGTCCAGCAGAGGGTTTATCGTGATGTTCTTGTAGAAGACGTAATTGCAAATCGTTGAACTCGGGGACGTAAATCGCATTCCGGTATAGTAGAAAACCGTCTTCGGTCTCCGTACATTCGGCCAGGGAAATCTTTTTAGAATGCTTACTGCCATTGCGAAGCATCGTCAGGACCTGATCTGGAAAACTATCAACTTGGTAAGCTTGAGTTAACAACTCTTTCACAGTGGACATTCCTTCAGCGGGTTCATTTGTCAAAGAACCCGCCAACAAACTTAGCTTAATTCCTGATCCTAAGTTTTCCTGCTTCAATACCACCTGCGACTGATGTGTCAAGCGTTCGTCCCCTTCCTTTGGCCAATCCCTTGACCTCCTGGTAAGCGCATCCGGTTTTCCCCCTTGCTTCCCTGGTCGAAACTGAATCACAAAATCAAATCGAGACAAGAACTTAGCCCAGCGGGTCTGATGACGGTTTAACAACTTTGTGGACATAAAATATTCCAAGTCCCTATGGTCGCTTAGCACCTTAATAGGAAACCTGGATCCTTCCAAATTCGCACGCCATTCCTCAAAGCTCCTAACTACGGCCAACAATTCCTTGTCGTAGATCTCGTAGTTGCATTCCGCTGGAGAGTGTTTCTTTGAGAAGAATGCCACAGGGTGTAAAAGCCCATCATCACCATACTGCGACATAATACCCGCGGATACATAATCAGAAGCATCGGTTTCCACAATAACTTCTTTTTCGAAATCGAAATGAGCAAGGATCGGAGCCGAGGTAAATGCATCTTTTAATTTCTGGAAAGCTTCTTCCGCCTTCTGGGACCATTCAAACTTTACGTTTTTCTTGGTCAAGGCAGTAAGAGGCGCAACCATACGAGAGTAGGCATAAATGAACCGTCGATAAAAATTTGCGAAGCCTAAGAATTCCTGAACCTCCCGAAGCTTTGTGGGTGTCTCCCAATCTTTAACCGTTGATACCTTACTCGGGTCCATCTGAATACCTTCCGGGGTAATAATCAACCCAAGGTACTTAGTCTGCTGGACATAAAACTCGCATTTTTCTGGCTTAAGGTGAACTCCATGGATTTGGAAGACTTTCAAGATCTCCCGGACGTGTTGTTTATGTTCGTCCAAAGTCTCGGAGTAAATTAAGACATCATCAAGGTAGGCTGTGGCGAAATTATCCAAATAGGGGCGTAGGAGGTCGTTGATCCAGTGTTGGAACGCGGCAGGAGCATTCGTCAATCCAAAAGGCATCACATTGTATTCGAAGTGTCCATATCGGGTCCGGAAAGCAGTTTTCCATTCGTCACCTTCCTGTATCCTGATCTGATGGTATCCCCAACGAAGATCCAATTTGGTATAATACCTTGCCTTAGAGAGACGAGACAGGGTCTCGGGGATCAGGGGTAGTGGATGACGGTTCTTAACCGTAATCTCGTTCAACTTCCGATAGTCAACGCACAGACACAGAGATCCATCGGCCTTCTTAACAAACAAGACGGGAGCTCCAGCCGGGGATTCCGAGTAACGGATAAACCCCTTCGACAGGTTTTCCGTAATATAATCCCTAAGAGCCTGTAATTCCAACCGAGACATACCATAAAGAGGACCAAACGGAGGCACCATATTATCCTGCAAGACTATTTTCAAATCATGAGGACGGTGGGGCGGTAGGGCGAGGGCATCCGATTCCTTGAACAACGATATAAATTCCTGAAGCTCTCGGGGGACACGGGCAAGGGGGTCTTGGGCGACCTTTTTGGCAAGAGCTTCGTCAATAGCCCGGATCGATGCACAGAAGAGTTTATTCTGCCGGCGTCGAGCGAGACCTACAAAGGGGGCGGCCCCAATGGCCGCAATCTGAATAGCGGGAGCATCTGGGAACGAAACCGAAATACCCTTGGCGGTTACCGGAGCATGAGAGCGAGAGCAGTTCTGGGCACAGAAATCAGAATCGAAGATGATCTCATTCGTCTTCGGTCGGATAGCCAAGTCATGCTGTCTCATCCAAGGAATACCCATTACTATTGGGTAATGTCCCAACTTAGTAACAAAAAACGGGGCGAGCTCCTGGTGTCCATTGATGTCCAGCGAAAGCTTGACCATGTGCGTAATTTTCCCTGATTCCACCAGTCTGCCGTCGATTACCTCGAGCAAACGTGACTTCTTCAGGGGAACCGGGACCAGGCCGTGTTGCAGAACAAATCCTTGGTCAACGAAAGCATAGCCCGAGGCACCTGTATCTATCAGGGCGTGGGTAGCAATGGGGACGGCGGAATCCTGAGCAACGGAGCAGGCGACAACGAGTGATTCTTCGGACATCCTGTCTTCAGAAACGGCGGCGGCAGAGAGAACAATAGCCCCTCGGCGCGCCAATTTACCAAAGCGAAGGACCTTTAACGCTGGGGGTCGCTGTCAACCATGGTGTCTTACGCCATTGTCGGCGACGGCGAGCGCATGGAACGGCGTCAAGTCTGAGCGGGCGGGCGAGGGTCCCGTAGCGCAGGTGGCGAGAGACCGAAGGCGATGGCGACAACGTCGGCTCAGTAGCGCTTCCTGTAAGGCCAGGCGATAACAGAACTCCTCCTTCTCAGCTGCGACGAGGTGACTTCTTCCTTGAAAGCGTTGGCCTCATGGCGATCGCCATATTCTGCACATGCGTCACAGAGATCGCCAGCCTTTTCTCGCCGCCGAGTTCCAAATTGAGGTTCTCAATAACTCATCGTACCGTACATACGCAGGTGCTCTCGGGCGAATGAGGGCGGCATCGTGGTGGCGATCAGCGCCAGAGCTGCACAGAATGAGCCTTCGCTGAGCTCACCAAAAATCCTCCTCAACGGGCCAAAGTTTCAAGAAACCCGCAAGTCTTCCGAAGCCATGAGCAGTGAGTTCCAGGGGTCGTCCGATGGTACAACGGGCGAGGGCGGGGTCTCTGAGTCCACGAATAACGGCTTCGGAGTCATGGGCGTGCAGGAGTCGTTGATGGTGTGGATGAGCTTACCTGGTAAGAAGAGAGTTTTAGCCCAGTGGGCATCGGGCGCTAAGACCGCGGGCGAGTACAGATGAGACGGTGGACGTGGGGGTCCGAACCCAGGCGACTGCCAAGGTCGAACCAAAAGGCCTGGGGGACGAGGGCAAGATGACAGTACCCCTTCCGCTCGGGAAAGAAGCACTCGAGGAGACCGGGGGAGAAGAAAACGGGGTGGGGGAGGTCCTCCATGGGGACATCCCAACTAAGGTCGGTCATAATGACCGGAGCTAAACAAGGCAGGAGTGGTGTTGTGTAGGTCGGCGGAGGGGACGTGTTCTTAGTGTTACGGAGCAACACGGAGACAACAGGCAAGAGGGCCGAGGTACACAACCGAGGCAGGAACGAGGACGAAGACGAGAGTCGGCGACGCGGGAGTCTAACCGGTGAAAGAAATAGGGGCAGAGGGTCCAGATGGCTTTCTCGACAAAGACGCGACGCTGGAGATACTGCAAGACGATACGCATTACGGTCATAGATTATGGATTTAAGCAAAGCGAGACGGGACGAACGAGACGAGAATTCGAGAACGCAGACAAGACGTAAGACGAGGCGATAGATTAGAGACAAAAGACGTAGGAACTATGACTATGGATGGACGAGACGAGCAGATTACATGGAAGACCCGGAAGCGGTTCTTGGCGAAGACTATGGTTATGACAAGAAGATATTCAGAACTAGAGACACACAAACTAGATTTAAACTAAACCGAGGGCTGACAATGTAAGAACACGTAAGCGAAAGAAAGAGAAAGAAAGCGAATAAAGGAAAGGTCTCAGAAGAACGATATATACCCCCTCCTAATCCCTCAGACAATCATGCGACTATAACATCGCAGTAACGGAAACCCATAGAAACCCAAGAACCCAAAAGAAAACCTCGCAACCTAAAAACCCATTCCCAACATATCCTCCTTCCAGAAACCGCAGACGCCGCGATATACGACGAAGACAAGACGGCGCTATGGGACGTATGAGCGCTATGGACGAGAACGCAGCAGAATTATGGAAAACCCAAGAGGGTCTTGGCAAAAACTATGGTTATGACGTGATATATTCAGAACTAAAGACACAAGACGAAGCGAGACTAAACCGTAGGGTTGACAACAGGAAGAACACGTAAGGAAAGAAAGAGAAAGAAAGGAACAAAGGAAAGGTCCGTAGCAACGTATATATATACCCCTCCTAATCCCTGTACAGTCATGACTCATAACATCGTGTAACCGAAACCCATAGAAACTCCAAGAACCCAAAAGAAAAGTACCGCAACCGAAAACCCCATTCCCTAATATCCTCTCCCTCCACGAAGTCCGTAGTACGCCGTGATATACGGTCATAGACTATGGAGGTAGCGAAGCGAGGCAAGGCGAAGACGAAGACGAGTGTTACGGAGCAACACGGAGACAATAGGCAAGAGAGCTGAGGTACATAACCGAGGCAGGAACGAGGACGAAGACAGAAGTCGGCGACGCGGGAGTCTAACCGAGTAGTAGAGTTGTGGGGCAGAGAGTCCAAATGGCTTCTCTGACAAAGACGTGGAGACGAAGGTACCAGTAGACGATACGTACTACGGTCATGGACTATGGGCAGAGCGAAGCGAGACGAGGCGAGGCGAGAACGAGGACAGAACTATGGACGAAACTATAGACGAGGACGGAACGAAGACGAGGGCAGGACTATAGACGAGACTATGGACGAGGACGAAACGAGGCACTATGGAAGACCCAAGAGGGTCTTGGCGAAGACTATGGTTATGACGTCGAATATTCAGAACTAAAGACACACAAACGAAGCGAAACTAAACCGTAGGGTTGACAACAGGAAGAACACATAAGGAAAGAAAGAGAAAGAAAGAAACAAAGGAAAGGTCCGTAACGAGCGATATATACCCCTCCTAATCCCTGTACAGTCATGACTCATAACATCGTGTAACCGAAACCCATAGAAACTCCAAGAACCCAAAAGAAAAGTACCGCAACCGAAAACCCCATTCTCTAATATCCTCTCCCTCCACGAAGTCCGTAGTACGCCGTGATAACGAGGCTATGGACGAAAACGAAGACGAGGCTATGGACGAAGGCGGGGCTATAGACGAGGGCGAGGCGAGGTACTATGGAAGACCCAAGAGGGTCTTGGCGAAAACTATGGTTATGACGTAATATATTCAGAACTAAAGACACAAGACGGAGCGAAACTAAACCGTAGGGTTGACAACAGGAAGAACACGTAAGGAAAGAAAGAGAAAGAAAGAGACAAAGGAAAGATCCGTAGCAACGTATATATACCCCTTCTAATCCCTGTACAGTCATGACTCATCACATCGTGTAACGGAAACCCATAGAAACTCCAAGAACTCAAAAGAAAGTATCGCAACCGAAAACCCCCATTCTCTAATATCCTCTTCCTCCACGAAGTCCGTAGTACGCCGTGATAGATTAGGTCCTCCTTCAGGCCTAACTCCTGGTAGGCCTAGGCTTGCGTGGGTACCTATCATGAAAGTCCTTAACCAAAACGGGGGCATGCTCTAAGTCTTCGGGGGGTTGCCAGGATGGCTCATCATAGCCCAGATACCGAACCAAATATTCCAACCTTCCATAACGCCTACGGGAATCCAAAACTTGTTCCACCTCCCACTCCTGTTCGCCTTCTATTTCTATCGCTGGGGGCGGGGACTGAAGCTGACCGGGGACGGGGTTGCTTGGTGCCAAGGACAAAAGCGAAACATGAAAGACAGGGTGAATTTTCATCGAGGCCGGAAGGTCGAGCTCATAAGCATAGGGGCTAACCATTCGCTTGATCACATAGGGTCCAATACGTTTCCAATCAAGTTTCTTCGAGGGGCGCTTGGTCTCAATATTCCTAGTTGAAAGGAACACTTCGTCTCCAACCGCATATCTGGGAGCCGGGGTCCTATTCCGGTTCGCTGCATCCTCATAAATCTTCTGCGCCCGGGCCATTTCATCACGAAGGAAGTCATAAATTCCTGCCATAGTCCTAGCCATACCGTTTGCCTGATCCTCATTGAAAGTCTTCTCATGCTGTAACGGGGCGAAGGACATCCTATGGCTTCTGCCATAATTGGCCTGAAACGGGAACATCTTGGTGGTTTCCGAGACATGATTATTGGTCGCGAACTCTGCCATAGGAAGATACCGGGTCCAATCATCCTGTTGGTACGAGACGTAAGCTCGAAGATATTGCTCCATAATGGCATTAATCCTCTCAGTCTGCCCGTCGGTCTGAGGGTGAAAGGCGGTACTATATCGGGGGGCAATTTCGAGGCGAGAGCATAGTGTCTTCCAAAATTCCGCCGTAAACTGTGTGCCTCGGTCCGAGACGATAGTCTCCGGGAGTCCATGAAGTTTCCAAACAGAATCAAGATACATAATAGCAACGTCCCTAGCATTTGCTTCTTCAGTACAGGGTATAAAGTGACGCATCTTCGTTAGACGGTCCACAACAATCAGAATTGCATTAAAGCCGTCGCTTTCAGGAAGTCCTGTAACGAAATCCATCGATACGTCGGTTCATGGTCCCTTGGGTACGGCAAGAGGTCGAAGAACACCTTGTAGGGCATTGCGAGAGGCCTTGCTACGGGAACATACGTTACAGTTCAAAACGTAACGATCGACATACTTTCTCATATTTGGCCAATAATAATTACGACTGAGGAGTTCGAGGGTCTTGGCGCGACCTGGGTGTCCAGCAGAGGGCTTATCATGATGCTCCTGCAGAAGATGAAGCTGAAGATCATTCGACTCGGGGACATAAATAGCCTGGCGGTATAAGAGGAACCCGTCCTCTGTTTCCGTACATTCGGCCAGAGAAATCTTCTTTGACTGTTTGGTACCATTACGAAGCATGGTCAGAACTTGATCGGGGAAACTATCACTTTGGTAAGCCTGAATCAATAATTCTTTCACGGTAGGCATTCCTTCAGCGGGTTCATTTGTCAAAGAACCCGCCAACAAACTTAGCTTAATCCTTGACCCCAAATTCTCCTGCTTTAATACCACTTGTGACTGATGTGTCAAACGTTCATCCCCTTCCTTTGGCAAATCTCTGGACCTCCTGGTAAGCGCATCCGGTTTTCCCCCTTGCTTCCCTGGTCGAAACTGGATAACGAAGTTGAATCGAGACAAGAATTCGGCCCATCGTGTTTGACGGCGATTCAATAGCTTAGTCGACATGAAATATTCCAGGTTCCTATGATCACTCAACACCTTCACGGCGAAACGGGATCCTTCCAAATTTGCACGCCATTCCTCGAAACTCCTAACCACTGCCAACAATTCCTTATCATAAATCTCGTAGTTGCATTCTGCCGGGGAGTGTTTCTTTGAGAAAAAGGCTACAGGATGCAGCAACCCATCGTCACCATACTGAGACATAATGCCGGCGGATACGTAATCGGAGGCATCGGTTTCCACAATAACTTCTTTTTCAAAGTCAAAGTGGGCAAGAATCGGGGCTGAGGTAAATGCATCTTTTAATTTCTGGAAAGCCTCTTCCGCCTTCTTGGACCATTCAAACTTTACGTTCTTCTTGGTCAAAGTCAGAGGCGCCACAACACGAGTAAGCGTATATAAAGCGTCGGTAGAAATTAGCGAAACCTAAGAATTCTTGAACCTCCCGGAGCTTGGTGGGCGTCTCCCAATCCTTTACCGTCGATACCTTGCTGGGGTCCATCTGGATGCCTTCGGGGGTAACAATAAGACCGAGATACTTGGTCTGCTGTACATAAAACTCGCACTTTTCTGGTTTGAGGTGTACTCCATGAATTTGGAAGACCTTTAGGATCTCCCGGACGTGTTGCTTATGCTCCTTCAGAGTCTCGGAGTAAATTAATACATCATCGAGATAAGCCGTGGCGAAATTATCCAAAAAAGGGCGCAGAAGATCGTTGATCCAATGTTGGAACGCAGCGGGGGCATTAGTTAACCCAAAAGGCATCACATTGTACTCGAAATGTCCATAACGGGTTCTAAACGCGGTTTTCCACTCGTCCCCCTCCTGAATCCTGATTTGGTGGTATCCCCAACGAAGGTCCAACTTAGTGTAGTACTTGGCCTTCGAAAGGCGCGACAGAGTTTCTGGAATCAGTGGCAGAGGGTGGCGATTCTTAACCGTAATCTCATTGAGCTTCCGATAATCGACACACAGACGAAGAGAACCATCGGACTTCTTGACAAATAACACTGGGGCGCCGGCGGGAGATTCAGAATATCGGATGAACCCTTTCGACAAGTTCTCCGTAATGTAATCTCTGAGGGCCTGAAGTTCGAGTCGGGACATGCCATAGAGAGGGCCAAACGGAGGTGCCTTCCCATCCTGTAAGACTATTTTCAAGTCGTGGGTGCGGTGCGGGGGCAAGGCGGCGGCCTCGGATTCCTGAAACAGCGATATAAACTCACGAAGATCAAGGAGCACACGAGCAAGGGGGTCCAGAGTCTGTTTTCCAGCAAGGGCCTCATCGATGGCTCGAATCGATGCGCAAAAGAGTTTATTCTGTTTGCGTCGAGCAAGTCCCACGAAGGGTACAGCACCGATGGCCGCAATCTGAATAGCCGGGGCATCAGGGAACGAGACAGAGATACCTTTAGCAGTAACTGGGGCGCGGAGTCGAGAACAATTCTGGATACAAAATTCAGAATCGAAGATAATCTTATTTGTCTTTGGTCTGATGGCCAAATCGTGATGTCGCATCCAAGGAATACCCATTACTATTGGATAGTGTCCGAGCTTAGTGACAAAGAACGGAGCAAGTTCCTGGTGTCCATTAATGTCCAGAGAAAGTTTCACCATATGCGTAATCTTCCCTGACTCTACCAGTCTGCCGTCGATTACTTCAAGCAAACGTGACTTTTTCAGGGGAACCGGGACCAGGCCGTGTTGTAGGACAAATCCTTGATCGACGAAAGCATAGCCCGAGGCACCTGTGTCTATCAGGGCGTGGGTAGCGATGGGGGCGGCGGAATCTGGAGCAACGGAGCAGGCGACAACGAGTGATTCTTCGGACATCCTGTCTTCGGAAACGGCGGCGGCAGAGAGAACAAAATTAGGTGGCGGGACTAGCCCCTTTGGTGTGCCAATTTCTACCAAAGGGGCTGACCTTTTAACGCCGGCTTGGGGGTCACTTGTTCAACTGGAGTCTTCTGTGGGTTAATCGAATCTTGAGGATCACTGGGAAGCGGGCGAGTGGCGGGGGGTCTGGCGGCGAAAGCTTGGGTCCTGATAGCATTAGGCGGCGGCAGGGGCAAGCGGCATCAGCCTCGGCCAGGGCTTCCTGGTGCAGAGCCAGGCGGTAGCGGAACTCCTCCTTCTCAGCAACAAGGGAGGTGACTTCTTCATTGAGGCTTTCTACAACCTCGGCAGACGCGTCGCTGGCTTCGCACAGGCGTTGCCACAAGTCTGCAGCCTTTTCCTCGGCCGCGTCGCGTTCAGACTCGAGGTTTTCGATAACCTCGTCGTGGGCCGCGCACACGGCAGTTCCTTCGTGGGCGGGGACGTCGGTGGGTGTGGACAGAGCGGCCAGAGCTTCGGCAATAAGGGTGTGAGCCTCGGTGAGCTCGTACCCAAAATCCTCCTCAACGGGGCCAAAGGTTTCCAAGAACTCGGAGAGTCTCTCGGTCAGAGTGTGTGGGACTGAGGCAGGAACCTCCATGGGGCGGCCAATGGTGTAGTGAGCGAGGGCGGGGTCTCTGAGGCCACGAATAATGGCTTCGGAGTCATGGGCGGGACAGAAATCGTCGACGATGGGGGCTCCGATATGGAGCTTACCCGGGGCGGATTGCGTGAAGGTGGCCTTAGCCCAGTGGGCGTCGGCACGCTTGAGACCGTGGGCGAGGGCGTACTGGCGGAGGGTGTGGACGTGGGGGTCCGAACCAAGGCGACTGTATCACGGCGTACCACGGTCTTCACGGAAGGGGAGGATATTTGGGAATGGGTTTTTCGGTTGCGAGGTTTTCTTTTGGGTTCTTGGAGTTTCTATGGGTTTCCGTTACACGATGTTATGAGTCATGATTGTACAGGGATTAGGAGGGGTATATATACGTTGCTACGGACCTTTCCTTTGTTCCTTTCTTTCTCTTTCTTTCCTTACGTGTTCTTCCTGTTGTCAACCCTACAGTTTAGTTTCGTCTCGTTTGTGTGTCTCTAGTTCTGAATATACTACGTCATAACCATAGCCTTCGCCAAGACCCTTTTGGGCCTTCCATAGTACCTCGTCTCGTCTTCGTCCATAGTCTCGTTCTCGTCTTCGTCTCGCTTCGTCTTTGCCTCGTCTCGCTTTGCCCCGACCATAGTCCATGACCGTAGTACGTATAATCTACTGGTATCTCCGCGTCCACGTCTTTGTCCGAGAGGCCATCTGGACTCTCTGCCCCACAACCCTGCTCCTCGGTTAGACTTTCGTGTCGCCGACTCCCGTCCTCGTCCTCGTCCCTGCCTCGGTTGTGTACCTCGGCTCTCTTGTCTGTTGTCTCCGTGTTGCTCCGTAACACTAAGAACACGTCCCCTCCGCCGACCTACACAACGCCTCCGCCGCACCTCGTCCCGGTCATAATGACCGACCTTAGCTGGGATGTCCCCATGGGGGACCTCTCCCACCCCGTCTTTTTCTCCCCTGGTCCCCTCGAGTGCTTCTTCCCTGAGCGGAAGGGGTACTGTCATCTCGCTCTCGTTCCCCAGGCCTTTTGGTTCGACCTTGGCAGTCGCCTTGGCTCGGACCCCCACGTTCACCATCTTCGACAGTACGCCCTAACCCACGGTCTCAAGCGCGCCGACGCCCACTGGGCTAAGGCCACCTTTACCGTTACTGCCTCGGGTAAGCTCCATGTTGGAGCACCCACCATCGACGACCCCTGCCCCGCCCACGATTCAGAAGCCATTATTCGTGGACTGAGAGACCCCACCCTCGCCTATTGTACCATCGGGCGACCTCTGGAACCCCCCGCCTCCCGCACGCTGACCGAGAGACTCTCCGAGTTCTTGGAAAACTTTGGCCCTGTTGAGGAAGACTTCGGGTATGAGCTTATCGAGGCTCATGCCTTGATTGCCGAAGCCCTCGCCGCCCTGACCGCCACCCCCGATGTCCCCGCCCCTACCCCTGAGGAACCTGCCGTATGTACGGCCCACGATGAGGTTATCGAGAACCTCAACTTCGAACTTGACGCGGCCGAGGAAAAGGCTGACGATCTCTGGCAACGCATGTGCGAGGCCAACGAAGTCTCCGCCGAGGCCATAGAAAGC
Source organism: Morchella sp. 2018-W45 (assembly GCA_024713785.1). Classification (NCBI taxonomy): domain Eukaryota; kingdom Fungi; phylum Ascomycota; class Pezizomycetes; order Pezizales; family Morchellaceae; genus Morchella; species Morchella sp. 2018-W45. The sequence goes on from JAMGYZ010000021.1 coordinate 114,040, forward strand.
CTCAACGAAGAAGTCACCTCCCTCGCAGCTGAGAAGGAGGAGTTCCGTTATCGCCTGGCCCTGCACCAGGAAGCCCTGGCTGAGGCCGACGTTGTTATCGCTGACCTTCGCCGCCGTCTTTCCCTTGCCGCCTCCAATGCTCCCAGGAACCAAGCTCGTCCTGCCGTTCTGACCCCGAAGCCTCGTTATCTTGCCCCCCGCTCCCAGGATTCCCGCACCTCCGACAACTGGCGTAAGACTCCAGTTGAACAAGTGACCCCTAAGCCGGCGTTAAAAGGTCAGCCCCTTTGGTAGAAATTGGCACACCAAAGGGGCTAGTCCCGCCACCCATTTTTGTTCTCTCTGCCGCCGCCGTTTCTGAAGACAGGATGTCTGAAGAATCACTCATTGTCGCCTGCTCCGTTGCTCCAGACTCCGCCGCTCCCATCGCTACCCACGCTCTGATAGACACAGGTGCCTCGGGCTATGCTTTCGTCGACCAAGGATTTGTCCTACAACACGGTCTGGTTCCGGTTCCCCTGAAGAAGTCACGTTTGCTCGAGGTAATCGATGGTAGACTGGTAGAATCAGGGAAGATTACGCATATGGTGAAACTTTCTCTGGATATCAATGGCCACCAAGAACTCGCTCCGTTCTTCGTTACTAAGCTCGGACACTACCCAATAGTAATGGGTATTCCTTGGATGCGACATCACGACTTGGCCATCAGACCGAAGACGAATAAGATCATCTTCGACTCGGATTTCTGTACCCAGAATTGTTCCCGATCCCGTGCCCCAGTCACTGCTAAAGGTATTTCCGTTTCGTTCCCCGATGCCCCGGCTGTTCAGATTGCGGCCATTGGTGCTGTACCCTTCGTGGGACTTGCTCGACGCCGGCAGAATAAACTCTTCTGTGCTTCGATTCGCGCCATCGATGAGGCCCTTGCCGGAAAACAGACTTCGGACCCTCTCGCTCGTGTGCCCCCTGACCTTCGTGAGTTTATATCGCTGTTTCAGGAATCCGAGGCCGCCGCTCTGCCCCCGCACCGCCCCCACGACTTAAAAATAGTCTTACAGGATGGGAAGGCACCTCCGTTTGGCCCTCTCTATGGCATGTCCCGACTCGAACTTCAGGCCCTCAGAGATTATATTACGGAGAACTTGTCGAAAGGGTTCATCCGATACTCTGAGTCTCCCGCCGGCGCCCCAGTGTTATTTGTCAAGAAGTCCGATGGTTCTCTTCGTCTGTGTGTCGATTATCGGAAGCTCAATGAGATTACGGTTAAGAATCGCCACCCTTTGCCACTGATTCCAGAAACTCTGTCGCGCCTTTCAAAGGCCAAATACTACACTAAGTTGGACCTCCGTTGGGGATATCACCAGATCAGGATTCAGGAGGGGGACGAGTGGAAAACCGCGTTTAGAACTCGCTATGGACATTACGAGTACAATGTGATGCCTTTTGGGTTAACTAATGCCCCCGCTGCGTTCCAACATTGGATCAACGATCTTCTGCGCCCTTTTTTGGATAATTTCGCCACGGCTTATCTCGATGATGTATTAATTTACTCCGAGACTCTGAAGGAGCATAAGCAACACGTCCGGGAGATCCTAAAGGTCTTCCAAATTCATGGAGTACACCTCAAACCAGAAAAGTGCGAGTTTTATGTAATGAGACCAAGTATCTCGGTCTTATTGTTACCCCCGAAGGCATCCAGATGGACCCCAGCAAGGTATCGACGGTAAAGGATTGGGAGACGCCCACCAAGCTCCGGGAGGTTCAAGAATTCTTAGGTTTCGCTAATTTCTACCGACGTTTTATATATGCCTACTCTCGTGTTGTGGCGCCCCTGACGGCTTTGACCAAGAAGAACGTAAAGTTTGAATGGTCCAAGAAGGCGGAAGAGGCTTTCCAGAAATTAAAAGATGCATTTACCTCAGCCCCGATTCTTGCCCACTTTGACTTTGAAAAAGAAGTTATTGTGGAAACCGATGCCTCCGATTATGTATCCGCCGGCATTATTTCTCAGTATGGTGACGATGGGTTGCTACATCCTGTAGCCTTTTTCTCAAAGAAACACTCCCCGGCAGAATGCAACTACGAGATTTACGACAAGGAATTGTTGGCAGTGGTTAGGAGTTTCGAGGAATGGCGCGCGAATTTGGAAGGATCCCGTTTCGCCGTGAAAGTGTTGAGTGATCATAGGAACCTGGAATACTTTATGTCAACTACGCTATTGAACTGCCGTCAAACACGATGGGCCGAATTCTTGTCTCGATTTAACTTCGTTATTCAGTTTCGACCAGGGAAACAAGGGGGAAAACCGGATGCGCTTACCAGGAGATTAAGGGACTGGCCAAGGGAAGGGGATGAACGTCTGATACATCAGTCGCAAGTGGTACTGAAGCAAGAGAATTTGGAGTCAAGGATCAAGCTAAGTTTGTTGGCGGGTTCTTTGACAAATGAACCCGCTGAAGGAATGCCTACCATAAAAGAATTGTTAATCCAAGCTTACCAAGAAGATAGTTTTCCTGACCAAGTCCTGACGATGCTTCGCAATGGCACTAAGCACTCCAAGAAGATTTCTCTTGCCGAATGTACGGAGACCGAAGACGGTTTTCTACTATATCGGAATGCGATTTACGTTCCCGAGTTCAACGATTTGCAATTACGTCTTCTACAAGAACATCACGATAGACCCTCTGCTGGACACCCAGGCCGCGCCAAGACCCTCGAACTTCTCAGCCGTAATTATTATTGGCCAAGTATGAGGAAGTATGTTGATCGCTATGTCCTGAATTGCAATGTGTGCTCCCGAAGCAAGGCCTCTCGCAATGCCCTACAAGGCGTTCTTCGACCTCTTGCTGTACCCAAAGGCCCGTGGACCGATGTATCAATGGATTTCGTCACAGGGCTCCCGGAAAGCGATGGTTATAATGCAATCTTGGTTGTTGTTGATCGTCTAACAAAGATGCGTCACTTTATACCCTGTACCGAAGAGGCAAACGCTAGGGATGTTGCTGCTATGTACCTTGACTCAGTTTGGAAACTTCATGGACTCCCGGAAACCGTCGTCTCTGATCGTGGCACACAGTTTACGGCCGAATTTTGGAAAACTTTATTTTCTCGTCTTGAGATAGCTCCTCGCTATAGTACCGCCTTCCATCCACAAACAGATGGACAAACTGAAAGGATTAATGCCATTATGGAACAATACCTCCGAGCTTATGTTTCGTATCAACAGGACGATTGGAGCCAGTATCTTTCGATGGCAGAGTTCGCGACCAATAACCACGCCTCCGAGACCACTAGAATGTCCCCGTTCCAGGCTAATTATGGAAGGAGCCCTCGTATGTCTTTCGCTCCGTTACAGTCTGGAAGAACTATCAATGAGGATCAGGCCAATGGTATGGCTAGAACTATGGCAGAGATCTATGACTTCCTTCGTGACGAAATGGCCCGGGCGCAGAAGATCCATGAGGAGGCAGCGAACCAGAATAGGACCCCGGCCCCTAGATATGCGGTTGGAGACGAAGTGTTTCTTTCAACTAGGAATATTGAGACCAAGCGCCCCTCGAAGAAACTTGATTGGAAACGCATTGGACCCTATGTGATTAAGCGAATGGTTAGCCCCTATGCTTATGAGCTCGACCTTCCGGCCTCGATGAAAATTCACCCCGTCTTCCATGTTTCGCTTTTGTCCTTGGCACCAAGCAACCCCGTCCCCGGTCAGCTACAGTCTCCGCCCCCGGCAATAGAAATCGAAGGCGAACAGGAATGGGAGTTGGAACAAGTTTTAGATTCTCGCAGACGTTATGGAAAATTGGAATACTTGGTTCGATATCTTGGTTATGACGAACCATCATGGCAGCCCCCCGAAGATTTAGAGCATGCCCCTATTCTGGTTAGAGATTTCCACGATAGATATCCACGCAAGCCTAGGCCTACCAGGAGTTAGGCCTGAAGGAGGACCTAATCTATCACGGCGTACCACGGTCTTCACGGAAGGGGAGGATATTTGGGAATGGGTTTTTCGGTTGCGAGGTTTTCTTTTGGGTTCTTGGAGTTTCTATGGGTTTCCGTTACACGATGTTATGAGTCATGATTGTACAGGGATTAGGAGGGGTATATATACGTTGCTACGGACCTTTCCTTTGTTCCTTTCTTTCTCTTTCTTTCCTTACGTGTTCTTCCTGTTGTCAACCCTACGGTTTAGTTTCGTCTCGTTTGTGTGTCTCTAGTTCTGAATATAGTACGTCATAACCATAGCCTTCGCCAAGACCCTCTTGGGTCTTCCATAGTTCCTCGTCTCGTCCTCGTCTGTGGTCTCGTTCTCGTCTTAAATCTCGCTTCGTCTTTGCCTCGTCTCGCTTTTGCGACCATAGTCCATGACCGTAGTACGTATAATCTACTGGTATCTCCACGTCCACGTCTTTGTCCGAGAGGCCATCTGGACTCTCTGCCCCACAACCCTGCTCCTCGGTTAGACTTTCGTGTCGCCGACTCCCGTCCTCGTCCTCGTCCCTGCCTCGGTTGTGTACCTCGGCTCTCTTGTCTGTTGTCTCCGTGTTGCTCTGTAACAGACTGCCAAGGTCGAACCAAAAGGCCTGGGGGACGAGAGCGAGATGACAGTACCCCTTCCGCTCGGGGAAGAAGCACTCGAGGGGACCAGGGGAGAAAAAGACGGGGTGGGAGAGGTCCCCCATGGGGACATCCCAGCTAAGATCGGTCATTATGACCGGGACGGGGCAAGACGAGGGCGTTGTGTAGGTCGGCAGGAGGGACGTGTTCTTAGTGTTACGGAGCAACACGGAGACAACAGGCAAGAGAGTCGAGGTACACAACCGAGGCAGGAACGAGGACGAAGACAGAAGTTGGCGACGCGGGAGTCTAACCGAGTAGTAGAGTTGTGTGGCAGAGAGTCCAAATGGCTTCTCTGACAAAGACGTGGAGGCGAAGGTACCAGTAGACGATACGTACTACGGTCATGGACTATGGGCAGAGCGAAGCGAGGCAAGCGGCGAAGCGAGGACAGAACTATGGGCCAGAAACTATAGGCGAGGGGCGGAGCGAAGGCGAGGCAGGACTATAAAGGCGAGACTATGGGCGAGGCACTATGGAAGACTCAAGAGGGTCTTGGCGAAGACTATGGTTATGACGTCGAATATTCAGAACTAAAGACACACAAACGAAGCGAAACTAAACCGTAGGGTTGACAACAGGAAGAACACATAAGGAAAGAAAGAGAAAGAAAGAAACAAAGGAAAGGTCCGTAGCAACGTATATATACCCCTCCTAATCCCTGTACAGTCATGACTCATAACATCGTGTAACCGAAACCCATAGAAACTCCAAGAACCCAAAAGAAAAGTACCGCAACCGAAAACCCCATTCTCTAATATCCTCTCCCTCCACGAAGTCCGTGATGCGCCCGTGATACTTGTATGGACAGCGAAGCGAAAGCTATGGACGGCGGGGCTATAGGCGAGGCGGCGAGTACTATGGAAGACCCAAGAGATGTGGCGAAAACTATGGTTATGGCGTAATATATTCAGAACTAAAAAGACGGAGCGAAACTAAACCGTAGGGTTGACAACAGGAAGAACACGTAAGGAAAGAAAGAGAAAGAAAGAGACAAAGGAAAGATCCGTAGCAACGTATATATACCCCTTCTAATCCCTGTACAGTCATGACTCATAACGTCGTGTAACAGAAACCCATAAAAACTCCAAGAACCCAAAAGAAAAGTACCGCAACCGAAACCCAATTCTCTAATATCCTCTTCCTCCACGAAGTCCGTAGTACGCCGTGATAGATTAGGTCCTCCTTCAGGCCTAACTCCTGGTAGGCCTAGGCTTGCGTGGATACCTATCATGAAAGTCCTTAACCAAAACGGGGGCATGCTCTAAGTCTTCGGGGGGTTGCCACGATGGTTCACCATAACCCAAATACCGAATCAAATATTCCAATCTTCCGTAGCGCTTACGAGAATCCAAAACTTGTTCCAACTCCCACTCCTGTTCACCTTCAATTTCTATTGCTGGGGGCGGAGACTGCAGCTGGCCGGGGACGGGGTTGCTTGGTGCCAAGGACAAAAGCGAAACATGAAAAACGGGATGAATTTTCATCGAGGCCGGGAGGTCGAGTTCATAAGCATAGGGGCTAACCATCCGCTTAATCGCATAGGGGCCAATACGTTTCCAATCGAGTTTCTTCGAGGGGCGCTTGGTCTCAATATTCCTAGTTGAAAGAAAAACTTCATCTCCAATGGCATACCTTGGAGCTGGGGTCCTATTCCGATTCGCCGCGTCCTCATGGATCTTCTGCGCACGTACCATTTCACCGCGAAGGAAGTCATAAATCTCTGCCATAGTCCTAGCCATACTATTGGCCTGATCCTCATTGGTAGTCTTCCCATGCTGTAGCGGGGCGAAACACATACGAGGGCTCCTTCCATAACTAGCCTGAAACGGGGACATCTTGGTGGTCTCGGAGGTATGGTTATTCGTTGCGAACTCTGCCATAGAAAGATACTGACTCCAGTCGTCCTGTTGGTACGAAACATAGGCTCGAAGATATTGTTCCATAATGGCATTAATCCTTTCAGTCTGTCCATCTGTTTGTGGATGAAAGGCGGTACTATAGCGAGGTGCGATTTCGAGGCGAGCACACAAGGTCTTCCAGAATTCGGCCGTGAATTGTGTACCACGATCAGAGACCACGGTTTCCGGGAGTCCATGAAGTTTCCACACCGAATCGAGGTACATAGTAGCAACATCCCTAGCATTCGCCTCTTCGGTACAAGGTATAAAGTGACGCATTTTTGTTAGACGATCGACAACAACCAAGATTGCATTATAGCCATTACTTTCGGGAAGCCCTGTAACGAAATCCATCGATACATCGGTCCACGGTCCTTTGGGAACAGCAAGAGGTCGAAGAACGCCTTGTAGGGCATTGCGAGAGGCCTTGCTTCGGGAGCACACATTGCAATTCAGAACATAACGGTCTACATACTTCCTCATATTAGGCCAGTAGTAATTCCGGCTGAGAAGTTCGAGGGTCTTGGCGCGGCCTGGGTGTACAGCGGAGGGCTTATCATGGTGCTCCTGCAGAAGACGAAGCTGAAGATCATTCGACTCGGGAACGTAAATAGCCTGACGATATAGGAGAAACCCGTCCTCTGTTTCCGCGCACTCGGCGAGAGAAATCTTCTTTGACTGTTTGGTACCATTACGAAGCATGGTCAGGACTTGATCGGGAAAACTATCACTTTGGTAAGCCTGGATCAATAACTCTTTCACGGTAGGCATTCCTTCAGCGGGTTCATTTGTCAAAGAACCCGCCAACAAACTTAGCTTAATCCTTGATTCCAGGTTCTCCTGCTTCAATACCACTTGCGACTGATGTATCAAACGTTCATCCCCCTCCCTTGGTAGGTCCCTTGAACGCCTGGTGAGTGCATCTGGTTTGCCTCCTTGTTTTCCTGGTCTGAATTGAATAACGAAGTTAAATCGAGACAAAAATTCGGCCCATCGTGTTTGACGGCGGTTCAGCAACTTAGTCGACATAAAATACTCCAGATTCCTGTGGTCACTCAACACCTTCACGGCGAAACGGGATCCTTCCAAATTTGGACGCCATTCCTCGAAACTCCTAACCACTGCCAGCAATTCCTTATCGTAGATCTCATAGTTGCATTCTGCCGGGGAGTGTTTCTTTGAGAAAAAGGCTACAGGGTGCAGCAACCCGTCATCACCATACTGGGACATAATACCGGCGGATACATAGTCGGAGGCATCGGTTTCCACAATGACCTCTTTTTCAAAGTCGAAGTGGGCGAGAATCGGGGCTGAGGTAAATGCGTCTTTTAATTTCTGAAAGGCCTCTTCCGCCGCCTTGGACTATTCGAACTTTACGTTCTTCTTGGTCAAGGCAGTCAGGGGCGCCACCACACGAGAGTAGGCATATATAAATTGTCGATAGAAATTGGCGAAACCTAGGAATTCTTGAACTTCCCGGAGTTTCATGGATGTACTAGGGTTGGAGGACTGGAAGGATTGGCAGGGCTGGGATTATTGTGCGCTCGGAGGTGTGGGTGAGTCAGATTAAGTTCTATGGGTTTCTGTTCTGAGTCTGAGTCATGAGTGGAGTTCTGTGAGTTATGAGTCGGACTTGGCGGAGTCTTGAGGTATATAATGGAGAACAGAGCCTACTTCTGTATTTCTTCTTTCTTCTTTCTTCTTCACATAGCTGTATCTACTCTCTCAATACATATTATAGTCTCTACTTTATACTAGTGACTATCGCTGTTTAAATCCTCCTTCATACTTCCCTCCTCGGAAGTATCGCTGTTACCTTTCTGCACCCTGCGGAACAAAGCCTCGTCACCACCGCCCCCTTGAGATTACGTTGCGTAGTTATCCGCACCGTGCACCCCCACCAATGTCTACCCCAGCTCCCCCACCTCCTCCACCACCTCGCGTAGTGGAAGGGGTCACCCTGGACGGAGACTATCAGATCCCTCAAACCTTTGAGGAGTTTGAAGCTGTCGAAGACAAACACTACCACTATATACACCTCCTCACCCTGGTAAGGGAAGGAGATCGATGGAAGGCCGAAAGGGACGCAAGCAGAACCCTACACACCCAGACCAGACAAGAATTAACCACAGCCCGAAGCCAACTCGACGCTGCCAATAACCACACCGACGCACTAGAAGCCAGGGTCCAGGCCTTGGAATTTCAACTCGCTGCGGCCCGCGCACCACCTCCACCACCACCACCACCACCACCACCGATAGTCCCTCCCCCATCCATTGGTAACCCACCCGCCACCTTTCGCTCCGAGAAGTTCCCAGACCCCCCAAAGTTCAATGGGATCCGGAAGGAGCTACCAGGGTTCCTGAACCTCCTTCGTACCAAGCTCAGGGTTAACCACGATAGGTTCCTCAACGAGGAGGCCAAAGTATTTTATGCAGTCAGTCGGTTGGAAGGGAAGGCCCTGGATCAAGTCATTCCTATGGCCACCGGGGACGCTGCCCCGTTTACTTCTGTGACTGCTTTTGTTGCATTTTTGGAAACATCCTTCGGGGACCCCGACCCTCGAGGCAGCGAAGGGAACTCCAAAGCCTCCGCTAGGGCAAAGGAGACTTCGCTACTTACCTCACACAATTCCTACGCCTTATGGGCCAACTCGACTATAACGAGGAAGCCAAGAAGGACGCCCTGGAGACTGGGCTCTCCGACGACTTGAAGGACGCGATGATTTACCAAGACACCACCACGGAAGACTTTGATGCCTACATCAGGAGGCTTATGCAGATGGACAATAGGATCAGGGCTAGGAAGGACGCCCACAGGACTAATAGGAACCCAATGGGACAGTTCGCCTCCCAACCCACTCCCCCGCACCCGTCACATACACCAGGAGGCCTCGCCCCCATGGATCTCTCAGCCCTCCAAATACGCTACTACCTACCTCTAGGAAGATATCACGTTGCTCACGGCCGTCGACAAACCACTGCCGCCGAAAAGAAATGGAGAATGGAGAATGGCCGCTGTGCCTACTGCGCCGCCCCCGACCATGTCTTCGCTAACTGCCCCCAAGGCAACCGCCCCCGCGGCCCCCCTCCGGCTATGAGGGGTGCTGCCCTGACTACTCCCCCCGCTGCCCAAATTGAGGCCCCTATTTTGACTTCTCCTTCTTCTTCTCTTTCCACGGATGTTATTCTTTCGTCAGGCAATTCGGGTTTTCAGTAGTCCCTGGCCAGTATCATGGCCCTCGCCAGGGACCTTCAAAGGATTTTTCTTTATCTGCATTTTCTATTTCAGGGTTTTCAGTTTCGGTTATGGCAGAGGAGGAATTAAATGGAGAACACTTAGTTGTAGCTTGTAACATCGCTTACAATAAGAACTCTATCTCTACTCATGCTATGATTGATACCGGAGCCTCAGGATTCGCATTTATCGATGAAACTTTTGCGCGCCATCATCAACTACCTATATTTCCTCTTAAAACTGCTCATACGCTTGAGGTTATTGACGGGAGGCCTATAGCCTCTGGACAAATTACCTCCATATGCCGAGTGCCTCTAACTATCGGCTCTCACCACGAAGAAATTCCACTTTTTGTTACCAAGTTAGGCCAATACCCCCTGGTTCTTGGTATTCCTTGGTTACAACATCACGATGCCACCCTTAAATTCAAAAACAATACCGTGGCCTTTGACTCGGAGTTCTGCAAAAAGAACTGCAACTCCACAATTACTACGGATGTTGTCCCCGGTATCAAGCCCCCAGTCTATATGATAGGTCCTGTCCCTTTTAGTTGCCTCGCCCGCCGCAAACAACTACAAGTCTGCAGCATAACCCTTTACGAAATTGATAAGGCCCTTGACAACATCCCCAAGGGAGGATGGAAGCAAAGAATTCCAGCTCAGTACCATCACCGGTTAAACATGTTTGACGAAGCTCTGGCCCAAGACCTACCACCTCGTCGACCCTATGATCATAAAATTCCTCTGAAGGAGGGAAGGGAACCACCATTTGGCCCCCTCTACGGTATGTCCCGAGACGAACTGCTCGCACTAAGGGACTATATTCGCGAAAATCTTTCTAAAGGGTTCATTCGTGCAAGCTCATCCCCCGCTGGAGCGCCGGTGCTATTTGTTAAGAAGGCCGATGGATCTCTTCGTTTGTGTGTGGACTACCGGGGTTTGAATGAATTGACAGTTAAAAATCGATATCCTTTGCCCCTAATTCGGGAAACCCTGGACAGACTCTCAAAAGCCAAATGGTATACCAAGTTGGATTTACGACAGGGATATCATCAGATTCGTATGGCCGAAGGCGAAGAATGGAAAACAGCGTTTAGGACCCGTTACGGCCACTTCGAATATACTGTCATGCCGTTTGGCCTTACTAACGCCCCTGCTACCTTTCAACATTTTATTAATGATTGCCTTCGGGAACATTTGGACCAATTCTGTACTGCATACCTGGACGATATCCTCATATATAGCGACTCTCTCGAGGAACACGAACAACATGTCGAAATAATACTAGGGGTACTGCAGAAGAACGGAATTTTGTTAAAACCGGAGAAATGTGAGTTCCATACTCAAAGTACCACATACCTCGGATTGATCATCGAACCCAATGGTATACGCATGGATCCCCATAAGGTGTCAGCAGTACAGGAATGGACAACCCCTAAAACCGTTAAAGACATACAGGCCTTCCTGGGATTTGCTAATTTTTATCGGCGCTTTATTTTTGGGTTTTCAAAACTTGCTGCACCTCTTACTAAATTAACGAAGAAAGGTGTTCCTTTCTTGTGGTCCTCGGAAGCAGAAGCGGCATTTCAATCTCTGAAAGAAGCTTTCACCACGGCTCCCATTCTTATTCATTTCGACCCCGAAAAGCCAATTACGGTTGAGACAGATGCATCGGATTACGTCGCTGGCGGTATACTTTCCCAATATGACGAACAAGGGAAGCTTCACCCTGTGGCATTTTTCTCCAAGAAACATACACCCGCCGAATGCAATTACGAAATCTACGATAAGGAATTGTTGGCCATAATTAGGTGTTTAAATTGGAGACCGGAGTTGGAAGGAGCTAAGCACCCTATTGAGGTTATTTCCGACCACAAGAATCTTGTGTACTTTATGTCCACCAAGCAACTTAATAGGAGACAAGTACGGTGGGCCGAATATTTATCACGTTTTAATTTTATCATTAAATATCGACCGGGGAAGCAAAATGGGAAACCAGATGCGTTAACCAGGAGATCAGGAGATCTCCCTGAGGAAGGGGATGAAAGATTATTACATCAGAGTCAGACGGTTCTGAAGAGAGAGAATTTGGATCCTAAGCTAAGTTTGTTGGCGGGTTCTTTGACAAATGAACCCGCTGAAAAGAACGCCACCCTGGAAAAACTGTTTGATGAAGGATATGTAGCTGACCCGTTTCCGCAAAGAATTTTGGACCTACGGCAGACGGACACCAAGCATTGTAAGGAAATATCCTTGGCAGAATGCACCGAAGTGGACGGTCGCCTTACCTATCGCGAAAAAATCTACGTCCCTGACTATGCACCATTGAAATTGGAAATTCTGAAGCAGTACCACGATGTTCCCTCCGCAGGACACCCCGGCAGAGAAAAAACCTTTGAGTTAATTAGTAGGGACTACTATTGGCCAAATATGCGGGAATATATTAACCAATATATTCGGAACTGCCATACCTGCCAACGTAGCAAGGCAACGACACATGGGAAAATAGGAGTACTCCGACCACTACCTATTCCGGCACAACCCTGGAAAGAGGTTTCGATGGACTTTGTTACAGGACTACCAGAAAGCGAAGGGTATGATGCCATATTAGTCGTCGTGGACCGGTTAACTAAAATGCGCCATCTATTACCTTGCAACACCACTGTTAACTCGAAGGACCTGGCCGAACTATATTTACGGCACATATGGAAGCTACATGGTCTACCTACACATATTACCTCCGATCGAGGGACTCAATTCACCGCCAAATTCTGGAAGTCTCTTTGCAGTCAACTTAAGATCGAGGCACGAATGTCGACGGCATTTCACCCAGAAACGGATGGCCAAACAGAAAGACTGAACGCAGTGATGGAACAATATCTTCGGGGATATGTGTCCTATCAGCAAGATGATTGGGTTAGATGGTTACCAATGGCAGAGTTTGCGGCAAATAACCAAGTATCTGCGTCAACCAAGGCCACTCCTTTCTTTGCCAACTATGGCTACCATCCTCGATTTACAATGGACTTAAGGAAGCCGGAAAGGATTCCACCAAGCCTCGACGCCCATGACTTCGCAGCCAAAATGGAGGAGTTACATGATCATTTACGAGTCCAGCTGAAGACAGCCCAGGATCAACAAGAGAAATCGGTGAATGCCAAACGCACTCCTGCCCCACGGTACGAGGTTGGAGATATGGTGTTCGTCTCAGCAAAAAATATTCGCACGACACGAAAATCGAGGAAGCTCGATTGGAAAAGACTTGGACCGTTCCCCATCCAGGAAGTTATCTCCCCCTATGCGTATCGTTTAAATCTCCCTTCTACTATGAAGATGCACCCGGTGTTCCACGTCTCGTTACTCGATCTCGCTGCTGTCGACCCCGTGCCAGGCCAAAATCCTCCACCGCCACCACCAGTTGTTGTAGAACAAGAAGAGGAATACGAAGTGGAGGAGATTTTAGATTCAAGGTATTATGGGAGGCAGGGACTTCAGTACTTTGTTAAGTGGACCGGATATACCGACCCTACATGGGAACCCGCTGAATACTGCAAGGAGACCGCTGCCGTCGAGGCCTTTCATACACGCTACCCGAGCAAACCAGGGCCGGCAGAGGTTAAAGCTCGCAGGAGCTCGCGCTTGAGGGGGGGGGCTACTTTCATGGATGTACTAGGGTTGGAGGACTGGAAGGATTGGCAGGGCTGGGATTATTGTGCGCTCGGAGGTGTGGGTGAGTCAGATTAAGTTCTATGGGTTTCTGTTCTGTGAGTATGAGTCATGAGTGGAGTTACGCGGAGTTATGAGTCGGACTTGGCGACGAAGTGCGGGGTATATAATGGAGGCAACGGAGCCTACTTCTGTACTTTTCTTCTTTCTTCTTTCCTTACGCAACGTCTTCTGTATCTACTCTCTCAATACATATTATAGTCTCTACTTTATACTAGTGACTATCGCTGTTTAAATCCTCCTTCATACTTCCCTCCTCGGAAGTATCGCTGTTACCTTTCTGCACCCTGCGGAACAAAACCTCGTCTCCACCGCCCCCTTGAGACGGAGCTTGGTAGGCGTTTCCCAATCTTTTACCGTCGATACCTTGCTGGGATCCATCTGGATACCTTCGGGAGTAACAATAAGGCCGAGATACTTAGTCTGTTGCACATAGAACTCGCACTTTTCTGGCTTGAGGTGTACTCCGTGGATTTGGAAGATTTTTAGGATCTCCTGGACGTGTTGCTTATGTCCCTTCAGAGTCTCGGAGTAAATTAATACATCGTCGAGATAAGCCGTGGCGAAATTATCCAAGAAAGGGCGCAGAAGGTCGTTAATCCAATGTTGGAACGCAGCGGGAGCATTAGTTAACCCAAAAGGCATTACATTGTACTCAAAGTGTCCATAGCAGGTTCTAAAAGCAGTTTTCCACTCGTCTCCCTCCTGAATCCTGATCTGGTGGTATCCCCAACGAAGGTCCAACTTGGTATAGTACTTGGCCTTCGAAAGACGCGACAGGGTTTCTGGAATTAGTGGCAAGGGGTGGCGGTTCTTAATCGTAATCTCATTGAGCTTCCGATAGTCGACACACAGACGAAGCGAACCGTCGGACTTCTTGACAAATAGCACCGGGGCCCCAGCGGGAGACTCAGAGTACCGGATAAACCCTTTTGACAAGTTCTCCGTAATATAATCTCTAAGAGCCTGAAGTTCGAGTCGGGACATGCCATAGAGGGGGCCAAACGGAGGTGTCTTCCCATCCTGTAGGACTATTTTCAAGTCATGGGGACGATGCGGAGGCAAAGCGGCGGCCTTGGATTCCTGGAACAGCGACATAAACTCACGGAGATCAGAGGGTACACGGGTAAGGGGGTCCAGAGTCTGTTTTTCAGCAAGGGCCTCGTCGATGGCTCGGATCGATGCGCAAAAGAGTTTATTCTGTTTGCGTCGAGCGAGACCTACGAAGGGTACGGCACCAATGGCCGCAATCTAAATAGCCGGGGCGTCAGGGAACGAAACGGAGATGCCTTTAGCAGTGACCGGGGCGCGGGATCAGGAACAGTTCTGAATACAGAAATCAGAGTCGAAGATGATCTTATTCGTCTTCAGTCTGATGGCCAAGTCGTGATATCGCATCCAAGGGATACCCATTACTATTGGGTAGTGTCCCAACTTGGTAACGAAAAACGGGGCGAATTCCTGGTGACCATTAATGTCCAGAGAAAGCTTAACCATATGTGTAATCTTCCCTGATTCTACCAGTCTGCCGTCAATTACTTCGAGCAGCCGTGATTCTTTCAGAGGTACCGGGGTGAGACCATGCTGAATAACAAACCCTTGGTCAACAAAAGCATAACCTGACACGCCTGTGTCTATCAGGGCGTGGGTTGCGATGGGGGCGGCAGTATCCTGAGCAACGAAACAAGAGACAACAAGGGATTCCTCGGACTTTCTGTCTTCAGAAACGGCGACGGCGGAGAGGATAAAAGTGGGTGGCGGGACTAGCCCCTTTGGTGTGCCAATTTTTACCAAAGGGGCTGACCTTTTAACGCCGGCTTGGGGTTCACCTGTTCAACCGGTGTTTGACGCCAGTTGTTGGAGGTGCGGGATTCCTGGGAGCGGGGGGCGAGATAACGAGGCTTCGAGCTCTGGGCGACGGGGCGGACATCCTTCTTGGGAGCGGAGACGAGGACGAGGCGGCGGTGGAGGTCAGCGATAGTAACATCGGCCTCGGCGAGAGCTTCCTGGTGTAAAGCCAGGCGGTATAGAAATTCCTCCTTCTCAGCAACGGCGGAGGCGACTTCTTGGTTAAGGCTCTCTATGGCCTCGGCGGACTCTTCGTTGGCTTCGCACATGTGTTGCCACAGATCAGCAGCCTTTTCTTCGGCCGCGTTAATTTCGAGATTGAGGTCCTCAATGACCTCCTCATGGGCCGTACACACGGCAGGTTCTTCGAAAACGGGGGCATTGTTGGGAAAGGTCAGGGCGGCCAATGCTTCGACAATGAGGGTATGAGCTTCAGTAAGCTCGTACCCGAAGTCTTCCTCGACAGGGCCGAAGGTTTCCAAGAAATGAGCGAGTCTCTCGGGCAAGGTAGGCGAGGCGGGGGAGTCCATGGGGCGGCCGATGGTGCAGTGAGCGAGGGCGGGGTCTCTGAGGCCACGGATGATGGCTTCGGCATCGTGGGCGGGGACAGAGTCGTCGATGGTGGGGGCTCCGATATGGAGCTTCCCCGGGGCGGTCTCGATAAAGGTGGCCTTGGCCCAATGGGCGTCGGCGCGCTTGAGGCGGTGGGTCAGGGCGTACTGACGGAGGTGGTAAACGTGCGGGTCCGAACCGAGGCGACTGCCAAGGTCGAACCAAAAGGCTTGGGGAACAAGAGCGAGGTGGCAGTATCCCTTCCGCTCAGGGAAGAAGCACTCGAGGGGACCGGGGGAGAAGAAGACGGGGTGGGAGAGGTCCCCCATGGGGACATCCCAACTGAGGTCGGTCATAATGACCGGAGCTAAGCGAAGCGGGATTGGTGTTGTGTAGGCCGGCGGAGGGGACGTGTTCTTAGTGTTACGGAGCAACACGGAGACAACAGACAAGAGGGCCGAGGTACACAACCGAGGCGAAGATAGGAACGAGGACGAGGGTCGGCGACACAGGAGTCTAACCGAGGAGCAGAGTTGTGGGGCAGAGGGTCCAGATGGCCTCTCTGACGAAGACGTGAAGACGAAGGTACCAGTAGACGATACGTACTACGGTCATAGACTATGGAGGTAGCGAAGCGAGGCAAGGCGAAGACGAAGACGAGGCTATGGACGAAAACGAAGATGAGGCTATGGACGAAGGCGGGGCTATAGACGAGGGCGAGGCGAGGTACCATGGAAGACCCAAGAGGGTCTTGGCGAAAACTATGGTTATGACGTAATATATTCAGAACTAAAGACACAAGACGGAGCGAAACTAAACCGTAGGGTTGACAACAGGAAGAACACGTAAGGAAAGAAAGAGAAAGAAAAGAACAAAAGAGAAGTCCGTAGCAACGTATATATACCCCTCCTAATCCCTGTACAGTCATGACTCATCACATCGTGTAACGGAAACCTATAGAAACTCCAAGAACCCAAAAGAAAAGTACCGCAACCGAAACCCCATTCTCCAATATCCTCTTCCTCCACGAAGTCCGTAGTACGCCGTGATATTGGGTCCTAGTAGCATTGGGGGCGGCAAGGGGAAGGCAGCGGCGAAGGGCAGCAATGGTGACGTCGGCCTCGGCAAGGGCTTCTTGGTGCAGGGCCAGGCGGTAGCGAACTTCCTCCTTTTCCGCAACGAGGGAGGCAAATTCTTCGTTGAGGCTTTCTACGGTCTCGGCAGACGCTTCGCTGGCTTCGCACAGGCGTTGCCACAAGTCTACGGCCTTTTCCTCGGCCGCCTCAAGATCAGAGTTGAGGTTCTCAATAACCTCTTCGTGGGCCGTACATACGGCAGGTTCCCTGGGGGTGGGGACATCGATGGTTGCGGTCAGGGCGGCCAGGGCTTCGGCAATAAGGGTGTGAGCCTCAGTGAGCTCGTACCCAAAATCCTCCTCGACGGGGCCAAAGGTTTCCAAGAACTCGGAGAGTTTCTCAGTCAGAGTGCGTGGGACGAGAGCAGGAACCTCCATGGGGCGGCCAATGGTGTGGTGGGAGAGGGCGGGGTCTCTGAGGCCACGAATAATAGCTTCGGAGTCGTGGGCGGAGCAGGAATCATCGGTGGTGGGGGCCCCGATATGGAGCTTACCCGGGGCAGGTTGGGTGAAGGTGGCCTTAGCCCAGTGGGCGTCGGCGCGCTTGAGGCTGTGGGCGAGGGCGTACTGGCGGAGGAGGTAGACGTGGGGGTCTGAACCAAGGCGACTGCCAAGGTCGAACCAGAAAGCCTGAGGGACGAGAGCAAGGTGGCAGTACCCCTTCCGTTCAGGGAAGAAGCACTCGAGAGGACCGGGGGAGGAGAAAACAGGGTGGGAGAGGTCCCCCATAGTGACGTCCCAACTAAGGTCGGTCATTATGACCGTGACGGGTAAGGCGGGGGCGTTGTGTAGGTCGGCAGAGGGGACGTGTTCTTAGTGTTACGGAGCAACACGGAGACAACAGACAAGAGAGCCGAGGTACACAACCGAGGCAGGAACGAGGACGAGGATGAGAGTCGGCGACGCTGGAGTCTAACCGAGGAGCAGAGTTGTGGGGCAGAGAGTCCAGATGGCGTCTCTGAGGAAGACGTGAAGACGAAAGTACCAGTAGACGATACGTACTATGGTCATAGACTATGAAGACGATGAAGCGAGGCGAGGCGAAGACGAGGACGAGGCTATGGACGAGGACGAGACGAGATACTATGGAAGACCCAAAAGGGTCTTGACGAAGACTATGGTTATGACGTAATATATTCAGAGTTAAAGACACAAGATTCAGAACTAAAGACACAAGACGAAACAAAACCAAACCGTAGGGTTGACAACAGGAAGAACACGTAAGAAAAGAAAGAGAAAGAAAAGAACAAAGGAGAGATCCGTAGCAACATATATATACCCTTCCTAATCCTTGTACAATCATGACTCATAACATCGTGTAACGGAAACCCATAGAAACTCCAAGAACCCAAAAGAAAGTACCGCAACCAAAACCCCATTCTCTAATATCCTCTTCCTCCGCGAAGTCCGTAGTACGCCGTGATACCTACGGAGACTTAGACAACTCTCCCGAGTTGATTCAAGAATTTCACGAACGATATTCACGCAAGCCTAAGAGGACTTAGGCCTCAGAGGGGGACCTAATATCTATCACGGCGTGGAACGGGCTTGGCGATGTTGCGGGAAGAAGGATTAGTCAGGGTTTTCTATGGGGTTCTATGGGGTTCTGTTGCGGGATTTCTATGAGTCAACGGTATGCATGTATTTCTAATAGAGGGGTTTTCTTGTAGTTTTAGGAGATTCTATAGGATGAGTCAGCAAAGGGATTCCGGGGCTATATATAGGGAGCTTGCTTCCTCGCTTGTAGAGTTCTTTCTTTCCTCTCTTCTTCACGCAACCTTCCTATTCTTTAGCCAATACAAAGCTTTAGAATCTCTAGTCATTATTGAGTCCTCCCGCTCCTACCTTTTAAACGGTAGGAGGAAATCCATATTCCTCGCTTCGTGCTCCGCCGCCTTGTCTCGCCTCGCTCCCCATTCCGTGCCCCCTCCGCGTCCCTTACCTCGCTTAGCCTTATACAATTTCGCCCTGCCTCGCCTAGCCTAGGTTGTGTACCTTGGCACTACTGTACCTCGTCTCGCTCCGTGATATTGAGTTAGTCATCGGGTTAGCTATGTAAGATATATAAGAGGCTCTGCCTTCGCCTGTAGATAGTTTTCTTTCTTTCCTTTCCTCTTCACGCAACCTTCCTATCTCTAGGAATTTGTAGTCCTTTTCGAATACATTCTTGATACTTAGTTTCATGGTCCAGATACTCGTACGGACAGCCACCCGCCATAGTTTCCTCTCACCCTCAGGTTCTTCTACTTCGCCTCAACCTACCACGTCTTTCATACCTTTCGCCTCGTTCCATTCAGCCTCGGTAGTGTACTTTGGCTCGCTTCGCCCTGACCCCCGCCCCGCTCCGTGATACATAACTGGCCTGATGACTAACCCGAACATCCCTGTACCGAACCTCATAGAATCTTCCAAGACCCTTAACTCCGAACCTGGCCTTATCTCCTATCCACGAACCGCTATCTCCGAACCGAATCTCTAGTACCGAAACCCAAAGAACCTAAAGAAAATCCCTGACTAATCTCTCTTCCCGCAACATCGCTAAATTACTCTTCACGCCGTGATAGGAAGAGGGGCAGTGGATAAGGATGCATTTATATCCTTCGCCTTTCTGCAAAGAGAATCAAAGGAGATTACCGTCAGAGAGTGGGAGAAAGAGTGGCTCACGAGAAGGAATGAGGGAAAGACACTTGCAAAACCATTCCAAAGACATGAAATACGGTTCCAAGATACGGATAGGGCAAATAGGGTCCTCATTTCAAGATTGCGCACAGGACACATTAAATGCAACGAGTATATGCACACAATCGGAAAAAGATAATCAGCAGCATGTGAATGCGGAGCCGGAAAACAAGACGTCGAACATATCCTTACCAGATGCCCACGAACAGAAGCGAGTCAACAAGGAGATGCGGAGCCTACAACAATTGAGTCATTATTATGGACAGAGAAAGGACTGGAAAAAAAGCGGGAAAGATATGGGCGCAGTGGAGAAAGTATAGGATAGGGAGGGGAGACGAAGACGAGGAGTGGGTAGCAAAAGAGAAAGTGATGAAACAAGAATGGGGAGAATTAGAAAAGGTGGAGGAATGAAGAACGGGATTAAATTGTATTGAGGAAGGAAGATAAGAGATTGACAGGGTTGTATTAGGTTTTCTTTGTGTTTTTTCTTTTCTTTTCTTTTGTATGTTGATGGCGGTGGAAGCGAGGGCAGTTCTGGGGAGTGCTATATTGTCATAGCCCAAGGGCTGGAAACAATTAATGATGTAAACAAAAAAAAAAAAAACTATTAATGAGCTAAACAATCTCTTATGAAGTAATAAATAAATAAAAACTAAACAATCTCTGCGTTCAGCGAGTGATATACCATGATGCACCTCTGGTTCTAAAATTTCCGCAAAGGTGTTTCCTGCTAAATCGTATCAACAAAGCCTTTCAATATTGATGAAACGGACCGTAGCTAGACTAATAGTTGAGCTCTTAAAACCGTGGGAGACATACATTGGCAGAGCACTTTTCTCCGGGCGAATCTCTCAGAGGTAGCTTTATCATGGCCACACTACTTTTTTTTTTTCTTTTTGTTTAGTCCATTACTCGTATGCAACGCCACACTAGCCCGAAGAAGGCCACGTCAAACACCGATCGAAGATGGGACGAAATATCATGAAAGAAGGCTGGAAGTATCCGATATCATATCACCATGGCTGTCTCAAAGATTCGGACTGTGGTCCTGTATTCAAGACACGCACACAGGGAAGGGCATATGGATACCAGGGGAATTACTGTGAACATTACTACAACGCAAGCACCCGAACCCACAAGTCTGAAAAGGGGTGATATCCTTATTTTCTTATCGCCTAATATCTTGCATCCTGTGGGCACTAAAATATATGCCCATCTCCCCAGGGCTGAAGTACCGTTTAAGGGTGGTAATCCGCCCAAATAGATCAGCATCCTTGCAGTCGAACTTTCCCGGAAACTAGACCTGGAAGTGGGCCTTCGATGGAATAACATCTGACAGGGTGCGTAAACGTAAACAAGTACTCCACGAGGGCATGATGGTGATATACCCACGACATAATAAGGAAATCAACAGTTTACTAGCACATATTGCATTCGCAACCAACATTACGGGGAAGTAGAATAATATCACAAAAAAAGGAAAAAAAGGAAAAAAAGGAAGAAAAAAAACAACTCGAGCCAGGGAATCCGTCGAAGCCAATACCCAGTGGGGATTTTCGGAACCAGAAAGTCATCGATATACCTCTGTTTGAGGTTACTCTTGTGTAAAGTATCTCAGATAATACGTGATATCCAAACCCCGCATGTTGGGTATTTTCTGACCATGGTAGTCCCTCAGATGTTGGAGAAGATTTCCCCTTCTCTTGCTTCCCCGACCGCCGTATCTTCTGTTTGAGCAATCGGAAAAACAATCGAGAAGCCCTTGATCATTCTGTCTTCCGAAAAACCCAGGCAGTTTGTGGAAAGCATGCGGCTCCTTTCGATCGGAGAACCTACGTTCTCTTCTAGAGAGCGCCGGATTTGTTGCGGCCATCGTCGTGTTTTTGGGCTGGAGTTGTGGTTGGCGATCTTCTTGAAATCTGTTAGGAGTGCTAGTATGGCAGGGAGCTGTGGTGCTCCCACCATCAATTTGTTCTGGTTGGGAGCCGGGAGTGCCAATGTCCCCGTTATCGAAAGTAATATACATATTATAGTTATTTATTCCGGTATGGTAGGCGTCTGCGACAGGTGCGTTTGGCTGTGGGGTGCGGTGGGGCCCTTTGAAACCGCTCGACGGTACATCGGTCGTCGTCTCCTTCTGCTTGCTAGATGTTGGTTGTCCAAAGTATATATCGTGATCACTCTGTCTGTTGTATGAAGCGAATATTAGGCCATGAAAATTTAACAATCCTGATATGAAGATATACTCTTACCCGGGAGCCGAAAAATAAGTACACCTAATGAAATCACAAGAGCTTCTGGATTAGTTCAGGTATTAGCTAGCTGCGTGGAGTTGGGTTTGTATAAGAAGATTAAAAAGGACTTACTCGTTTACAAAAGTACTTGTATAAGAGGGATCACCAGTTGAATTTGGTTGATAGTGCTCAATATTCGAGTGGGATCGGTAAGGATCCTTGGTGCTAGCAAGAAATTAATGACCGAACCCAGCGCTGGGCGGGGATGGGGACACCACGTGAGTACTTACCCATCAACCAAAGCGATTGGGGTGTTATAGGCACCACCTAGACACGAATCTTGATGCTCATAGTCTACGTCCACGCCATCACCAGGGTCCCTGTGTCGGCAAATATTCCTGCCAGTCAGTTTCAAATAATATCAATTGTGAGAGTAAATTAAAGATATATATGCGGGGGTGTATATATGTACGTATAGTAACTATATCCAGAGCGAGTGCTCCTACCACCCACATCTTTTCCCTTGTTCATAATGGCAGTTCTCATGGGGTGTCAAGTCTTTTGGGCGTTCAGCTGCCTTGATTGTGCAACAGTTAGAGCCCTCTCCACGTCGGATGATAAGTTAACAGAGGCCCAGGTAAACTGCAAGGTTTTGATATCCGTAGTTAGCGTGATGGTGAGAAGGTTTGTCGTCCAATGTTGAGAGTGGTCGGAGGTAGGTTGACTAGTTATATATGCATGATTGCTCCATGGATAAAGTTCCAAATCGTATTGTCCACTCAGGAGAAAAGATCCAGCCTTCCCACAGTTACATGGCTGAATCTACTAGTAAAAAACATTACTTATACGTAATTGATCTGCGAGTCTTAGAATCTCCCTAGTCTTCGGACTGAAACTTACAGATAGCACGGTGGAAGGGAGGTTTTCGGAAGCGCATGGTCGATCAGTATGGTTGGGACGCTTTGGATAGACGGATGATCTCGTAGACTGTTTTACTCCCGGCCTACCGGTGTGAGTGGGGGATAACAGGATCCGTATCCGATATTCGAAATAACCAACGGAATTGTTTCCTGGTCACGGCGAGTATAAATGGAATCGTGGTGTGTAGTGATTAGGGATACATGTAAGTTACCCCTTGGATACCGTAGTACCTGAGCATATTTTGACAGATTGATCTCTTATGTGGGGGGAGCCAGTATTAGCGGAGCGTCTGATACAAGAGTGGGCGGTGGCGTATCATTCCAACCCTAACCCTGAGCCAGAAGTTCGTTATCACCTCCCGTTTTTTCTTTCTTCTCCTCCACCTAATTCATTAATTGTATGCAGCCTTCCGGCTATGACAATATCACACTACCCCAGAGCTACATTCCTTCCGCCACCGGCCCCAACGTCAGGACAAAAGAAAGAACATAAGAGATATAAACAATACCGCCTGCCGTTTATCTGCATGCGGAGGTGTCGAATTATCTCGTGCCTCATATATGGCTAGCTAGGATCTTGGTGAAATATTATAAAGCCGACGCACCAGAAATGGGGCCCGGGGGTCAGTGCAGTATTAGTTACCGATGAATTATCAATGTAGCTACGTAGCTGCTTCTAAAATCAAGGGGAGTAGAGATATAGAAACACGTAGCCCAATCTGGTATGATATACCACGTATGATTCATGCGCCAGGTCCTCTGAGTCTGAGACAATAGATTTTTTTTCCCCTATCAGACGGGATCGCAAAGTTCGCAGTAGAATTGCGAAATTGCACCTAAAAGCCGATTGAAAACAAGCAATTGAGCCCCCAGTGACTTTTGGTGTTATTCGTCCCCAATTGCAACTGAGACCCGCCGGCATTACTTGTTCTACGGAATATACACATACATGCACTTTGCTCTTTGATTAGTGGGAGATAGTATATAGCGGAACTTTCACTATCTCCATTAATGGAGGCACCTCTAATATCTCCATCTATCCCATGGTAAGATAAAATGGTCAAATTCGCGACCTACCCAAAATGTTATATCATATCCGTTCCAGGCAATAATTCACAACATTTGATCAGCTTAATCACGCTATTGATAAGAAGAAAGTTGCCAGTTTCATGGGCCGGGTCGCGAATTTGACCGTTTTATCCTCCTTAGGGATAAAGCTAGTCTAACATAATTTACAGACCCGCCCTATCCCTTTGTTGTCAGTAAGTACATGTATGTATATGTACAGTGGGAGGTAAAATAAGTGATGGAACGTTAACGTGCACAGTGATAGTTGTTTCTGTAAAACGCCACCAACATTTAGTGCCTGTACTCTCAGGCCGGTGTTCCATCACTTATAGAGTTATTGCAATTGCTTGTCGCTGTGCTTCCCCAGAAAATGGAGAAAAAGGAGATGCGGTTCAGCTACTTGCGAGCTCCATAGCGTCGCGCAAGGAGCCGCCAACATTGAAGCGTTGTGGGCCTGCGAGTAGAATTCCTCCTTGGCAGATATAGGTGCTCTAATAGCCGTTCTAAGGACATATGATTGGCTGATGGGAGGATCGGCGCCAATCTGGTTATCGAAGTCGGGTACAACCGTTCACGGGGTGCAGCCCTTCACGGGTTTTGGCAGGCACGGGGTTTTGGCGGGGGAGGGTTGGAGCCGATGGGGAGAGATCTGGTTTGTTGGTGGACGCGGTTCACTTAACGGATCCCCAAAGTTGACGCATTGTTTCAGGTGTTGACCGTGTCTCATGCAACATCTGTCTCAGTATGAACCAAAGCTAGATATTAGTCCTTCACTACTGATCATCCCACTAGCTGGCAGCGAATTTGTTTACCGCGTGTCTAGGAAATGGTGATAGTTAATCCGTGAATTTACTGATGGGCTAGGAACGGTTTAGTGATCAAGGCAGCTGCAGTTTCGGGGATGTGTGGAATAATAAACACCGGTCTTCCGGAGCTAGGCCTCTCTCAACTTATATATAATCTTCCTGACTAGACTGGTATTGAGCGATTAATCCCGATATAATGGATATGTCCCTGAGTAAACAGTTCATTGACGGGGACGAAGATTTCCGGTTATTTTTGGCAACCAACAATAGAGTGATTTGGCCAATCCCTGTTTTTCAAATTTTGATAAACATTTAGATATAGAGGTTGTTGGCCAAATCACTCTAATACCAACCTCGTGTTTGTTAAAACCCCGCGAACGGCTGCAGTAGCTCCTATTGGCAGGTCCTAAATATACACATATATGTACTCGCAACTTCATAGCGTTTCTGAACACAACCGCACTATTACATGCCATATGAAAATGTAGTCTTGGCGGTTTTTTTGTGTGTATGCAATATTAGTCGTGTTCGAAAACGCAATGAAATTACGAGTACCTAGAGCGCCGGAAAGTGATGCACATTCGGTGGTTCTATAGCTACACGGAAATTAATGTACACAAGGTAAATATGGGTGTGCGGATGCACTTCGTCAAGTACTCTATATACTTAGTGCTTACATGTACATGTAGATATGTAGAGAGGTTCTGCACGGCTGCGTTAAGTATTTGGGTGTTGTCTAGTCACCCTGGGTACACCTCATCCGTAACTCAAATGAGTACCATTCAAACCCCATGACTTTTGCTAATAGCTTTTGTTACCGCTTTATCAAATAATTGATCTCCCATCCGATTTACCCTCTAGTTTTATAGCAGAGTAGCGATTGAGTGGTTAATATAATGGATATTCTGACAAATTCCACGAGTCTTGGGATTGACCAAAGGGCTAATAGCGTAGTAGGAGGACCCAAGGTGATATCATCAGCACTCCAACTGTAGGTAAACAGAACATAAGCTGAAAATGAAGATATGGGTCGAAATCAGGTGGTTTCGCACCCAGCCGACTATTATGGAAAAATTTTCTTAGACAGGCTTATCAGTCGTGGAACTAGCTCTACTGATCTCCGCGGACCGCGAAAATACTATTCTAGTTTGAGGCTGTGAGCTGGACTACATATAGTGCTGGGTTTGGAATATAGGGACGGGAGGTTTATACATGTAGGATTAATTCCAGCCAAAAACCTGGGATGCCCATCTGTCTCACCCAACCCTATCCCTTGAACTGTTGAGACTCGCAGAATCCAGGACTTCCTATTCAAGGTGTGGCATAGCCACTGAGCCCGTTGTTTTGACGGTTTTTACCACTGTTTTAACAATTCTATTACTAAAACAGGCAGTCCTGGATTCTACGGGTCTCAATAGCCTAGGGGATAGCTACTACTCCCAGACGTAAAAAGAACTCCCAGTTAGTACTTCAAAGTTAGCTACAGTGCTTATATATCCCCTGATCTGCCGTTTTCAAAGTAGCCTTTAAAGATGTAGAGAGTAGAGAAGACTTGTCTATTGCAAACTATCGGGGGAAACAGCCCCATATTTATACAAAAATATCGTAGTACAAAGGAAATATAATGAGCGTTAATATACCCATACAATGTGACTCATCACAGTCTTCATGACTAATGTGAGTAATACAATTTAAATCATAACCCCTCATACTATTGTTCATTCGCGCATACTATTTCAAGACTTCCCCTCGGGAGTAACAATGAATAATAGTAGAAAATAAAACATGCTTTCCCTTTTCCAATCCTTTAGTAAATAAATCGGCAGCATTCTCCGATGTGGAAACATATTCAAGACTAAACAATTTTCGTGTAGTGCATTGCGTAACCAGATCATTTGTCGACTGGTATCGAAAGTCTGTATTAAAACTTCTATTGTGGAGGTTCTTGACGGGCGTTGTTTGTAGCGCCAGGAGATGAGGGCTTCCCTAGCATAAAGCAATAGCCTATGAATGATCGGCGATGCGTCGGTGTCTGGCGTATAATTGTCGCTGTAACCGATGAGTCACGGTGAGTCGTGTTTTGCCGTAGTGTAGCGACCAATCAAAAGGTTCCTTTGAGATAGCGTAAGCCCGTTTAACGGCAGTAAGGTGGATCTCGGTAGGACATGATGAGTATTGTGAAGCGTTATGTAACCGTATAAAGCGAGATCAGGTCTAGTTCGATGGCGTACATTAGGGTAATCGTGATAGAGTGTTGGATCGTCGATTTGTTCTTCTGGTGTTCCTTTCTGAAGTGTGGCGTTGTGGTCGTCGGTGTGTATCGGGGCGTGAGTCGGCAAATCCGTGTTGATTTTATGTGCGCTTGAGGTAGAACTTCCTGTGATAGGATGATGCGGTCTTGGTGTGGATCAGGTGGATTCGAGGCCCAACTGGCAGTTCAACGGTCATTTCGAATTCGGCGTGGAGTTGTAGACTGATTCGGTTTTTGCGTTCGGTGTTCCAGTAGAAGATCAGGATGTCGTCCACATAGATGGCTATGACGACTTCCCCTGTTTTGTGTATGAAGACACAAGGGTCGAAGTCCGCTTTTCTGAATCCCATTTTGATTAGCGCGGAGGAGAGTTTGGCATACCATTCCCTTGATGATTGTTTGAGGCCATAGATGCATTTGATAAGTTTGCATGCTTTGCCGATGGGTTGGTATCCTGGTGGAGGTTTCATATAAATGTCCTCTTTGAGTTCTCCATATAGAAATGCACTGGTGACATCCATCTGGTCGCATTTTCCGCCGGTTTGAAGTGAGCGGGCGAGGAGGAGTCTGATTGTTTCGTATCGGGAGACAGGAGCGAAGGTCTGATCGAAGTCTTGGCCAGGTATTTGGGAGAATCCTTTTTACTGACGAGCGAGCTTTGTATCTGGTCGGGTTGCCGTCTGGACGAGTTTGATTTTGTATCTGCATTTAGAGTCAAGCGAGTTTTTCTGTTCTCGGGTACTTGAACCATCTTCCATGTATTGTTCGGGCTAGTGAGTCGAGTTCGATTTTCATGGCTTGTTTCCATTTATCGAGTCGGGACTAGTAATGTCGCCTGATGGTAAGTGGTTGGTTCGTTGAGAGGAGATTGGTCGCTGATGGTATTGTGTCCATATCTTTCTGGTGCTTTGCGTTCCCGTGCTGGGTTACGTCTTGGTTGATTAGTAACTATTTCTTCTTCTTCAATCGGGAGACTTTCAGTAGTGGGCCTCGTAATGCCGGCCCCCATGTTACGGAGCAACACGGAGACAACAGACAAGAGGGCCGAGGTACACAACCGAGGCGGAAGCGAGGACGAGGACGAGGGTCGGCGACGCAGGAGTCTAACCGAGAAGCAGAGTTGTAGGGCAGAGGGTCCAGATGGCCTCTCTGACGAAGAGCGTGGAAGCGAAGATACCAGTAGGCGATCGTCTACGATCGTAGACTATGAAGATAACGAGGCGAAGGCGAGAGCGATATGGACGAGACTATGGACGAGGACGAGGCGAGGTACTATGGAAGACCCAAGAGGGTCTTGGCGAAGACTATGGTTATGACGTAGTATATTCAGAACTAAAGACACACGAGACGAAGCGAAGCGAGAACGAAACTAAACCGTAGGGTTGACAACAGGAAGAACACGTAAGGAAAGAAAGAGAAAGAAAAGGACAAAGGAGAAGTCCGTAGCAACATATATATACCCCTCCTAATCCCTGTACAATCATAACTCATAACATCGTGTATGAAACCCATAGAAACTCCAAGACCCAAAAAGCCCATTCTCAAATATCCTTCCGCGAAGACCGTGATGCCGTGATAGATTAGGTCCTCCTTCAGGCCTAACTCCTGGTGAGCCTGAGCTTACGTGGATATCTATCGTGGAAATCTCTAACCAGAATAGGGGCATGCTCTAAATCTTGAGTTGCCTTGTGATGGTTCGTCATGCAAGATATCGAACCAAGTATTAATTTTCCATAACGCGTCTGCGAGAATCTAAAACTTGTTCCACCTCCCTCCTGTTCACCTTCAATTTCTATTGCGGGAGACTGTAGCTGACGAGGAGCAGGATTGCTTAGTCTCGACAAAAGCGAAACATGAAAGACGGGATGAATCTTCATCGAGGCCGGGAGGTCGAGTTCGTAAGCATAGGGGCTAACCATCCGCTTAATCGAATAGGGTCCGATGCGTTTCCAATCAAGTTTCTTCGAAGGACGCTTGGTCGCAATATTCCGGGTTGAGAGAAAAACTTCATCTCCAATAGCATACCTGGGGGCGGGAGTCCGATTTCTATTTGCCGCGTCCTCATATATCCTCTGGGTTCGAGCCATCTCATCACGAAGGAAATCATATACCTGCGCCATAGTCCTGGCCATACCATTGGCCTGGTCCTCATGGGTGGTTCTCCCATGCTGTAGCGGAGCGAAAGACATCCTAGGACTTCTGCCATAATTGGCTTGGAATGGGGACATCTTGGTAGTTTCCGAGACGTGATTGTTCGTCGCAAACTCTGCCATAGGGAGATACTGAGTCCAGTCGTCCTGTTGATAGGAGACATAGGCGCGAAGATATTGTTCCATGATGGCATTAATCCTCTCCGTTTGCCCGTCGGTCTGAGGGTGAAAGGCAGTGCTATATCGAGGGGCGATCTCAAGGCGGGAGCATAGTACCTTCCAAAATTCGGCCGTAAACTGTGTACCACGATCTGAGATAACAGTTTCCGGGAGTCCATGGAGTTTCCAGACTGAATCAAGATACATGGTGGCCACGTCCCTCGCATTTGCCTCTTCGGTGCAGGGTATAAAGTGACGCATCTTCGTTAGACGGTCGACAACAACTAAGATTGCATTAAAGCCATTGCTTTCAGGGAGCCCTGTAACAAAATCCATTGATACGTCGGTCCATGGTCCTTTGGGTATGGCAAGGGGTCGGAGGACACCTTGTAGGGCATTGCGGGAAGCCTTGCTCCGGGAGCACACGTTGCAATTCAAGACATAGCGATCAACATACTTCCTCATGTTGGGCCAATAATAATTACGGCTGAGGAGCTCAAGGGTCTTAGCGCGGCCTGGGTGTCCAGCGGATGGTTTATCATGATGTTCCTGTAGTAATCGAAGCTGAAGATCATTGGACTCGGGGACGTAAATTGCACCACGATATAGTAAAAATCCATCTTCCGTCTCGGTACACTCAGCAAGAGAAATCTTCTTCGAATGTTTGGTGCCATTGCGAAGCATCGTCAGGACTTGGTCAGGAAAACTATCTCTTTGGTAAGCTTGGATCAATAATTCCTTCACGGTGGGCATTCCTTCAGCGGGTTCATTTGTCAAAGAACCCGCCAACAAACTTAGCTTAATCCTTGATTCCAAGTTCTCCTGCTTCAATACCACTTGCGACTGATGTGTCAAACGTTCATCTCCCTCCTTTGGTAGGTCCCTTGATCGCCTGGTGAGTGCATCTGGTTTGCCTCCTTGTTTCCCTGGTCTGAATTGAATAACGAAGTTAAATCGAGACAAGAATTCGGCCCATCGTGTCTGACGGCGGTTCAATAGCTTAGTTGACATAAAATATTCCAGGTTCCTATGATCACTTAACACCTTCACGGCGAAACGGGATCCTTCCAAATTTGCACGCCATTCCTCGAAACTCCTAACCACTGCCAGCAATTCCTTGTCGTAAATCTCGTAGTTACATTCTGCCGGGGAGTGTTTCTTTGAAAAGAAGGCTACAGGATGCAGCAACCCATCGTCACCATACTGAGACATAATGCCGGCGGATACATAGTCGGAGGCGTCGGTTTCCACAATAACCTCTTTTTCAAAGTCAAAGTGGGCAAGGATCGGGGCTGAGGTAAATGCGTCTTTTAGTTTCTGGAAGGCCTCTTCCGCCTCCTTGGACCATTCGAACTTTACGTTCTTCTTGGTCAAAGCAGTCAGGGGCGACACAACACGAGAGTAGGCATATATAAACCGTCGATAAAAATTGGCGAAACCTAGAAATTCTTGAACCTCCCGGAGCTTGGTGGGCGTCTCCCAATCCTTTACCGTCGATACCTTGCTGAGGTCCATCTGGATGCCTTCGGGAGTAATAATAAGGCCGAGATACTTGGTCTGCTGTACATAGAACTCACACTTTTCTGGCTTCAGATGTACTCCATGGATCTGAAAGACTTTCAGGATTTCCCGGACGTGCTGCTTATGTTCCTCCAGGGTCTCGGAGTAAATTAATACATCGTCGAGATAAGCCGTGGCAAAATTATCCAAGAAAGGACGCAGAAGATCATTAATCCAATGCTGGAACGCATGGCGGGGCGTTAGTTAACCCAAAAGCGCATCACATTGTACTCGAAGTGTCCATAGCGGGTTGAGCGGTTTTCCACTCGTCTCCCTCCTGAATCCTGATCGATGGTATCACGGAGGTCCAACTTGGTATAATCTTGGCCGAGAGACGCGACAGGGTTTCTGGAATCAATGGCAGGGGGTGACGATTCTTAACCGTAATCTCATTGAGCTTCCGATAGTCGACACACAGACGAAGAGAACCGTCGGACTTCTTAACAAATAACACAGGGGCACCGGCGGGAGACTCGGAGTACCGGATAAACCCTTTCGACAAGTTCTCCGTAATATAATCTCTGAGGGCCTGGAGTTCAAGTCGGGACATGCCATAGAGAGGGCCAAACGGAGGTGCCTTCCCATCCTGTAAGACTATTTTCAAGTCATGGGGGCGATGGGGCGGTAGGGCGAGGGCATCGGATTCCTTGAACAACGATATGAATTCCTGGAGCTCTTGAGGTACGCGGGCGAGAGAATCCTGGGCAGCTTTTCCAGCGAGAGCTTCATCAATAGCCCGGATCGATGCACAGAAGAGTTTATTCTGCCGGCGTCGAGCGAGACCTACAAAAGGTACCGCCCCAATGGCTGCGATCTGAATAGCGGGGGCATCCGGGAGCGAAATCGAGATTCCTTTAGCGATTACCGAAGTATGAGACCGGGAGCAGTTCTGGATACAAAAATCGGAGTCAAAGAGGATCTTATTCGTCTTTGGTCTGATGGCTAGGTCATGGTGCCTCATCCAGGGGATACCCATTACTATTGGGTAATGTCCCAGCTTGGTAACAAAGAACGGAGCGAATTCCTGATGGCCGTTGATGTCCAGAAAGAGCTTAACCATGTGCGTAATCTTCCCTGACTCTACCAGCCTGCCGTCGATTACCTCGAGCAAGCGTGACTTCTTCAGGGGAACCGGGACCAGACCGTGTTGCAGGACAAATCCTTGGTCAACAAAAGCATAGCCTGAGGCACCCGTGTCTATTAGGGCATGAGTGGCGATAGGAGCGGCAGAATCTTTAGCAACCGAGCAGGAGACAACAAGTGATTCCTCCGACATCCTGTCTTCGGAAACGGCGGCGACGGAGAGAACAAAAGTAGGTGGCGGGACTAGCCCCTTTGGTGTGCCAATTTCTACCAAAGGGGCTGACCTTTTAACGCCGGCTTGGGTGTCACCTGTTCAACTGGTGCTTTACGCCAGTTGTCGGAGGTGCGGAACTCCTGGGAGCGGGGGGCGAGGTAACGAGGCTTCGGGCTCTGGGCGGCGGGGCGGACATCCTTCTTGGGAGCAGAAACGGGGGCGAGGCGGCGATGGAGGTCAGCAATGGTAGCATCGGCCTCGGCGAGAGCTTCCTGGTGTAAAGCCAGGCGGTATCGAAATTCCTCCTTCTCAGCGACAGCGGAGGCGACTTCTTGGTTGAGGCTCTCTATGTCCTCGGCGGTCTCTTCGTTGGCTTCGCACATGCGTTGCCACAGTTCAGCAACCTTTTCTTCGGCCGCGTCGAGTTCAGATTCGAGGTTCTCAATAACCTCGTCATGGGCCCTGCACACGGCAGGTTCCTCAGGAGTGGGGGTGGGGGCATCGGTGGTGGCGGTCAGGGCGGCCAGAGCTTCGGCAATAAGGCTGTGAGCCTCGTTGAGCTCATACCCAAAATCCTCCTCAACGGGGCCGAAAGTTTCCAAGAAACCAGCAAGTCTCTCGGTCAGCGTGCAGGAGGCGGGGGGTTCCAGGGGTCGGCCGATGGTACAGTAAGCGATGGCGGGGTCTCTGAGTCCGCGAATAATAGCTTCGGAGTCATGGGCGGGGCAGGAGTCGTCGATGGTGGGTGCTCCAACATGGAGCTTACCCGGGGCAGTGGTAGTAAAGGTGGCCTTAGCCCAGTGGGCGTCGGCGCGCTTGAGACCGTGGGCGAGGGCGTACTTGCGGAGACGGTGGACGTAGGGGTCCGACCCAAGGCGACTGCCAAGGTCGAACCAAAAAGCCTGGGGGACGAGAGCGAGATGACAGTACCCCTTCCGTTCAGGGAAGAAGCACTCGAGGGGACCGGGGGAGAAGAAGACGGGGTGGGAGAGGTCCCCCATGGGGACATCCCAGCTAAGGTCGGTCATTATGACCGGGACGAGGTGCAGCGGGGGCGTTGTGTAGGTCGGCGGAGGGGACGTGTTCTTAGTGTTACGGAGCAACACGGAGACAACAGACAAGAGGGCCGAGGTACAACCGGCGTGAGCGAGGCGAGGCGAGGGCGAGGTCGGCAGGAGTCTAACCGAGAAGCAGAGTTGTAGGGCAGAGGGTCCAGATGGCCTCTCTGACGAAGACGTGGAGACGAAGATACCAGTAGACGATACGTACTACGGTCATAGACTATGAAGATAACGAGGCGAGGCAAGACGAAGACGAGAACGGGGCTATGGACGAGACTATGGACGAGGACGAGGCGAGGTACTATGGAAGACCCAAGAGGGTCTTGGCGAAGACTATGGTTATGACGTAGTATATTCAGAACTAAAGACACACGAGACGAAGCGAAGCGAGAACGAAACTAAACCGTAGGGTTGACAACAGGAAGAACACGTAAGGAAAGAAAGAGAAAGAAAGGAACAAAGGAAAGATCCGTAGCAACGTATATATACCCCTCCTAATCCCTGTACAGTCATGACTCATAACATCGTGTAACGGAAACCCATAGAAACTCCAAGACCCAAAAGAAAACCTCGCAACCGAAACCCATTCTCAAATATCCTCCCCTTCCGCGAAGACCGTGGTACGCCGTGATACCCCACTTTACTTGCGTGTTCCCTATTAATTTCCTCCTCATCTTCCTCGTGTTCCGAAAAGTATTCTTGGGTTTCGCGTAATATTTGTAGTTGTATGTCATCATCGTCATATAAATCTTCATTGTCAGTATCAGAATCGTAAGGTATAATGGGGCGTTAAATTATTGGGCTCAAATCAAGCCGGCCCCCACCATACTTGCTTCATCCTTATAGGAATCCTTTTTAGGTGGGTCTTGTGGTTCGATTTTGATTTTGGGTTGCTTGGTGGGTGTATCTGTGGCTACTGGTATGTTTATTTCTTCCCCTACAGATGGACCCTTAAAGCGAAAGTGACGTGATAAGACAACTTTTCTTTGTGATGGTATATAGACGCGGCAGATTTTGTCGAGTCTCGTATCCGCAGAATTGACCTGTCATAGCTCTGGCATCCAGTTTGGATCCGGCTGGTCTTGCTTCAAGCGGGGTGTGAACATGGTTTCACCAAAGATCTTGAGGTCGATGAAGGGTTTTCTTCCGTAAAATGCTTCATATGGTGTCATGTTGGTTAGTGCCGCATGTGGTAGTCTATTTTTAACGTGTACCATCATATTAATTGCTTCTGCCCAGAGTGATTTCGGTAGTTCTCGATCCAAGAGGGCGCATCGAGCCATATTGGCTATTGTTCGGTTAAATCGTTCAGCGATCCCGTTCGATTCATGTGAGTAGGGGACCGTGAGTTCGTGCTTGATGCCTTTGGAGAGAAAAAAGTTTTTGAGGTTCTGAGGGATGTATTCTCCACCGTTGTCGCTTCGAAACCGTTTGATTGTCGTATCCATTTGGTTTTCCATATATGCGATGTACCGTTTTATGGCGTCTGCTGCATCGGATTTTAATTTAAGAAAATAAACGTGCGCAAATCTGGTATGATCGTCTATGAAAGTAATGTAGTAACTAAATCCGCCGAGTGAGGTGGTAGAAAATTTGCCGCTGAGGTCGGAGTGGATTAGTTCTAGTGGTTTTCTGGATCGAGGTTCGGTGAGGGAGGCGAGGTTGTTCTTGGTGGATTTGGCGAGTTCGCAGGTGTTCTGGCGTTTCCATATTACCTGTTGTGGGGAGTGACTTGGGGTCGGCGACCATATTCCTTAACCGTTGCAGGGACGAGGCAGGCATGTGACCGAGACGTTGGTGCCAATCGAAGAAGGTAGTAGCGACGGTGTTGTGGGCGGTTGCATCCTTTGTTTCAAAGATGTAAAGTCCCGAACCGTTGGCTGTGGCCTTTCCGATGATGTCATTGCCGGAAGTACTGTAAATGGTGAAGCCGTTTTCATTCCCAGTCGTTGTGAATCCCTTGCGAGCGATGCATGACCAAGACATTAGGTTCACATGGCCCAGCTCAGGGATGACAAACACATTTTCCAAAGTTATTGGCCCGTATGACCCATTGACGTGGACCTTACCTATTCCGGTTACCTCAAGTTTGCGTCCTCCACCGACAGTAACTGTGCCAGTGTATGGTGCGGGGTTTAGGACTTGTGTTCCGGTCATATGGTTGGTAGCGCCAGGGTCAAAGATCCATGCAGAAGAGTCAGTTGGTGTGGTGCCAGAGGTGAAGGCATACGCGTCAGTCATGTCAACATCGGGGAGGCTTGATGTGGCGAAAGCGGTTCCTGATGCGACATTGCCGGAGGCAGCGGATCTCTCCTTGTCTCTGAAAGCTTTAAGTTTCCGGCATTCTCTGTGTGTGTGTCCTTTAGCGTAGTCACCATTCTTGGTGCACCAAGTGCAGATGTTGTCTGACTTGTTCTGATTGGAGGCGTGGCGTGGTTTGGATGGGCGTTTGGATTTGTTGTAAGGGTTCGGTCGTCCTGTTCTCATGTTGTATGCTTCTCCACCAACTTGCTCGTGTGAGCGTCGTCCGTCAAGGTCCATTGGATTGGAAGTTGTCGACGACATGCTTTAGGGATTGGTGGCGCAATGAGAGGAGGAGGAAGGAGGCCTTAATCTGTGAGACGCGAGCGATTGAATGAAGATGGAACCGAGGGGTAGTCTTTGGTCTCGTCGGTCGAGTTGGATGTTCGTAGTAGAAGGGTGGACCAAAGAGTGGTGAATTCGGTTAGATGGTCTTTCATGCTCTTGTCTGGGCTGTATTGTAGGGTAGTGACTGTCGCTAGCAAGGAATGGAGCGAAAGCTACCGTTTTGCGATCGAATCTTTCCTCAAGCTGAGTCCAGAGTTCGTTGGCAGTAGTCGAGGGAGATAGGGTGACGATTAGGTCAAATTCGAGGTTGTTTTTGAGGAAGACCTTTGCTAAAGTGTCCTTTTTGTCCCAATCTAGTATCTCGTTCGAGTTATCGCTTGTAACTGCTGGGTCTTCTGTTTCGTCCTTTGTGGTTTTTGATGGACCTAGGGCTTCCGTCACCGCCGGAGCCGAGGTGATTGTTTCCTTGAATTTTGGACGAGGGCTACTTCCATCGACAACTTTCCAAAGATCGTAGACCTTCAACATGTCTGAGGCAAGGTCCCTCCAAACCGTATAGTGAGCCTGACCAGCAAGAACTATGGTAAAGGCGGGAAGTTTGTAACCTTCAGAAGACATTTTAGGTGGACGATGAAATGTACTAGTGTGTAGGATGTGTGTGAAGTAGAGTTGTTTTAGATTGAATGGCTTGGCCAGGGCTCATAACCTAAAGATGTAGAGAGTAGAAAGACTTGTCTATTGCAAACTATCGGGGGAAACAGCCCCATATTTATACAAAAATATCGTAGTACAAAGGAAATATAATGAGCGTTAATATACCCATACAATGTGACTCATCACAGTCTTCATGACTAATGTGAGTAATACAATTTCGTCATAACCCCTCATACTATTGTTCATTCGCGAGCGCATACTATTTCAAGAGCCTTGCCAGTTCTCGGTGCCCCGGAAGATTCTCTGAGTGGTTGTAAAACCTTCTAGCGAGTGGCCTAAAAAGCAAAGATAAACAGCCATGGTGGGGTCGGCTGGATCTTGCATTTTGTGGTGGATTACAGCGATGGGGAAAATTATTGTAGAAGTATGGTAAGAGTCCTCCTATTGGCCAGGACAGCCACCTAAACCCTGGTCTTAGACCCCTGTTTCTACAATAATTTTCCCCATCGCTGTAGTGTGGATCGATCGCGCAAGGCCGCCATCTGGCAAGCCAGAGTTAGTGACGCATTGACAAGAAACTACTTGGGGTGTAGGGGTAAGTGTAGTCAGACAGTGGCCGTGGTTGCAACAGCAGTAGGTGTCTACCCTGGACTTACCCCTATGTACCCCGGGGGTCCTTAAAGTGATGCAACAAACCCAATATTCTGGTGTCGCGACCACCATCAAAGCTAGACCCAGTCAATTTTTTTCATTTGTATTTCCATTTACTATTATTATATAGATCCGCCTGATGTAATTCGACATGTATGAATTGCTTCCCAAATTTTGGGTATGGTGGCCAGTAGCTGCCGTTACATCACTTTGAGGACCGTACCCCCGGGGTACACCCGTAGCACAGCGGTAATAAGTGATGGAACACAGTGATGCAAACGCCGCCAAAATTTGGTGTTTGTACCTCAGGGCGTCCCATCACTTATTACCTGTCGCTGTACTGTCACTCGTACTCACTGGTGTTGACAGACAGGATCCGAGCTTTTTGGCAAATAAGCTGGGCTTGGCTGTTTCTCTCTGGTGGGATCCGTCAATACCCATTATCCAGGAAAGAAGCGGAGGGGGTTATCCTGGCCTGGTGATACAAGTGGATTTGGACCCCCCAGGTTTGGTGATGTCGACCTGGATCCATTGGCTGTTGCATTTTCCTTCAGGGCAAGTTTCACCGAGCTCGGGGGATGTATAAATTCCATGTGATCTTGAGTATTTGCTGCAAAAGCGTCCGGGTAAACAGCTTTCTGTTTAGGATACTTGTAGATTGCATATTGGTACTTTACTTTTGGTTCATCATTTCCTACATAGGCCACGCTAATGCATAAGAGAGATTTTGCAATTAAATCTGCTATTACGAACGTACAGGTTTTCGTGATCCGGACTTCAGTTTCATATGAAAAGTGATAGGGTTAGGAATATGCAGCCTAGGTTTGTTATACTTGCTGTAGGTAATAGGTATTCGAATTTATAAGTCTTAAGATGCAATTCTTATTAGATTAAAAGAGGGAAATACACAAATTCAGTGCAACTACATTTTCGGGTACTTGTTACCTGTTGCCAGTATATATGAAGCTTGGGCCTATCCCTTCCCGCGCGGCCCTTCCCGTACGGCATTACCCCCGATCTCTAGGAACAGTAACTGGTTTCTGACGCGGGAAGACGTATGTATGTATTGTATGTAGGGGAACGGGCCGGTATGTCAACTCCAGAATAACCTTTTGTACCCACGTACTAGCACTATCCCATATGTACATGTAGTCTGTCAATGCATTTTACTGACTGACTGAGGGATATATATATACATCTTAGTAGGAGCAGGTTTCACATCTCTGGGCAAACATCCAAGAACAAGGTCATCTGGTATTATATTTATGTTTCTCGCAAAGGCGCACAAGTACACGCCTCCCCCATAGAAATACATGTCCTTTCTAGCTCTACATATTTGTTAACTACATGTACATGCTCTTGTAGTCATTCCACTCTTGACCCTGTTTGGGCTCTAATTAATTGATAAGATTTGGGAGTCTAAAATTCTATAATTATAGATCTGTGACAGCACCTCGACATCTACTCCTACGGTTCTAACTTGAGCAACTAATAGATCTGGATTCGATATATACATCGTGGGTTTTTTCTCTCTCCCTATATATTAGGAGTTTATATATATATATACCTATCTAGATGGATATATACCTATATATAGCTATGGTACTAGCTATAATGAATTATACCAAGATATTACTATGTTTTCGGGGTTTTTTGGGTGCCCGATATTCGAGGTTGGACGGCACACCTTTTCCCTTTGACAAGGCCAGTGTAATTACATAAATGGGGTTTGTGGTTGGTTATACAGGGGTACATGTACTAGCCTACGAGGGGCGAAGTTGGAACGGCCAGGGTATCATAACTGCTGTGTATTTCAACAAACCGGAATGGTCTAGTGCGCTTGCCCAAAAGGTTACCTTAATGATGAACCTGTTACAGTCACCGCCACTGCCGCCGCCACCGCACCGTATGGGCTGGGAACGGGATTAATGGGAATATATCCCCTCCACCTAACGACGTTCCAGGATACAACCACTATTCGTTACATAGCATAACATACAAGAGGAAGAATTTCGCACTTCTTTGCATCGTGAGCAAAGGCAGTCGAGCCTGGAGGCGGCAGAATAGGAGGAGTTCATGTTGAGGGTGTTACTTTGAGGACTAAAAGATGTTTTTCCAATGACGGCTTAGATCATCGTGAGGAGGGGTTTTGCGCCGTGGCATCAGGGTTCGAAGCAATGGGCGCCATGATTCAGATTGGGAAGTGGAACTTGGGGCAACGACGAAAACACAGGTTTCAGTCAATCAAGCGATTGCCTGAGCGCTTGTGCTTTAATTTATATATAGATTCTCTAAATATCAAAAGTGCTAGCTAATAATACAATGATCTACACGCAATATAATACTTTTGTCTCAGGAGTGATAGCACATTTCCTTTTCCAAACCGACATATAAAATTCCTCGGCAGATGAGCAGTTGACTTGTCAAGTAGAGCATCTCATAAAAATTTACTTGAGGTTTAGCTACACTACCATCTGTTTTGTGGGTTGGTTATGGGTTATCAGCTTCCTGGCTAGCATAGAGTACATGTGGTTGTATTGCTGGTTGTCAAAAATAACCAAAATTTGTATGAGAATGCAACTTCAACATCGCCATACACCACAATCATAAGAGAAATAAGACAAGGATTTCAATTCTATGATCCTCGATAGTTATATGGTCTAGGGTTTTAATACGGGCTCAAAAGTGGTACGCCCAAAATTTAGTTATTGTAGGCCATTTGCTTGGTTGCGGGCTGATTTCCGATTATTTTTGACACCCCGCAATATATAACCGAATGTTGTCTCGTGGTGGTCATACTACAAGACACATGTCCGAGACAAAACGATAGATATCTAATTTTCAGTACAACATAAAAAAAATGATGCAAGTGGTAACTGCTATCGTCATAACGAAGCATCTCTGAATCGGCCCAGGTTCATTATACGCCACGTGCCAAACCCAAAAGTGGCGACGCAAATTCTATCAGATAGGGCTACTTTTTTTTCCCCCTACCACAAGACCAGACAACTCTCACTAGGGTACGTAGTACTTTATCGTAGAAGGAATATATGGAGAAATAGACCCCGTATCCTAACCAAAAATGTCCTTTTCTCGTTGATAGTACTTCCCCAGAAATTATTGGTACATTTTACTGAAGTGAGAGGTTGGCAGGGTCCGTGTTCACTACGCACCCCCACAATCATCATGTAACTAGGACAAGGTTTTCTTCCGTATCTCTAAAACAATTTCTGGTCTGGTAAATTGCTATGCTATGTCAAGCACTATTCCGTTACCCAACAAACTTATATATATAACCGACGACTCTAGCTATACTACGTTTCGAAAGTTAATTGGTAGAGCCCACTATCCCTTCCACTGCTCTTACGAAGCCTCAGCGTCCTAGAAGGCCCTCTAAATCGTTCTAAAAGAACTTACATAACTACATAGCGAGTAGAACCAAGTTTAGTCGTGGGCTTAAAAAGCAGTGAGTCTAGGTACCGTCCGTGGCGCGCACAGCGCCAGGTTGTAGGCAGAAACATCAGTGCAGAGCTGTGGCATGGCTAGCTCCAGATCCCCATAGTTCAACATATCACATGTACATGTACAACCATACTTCGCTACAGGAAACATCGCTATAAGAAAAGCCTTATTGTAAGAAGCAACACACAGGGTGCGCGTGCACGCTAAGCACTCCGCACCAAATTTTTACTTAATTGCTATGAGAAATACTTGGGTTTTTTTTTTTTTTTTTGCCAGCTTAGCGTCTCCTATAGTGAGATATGGCTGCAGCATATCCGACTGGACATCCAATGAAGCGCATATATATCTAAACAATTACATACCATTACCTATTATAGACCCGCATCTGGTATATTTAGCTCCACCAATTAGAGGTGACTGGTTATCAGCTAATTTGATGTTGAATTCCTAACGGTTCTACTGAAGGGAATTCACATGCACTGGCCAATGGAGAAAAAGCCCTGTTGAAACTAGGTCCTGACCAGACAGTATATATATATGTTCCCCAAAGAACTATAATTGAGCGAACATGTCAGATGTAATGACTAAATAGTGGCAGAACGCTTGTGGTAGACTGAGCCCGTGGTAAACATGCCACTAGCTGTTGCTGACTGTGATTACGAAGTTGAGTGTATTCGACACTCCACTCCGGATCCAATACCCCGCTTCGATTGTTGAAGGAGTCATGGCGGAGAAATCTCCGTTAGATGGACAATAGGGCGGGCCAACCCCTCGGTTAACGTTATCTTTCTCGGAGTTCTCACTTTGATGAAACAAAACCACACCCAGGGCATCCGAGCAAAGGGCGACGGCGAATTGGGTACACCATCGAACTATTTTGCAGCCTGGATTCTCCTGTAATAACAGCACGCCCAGAATTGTAGTCTCTATCCATAATACCCCCCTATCTAGTGTCCGCCAGGATGTATAATAACTAATAAAACCCGAAATTAGCATAAACGAAGTAATGGGCTATATACTAGTAAAGATACTATTCCTTGGGTTGTGTGTAATAATGAGTGTTTGGTTGAATAGATCTGTGTGTCGATCGCTGACAACAAACATAGGTTACGGGGTTCTAGACGGCGCCATTTGAGCACCTGTATGCGTTCTCCAGACGTGGGGATTCGCGCCCCGTGAGATAGGCCTGGTATTCATGCCGACCTGTTACGGCCTTTTCTCCGGATTACTCCTGTCTATGGGAGGGGAGATCGACCCCCTCCGCGGAGCGGGTGAAAGAAGGTAAGGAGGCAAAACTTCGATAATTCCACTTGTGTATTTGCCTAATCCGCTAGGTACATACTGTAGTTGATGTGGTCATTTGGTTGATATTGGTCTGACTTTAGTGCTGATGCTGCGTGATGTAGTGCGGTTCCGTTGTGCTTCTGTTTGATCGATAGATGCAATGCAAATTCGAGGATAAACCCATGTGGATATATCCCATGGCTCGTAGCTTGGTTTTGACCCTTTTCCTGTAACCCACCGCTCATGAAACAATACAAGCCTGGGCTCCACGCATTAAAGATCATGTTGATGAGCCCTGAGGTGGATCTGAGAATATACGGTTGAGAACCAGGCACCATCGGCTACTGGCGATGGGATACTATATGGAATCTTGAGGGCTTAGGTCAGGGGCTGGGGTGGGACTGCCTAGACATTCACCCCCACATCCCCTTTACCCCCACTCTTCCCTTCCCTCGAGACTTATGGACGGATGGAAAAAAACCTATGCATATATGGGTTGCGCATTGGTATGAGTTAATATCAATCAATCAACCCCCCAACCCGCGCGCCCACGCACACTTCCACCGCATGAAATATACTACTTTGTTTGTCAGGTTTCGAATCCATATACCCTGTGGTTCAATCGATACGTGTCAGGATGGGAACGGTACTGGTGAACCGTAGGAAGAGTGGGATGTTCAAAATAATCATTGTAATTATTTTTGTGGATCCGGAAAGCTTAATTGGGACTAGCCAGGTGATCATGATCAGGGCATGCGGAGAAGCTTTGAGGTATTTTCACGGGTGCAGTGGGGAAGAAATAATGAACTTTGATTGGTTCGAGTTGGGTCAACATGCATCTAAGCCAAAAGCCCTTATTTTACTTGCCCCGAGTATGTTAAATTAAGTACTGCGCATCTTTCCACATTTCGACCTCCAGTGGAAATTATCTCGATGACCCCCCCGATTGTAATTTCGCGTATATTAAGTGGTACAGACCTCTAGCGCGCGACACACTGCACAAAGGTATTTCAGGCTCCGTTCGGTTGACGTTGAGTTGAATAAAAAATACAAAAAAAAAACACCCCTGGAGCTGGTGATTATATTAGGCCAATCCATAGATTGCAACCAATCTTTTCCAAACCTGTGATTCAAAATCAAATCGGGGAAAAACATCTGTATCGGGTGCATATGTAGATCATGCGCATGCAGGAACGTCGAACTACCAATGCACTACTCGCTATCCACCAACCCGAAAACGCAAGAGGCAAAGACAGAAATATTTGCACCTGCATTTTCAGGTCCTGATGGTGGATAGCGAGTACATGTAGCATGTAGAGTAGTACCTGTAACCCCAGGCGAAGAATAGTGGGTCGGGTTGGGAAGGGGTATGTACCGCAAAATCTCGAGTTACCGCAGAATCTCAGGAATAACGAATCGAACTGGACTGGAATAGTAGACTTCGGATTGTTCAAATGCCTATTGACCCTCAATCTGACAAAGCCAAAGAACTTTTAGCTGTCTTGACCAATAGGTAAGTGGTATTCCAGCCCAGTCCGATTCGTTATTCCTGAGATTCTGCGGCTGCCAAGGCCACCTGCTAAACTACATTCAGTACTTGCTGAAAAATAAATTATGGTCTCGGGGATGTTCGGGTTGAGACCACACCCTCCCCCACAAACTAAAGTGTTGCATTACTTGCCGAAAATAAAAGCATGATCCCAACCCGAGCATCCCCGGCTACTCTCTGGCTCGCCTTGGGACCATACTTTATTCCTCAGCAATTAATACCACTTCCTCTC
Source organism: Morchella sp. 2018-W45 (assembly GCA_024713785.1). NCBI lineage: Eukaryota > Fungi > Ascomycota > Pezizomycetes > Pezizales > Morchellaceae > Morchella > Morchella sp. 2018-W45. Next base: position 157,667 of record JAMGYZ010000021.1, read on the forward strand.
GGACATATGTCGGTGAATATATTGGTCACCGCATTTATGAAGTACACACCTGCGTAATAAAAGACGATATATATCTTACTCTCCCCTCCCTACTACTCTACACCATCTTGCTTGTGTCTACGTTTAACCAAAGGGATGCATATGCTCGAATCCGAAGCAGAAAACATATAAGACGCAGAGCCACGCCGTCCACAGAACTTTCTGGGGTATCTTTTTGCTCCAGCGATATTAAAGGAGTTATACTCTTAGGGGCCCATATATACGGTTAGTTTTAATTACTATTGTTTTTGTATGGTCCCCTCCTTCACCCTCCGCATGTGAACGTAGTTAAGTTTGTACTGATCTAGTTCTGATAAGTGGCGATAATAGCAAATTAGATGGTGTCGATGAATCATACTGGTTGATAGGGAAACCCAAGCCCACGGAGAAGCGGGTAGAGTTCCGTGTGGCTGGCCATCTCATGGCCATGTAGTAGTATATTCCGAATCGATCCAAGTCGGTGCTCTGTGCCAATGCAGTACTTACTTAAGTTTAGGACGGTTGCCACCCAACTTTTGGTTATATCTCGTCCTAAACTTAAAAATTTGGCAAGTACATGTATTTCCTACCCCCTCCGGTTGCTATAATTATAAAGATTTACCGTTCTGATCTTGTGAATAAGGTTTATGTAATTACATGTAGGTAAATGGCTACATTAGACCTTTTAAGCCACCGTCGTTTGTAGGAGAAAAAGATCGGCGAAAAAAAAAGATAATCCTCTACCTGCCATACTAGGTTGGTATCAGGTAAACGCAATAACCATGCTCGCAAGGTTGTACTTTTGATACATACCATGATAGTGGCCCCTGTGAGTGGCATAGGAAATATCATTAACTCCGGCTGGTAGATGCTGATCTTTTTATTTGCCGATCTTTTTTTAAAAGGTCTATTGACACTGGTAGGCCTGGTTAAACAGAGTACGGCTGTTAAAAATTAACTCCGAATCACTAGCTCTGGATACAGGTGGCGGACATAAGTTTGCAACGCCTTACAACCCCGCAGCCCCGCGGCCCCACATGCACACCCCTCCATACTTCGACCATACATTTTTTTTTTCGAAGCACGTGCGCACATTCACGCGTCACGTCATACGTCTCTCATAATAGAGCAATCGAGGGTGGAATCTTGTAGGCATAAATTCCAACCAGTGCGATTCTTTTAGGGGCACCGAGACTTTGTGGCAAGCACCCAGACGACTTTGAAAACAGCAGAGGGGATATAATACCGGCCCCGAAAGCGATGGGGGTCTCGCATCGCTGGGGTGGTATTTAGACAGAGGTTCCTTTAGGGGACCATCGCCCGCTATTCGTAGGCGATCGGTCGAGTATCTTGGGAATGACTCCGTGCCTCCTCAATTAAGGTCCTCATGCTCAATTGACTTGGTAGGTGGAATGGGCTCTATTACCTTTAAATACTTGCTAACATGACTCGAAGGAAGTACTGCTACCGACTCCTCGGTCGCCATTCAATTCCCCGGGTTGTTTAATGTCAAGCCTTCTATATCGGCCTATCAACTTGAACTTATTTGCCCCTGGGAACCTATCTGCATGCCACTGATCAATCGAATCGATTGAAATTAAGGATTCCCTTGATACACGGTGATTACATCGCTTTACGGATGTTCCACCCGACTTAGAACCGTACATGACCCAGAACTACGGGCGGGTTAGTTGCATCGGCGAAGAATTACTTATTGGTACTCCCAGGCCACAACATTACAAAACCTACTCGCGCTGCCGGCCTGAAGTCACGTCGAAAAGGGGGGTGGGAGGAGGGAAACTGTGTACTCGGGTCACGTAAGAAGAACTTGAACATAAAAACGTGCTAGCAGGGGTCAAATTGGTTACTACTAGAAAAATGATGTTTAGGTTCTTCTTGCCTGACATGACCCGAGTAGCAAAATACACGTCGTGAGCCCTTACGGATTGCCAAGTAGCCCACCACGCTTCCTGCAATTTCTGGTAGTTCTAGATCGGCCGCGCGAGTACTTTATCCTCTTGATCTCGTAATTAGAGTGTTACCCTTCCGCTGACGATTATTAGTACAAAATTACTGTGAAGGAACTCTGCACATTTTAGACACAAAGTGAGGCAGTATTTTCAGTATTGATGATCAACTAGAAACCATAAACAAATACTGCACTTCCAATTTAATGGCGTGGTGCGTCATAGCACAAGGATCTAGTTAATCTAGCGGAAACAATATGGCAAAGAAGCTTTCAGAGCAGTATAATCTGTAGAGCAAATGGCCTCAGCTGGTCCAGGCCTGGTCGTGGATATTTACCCACATAATCGGCATAAGCTTGAGGAGGAGGCGTTTGAACGCCAAATGAACGGTTAGAGTTCGGACATTTGCCGTGCGTCATATCGCTTTTCAATTTCCTGGTTACACAGTAAATACATTTTTCAGGCCTACAGGAGGCTCCAAGCTAAACTAAGCTAAACTAATGGTTCTCCTTCCAGCCTTCAGTCGGCTCAAGAGCCATAGAATTAGTCCCATGGATATCAGTATCTTCGGTATAAGGAAGATGGTATTCAAAGGGGAACAAATGAAAGCGCGGGAAAGAGAAGCTATAGAGGCGAACAAACAAAACAAAGCTCCAAACCTATCCTGGCCTCACCCTACATGCAGCAGTCAAATCAATAAAGTTGCGCGCAGTGTCAAATATTTCCCAAAGTACTTTTCATGGTTATTAAACAGGTTGCGCCCATTACATACCCTCTTCCAAACGATTGGTTAGGACAGCCTCCTCATATCTCAGAATTTTTCTGGAGTTCATCTAGTATCTAACACTAAATTTTTAGGTGTCCCTTTGAAAGAAACCTTCTCTACTATAAGGAAGGTAGGCAAACAGGCCATCATATATCATTTATTTTAGTCAGGGAGGCTCTGAACGAAACCTGAGCCGTTTCCCTTACCCTAGGCAAGCACACAAGCACAAGCACCACGGTCACTGAAATTATAACAAATGAGTGGGGTTCGTGCTCTGAAGATAGCATGCTGAAGCGCTGTTAACCGCATATACGAAAAGAGGATATGTGCTACACAGGCATGATCATGGTGTTGAAAAACATTATTTGGATATTGAGAGTAGAATCCATGGAGTAGTCACAGTCATATCAAGCAATACTGACTGAGACACCGGCTGGCCAGGTATTATACGGCCTATGCTTCCCTCCAGCTGCTGCCACCCTTGGCGGAACGCCCATGTTTCAGGATAGACAGGCTACATTGGTACTCGTCATCATGTTCCGGCCATTAATCCTATCTAAACTCATAGAGTAACTAGAGTTGATAGTAAGCTAAAGCGGGTATGGAAGACTAAGCCAGCTCAATGGATCGAGCTTGGGACCAGTAAAAACAAAAGAACAGCCATCCTCGCTAGGGACGTGTTGAGGTTTCTGACAGGACCGTCCTCATACTGAACAGCTATTTACGGGACCTACTACACCTTTGAAGCCTGCCCCTGCTCCATAGGGTGATCAAGTGTGATTAGAGGGTGGCATGAGACTCCTCGGCTTTGTGTAACTTCAGCCTCGTCAGTCCCTACATGCTCTCGATCACTGCACGGGACCTTCCGTTGAGCGGCAGGTGTTCAGACAGTGGCCATAATAATACCTTATCTCAATACTGTGAGATCGGCCCGATCATATGCGAGATTCACGGATAAATTCGAACATGAGTTAGGCTCGATCTTCGCGATTCCGAAATTAAGACGCAATGTTTCTCAGTCATGTGGACCGTTCCTCTGAAACCCCTCTCCAGATAACATGCAGGCAGGCCTCAAACCTCTTACCACTGTGGTACAAGTTGCTTCCCCAGCGCTGAACCTAGCCTACACCAGCTTTACATATTATGGTATTTAGTTTGACTAGTGTGCAGAGCTATTGTAAAACGATGTCATGTATTTGATGATAAGGGCCCAAAGGTTTGCAGTGAAATCTTAAGGTGTCGCGCGTTCTGGGGCTTGAGCGCTTGATGAAGCCGAATAAGTTTCCATCAATGACATGAGGTATCCACATAAAGAAGCCGACATAATATAATGTAATTAATATATGACTAACCTAAAATCGAGCCTCAAAGCTCAAACTGTAGTTGCGTACATGCGTAGATGTAGTTGTGAGGTAGTATATGATCAGTATAATTGCGAGACAGTATGTGAGCTAAAATTTCACATGTGAAACAGTATTTGTATATTATTCACGCCATCTATTATTTCGTCCCTATACCATAAATACATGTAGTCTACGAGTTGTGCAACATTCCTTACCTGGAGCAAATGAATGGCATGATTCCAAAAATAATACATATGTCCGTTTCAGGGTCTGTATTTCGACGAGTCTCGGCCAGCTGCAATGATATAGTAGTGGATCTAGTTAGGAGCCCGTCAAATTTCTCTGTGGCTATAATATAGACTCTTTGAAACTAAAAGCCATCCAAGTGACGACTTCGATTTTTTTTCCTACTTTTTTTTCCTCCCCTTTTTCAAATGACCACGTGTTTTATTATTTTTTATAGCTCTAGCTATGGATGTAAACTGCAAATTAACACCTAATACAACGTTCTGGATGGATGTCAACTCTACCCGCTTTTTTGTTGGCATTTCCTAAAGCACGAAAACCGTCCACCCGGGAACGAGTGAGTTCTTAGAGCCATTCTGACTTGAATATACCCACATGGCTAACCTTCCGGCACCAACGCCCCCCTGTGCTAGAATTGTCAGAATACTACTCTAGAGTAGTGTGGGAATCACAGACCGTCACTCGGTCCCATTAAACCGGGTTTTGCTTTTTAACCTTTTTTTGTTTAGTTCATTAACTGTATGCAGCTTGTTATTTAAGCTTTTCTTAAGAGAAGACAGAGTAGACTTGATCAATCGAACGCTCACATGACGATAGACAGTTTTTCTTTTTCTTTTTGTTTAACTCATTAACAGTTCTTATGTAACAATAGATGAAACATATTAGTGTATCCTCATATTGGCAACTATATATAAGTAGGTCGATCCAGTCACAGGAGAATGGCTAAGTAGTACGTCCGGAAAGAGGTCTGTTTAATTTGCGTACGATGCGAGCGCCACAATGCGCCTAGGAAAGTCTACCATACTGGAATATGGCCTACAGTTTCTCATTATAGGTCACGTCAGAGGGCGCAGATCATCACCAGATGGCAACATCCTGTATGTATAGGTTTTTTGCACGCCGGAGGGAGGCTCCGAGGATCGTAGTATTGTAGAAGGGCGTCGTCCAGAGATTGGGAGAGAGTTTGTTTCTTCCCTGTACGTGCGGGTTTCTAACTATTGAGAAACTAGCCAAAAATCTAGGATTAAAACCCGTTCAAAGAAAGTGGGAGTGTTCGTCGATCTACATACTGAAGATGCTCAGCGAGTCGGATTGATATTTCGCAGATGGCTGCTGTTTGTCGTAATATTGGGAGCCTACTACATATTACATGTACTCAAGGTGTCGGAAAGTGATGCACATTTCATAATTTATCAACCACCGGAGGGTTACATACCACATGCAATTATATCCAGGTAAATATGAGCATTGAGATACATATTGTGACCAGGGACTAAAAAAAAGAGTCTGTTATCAATTCTTTTCTGTGACCTTTACCACTCATCTTTACTAACTTAAAGTGACTTCTTCCCCATAAAGCAAACATTGAGTATCTAGAGTACAGCTCTAGATACATTCCAGGTTATAATAGAGGGAATATATACTCGAAACCCCACCTAGAAAGTATCCTCAGTTGGTGTATTTGGGTGTATTTACATCACTTTCCAACACCCTGGGTACACTCAACCATAGCGGCCTAGTGGTAAAGGCGGAGGTATGTTAAGCAAAAACAAGATTGTGTAGATAGCAATATTATATTACAAATCGCTATTTAATAAACCGCCTTTATCTGACGTACCCCATGAAGAATATATATATCTCGGCTGTGCTCTCAGTGCTTTCGGGTGTCGGCGCCGAGATCTATGTGGTAAAGAAAGATGGTAGAATAGTTCTAGTAGCGGTTGGACATGTCTGGTCGCCTGAAGTAACCACTCGAGCAGATCCAAAACGTTCCACCTTCAGTAGAAACATCAAGGGTTTTTTCAAGATCATGTTCAAAGAGACCCAAGATCTCAATTCTTACTTGATGAAGCCACAGGGGTTTTTTTGTGGATTGGTAATCCGAGATTCGCAGACTTGCATAAGTTTCCGTATATAGATTTCTGTATTATCCCTTAGTCTGTCAATGCTGACCCCCCTATAACAGAAGAATTAAATTTGTATGGAAGATCTATTATTTGATAAGGGAGATAACGGGATCTGTTAGTAAAGCCACACAAAATTTGCTTCTTCTTGGGGGTCAGCATTTTACTGACAAACTACGGGATAAGGAGCATCATCTTATAAAACTCATTGTCACTATGCATATTTTATAATTTAAAATTCGGGGGCGCTTTGGGTCGGTTCTTGGGGCAAGTACCTATACTCCTCCGAGATGTGGGATTTTTTTGGCTGTGGTTGATCATGAGTGCCAGATTCGAGTGACAAGACATGACTACTCCCGTTATCAAGAGTGTAATCTATCAAAACATTTGTCCCATTACAGTACTTTATGCGTTGGAGGAAAAAGGATCGAAGTAGCCACCTCCCCACAACAACGCACGAGGTAAAATCAACAAAGCCAACAATCACAAAAGGCTAGTGCTTTAAGAGGAGGCAGTGTAAGCGCTATCTAAGTTGAAGAAGTATTGGTTGAGAAGGATGCCAGCACATAACTTAAACGGTGGACGATATATTAAGGGGGAGGACAGCACTTATCACCTCACTTGTAGCTTGTAGGTGTCGGGACCGCCGTACTACTATGGAATATCTACTCTAAAGAGGGGTAGATAGCTGAGTTTTATTTCTGGTAAGACAGCGCTTCACTATGCTGCAGAGAGGAAAAGGGGGGGGGGGGGGTTTAGTAGAACTAGATATATAGTAGATCGAGGCGCCGATATGTCTATTGCGGACCCCGATGCAGGAACGCCGCTTCACTTATAATTAGCTATGCAGCAGGCTTAATGATTGCACTAGAAATTAGAGCCAACAATGGGGTTCAAGAAGATAGTGCTCCATGGTGGTTTACAGCCGCGCCCGCGAAGCTTTGGCACCCGGTAAAAGCATCCGCGGTTACAACAAACAAAATATTTTGGTCCCTTCCTCGAAAGATAGGGTTGCGAAGGTTGTGACAGACGGCAGTATAGGGATATGTAACTATAAATTGTCTTTGCAGTCACTCATACCCGGACGTCGCTTAGCCTATATCGCGGTTTGCCAAAACCTATTATCCAGACGCAACGTTAACGGCTATAATGCTACGGATTAGCCCAAAATAAACCACAAACAGTCTTAAGTTTTTGCAAAAGGTTTATGAAATACTCGCCAGCCTAGTTAATACAGGTATTCAGCTCGACGGTCTTAAAATGGAGTTTTGTCTATTTTTTTGTTGGAGGCGCGCCTTGCGTCAGGCGTCCAAGGAATTTTGACAACCCGCAATATCACGATTTCAACCCATGAGCTTCGAGACTGGAGGTGCCAAAACCCCGCGGACGCGGCTGTACATAGCCTCTAGATGTGCACATTAGCAGTGTTACTCGAATCCAGAGAGCGCTCTTGGCCCGTTGGTAGATAATGAAGGGAAAATCACAGTACTTCATGATTGAGCTATTCTGTACTTGGATTGCCGGAAGTGCATACGAGGATTATGATTGGTGCTTTGGGAACCCGAGGTGGAATCGTAGGAAGGACCACCGCCGCTCGACTGCATGTGTACATTGTTGAGCTTGGCCTGACATATTAGCAAAAATTCGTTGCGAGACAGAAGTGTATAGGCCAACCACTAGATATAGAGCCCATCTGTAAACGGCAATCTGCAATTGCAAGTTCTGGTGTAAATAATCCTTCTTAGATTTTGCGGTAGATGCTGTTAGCCATTAAAAAACTATAAGTTGTTTATTCCCAAGACTCCCAGGACATGCAAGTTAGATGAAAGTAGGATGCGTGGTATTTTCGACTGCAGGAGTTAATAAAGATACGCATGGAGATATACTCAATCCTTATGCCTAAGTCTCCCGATGAGAGTAATTGTGAGCCCCCATGTGGGCCATGATCATGTTAACCCATGCAGCGTGCTTGTCCTGAGAATTGACACTTTTTTGTTTGTTCGTTGCCTTTCACACCCGTGGCTAAAAGTCTCTATTTGCACCAAATTCAAGTAAGTCTGGGACACCCCGAGAAGGGCTGAAGAGCTTGCAGGGCGTCTAGTTTCCAGTTATTATGTAAGTACATGTAACTATAGTTTTCGAAATTGCACTTGTATTCATCTTACGTATCCCCTATTTCATTCTCTCGTGTTAGGGAACAAGAAGAATAAATCGAATGTACCTTGTTGTATTAGTGGATTCAGGCTGCACAGAAGTAGGCATAAAAAGTCAATAATCAAAAGTTGGATTTAAGTGAAAAAGCTTGATGGGTAGATAGTAGGGTCAGGACTTTTAAAGAAGAAGGACCAAGTTTGAATACTCGTGTGGGATCCATGGCACTGACATAGGAGAGTCACCACCCTCGGGGTTAGGGTTGTAGTTATCGATAAGGATATGCAGTGGCCAGGGGCTATACATTGCAACCACACCCGTGCAAAAGCTCTATTGTTAAACGGATACGTCGTATACATATACCGTATGAAGGGGTATACGCAACTTACTTAGTCCTTCTTGAGTTGAACCGCCTCCCCGGCACGGCAGGTAGCAGCTAGAAGACAACGGAGTACCGGAGATACATACTCGGAAAATTCGCTAGTGCCGCTTTCACCCAAAGTGCATTCCAGAAAGAGTATCCCGAATGCCGAATTTCTAGGAGGATTGATATTGTATTGAGCGAAATCACCGGCCCTAGAGTAATGAAACTCAAAAAAAAAAAATGTCGGCATATCTGGAGCTGATTATTTTCTCCTAAATGGTATAAGCATTGCGAGTCTAGAGTTCAAGAGCGGGGTTTTTTTTCCTGAGCTAGTGAGACATACAGGTCCCTGCATATAATATGGGCTTGACGTCTCACTAGCTAGGACAAAACCAAAAAAAACGCCACACCCGAGGACAACGTTAACCCCAGGTAAAGGGTATCAGGACTTGCTGACCACAGGGGGCAATTGTTGGAACAATCCTCTGTGCAACATATAAGACTTCTATTGTTCCTGAACTCGGTTTGGACGTTACACCATAGGACTCTCGGCCGTGAAGCTGTCTACCTATGTAACGAAACGAGACGTACTTCACTATTTGAGAAATGATTAGGCTGAACCGATTGACTGGTAGGGTAATCCGCGGTGTAGAGACGGGCACTGGGTGTTAAGAACAGAGAGGTTTCAACGAATAAGGGATATTCTTTTTTTTTTTAAAAAAAAAAGAAAGCTTGGCTGTTTCTCACCATAGCCAGGATCCGAGGAGACACAAAGCTGCTCAGCCATCTGCGTGGGGGGGGGAGAAAAACTGAGAGTGTGTCTTAGACAACAAGTAGGCGTTTCAAAGGCCTTCACAAAAAAAGAACCTCCACCAACAGAGGTAAACTCCTGAGACACATTTTCAATTTCTTTCTTCTTTGAGAAGCTAGGAGGTTTTTCGAGAACTGACAGACGTTTTAGAAGTCACAACAACAACGCAAAACAAAGAGGCTTCAGTCACATGCAGGGAACAAGTTTGAGGAGTCTATATAGGGGCGGGGCAGATGTGAATATTTCGCTTCAGTACCACACCATACCCCCAAAGGGCCACTAAACATGTACGTGTACCTCCCCGGCCTATAATTAATTGGGCGATACATATATCGGAAAAATCTGAAGAAATTTCGTTGCGCTGCAGCAAGGATTATATACACCAAAACTTGCAGATTGACGTCTAAAGGTGGGCTCTGGTTGGCCTAGCTATACGTACCCCTGCTGTCCCGCAGCGAATTTTTTCTCTTTTCAGATAATACGGTATGTATGCCGTTCAACGCGTTTTATATAACTACCGGCCACTGATCACTCTAGACTTTATGTCATATATTATCATACGACTGCAGGCACAAAAAAAGAAAGAGAAAAGAATGACTGTCCAAGACTTGTTGAATCAAATTACTGTAACCTCGTATCTTGCGACAATGATACCCGGAGCCAAAGTAAGCCTCCCAGTGAATATAATGGAAATCATTGATAACTACATGAGATATGAAAGCAGTATAAACTCGACCCTTCTGGCTGCAAGCGGAGATCGGCCACCCCCCCTCGAATGTAGCGCCGTCACACCATGACTCGAGACCCCGCGGAGCTTCCATCGCTTCATGTTGGTGCCACGAGCGTTATGTACAAATCCCATGATCTTATCAAAAATTTGTGATACTGCATGCAATAGCGGTTGTGGTCAAAAGAAATTTAGTAATGGCATAGCGTTGTAGGTTAATACGAGGTTTGGGGTTGGTTAGCCAAAGGCTCGAATTCAAGGTGCACGGACGAGGGCGGGGCCTGTTACTTAAGAAAAGCGACCTCTGTTTAGGCCGTTAGTAGTCATTGCGGATGGTTCCAGTGTGTGTTCACGTCAGCAACTAGAGTATCCTTAGTCTGTTAGTAGGGTGCTGAACCCCTCAACTAAGCAGATCTTGTTATCTCTCTTATCGAAGTAGAATCTTCCACCTAATTTAATTCCTCTTCTTAGAGTATTATCACTCTCAAACTCGCGTCATAGACCATGCACGAACTTAGTGGGGTAAATGTTTTGTTTTTGCGTGTGATATTAATAATAGTAGAGAGCCAATGGAAGATTGGCGATAGTTACCACGGAGGGCTAGCAATATAGCTGAGGAACTTCCCGGCCCGAATTTGAGAGTTCCACCCGTCCAAAGAATAGGCCCTTTGCGCAAAAGACTCTGGAGCCTTTCCCTGCTTGTATGATTGGTTGATGGGGGGGTAGGCACTAATAAGGTTACCGGAAAAAGACTCTGGGGTCTTTTGCGCAAAGGGCCTATTAAGAAAACGTCTACGATGCAGTACTGGGAAGGTGTGGGGGGGTTGCGAGGACTCGGAATGTAGCTGATAACCGATGATAGTAATAAATACTACTCTGTAGTAGGTGCGGGCTAAACAGAACTTTTCCAATTTGACTAAGTAGGAATGCCAAGAATCAGTATAGGCTTTTCATTGTAGAGAGAATACTGGCTTTATCCAGTTCGAAATTGTTACCTCCGAGACATTATCTTCAATCGTTAACCCTAAATACTCTGATTGAAAGTTAGCTAGATATCAGAACATATTTCTCTATACTGACATGTTGCTTCTATACGGAGGTATATATCCGTACTATATCTCAGGTTTCATGATATGACCTGGGATCGGGCTTGGATCATTATGGAATATACGACCACCAATAACCCCCAAGTAGGAACTCCCGAGGAGAAGCTGAACGTGGAATGGATTTGTCCGAGTAGGTCCACCTATAACTGGGTGGCAGGCACGGTACTAGCAATTGAGAAAAATAGCAATCACACCACTTCATGCACCATCACTCGATTAAACCGGTAGCAAATTGGGGATCCCAGTGCGGTCGATATAATTGATGACACTCCCGTGGAGGGTATTTATACTCCGGTGGGCATTTGTGCGGTTCGCTACCTACAGAGCATGAATACACATATATACATCCCCAGTTTTATCCCCGTATACTCATGCGAGGTGCTTTAGTAGTTACCTTGCAACATTACGTTTACTTTGGGCCAATCCTCTAGCTCTCACATAGCTAAGGTATCGCTGACATTCCTCCTCTTCTCCCCCCGAGACTGAATTGAGCCACTCATTATTTCTCGTGTTGCCTGAAACATTGTCTCACAACCGGCAGTCAATCACGTTCCGACTCCGACTATCACAATATTTGATTTACTGACCTGAGACCGTACAGTCTCACCATGAACATGGCTAAAAAACGTTCATTGCTGAAATCTAGGCTCCTAAGCAGGTGATTCCGACAATGAGATATCTCGGTAAGTAATCAAGAAATTAGGGTCCAAGTTCATGGGGTTACAGAATAACGAGTGCTTCTTCAGGAGACGGTTTGGAACATATAGTATCGCACATGATTAGCACCTGCAGAACGGCTGCGCCCAGTTATCCTCTCGCCCATCTGTCATTTCTCTGCGGGTCGGCTCCAGTAGCAGGTATAACAGGCACCAAACCTTCCGGGAAATGAAAAAGGGCCCAAGGTTGGCTTGCTCAAACGGCGCGAGTCCCCAGCGGGGTTACTTCAAATATCCAGGGCTGATCTGGCACAGAAACCGATCGGTTGGCTCCAATCCGCCGATTTGGTAGGGTCGTAGCTTTAGAGCTACTAAGTAGGCACTCCTGGTATCGATCTATTAGTTAAGGCTACTTTGCGCAGTGTTAATCAGGACCTCATTATCCGTTAGCTCCGCTAAAGTATCATCGCCTTCGTCAAACTCGGGTGTAGGTGGTGTTAAAATTATCGGCTATCTCAACTGAGGTCGATCGACGCAACGTGGGGCTCCTCCGGAGTGTCTTATCATATGATAATGTTACATAAGCAACTCATGCAACACGCGCCCGGGTATGCATGGGTCCCGGTGGAATCTCGGACACACCTGTCTCTGGTAAGCGGTTGAACAATATCTGTATGTATATATACTTACTCACAATAGTCTCTACACCAGCCTGTAGTGGTATCAGTACCTATATATCAAGAGGCTGCTACTTCACACCAATGAACCATGGCCAAAGATCAACTGCAAGTACACACATGTTGTTTCCACATGTACATGTCAGAGGTATGTATGATTTCAAACATCAACTGTGTTTAAAGATATTGACGCAAAGGAATGTACAGCGGCGTTCGAAAAGTCCTGGCACCCTATTATATTGGGTCTGTTCATGAATTGTAGCCCACACAAATAACCATTGCTCTTGCGCATACTCAACAATGAATAGGTATGGCCGCAAAAGATATATCGCAGTTTTCTCGGACTATGGCCTCGATTTGAGAAGAATTGGGGGTGCCAAGTCTTTTTGAATGCGGATGTATAGAGTCAATCGTATATAACAGTGTGCTAATAAAGGACAGACTTTCAGATCACCGGGTTAAATGGTAGAAGTCGGTTGAGCCTGCACCAGGAAGATCTAAAGCCCTATGGACCGTGTACACAACAGTAGTACTGCACCAGGCAGCTGCAATGCGGCCCTTGATTTTGCGTGGCATCCTATCCTTAACGACAAATGGACCGAAAAGACCACGATGCCTCAAACCGAACCCAAAATAGGATGACATAACCGAAACTTCGACAGATTGCCAGAGATTACTTACTATACAGCAATATTTACACCTGTTTCCTCATCAGAGAGGATATCTGTTGAACGGATCTGACGGCCGGCGAATGCATAAGAGATGTGTCTATGACCCCCTGGGAGATATCCTCGGGCTTGAACCTGGTAATCAGCGACTCTACTCTTTCCCAACGGAGGCATGGGGACTATGGGCAAATTTTCATGTGTTAGGTTCAAACCTCGAGTTGAGTGAGCGGTATTTAGGCGAAATGGTTTAACCTCCCCTTTGGTATGAGCTCGAGCTAGGCCATGCATGTTTATTGCTTTTTTCTGCAGCTGAAATTTTGAGAGAAGGCGTGCAGCTGTCGCTCTCATCAATAGATCCTGTCAAGTTCGCGACTTATCTTAAACGTTATAAATAGCCGCTTGGGGGAACAATTCTTGGTTGCGCTGCGCTTATTACTCGCTTCGCTGCTTATTGGAAAGTTACCGGTTCTGGTAATGGCCGCACCAGGTCGCGAATTTGACAAGTTCATCCATGAGAGTGATAGAGCCTTTAGCACATTTTCTCCGTTTAAGGTGGGAAGAATCAATCGAGCCTCTTGATCAGTAGGTTCTGTCCAATATAAGATACAAGTAGCAGCAACACGGGGGTAACAGGAATATGGGAGTTTATATGTTGGATCCAGCTGCATATCGAAATCCCTATTATAGCGAACACATATCTAATAAGTTCTAGGGAGATGTATCCTCCGAGCTACTAAGTAGCCTTGTAAGTTTCCTAAAGCATTTCCCCTATTCCGTCAATCAGACTTTACACCTCTGTAGAGTATGTTTGTGAGCTACTGAGGCCTTTGTTAGGTGGAGTATCGGATGCTTTTATCATACCAACAGAAGTATATATAGCATATAAACGAAAAGGCGAGAGTTCGGAATCGTAAAGGTACTTGCGGTGTGGGTGTATCTCTAATAAACTATTAAACGGGGAGAGCAAAAGAAAAGGAGAGTCCTGAGGAGCATGATAATGGGAAAAAAGGCCAGTGTCCTAGGGTGGAAGCTGTTCTTGTTTTGATTCATCAATATTTGAGATCTTGCTCGCCGCATACAAGCGGAAATAATTGGTTTAAACGGGTGAACACGATGGAAACACATAAATCGGGCACTCGGCGGGAAACTCAACAGGAATGTTTACAGGAACCTGAAACCCAGAACACATCATGGAGCTTGTATTGAAAGAAACCACAAGGGTTTATCTCAGCATCACTACAGTGTTTCCAACTCCCCAATACACCTATACCCTGACTAACTACTTATCCATAGGAGCCCCCGGATCGATCTTTTGCCCGTGGCAATTCCTTAAATGAGCGATAAAGTTACACCTTCTCCTGATGCCCTTGTCTCCGTAGCGCCTCTTACGGCAGTCCCAGAAGCAGTCCAGGAGCTGCCATCCGTTCCTCTGACCATTGTACCCGACCAGAATACGAAATGCGTACGGGTCATGGGAAATGGTGGGAGTGCGTTCTCGGTGTTGAAGTTGTGCTGTTCTTTTCTGTGTTTCCCGGATCACCTGGAACCGAGTTTCGGGCGGAGATGGCATACTCGGGATCGCAGTGTTATACGGACCGATAGCATGCCTTGCCATAGATGAGGCATGCATGCGGACGTAACGTTCGAGTTGCTGCTGGCGACTGGTATCACGGACTTGCAGTTGTCGGTGACCGCTCGCGGGCACATTCCTAAGGCCTTCCACGCTGTATTCACTCCAAGATAAGGCTCAAGTATAGGAATGATAAGGAAATTTGTGGTTTACACACCTCGGCCGACCGGGCCTGTTGGAACCATCAAAGGCTATTGGCGTTCTAGATTCTTGAATATATTGGTCCATAGCGACGCTTGGAAGGTTACTGATATTGGGATATGGTAGGGCTCGGTCTCGGCAAAGCTTAGCAGCTGGGAAACACAGGGAGAGGTCGTCCTGGAGTGTCATTCCTAAGTGTGAGTGTACGGTATTGTGTCTTTAGTTGTAGGTCGGTAGGATTGGAAACGACGCAAGAGAAAATAAGGAATCCGACCTGATGAAACTCCACATATACCACTTCATATTAATACACAGGAAGACGATAGCATAGGAGGGTTCTCATAGGGGGTTTAGTACAACTGATTATAATAGATTGGTTGATCGATCCTACCTCGCAGGTGCATGCAACGTCCCGGAGCCGGAGGTAGGGCAAAAACTGACAATTGGAAAAGTCTGCATGACCAGCAACATTCTTTGCGAGATTCCGCGGCTGAGCTTAAACCTCACAGGTTTTCAAAGTTGATATCATAACAAGAATGCAGGAAGCAAATTTCTTTTACCAATATAAATAATACACCGCTGAACCATGACGACCTGGCAAAGAAAAATTCAATCACAATATGTACCCGATTCATATTGTTTCCTTGATAAATCAAAGTACAGCTGGCTTTTAGTTATATATTATACACCTTGAAACCCTCGACTTTTTTTATTTCCTAAAATCCTCATAGTGTTGCAGCTTCGTTACTGGCCCGGGTTAATTGAAAGATATACCCTAGGCCCTGCAGATAACGTCTAAGTTGGTTGTAGAATACGACGCGATCACCCCTTCCAGTACCCCAGGATCGGAGTCAGCAAACGGGACTCGGTAAAAATATCAGGACACGGATGCTATATTTCATTTTGAGCAACAAAACTATATATCCTACTGATGAGTAGCGGTATTAAAACTTATGAGTGGCTATGATTCCTACTAAAACACAATATTTGAGTACTTGACCTATATACTTCTCCTGTCGGGCGGATGCAACGATTGATACACAGCCAACGTTTGCTAAGAGATCGTGAGTCCAAAGAAGCTTTAATTAATTATGTATAAGGTGTACTGATTCTCACTCACCCCAGTCCGTTGGTGCGAACTTCGCACCGAACCGCTCATCCCAAGTAGTATAGTGTGTAGTTGCAGTGACCGTAGCTGACTGGGCCTGGTCAGATATGCAGGGGCAAGGGATTTTAAGAGTCTATGTGCTAATTCATAATCAGTTAATCGATTGCAATAGCATCGGTCTTCACATATCAGGAGTTCATTATAGAAAACATTCGGTCGTTTTAGAGCTCGTGGGAGCTAGTCAGTCTGTTGAAACTTGTCAGTATTGTTTTTTTGCACTTCTATAGTAGTATTTAGTGACGTTTCCTATGGCTAGTTGTATAAACACCTAACTCTAGTCTTTATGTTGTACAGTGCTGCATAGATATTCAGTCGTTGCCAACTTAATTCACTGATGATGATGAATTTCCCCCCACCTTTGGATGATGCCCCAAGCCGCGGGGGAAATTTATAAAGTTGCCTATATAGGTCTAGTGCAATAATTAATCCGTGATCTTGAGCTTGAAACCTAGAACCGTTCTCCAAACCACACATAACCGGTTGGGAGATGCTAGCTAGCGCAGCTTGTGAACCCCTAACTCACTCGCCTATTGAACCAAGCCTGATCGTTGAATACATCTGTGGTCGAGTTGTGGCTTTTAGAAAAGGAGATATCCGTGGACGTGGTATCTTGGGATTATAGGACCCCTTTTGGCGCGGGGGATCTGTGCTCTTCGATGACATTTTTGTCGCCGATGATAGAGCTACACTACGGAACCAACGTGAATATGTGAGCTTAAAATTACTACTAGAAGACATGATCTACATGCATAGATCAACCAACTGCTAAGCCGATAGTCCCCGGCTGAAGATAGCCAATGGATTTTGTGCCTTTTTTCTTTTATAAAAAGAATTATGTCATAATACCTAAATCCCCCTTAACTTCATATTATCTCGAACCAACCCCGCGGCCGTCTAACCCCCCTAATCCTGCAGTTGCACATGTGTATGTGTATGTATGTGTATACGCGTGTATGCTCTCGGCCGGGACTTCCATGCAACAACCTGGATCGTGTCGACCAGTGCACTGGCACCCCAGATACTTTTGTCGCGTGAAAGAACCCCAGAGGATCATCGTGCCCAGGCTTAAGTAATCCTGGAATTTCATTAATTCAGAATACCGCAAAATCTGGCTATCTCCGGCCAAGGATTATCGGCCTAACGATTGGTTACATTGTGTAGATCTTGTCTGCTAGTAGTAATTCTGATCTCATATGTGTACGTCAGGCCTGGCTGCTAGATGTAGATCGCATATACATTAATGCACGCTGTTGCCAACTATAGTGTTACCATATTCCCTGACCCAGCAATTGCTCTATAGATATATCTTTAATTAGGCGCGGACTGGTCATATACAAAAAGCTGTAGTTGGTAGACGCGCGTGTATACATGTAAATGTCTTTTAGCGTAACATGTAAAGTACATGTATATGTTAATCTTTATAACGCCTGGGGGGCTCTATATTCGTCGTTCATACTTGACAAATATAATATACAAAATCGGGGTTGCGAGATCGAAGGTGTATGTGGAATTTGAGGAAGTTACTAGGAAGTAACTCTAGATAAGGTTGTAAGTTAGTACTGCTATAGCACCAATACATGTAGTGTTGCTGAGTGGAGGTGACGTTGATTCTAATAGCTCTTTTAGTCCTAGTATGGCGCCTAGAATCTAAAACCTACACCTCGTTTCAAATCCCTAAGGCTTTTCACCACAACATAAAGACTTAAAACAAACAAAAACTATATTCCCATAAAGACAATCTAGGCCTAGGTGAGTATAGTTTTATTTCTTTAAAAATATGTGTTGCCGTTGAGGAGTAGGCTACATGTAGTTTATGGGTTTTATTGCCGCCAAGAAAAATTCACTTGAGGTGTGGGGATTAGAATGCTGGGCGCCATACCAGAGACTCCACCTCACAATCGCTATCCCCGACCAATAAACCTATAACCTACATCAACCTATCTCCACAACAGCTCTCGGGGGGGAAAAAGCGAAATACAGTCCAACTAAACAGAATTGAAGTTACATAGCTCCCGTAAGTACCCGCACATCCGAGGAACGCAAGATTGTTACATCGATATCAGTTTCAAACTTGTCACAAACTAAAACCAAGGAGGTCAGCAATAAAACCAACAACACCCAAACCAAAGCATCAAGTCTCACTCATACTGATCCTTCCGCGGGGTAGCTATAGGAGTGCAAGGAACCTATGGAATACAGCTGCACCTCGCCATGGATACCTTGCTGTCCCGTGCGATGTTCTCCGGGAATTCTATCTTCCTATCGCACAACTGACCTGCTACCCCTGACCCCTTCTATCCCTACGAGACATGGTGAGTTTTGACCATCCGGCATAGCAAGGTGCGAGTGCGGATAAACCTATACATCGGCTGGTTCCCATTTCTCTCATGCTAGAGTCCACGACAGACCTGAGGAGCTTACCAAGAGGTCAAACGGCGGTATAAAACCACCAGGTTTATTACTCAGCTTTTGTACTTCATGACAGGGTATTTGTACAATTAGGTCACGAACCTCATTTACTAGGTTATCAATTTCAAAGGCGCGTCTACAGGGCTAGTGTCATTTGCTTATCATTCTGATCAACTAACCAATTTGTATCAGCAGGTCAAAATACGAGCTTAATATACTAAGGAGATGGCTTCTGGAAACCGCCTCATATATACGATGGCGAATACCACAGAGTGTATTCCTCCGGGCTAAATTATGTTAGCGATAATAATGTCACATGGGTATCCCTCCCAGAGAGGTCACATAGGTTGTAAATGAATGTCTCCACCGCCTTTAATTTTATCTCTGCAGTCCAGTATGGGTGACTAACATATTGTACAACCTTTGCACTCGCCAAAATATCTGTTTCTGGGAGCATGAATCACTTTGCAGCAATGCCGGAATGGAAGAATCGCTCGATGGCGAAGATCAAAGTCAAGAAGGGAAGAAAATTTTAAAGCAAATAGACAGCGGGGCACATGGTCTCTATCCCTCCCAGACGATGGAAAGTATAGTCTAGGTTGCAGAGTGCAATGAAGGGGAAGCAGTAATTGTAGCTCCCGTGGCTCCTACGGGCGGGGTGCAACCCGAGGTCGACGAGGAGTTGGGTGTCCAAGATCAATTCACCCCCCAAGGCCGGCGGTCCCGAATTCGCAATTTCTGGAACCCCTTGTTGTGAATGATTCCAATGATATGCTTCCGGAGTAGGAATACACCCTAGGATAAGAATACCAGTCGCTTGGTCGCTCCTGGCTAGTGCTGGGGTTGTGGTCGCCAAAAAAAACAATATACCGGGGCTGACCCCGGCGCCGCGAAGAGGCACATGGACCCTCATGGGCCGTGAACCACGGCGTTGATATCGCTTATCCTGGGAAAAACCCTACATAATCAAATTTTTAGTTTGAGCGTAATACCCGAGATAGCGGAGAGCATACGGCCGGCCTAGACCTATGTTCAAGAGAACGATAGAGGACAACGTATGGAGATCGTGTTCACCAACTGTCCCGCAAAAATTATAGGCCATAGCTCAAGGCGGGCTAAACCTGACATGAGAGTGGATGAATGCCGTCCAACTATGGATAGAAATGGGTTTAGATCTAGTATGGTTTCGACTGACTGAGTGCTTTTTGTCTAGATATTCGACGATAACAAATGGATAAGTGCCTGGTAGGGTATACTACGGAGAGCAGCCATCAGCCCCATGATTGGAAACTACGGCAGCGAAATAGCACCAGAAGAAGGGACGTGCGTTATTAGCCATGCATTTCCGATACCAACCAAGTCTAGAAAATAATGGATATAGAGTTTCTCCACATGACAGAGGGGCCTCCGGTTTCTGTCATCGGCCACCGTTATCAAATACGCCGTAACTTTGGTATCTATGAGTGACATCTAATTGAGATGTTTGTTGCCAACAGAAATTCGGGGGTGCCAGGAGTTGGGAAGCTGAAAAACTATAAATATGACATCATGAAATCCACATGAGAGTTATTTAGCATGATAGGCCGTAGGAAAAGGCTAAGAATGCAGAAATATCTGGCCAAGAATTCTACTCCCTCTATCAACCAGTCAATTTTCATACTCTATTGTGTGGAATATGGTCGGCTGGTGTTTGTTTCTTGATTGGTCAGTTAGGCTGTGGGAGGGGAGGGTTTAATCCTCGCCTGAAATGCTGATCCCTGTTACTAATAGATACATACAGATATAGGACATGCGGCTTTCTAACTACAGCTACATGTAGCCTTATTAGGCCAGTTACGTAACGTACCTGAGCGCAATCCCGCACAAAACAGAAATGTTGTTGATATATAAAGTACTTGTGAGGTAGTACTTATATATACCGGATTGAACGGAAGATGTCGGCTGTTCAGCATCTTATGGCTCGAAGCCATGCTAAATATTAGACCCTTGAAAATTACTAGAATGTTTCGGTATTTGGCTTAGTTGAGGGGTTGAGGTGAAGGGATAAACCAAAGGCATCAAGACTGATCATGGGTGGAGTAAACAACATGTATTTATTCCTACTGAAACTGAGCATACCTGGCTGAGTAAATGCTCTTTTGAGCCATCAGTTAAATGGCGAAATATCAGGACTCTCCCGGTTAGGCAGTGCCATAAGAAATTTGCGACTCGAACCCGGAACATGCATAAGCAGCCTGGTAGAAGTCCGGTCGACTGGTATCTCTATATAATATAATAAATATCTGGGCACTTTTTTGGCTTATTTTTCTTACCAATCCCCCGCGCTGCAACCCCTCAACTGGCATTAACGGGTTGATGCAATAACTCCTGAACGCCTAGGTACCAACATATGTATATATCTTCGTCTGTTTATAGGTTTCCTAAAAATCAATACATAAAACTAAAGGGTCGCTGTATCTAGTCTTTGGCTGGTATATATATGGCTATACATACATGTGTGCTAGTACTCGCAACGGAAGCCACTAAGTACCCAGCTACATGTACAGTCCTGTTCGAAAAGTCATGGAACCCTATATTGTGTCTGTTTATGAACTCTAACCCACCAACAACCATTTCTCCTGCGCATACTCAAAAATTCATAGGTATGGCCATAATGAAGATATTGTAGCTCTCTGTTATTATAGTCACAGTGATGGAAGAATTGGAAAATAGAGGAAACACCCTCGTACCTTTGACCCGGGGGTGCCAGGACTTTTCGAACGGGGCTGTACACGTTATGTAGTTATCCTTTTCTGTGCCTTGATATCGCGATTTGTATACCTAGCAGCTGCGAATACTGTGTCGCTACTGCGCCAGAAATGCTTTCTTCAATAAACTTCTGATTGCCGCATAAGACTAATTCAGTGGTTTGTTCGTTAGGTGGTTTAAAGGGTTTTCTTGTTTTCAAATGGGTTATACTGATAGTTTGAACCGTTTACCACCGATTACTCTCCGTAGGCTAGCACACCCCGTTCGACAAATAGAACACCCTGGTACCTGTGATATATGGCCTCTGAACACTTAAATATTAACACGTCCATGCCAAGATCCCCATCTTAGAACAGGACAACGAGCAATGATCTGCATTATATTATTTGCAGGCATGGGCGCTCTGGACTCCCTTTACCTATCACCTTCAGTGCACTGCAACCACATACATGTGCTTCATAATTCTGGATTTAATCACCCGGTGCCTTCTTGGGATCCTCTTAATTCCTACTCCTGGAGCTATGGCTAATGACGTGAGCCTAATAAGGGGTGACAGTAGGGCTTACGTCCTGTCAGATAACCCAGAAGATGCCAATGAGTTCTTATGTCCACCTACGGTGTATACAGATTTAGATGCGGACAACAAATGCAAAGTCGATCCCGATCGCGAGTTCACTATAACCACAACTATTGAGAGAATTTTCACAATAGAAATCCTGGAAAATCCTGAACACACTACAACAATTACTCATTCTAACCTCGTCTCGGGTATGTACAGCATACTATCAACTGTGGTCGTATATGGAGCCTCTTTGATCCAACCTGATGCAACCACTGCCTTAGAACCAGACACCGAGGCCCTGGCCCCTCTGCAGATCCAACCTGCAACTAAAACTCCCGATGTCGAGCTTCCGACCTCTCCAGCCCTATCTCTCGAAGCCACAACCCAAACGGCCAGTGTTGATGACCCGCCGGTGATGGTAAACCCATATCTCCCTTGGCTTACAGGCAAACCCCCTGCAAAACCTTTAAGGTATGCAAACCCTGTAACGTCACAGGCAAAGGCTTCAATGTTACCTATACAGCCTACGACCTCCACCCTGGTGGTACGGACATCCATTCTCTATGCCATCTATACAATCCTGGCTCTCGCTGTGGTATTTGTCATTGGTCAAGTCCTCTACACTCTCTTTAAAAGGTTTAGGTCCTGGTATAGGTCTTGCTTTCCGAAAAAGAAAGACGAACTACCCCCGGTGGAGGTTGAAGAAAGTGCAGGTGTTAGTTTCACGGATGGGAGCAACATCAGCTCTCCTCCGCCGGAGGCTCGAGAGCCAGGCGAGTGGCCAAGTGACTGGGCGAGGATCACGGCTACAGATAGCATGGACAGTTCGTCATCCACAGGGAGTGAGCTGGCAACATTGTTACCAACGCCAGTGGGAACAGTCAGGAGAGCCCGAGGAACGGGTAAAGAGGAGACATTGCCACATGGGCTAGTATAACGATTTAAGGTAGTCTGCACCATACCAGAAGGTGTATGGCCCTTGAATGTAGAATGTATAACTCAGGACCCAGAGTTTCAAAGGAGGTAGCAGAATATATGTACGATAGAGTTTGGTTATTGGTATCTGCGGTTCAACCAGATTCAACAGTGGGTCGGTAGATGATTTCTCAGACGTTTCCGATCAGAATTGCTTGGTAACAATAGATAGGCTGGCCAGAAATTATTTAGAGTTGATTATGCCTAGAAATCAAAAGTACAAACAGTGATCTCCCCATTCGAGGCCTAGGGACATGTCTCCTTATATTTCAATGAGAATAGAATGAGCATAATTATGTAGCCCACATGTAGAACATTTTATTTATGCTATAATTAAAGACCAACATGTTCGAATAAAGAGGATGGTACTAGCCAACATACGTACACACATTTATTAGCAACCCTTCCACTTAATTTCTTTCTCTATTCCTACCCCCGAATTTTATCTATACCAATATATCTATTCCTGTTTCTTTTTTAGGATTTCTTCACCATGATCCAAGTTTAATAGCCAGCACAATTCCTAGATCATTATACTTGTATTACCAAGTATCTGTGGTAGTATATACTTGTTTATTTTCTACGGCAAGTAGAAGTGTAGCTGTGCTCCGGCATTTTCAAAGTTTAGCCCACCGCCGGGCACGGGGGCTGAGAAGCCGACCGTACAATCTCTAGTATGTACCCCTTATAGTTTAGTATTTCTATATTCTTTGTACCACAAATACTCCTGCAGCCCCATGCGCCGTGTCAGGCAATACTAGAGGTAGAACTGCTGTAACGACAATCTATAGTCCTATAGCCGGAAGACCGCCTGCATTCAATGGGTAAACCGGTTAGAGTTTCTATGGGTGAAACAAAAAAAAAAGAAACAAAGAATTATAATTGTTTATTGACGTGGGCTGTCGAGTGATGGCTCATGATGATGGCGTGCCAAGCCGAGCGAGCGAGTGATAAGTTATGCATGCCAGGGCGGGTGAGCGTTGATGAAGAATATTTAGTTGCTTAAGCCTCAGCAATCACTTGAGGTTGTGTCAAGACTCAGATGGAGCTAATGGGGCTGGTTACGGTTGGAGCAGGCCCCTTCTCTTCCTCCCCCGCTGGAACGCTCGCCTCAGCCATGAGATTCGTTTACAAAGGCCCCGGCTCTTGAGAATTGAAATCTTCCTACCGAACACGCCCTCTTCGCAAAATAACTAGATAGATATCTGCTCTAGTAAGCCGGTGCTTCTGTTGAGAGAGAGCTAGGTGTCCATTAGCCAAAAAAACTCATAGGCTCGGCAATCCGTCAATGCGACCCCCATGATAGAGGCTCGAAATTTGCGCGGAGGATAAATTATACTATCTCACAAGACAAATAATAAGATCTATAATCAAAAGCCACTCTCCTTTGCTTTTTATGGGGTCAGCATTTACTGATCGACAGCTTAACGGTCGATATGTATATATCATAGATCTAGACTTGGGACTCTTCCAAAATTCGCGGGCGCCTGTATCACTAGGAACATCTACACTTACTGTTGTGTTCAGTGTGTGCATGATGCTGCTCATGCCCTATTAGAAATATAATATGCCCCCATCCAAGATCCTGAAGCAGTTCATATATTCAGGGCATTAACACACCGCCCTGCTCGCCGTCGGAGATGTCTCACGAGACCGTAAAAAGAGCGCCCCACTTCCGTGATTTACTGAGCTATCAAGAGTTCTAGAGCCGGAAAATTGAATTTGGGTTTCCGTTCCTGCCTACTCCGAGGCGCGAACTGGGCCTAGAACATTCATGTCTCTTATCCATGAACGAAGTGTGTTAAAGATTGGACCACGTATAGAATTATATTGCCTACCTTCACGAACTTTCTTGATCGTAATGTGTATTGCCATAATTAGCTCCGGGGGCCAGATTCGCGCCTGTGTTCTTGGTACCAGGGCTAGACTGAGGTGGTGGCTTTTAATGCTTTCCAGTCGCATCATCTATATAGACACAACTTAAATTAGTTGATTGGTTTGTATACTGCGTTAAACACATAGGCACAGAAAGCGCAGAAAGCGCATAGGTAGATCGGCGAACCTTGAAGGATCTATTTCTACTAGTGTGTTTTATTGGAGACGATTTCGCTTTGGTTGTAACTGAGTGGTTGAAATACGGTGTGTGTGAAATAGATAAAATGATTTAAGAATTTTACTAGAGAAGTAAACAGCAAGCGGTATCGGGGCCACGGGAGAGGATACAAAGGAGATTGATAGGTTTTCCCCCTATCAACGTGTACTTTACAGGCGTTGTTTCAAGGGGGGGGATGCATGTCAAGGCTCGGTAACAACCGCGGCGTACATGTATGATTGGATGACTGCCAACGACAGGAGATGTAGTACTTCCATCGATTCATAACCTCGCTTTGCTGTCCCTCAATAATACGTCACGACAGCTCTTCAGTATGACATCGCTGGAATATAAAGACTCTAGATACACACTTCCCTAAACCAACTTAAAAATCTAACATTTTCACCGTCATTTCCGGGCCAGATTTTACCTATCGTCTACACTGTGATATATAGGCTATCTCTTGTGATGGAGGTGAGGACCTTCATTATTCTTTCGTTTACTTCCAACGCTAATTCATCATTTCCATTACCGGGTTTCTTGCCGTTGTCACCCTGCGTGTGATCAACCATCGAGGGACCGATTCGGCCGGAAAGAATGAGACGTGTTGGGACATCTACTTCTAAAAGCTATTGTTTTCAATAGACCATTGAAATCTCCTCTTCCATCATAAATATGGAGTGGGTGCAGCGGACAAATACGTTTGTGGGGGTGGGGGTGGCTGACGTCTGTGCATGCGCACTACGCACAGAGGTGAAGTGTACTCAAGCATCTCGATCCCGTGATAGTGATAGGTATCGATTCGTTTCATAATGACACTCAAATCTCAAATTCAAGAATGATACTGACATTGATCAGGGTAAGAAATTCTTCTGTCGACAGCCTCGTTAATCAGCCAGTCACTCTCGCATCGAAGGTCGTTGGGGGAGAGGACACGTATGACCAATCAATCGATGCATAAAACACTACGTAACCATAGGTCTGGCGGTGTATAGCAAGGGGCTAACTATTTTCATATCATACGACACTTTTTCGACTGTTTTATACATGCTTCGGTGTTATCAATGAAACAATTTGCATTGTGGTAAATGGGCGAGCCGTTTAGGCCATCTTGAGCCGCTATCTTTATACCATAGTTGAATTATCTCTGGATATGTTGCAGGGGCTTACGACTTGGCTCACAATATACACCTTATAAAATGCGCTGCCTACCTGAGTATATTTCAGGAAAAACAGAGTACGTGTTCACATCCTATGTACCGCCTTAGTTAATTCTCAATATTAACACTTTTGCAATAGAAGAACTTGCGCGCACATGTCCGTGGAGTACATGGATGACCTCCCTGGCCAGCCCCCTAATGCAATTGATTTCTGAAAAAAAGAAATGAGACTGTGCGCGTTCATAAGCGAAAGAAATGACTATAACTGCCTCTTTATGACGCTTCTTATACCGCAAATCAGAAATTGGATAATACTAGGATTGAATGAGGTGATATGAAAATTTGAGCACCGGGAGTGCTTCTTCACAGGATTCATCACAATTTGCGCTAGGCTCAAGTTCACAGGTCAAGCTACACAAGGCGGATCTTTAAATACTATCCCCTAAAGTACCCGCATCGTAAATTTATTGAGATCTTCGGGCCCAAACACCGACCACTTAGCTTGGTCCACATAGACCAATAGTTCGGTAACCCCTAGGGATCGGACATGGGGGGGGGGGGCGGGGGTAGGAATACTATAGGGTTCCGCCTGAGTCTCTATAATTGCTCACGATATGTGTAGGATATGGTCAACCCCCCTCAAGAGGTACGGTGTGCCCCCCCGGGGCAACCAGGACAGGAGGGTGAGTATGGAGGGTCTTCTCTCGAGATATGTAGTACGGGTGCGGAGATTATCTAGCTAGATCAGTGCGATGCCTTCAGTACTTTAATACACATCAAATCGGCCAAAGATAAGATAAGCAACATACTAACCGGAGATATTGTATCTGGAACGGTAGCAATTGTCAACTTACAGTACACGCCTATACACTCAGTGCCTATTGGGGTATTATGTCTTCTAGTCAGGAGTCGGGCGTATATGGGACATGTTATGATTGGGCCACTCACTCAGTAATTGGCATTTCGGGCCAACCGTCACCGTCCATTGTAATGAGTAATAGTATCGCCAACTAAAGTCGAGGTTGCCTTGACTATACGCGCCTGAGATATACCACTTGATTGGTGCAATCAATTGTCTCTAGCTATAGGGCCTAGCTAGGTAGGTGACTCTACATACGATTCATGGTAATTAATGAGGCTTCAGCAGGCTGTGAGGCTTCTACCTGTGATGAATAATATCTGTAGCTATAAAAGAAGCCATACCAGGTTTGTAGGTGTTTCTTCGAAGCATGTATGCACGATCTCATAGCCGCATCCAAGGTGCTCTCGTGCAAAAGCAAGATTTGACTGTTTAAAGGCTGAGAAACCCACCCTGCCAGAGAGACATTTATCATTCACAACATTCCAAGAAGCCTCTTCATCCATTCCTCTACCCCTGGATCTTACCATTTGCACGGCTATGTCCCAACAACCTTTCAATAACTTGAAAAATAGCTACGCGGATCCCAATAACTTGAAAAACAGCTACGCGGATCCCCGACAGCCCCCCACATGCATGTTCAGCAGCGAGGCCACCGTAAACGAGGGCAACCATGCCCCGGGGTACGGCTTAGGCATCATGGAGCATACCAGCTACCCGTCTCCTAGATTCTACCCAATATCACATATGAACTATCAGCAAAACAACCAACTAGTCATTGGACCGATCCTCCATGATATGCCTATAACTGATTGTTCCCTTGGGCAGGACAGCTATTATCTGCCAACAGGTACCATCAGCCATAGCTTATCGGGGTCTCCAGGCCCAGCGGGGACATTTCCTACTGTGCCAGGTACCCAGGTCACGGAATCAACCATCAGCAGGCCGGGAGGAATTAACAGTTATCAATGTCCAGGGAATTGCACGGGGAACAGCGAGTAGGTAAACCTAAGAATTTTCTTTGTTATAGTCTCTAACCCAATATTGCAGATGCGAGCATCGAAGGATCAGCAAGAGTCAGCAGTTGCCTTCCGTGGCGGGTCGTGGCAGTGATGCCCAGACGATGTCCAGCCAGCCCCGCCAGAACAAACACCGGAGGAAAGTGCCTTGCCCGGTACTTGGCTGCAAGAGAAGTGGTGATAATGGTTTTTCGCGCAAAGACAATTTGAGGCAGCACCTCCGGGGTGTCCATGACGAGAATATTCCAAAACAGAGGCGTGGCGGTGCTGCTCATGGAGGTTTCTGATACCTAAGATTAGAATTTAGAACATTTTTATCACTTATGTATCTAAATTAAGTTAGTATATGGTGCGAGACAATATATTATACATGTATTAACGGGATTTTATCGGAGTCAAGAAGTATAATTAGCGATTCATAGTACTGTGACATGAGTGACCACCCCCTCTTTGGAT
Source organism: Morchella sp. 2018-W45 (assembly GCA_024713785.1). Classification (NCBI taxonomy): domain Eukaryota; kingdom Fungi; phylum Ascomycota; class Pezizomycetes; order Pezizales; family Morchellaceae; genus Morchella; species Morchella sp. 2018-W45. The sequence continues at coordinate 186,290 of JAMGYZ010000021.1, forward strand.
ACATGTAGTTGGTACGTACTCGACCAAGTGATACTAATGCAAAGTTACTAGGGCCACATTAATATTCTGTGGAGAGATGCAACGCCACACGTATTAACGGCGCATTGAAGCTGAATACTCTACCAGGTTTGAGAGCGACTTGATAGACCCGATCAAAAGACCACCTCATGATAGGTCAGCCTTGGCGCATATGATGTATGTATGCAACAATATAACTGCCGGTAGTTGGGTTCGAAATAGGCCTAGATCACTGCGATGAAACAGAACAACACAACTCGAGACGCAGGCACAGACAACGCTCATCAACCCCACGTTCATTGAATGAAAATTTTCCACACCTCCTACTATGTAGAACCCAAACCATTCCTTTCCGTCGTGCGCCCCGTAGCTCGGTGGGCATTGCGCATCCCTCGCGACAACATTCCGGAATTGATTCCCAGCTGCGCAAAAGACAACTATGTAGGAGAAGCAGCCACATGATTCCCAGCTTCGCAAAAGATAACTACAAGTATGTAGGAGAAGCAGCCACACTGATGGTAGGATATTGGAATAAGAAAATGGGTGTTCAGGCAGCTCAATTGTCTAGCTAAGGCTATCGCCCCGGGGGGGGGGGGGGTAAGGGGGTAGGTAGGAGATATCTTCGGTCGCTAATTTTAAGGAGGGCTGATTGATCGTGATCGATATTATCGATCGTATATATGTTCTCCATTAGGAATAGGGCGTATTCAAATGAGAGTTTGGATCTGCCTGATCGGCCTCGACAAAAGCAACGATAGGTCCCCGAGTTTTTCCCCACAGAGCCTCAAAGTAAATTATAAAGCTTAATTTGACGTCATTAGTTCGTCTGATGCTGAAGGGTGAGGCAGTTGGGGTAGACGAACATGCTTGAGCTGATAGTGTGAGCCTAGTAAATTCTTGCTTTTAGAGGAGAATTTAGGAGCCCATGTTTTCCTTTAATTATGCCTTGCTTAGATTAGAATAAGACGGAATGTATTGTTCCTAGTGTTTAACAAAAAGAAGGGGCCAAACCAACCCTAACCCTAAATGCAATCATCTTTTGAGGCTAGAACTCTTAAATACCCCGCCCTTCAATGTCATAATTTAAAAATGAATGGATGGATCAGAAGCTCAGTTTTAAGGATTTAATCATTGGGTAGTCCGTTCATCGCGAGCGCTATCCATTCAGGGCCCTGTCTGTCAGCGACTAGGCTTAAGTCCGAAGGGCCAATCCAAGGCTTTCCCGTTCATGATTGTGTCTTCAGCGGGGTCTCGTGAGGCTCTGAAGTCTATAATTAGTGGTTTCAGTTCATGACAGGCGTTTATCTTGATTAATTGCTCGTTCGTTCCAGGCACGTGCACAGTAATCGCTACAAATGCGGAAATATCAAGTGTACATCTCAGCCTTTGCGCCTGCCTGAGCTGAAGGTTTGCAACATAAGACATAGATTGTGTAGAAAGCTTTAGTCAAGGTTGAGCAATGATAGAATGAGATTTGCTCTTAGTGGAAAGGTCTGTTGTCTTAAGTGCAAAGACGACAAGTGTGTCGACAAGCCTCCCGTCTGCGATACTACATTACCTGTACCTGCACCCAGAGTGTGGTTTCATAGCCACACAGAAACTAATTTCTACACAAGGCTATCCCGAGGTGAATATGAGTGTGCAGATATATGCTCTTCGTAAGTATATGCTTAGTGCCTACATACATGTAGTAAGTACATGTAGGTATGGTAGAGATGCCCTACACAACTACATTATATTATAATAAAACTTTTAGATATAATCTATATGCATGTATGTAGACATTCAGTAAAAGGCCAACCCCAGTTTTCACGACCTTTTACTAAACGCCTAAGTATGTATTTGTTTACCACCATAAGAACCAAGAAAATGCAGTTGCTCAGGGCAAGGATAATTTGTATGGACTGGCGATGATCTCTCCTAGCTACAAATCATCCCTGTTTCAGTCACTTGCGTTTTCTAGTTCTTTCTTTCTGTGGTAAACGAGAAAAATAAAGTATGGTCCCCGAACGTCTCAACCCGAACGTCCCCGGCTGCTATCTGGCTTACCAGAAAAAGTTGGCTGTGTATATGAGATCAAAGCTACTATTAGCGGACAAGATCTACACCCTTCAACCCGGCCGGAGATATCCAATTGTTCGAGTTTCTGCGGTAGTCAAAATTTCCGACACATGTGACTGTGTCGTAAGTCGCTGGATACATGTATCACTGAGGCGTGTAATCGTGTGGCTTCGCTTAGATTTACTACATAATACATAATTCTCGGATCGGACCTATCTTTAGAGATTGATTCTCCCCAGGTTTTGCAGAGGTTATCAATTTGTACTCGGTGGGGAAGGATACAATTTCTAGCTGTCCGAAATTATATCGCCATGAATACATGCACATGTGCAGGGTCCCACATAGAATTCCCTGCCAAGCCCTTTCTTTCCTGGACTCCCAATTGCTTGATTCCGTCATGTAGAATTAAGGCCGCTGAAAACTGCAAAGTCATAAATTCTGCCTCGATTCATCTCTAATATCTCTGTCCAATAATTACATGTACTCATACTTTCTTATACGAGTGCATAGCTGAACTCAGGGTTAGGGTTAATACCAAAATCACTTCCGCGGACGCTTCGGCAAGCCGGGGATTCTTCAACACCCTGCTCGATATCGATCATCACCAGCCTTAAACAAAAATTCGACATCTACCAACCGTGGCCAGACCATATGCAAATGCAGAAATGCGACCAATTTCGATCGCTGAAAGCCTAGAGTTCGTGTCCAATGGTTTCTCTACTACACGAACCAAGTTCGCCTCCGACTGTGACAGTGCTCGAATCTAGGTAATCTAGAGTGCGCTTCTCGATTGGCGCTGTATTCCATATCCGGTGACTGCATCTGCCCATCAGAAAGCCTTCTATCTCCATGTTTTCGCTCATAATTGCGGGGAGATGGTGGAGGAAGCTGAGCGCTGAATAACTTCACCCTCCCCCGCCCACATGGTCTCATTACGACACCATCGACGCGCAAGTAGATCAATGTTAAGAAAAGAGCTGATTATGTCTGCAAAGAAAATTTTCTCGAAGCCGGCGCGCAGTGTTTATTTTCGGGAATGGGAGGGGAGCTGGGGGTCGCGTAATGATCGTGGTGTACTCCGCCGCTTTTTATCGTGCCAGGGAGTCTTGCGAGGAGCCTCTCACTGCCGACCGACTCGTTCTTGCTTGGAATTAGGTGGGAGATGCTGGCTTTTCGTCCCTTGGAGTTTGACAGCAAAGCTTGCGACGGCTGAAGGCACTTCCTGAGTTCTTGGACTGACGATGCGTGGGGTGATGTGGGCCGCGGCTTATGCGCAGTGATTATCGGAAAGACGTTCTCCGTAGGTATGTTGATTTGTCGAGTGCCAACCCTAACCCAGCATGGCAACCAACCTGGAAATGATTCAACTGGAAACAATTTAGCTAGAAATAATTGAGATGGTATTAATACTTCAACTGAAAATAGTTCAGACGGAAGAAGTTTAACTATAGCATAGAAATATTCAACTGGGGACGGCTCCACTGGAAATAGTTAAGATAGAATAAATTGGAGATGCATCTAACTGGGGAGGTTGAGTAGGAACCCGTGTTCTCAATATGGCTACTTAGGGGATGGCGAAAGCTAGATTGAATAACTCTCATAGCCCATAAGCTATGAACCGGAAACCTACGGCCGCGAGCCCGGCGGACTACTAGTGTACATGTATGTACTTGGGCTGCAAAGTATCTATTTTATTTACAGGATTCCCTGTGGTCGCCTCACCATAATGCAGCTCTGGGTTAGTCCGAGTTATATAATGAACCCGAAAAGACACCCCAAACCACAAGGTTTAGAGTGTTTTAAATTAAGTATGCTTAATACCACATTCCTGTGTACAGTTTCTTATTTCCGTCCTAACTCTGCTAATAATTAAAAATATATAATTGCTCTAAGTAGGTAAGACTACCCATTAGGATAATTTTTAAAAGCTAATTTAAACCCCTCCCCCATATCGTTAATATAATAATTGATTACAGAACGCAAACGGAGATTTTTCCGGTAAAAAAAGAATTTATTATCAACCTGGAGGGCCTCGCGTGACTCCCAGCAGAGCTTTCAGCAGAGCTAGCAGATCATTACCAATCCAATAAGCCGGCGGTATATATTTGTCATAGATAAGTTACCCTTATCGAACTTTGGTCCCACGCAATTTGTTCTTTGTAGGCAATATTTCCGGGGGTTATAAAACTATGCTCTCTCTCTCCCACTCACTATTGTCAAGGACGATCCCGGACTAGAGAGGTACTACGCTAATTACCGGGGGATAGTACCCAACCCCTAGGGTAGTAAACAGCTCTATTAATTGGGCTCTCTAAATCTTGCACCAAAACAGCACTATTTCAAGGCTGGCCAGATTTACTTGGTCAACTTAAAATTAAATCCACATCGCGGCCTTGGTATGTAGCACAGAAAAGTATCATTACCGGATTATGTTTCAGTTAACATTGCAATTGCATATACTTATATTAGCAGCGCACTTCTATTAGGTGATGGCGATGAAGCTAGGCTGCAGTCGGAGCGGGTAAAAGGCAGGTGGAGGCCTGTGGGCCTGGATGGAAACGTCGAGGGCTTGTTGCGACAGGCTATAGCGCTAGCTAGGGAGTGGTCATATCATGGAGCAGGCTAGCGCTATTTCCTCAAACAATGACATCCCGGACCTCCTTCTGAATCTGGGTGCAGTATTGCACTAATTCCTGCTATGTTAGCTGGGGATATACTGTACCTTTTCAACCGTGGAATCCCTTTCGTGCTTACCAGCACTTAGTACTGGTTGGCCCCGATAGTGGCAATATAGAGGGAAGTGTAAGTTACTGGTTTCTCTATATAGGCTGCAGCACTCCATTCCAAATCATGACCAACCAGACAGCTAAACAGACAACTTTTTGCGATTCAATTCGATAATTAAAGGGTGCAGATATGGGCTTTCACATGTCCTGAGTAATGACAGGGCTTGGACCAGTATTGAAAACGTACGCCTGGTGCAAAGTTGATTGGAGGAATGATGAGGCAGGTTGTAATTGGTGGGGAGAGAAGGCAAGTGACAGCTATGGGTCATACTTGGGGACTACCACCTGGTAGGCCGAGGCATGCTCAGGATCTGGTGCACTGCATATTATACAAACCCGGCTCTTGACTTTCTATATAGGGTAATGGTATAATTAAGGTGACGACAGAAATTCCCTTTTGCAGTGTTTTTTGGTTCAAAGTTGCCAAGCCTGTAGTGCACCAGATTCTGAGCATGTCTCGGCCTGCCAGGTGGTATATACCTGATGTAGTGAGGCAGGTGAACCGGCTTGATTTCTCTTGCTAGTAGGCTGCCCTCGCTGTTAGTCACTGGCGTGACTGACAACGAGTGACAGTTTTCGCTTGTACATAGTAGTTTATCATTATCATATGACCTGGGACTATTGGCGGGTGTATTCAAGGAGACCTTTAACGCCTATCGATTGGTTGAGGTAGAGCTCTTTACCCTATCTGGAACTGCACCCACATTTGCTTTCTTTTTGTGCGGGAAATATTATTGGAGGCAACCGATCAGCTAATCAAGTTGATCTCAATATGATATCCTCTACGTTTGAGACATGCACATCTATGTTTGGCTAGTTATCCCCCTCTTGCCTGAGTAAGTAGATGTCTCATCCTTCTGCCACCGGCAAAGAAGATAACAAAGAGGCCGATTTTTATTTCTCCTATCGATGAAAGAGGTAGATGAGTATCTATTATCTCATTCTTACACACCGCCCAACATATTGTCCTCCTCAAATTTTTTTTTGTCCGCAATATACAAGTGTTTTTAATGGGACACTGAATATTCCGGCGATGGCCTAGAAGTTAGTACTGTGTGATGCTTGTTCTTTGTGATTATGAATGCATTAATTCCGACGTCATCTCACAATCGGATTCCGTGAACATATATTTCCTTCCCTTCTAATAAAAGGTGAGGATAGGCACTGAGGTTGCAGCACGGCGCCTTCCGGGCGTTGTGGATATTTTTCCGTTGGCGCAGTCACCGAAACATCACTCGGGGGTCAAGAGGTGGAACATACTCGACCCATCGAGTATACCACTATACTCGTACCCAGTACTCGCTTAAAATTGGGGAAGGGAGAGTCTCCTAGGGAGACTCGAATTGTTTGCCCTTGTAGGTATATGTCTTTTGGGATCCCTGGAGCAGCTGCTCCTTGGATTCTGGCTTCCTGCGACCGCCCTTCGGCCGGTGTGGCCGACAGGCACTGTACACCGATTTATAACGAGAAAAAACTGTGAAAACAAGTTCTGTCTACTTGCCGCGGAAGCATACAGTGGCCTTTTATAATAAATACTCTGTTTACTAGCCTTTAAAGAAATTGATGGTTGTCTTGTCTGCTGTAGCAGTATGGAGCGGTAAATGTGTCAAAAGTATGTAATTTTACCAACGGTAGTAAAGTATTTACCACCGGTGATGAAAATAGTATCAGCATTTATATATACCAATTTTTATTATTAGAGAGCAAACCTTTTTGGCAAGTGGGGCTAAATAATGCCAATTGAGGATTGTCTGGTGAGAAATTTTCATAAGTGTTGGTATAAACGATTAAACATTTACTTATGTAGTATAGTGCAGCATAATGACCTAAACCTAGTGTTTATAATTATGATATACCACTGGTGATAGAAAATTTACTATCGTTGGTTAATTACATCTTTTGACACAAATTCCCGCTCCATATTTTACCACTCCATAGTAGCAGATCATGAGGGCATAAAGGTCGAGGAAGGGCACATTTAGCAGCGAGTCTATATTGTTGTCATTGGGGAGCTGCATGTATGAAGTATAAATAAATAAATAATGTCATTGGGGAGCGAAACCGAGTGATAATGGGTGAGTTGCTAGACAGGGATTTTAATGCTTTAAGTATTATTGATAGGCTGATCAGTATATCCTAGTCGGTGTAGTATAGTGGTTAGTACTTCTCGTTGTGGTAAAGCATCTCCGAGAGGACCCATGTTCGATTCATGGCACCGACAAAGTCAGAATCCCTTTTTATTTTTTGGGCTACCCCCATTTAATCCTTCCTGGGAAAATAAAGATCTCGTGAAATTCTTTTCTTGCTTCGTTGAAACAGGACTTGTTATGTGTGCCGATAAGCGGGTAAGGTCACGTGATTAGACAATAATAGTGACACCTCTCAAAACCTAGAGCGGAGGTGTTTCTGATGGATTCTTAGCCGTACATGTTTAAGAAAGTCACGGTGACGGTTTGTCGGATGTATATTATTACTACTGAGTGAGGAGTAACCCTAACCCTGATATTCTCTTAGCTTTATCTCATGCTAGCTAATATATATACCGTGTTAAGACTCCGAAAAAAATCTCATCTTTGTTTGTGACACAAAGAATTGGTTCCGTAGGTTTAGCGTTTGTTGGGCCAAACCTCCGAGCGCTTCCTGTGTGGTCGCCCTTAATCACGCACCTGTTATTCGATTTAACCATCATGAAATTTTATGATTCATCAAGCTAGTATCAACATGAGCCGGATTACCACTCGATCCACGAACAACGCTGAAGCAGGTGCTTTTATCAATCAATGTCTTTGCAAAACCAGCAACTACAGATAAAAGAAATAGTACTAAACAGTCATAATGGCACAACCAACCATCGCAGCCCTTCCTCCGCAATACAATCCAGTACCAGCAATATTTATATTAGCCCAACCTCCTCGTCTACAACACCCCTCACTGTCACCTTCTTTCTTTTGATGCTATCCCCATCAACTGGTTGACTTCCTGTAGTTCCAGTGGACAGCCGCCTGATCTCGGTCAGAGCTGAATTTATCGGTGTGCGGATTGTCTCACGGCCAATGTGATAATGATTATCATGGGAGACGTATGCCGGTGCTGGATGATTTTCGCCCTGAGCTAGGTTGGCTCCCACTGATTCTGAATCTCTACCCCCTCGTCGTTGTCTTTCCTTCCACTCTCGGAGAGCATCAAATGCATCCTGCAAAGTTAGGAATAGGTGGCTCACAACCAGAAAAATTATTACAGCAAAGAGAGCAAGTAAGGTGACAAAACCAATATAGGCAAACGTGTCTGCCATTCTGCCAAAAAGCAGCCTTGAGCCCGAGAGGGGGAGGGTTGGTAAAATACCAGGAGGAGTAACTGTAGCTACTGGAGGTGTTGAGAGTGTGGTGGTTGGTAACAGTGTGATGCCAATGTCCGTTGGGGTTACTAGATCGCTGCTGACAGGGGGTGTAATCACCCCTCTTCTAACCAGAGGAGATTTGTACCTACCAGAATCTTTCCCAATAGTTGGAACGTATTCTGGGTGAGGCGTAATTGGGCATACCATGCGATATTTCTCCCCGTTCTTCTCAAATTTACAATTTTGCCATAGTCTTGGTGGACCTGCAGTAAATTGAGCTGGCGCTTCATGCACGGTCGAAGATTTATCATCGAAACTACGCCTTTTCATTGTCTCGTATCTTTTTGTAGCAATCATCCCCTCGCCATGATCGTACCAGTCGGGAACTTCGCATAAGACCTTTGGGCCTGATCCATCGAAGCAACGAAACCAGCGGTCGATAATAGTTCCTGCTTGAGGATCGGCGATGTCTTTTCGACTATGTTTAGATGAAATGTCCCTTTTGTGATTGGCGCTCCATATAAGTTGCCGCCTGACATGCTCATTTCGGTCTTTATCATGGTTAAAAAACCCAATCTGACCGTTGCTAGCCTCCGAAGAGACACCATCAACGTCCTCATCGTCAAGGAGAATAATGTTACCCGAGTATATTTCAAGATAGTGGGTGAGTAACAGTTCAAACAGTACCACTGAATCCGTGTTCTCCGTGCCATATTTTTGTTTTGTCGCCTCATGTAGGTTGTACATCACACCCTTTATTACTGGGGACCATTCAAAACTCGTAATGTCAAAGTTCGTGCTCCCAACAAGTTCAGATAGCCGAGAAACCAATAACTTTGCAGCATGCTTAGGTACTTTGAGCCATGCCTCTTCCGATCCTGTTTCTGAATTATAAAGAGCAATCAGAGGTGGGATTACTAAGGTGTAAAGATATTTGACCAGCTGATCTTGATAAAAGTCTACTTGAGCGCTAACTGAAGTGCTTTCATAAGGCTCTTCATTGTCGCTTTCATCATCTGAATCGGAGATAGCAAGAAGGGCTTCCGCCTCAACCTCGACCCCACAGTTTAGTTCAATTTCAGTCCCGTACTTATTCTCCTGGTACCAGCAGTATAGTACCCCTCTGAACTCCATGGCAAGCAGTCCCTCTGTTCTCTTCCTAGTGCGGCCTCCATCTTCCTGTAACCTTGAGTGTCTTTTTTTGTTCTGTTCCACTGGGTTTAGTGGGACACGAGAACTGGCAGCTGATCGAGGAGGGATTGACTCAGGGAGCATTTCTGAATCTAAGGAGTTTGATGCAGCCGATAGACGGAGGTCATAACTGTTGTCCGCAGGGTACATTTGTACATGATAGTCAGCGGTATCGAAGTCGGGAGACGTCGCTATCTTGGGGCCAACAGTTATAGGTAGTCCATTCAGTAGTTGTGAAATGAGAAACTCATATGTCGAATCATCTAAAATCTTTCTAGAGGCTCGATTTGCCCTTCCACACCTGAGTCTTCTAGCCCCAGATGTGTTTCGTACACGACATGGATATAGACTCGCTGCGGGGTCCTCATTGTCGATTGGCTCGTAGACTTTGGTATCATGTAGATGAGAATCTCGGCCAAATAAGATGACAGACCTTCGGTGAAGCGGTGTATCTTGACCGAGCAGATTACAGTCCAAGCCAGCCGCGCCATCAACAACTGGAGTAGGATCACATCTTATCCACATGGATCCAGGTTCCAGTGGAAACGAAGTAGTCGAGGGATCACCCTCTTGATCTGGGAGTGATTTGGGCGAGGCATTGGAAGGCGGTAAGACGCGAGCATAGATACTTAGGACTGAATACAGCAATATGAGAAGCAACAACTTCCCACAGAGAAGGAAAAGGTTCATCTATCCATGGAAAAGCAGGGTAGAGTTAGCAGGGTCACTTTTGAAAGCGATAATAACGGTACACATAGACGGAATTCTAGTCACCTTGATATCAAACTACAAGGTTCTATCTAATCCAGTGAAGTACACACGCTGAGTTTGATGATGAAATAAAAACAGATGAATGTGTAGGAGGTGAGATTTTGTATGAGAAGGGGATAAATACATGCAACGCTTTGTGAAGGAAGCAGTAGTGTACAAGATTCTACCACGTGTAGCAAACCAGGCCATATCCGGCCGGATATTAAGCCATACCTGTTCATACAACCTTGCGCATATCCAGGTCTCTAAAGCTCGTATATATAGTCTGAAACCAAATAAATTACCTTTAAAATGTATATTAATCACTGTGTTAGTAGTAAGAAGTGGGACCCGAGACCTGTTTCTATTTGGCTTTCTTCGACTAACCCTAGCCCTGACATCCATGATTGAGATTATCGATTACTTACATGCATTTATGATACCTACAGAGGATTTTGTATCTGTTGGGGAGAATGGGATATTTAAGGACTCTACCTACATACGCGGCCGCGGTACCCTTCTGTTACGTGTTTGTGTTTTGGTGCATTAGAAATACATTCATCATCTATCACTCGCAGTATGCGATTTTCATATTCTATGATTCTTGTGATTAGCTAGTGGTAGGATCTACTTTTACGGGCACTATGTAGATTAATCTGGCTTTTATTTTTAGAAGAGTTAGATATAATCTGGTGATGGCTGAGAAGGTGGGGGGGGGGGGGGGTAACGGTCTACCACTAAAGTAATACAGAGGTGTGCCGGCGTGGGAAGAAGGGAAGAGAAACTTACTTCATATACGCGCAAGCTCTACGGCAGGTTCTATAAAGTGCTTGTGCGATGTACTCTCATATAGGTGAAAGTATAGTCTCTAGGGGCGGGAGAGCACAACTGGCAGATCAAGGCTCCCGGGCAAGCCGCATGCTGACGCGGAGACCGGGTATCATGATGATTCTGCTAGTGGTGTACGCAACGCACGACGGAACTGCAAATGTGATGCTTGATTGGGGTACTCGGGGACTTCTGCGAAGTGTAACCTACCTTTAACGAGTTATAATATACGTTTCTAGTAAAGTGTTCGAACTAAGTATCAAAGGGTCAGTGTTTCAGATGAAATTTTAAAGCGATATTCCTCTGCTTAAGTAATAGTAATATATCCCAATGCCCTTTATTACTGCAGTGTTGATCATTTCAATTAGAGGTGTTATTAATCTTGGCGGCGAAGTTAGCTGACATAACCTCTTGCCAAGGTAACGAGTGATATTCTGTGAATACAACTCTAAACTGGATTACTATTTTATTTTTATAGACCCGAAGGATATATAAGTGTTGATACTGTTGCACATTTAGAAGCTGATTCGTAAAGAAATGCATGTCGCTAGCCAGGCTGCAGAACACGCGGAAAACTCGAAATCTCCGGGTGCTACTAGTACTGAACTATGATACGGTAACTCGAGAAGAGTTCGTAGCACAGATAAGAGACCAGGAAATACTACATATATGTGTATATATTTAAGTATACGAACGGATATTAAGATGATAGTAATACTGAAAAACCTGGCACCCTACGAACACCCAAGGACTGTGAGTGAGAGCTTATGATTCTGTGTTTCGGGGATATATAAACACCAAGAGACCGTCCTAAATAAATCAAAAATAACAAGCGAGTATATATACTGGCTTTGACGTCAAATTACTATCAAAATTTAAAATGCCGCCTGGGTGAGAAGAGGAGGGGAAGGGAGGCTAAGGAGATTTTGATCGATGCGAGGGTCATGGGGAAGCTTACTTTGAGCCGACGATCGAGCTAGTCTATCAAGAAAAGAAAGTTTTCCCTCGCTAGGGGCGAGCGGAGTACGACAACTCAACTACTGGATACACACTCCCGGGACACCATTTTGGGCATAGGATGGGCGGGCATGCCCCACAATCCGTGCATCTAGCGCCAAAGCCTTTCTCCCTCCTTCTCCCCACTTACAATAGTTTCTCTCCTAACATTTTCTCGCACCTCTTAAACAATCCTATCATGTTAGGAATATTCTTATCCTGCTATGGTCTCGAGTATCACCACTCAGACTGTTTCATCAAGCTCTATCTTTTTCACAGAGGGTGATTCACCAATCTTTCACGATCATCAAACTTTGGCCCGTATTAGACTACTTGGACTCTCCAGAATCTTTCCTCTTCATCTCTCCTCTTCACTCTATTTTTATCCACCCTTCTTCTGTCTCCTTGTGACAGACAACCATGGAGATCAGGAAAGACCTGTATCTCGTCAACCTTTAGGAGGGCGGAGTGGGGGGCAGAATGCAGGTATCTATCTCCAATTTCCACAAAAGTCCTATCATCAATAAGCATGTATTACCCGGAGCCAAAGGCAAGAAGATTGATGAGTTTTTTAGATAGCCTTTGGCTGGATAGATTTGTGGGTGTGTGGGCTAGAGAAATAATTGTATGTCTTCCCAGTTGCTAATACACCTTCAACACGTATGAATACTTATTGATTAGATGTGAAAATAGTAAAAAGGGCTCCCTGGGGTTCCTATGCAAAACTACCACAGGATGAAAGCTCGTCCCCAGAGAGGTGGGTGGAGACGTCAGTATTTGAACTCATGTGTGTTAGATGGAGATCAGGCTAACCATGCTGGATAGGACGGTAGTATGGGCAAGGGCGGTACTATGGGCGTATATTTCTCCTGCACACTTATTTGGAGCCTGTGGTAAGACCTCTGTCAGTAACAATCTCCGCAGCAATTATATTTATAACCTCCCTCTAAGTATGAATCAATTCTGACTAGACGTGTAAATAGATTCTTTATCACATAGGGGCGTGGAGTGGGGGGGATGAATGGTGGAGTCAAAGTACCGGGCTCACGTGGTGAGAAGAAGGTTAGTAATAGATCATTGAGGCTTTGGAATAAATTGAGACAAAAAATAGTTTAACTAATCACGTTCATCTCCCAGAAGGTTAAACCGTGATGACCTAGAGCGGTAGTGTTGGTGTTGTCCTAGGTATGGTATTGGGGGCAGGTCTACACTAAAACCAAACGCTGGTTTTGGTTCCCCCAATATAGGAGAGACGGGAGTGTCTAAAATTTCATTAGATGGGGAGTGTTGTCCTAGTGCTATAGGAGAGACAGGAGTGTCTACCCACTAGCTAATGGAAATTGATTATATAAGAGAGACAGAGTTGTCTATAGCCCTAGATGTAGTTCATGGGGTAAAAACCGGACTTGCTCGTGGTTCACGAGTATAGTACACAGGCCAACTCACATCGGACGCCAAGCAGACATCCCCCACGCCGGGGAAGGATCCAAAGAATTTTCCAGATCCCTTCGATCATTGGGTATGTTCTTCCCCAACACATTGCATATTTAATTATAATATTTCTAACAGAAGAGTAGGCTCACAAAAAGGTTCTACGCCTGTGCATTCTTATCTAGTCATGGCTTGACCTGACACTAGAAAAATCAAGAGCTGCCGGTGCAGCCATATCTCACAACCGATCGGGCTGTTTCCTTGTGAAAAAAGTCCCCTTTACATGGAGTTTTTCTCGAGGGTTCAAACCTTGCTGGTTTGTAGACCTTTCTTGAACTTTCCGCTAGATTTTGCTAACTGACTAAAAACAGTATATCCGCCCTCCTCCCGCCCCGCGCCAGCCAAACAACCACGCCGGTTTGATTGATCAAGCAAAACAACACCCTTCCTTTCTGATCTATCAACCCGGGAACGCAATCCGCCTCATGTTTGGGGAGGCGGCGGAATCAATGGAGCCTGGTGCGCTAGTGTCTACTTCCCACCACAAGTCACCATAGTTGGACTCGGGGGTACCAACCGCATGTATATATATTGTGGTTTGTGAGAGTGTCGTGTATACTTAATTGTGGGGACCAATGGCGGACACGGAGGAGCAGGCCATCTGTGAGGAATCTGGGGTGGGGGTTGGTGGAGTCATACGTGGGAACAATAGGAGAAATAGTGAATTTCTACTTCCTGTATTTTTAGAACTATATCATTATCTCTTCTCAACATTTTATCTCTTCTCAACATTTCCCCACTTTGTTTCCTAGGTTTCGTGGCGGCGGTGGCACCATAACACCATGGCAACCATATACCAACCCTAACCCTACGAGTTATAGTTACATGTACCCGGGGTGCGGAAAGTGATGCAACAATCAAATAACCCAATTCCTCAACAACCAAGCTAGCTAGCGGAACCTAGAGCAAATCTATGCTAATTTAGAAGCTGGAGACCCTAGTTAAGGTAAGAGTTAATACGAATAGCTCTTGCCTCTCCCTTTACTACTCATTAGTTGTTCTTTTGCAGCCGGGCTAGCTAAAGGCCCAAGCCAACGACTGGAAGAAACACGCAAGTCTATTCTAGAGACTCATATATCATATATATCTGTGTTACTCAAACATCGTGTTGTTGAAATTCTCGGCGTTTCCAGGCCAAACGCTGCACCACCTTCTAGCACACCCGGTACATGCATCCCCACACCACCAAACGCTGCTGTATCTTGAATACATGCACATCCAGCTAACGCAACAACCACCGCGAACATGCCCCGGGAGAGCAGACATACTAGGGTCTGGTGGAAGGCCTTTTGGTCAGCTTGTATTGGCCCGTCGAGCGTGGGAATGGGGTCTGCGAGCTGGGTCATGGGGTGTCACTCGGTGGTGGTGGTGTGCATTTGTCTTATGTACACACCGCGGGGGGAGGAGTGCTTGATTACCTATTTCAAAAGGTGCGTACTTGTGTATTCGGAGGTGTCTGGGCAGTGGGGTAGTGGTGGTGGGTAGCTATAGGTGGTGGTTGCCACCAGCGAACAAAGCCCACTAACAAAGAACAGACAAAGGATTCTGCACAGGGCCAATAAAGGGAATGCTGCAATGTGTATATACATCAAATATCATTGCCTGTCCTCGCTATATCTTCTAAGAGAAAACTGTTGGCTACGGAACTACAGATGAAAGTGCGGAGAAAACCGACACGACTGAATTACGGGAGAAGAACAGAATAGAGGAAGGCACAACTACTGGATATCGGACACTGATCATGCCACCAGCTCCACCACCCCCACCCCCACCCCCAGCTCCAGCTCCAGCTCCAGCTCCAGCTCCAGCCCCAGCCCCAGCTCCAGCCCCAGCTCCAGCCCCAGCCCCAGCCCCAGCTCCAGCTTCAGAACCGGACGCACCCGTACCGCCGCGGGTCGAACCTCACACCTACCGCCGCCACGACCTCGTCAACTCCAAGCGGACCCCGCGCAACGCCTACGCCCGCCGCGAGCCCGGCTTCCACGGCCCCGAGCAAAGAAACTACAACCAGTTCCAGCAGACGCTTGACCGGCTGCGCGTGGCCCGGCGCGCCCACGACGCCCTCTACGACCGCTACTACCAGGAGACGTACGACGTGCGGCAGTCGGCGCTACACGCGCCCTGGCGCACGTGGATCAATCCCCCGTTCTCCGACAACGCGCGCCAGTATCTGGACCTGGCACGCAACCCGGGCATGCCAGCGCAGCCGATACCCATCCGGGATGCTACGTCTGCCGAGGTCAGGGCGTGGCTGGACCGCGGGATGGAGCCCGTGTATTCCCCGGAGGAGACGGAGACGCTGAATAGGTGGAAGGTGGTGTGCTTTGTGGCGTCGTTGAAGGATCTCGAGATCATGTACCAGATGAGGGTCGTGCAAGCGTTGGCGGTGGAGGAGAGCGTGCATTGGAACACGCATTGGGATTCGAAGGAGGGGGAGATAGACGGGGTGGAGTGGGGGTGGGAGCTCACACTGGGGAGGAATCAGCGGTGAGCGATGTGGGTGGGGGTCGGGTTATGTAGGGATGGGACGTGTATGTTTTTTTTCTTTCTTTCTTTCTTTTTTTTTTTTGGCTCTGCAGTGATAGGATGTTCCTATATAAAGGCTTTGGTTCGAGAGATGTGTTCTGCCCATTTGGTGCATGTGTTGTGTTCCTTGTGCGTAATTGGGTTTGGCCTTTTGATCCAGTAAATAAAAACACTCCAAGCTCTCGACACAGGAACATGAACGGCTGTAATTAGACGTAAGAGAAATGCCCTGAGCCAAAGGATAATTCACACCCTTGAGCTAGAAACAGCACAGGTGAAAGTTTCGTCCCGCCTGTAACGTACAGTAACAAAAAAGGGGATGTAATAGATACCATAGCAATACGGTATCGTGAAAAACCTCCGAATTAAATCGGAATTTCGGCCATTATACCATAGCAATGCTGTAGCAATACCGGAGTGTCATGGTATTCTGACAGATAAGGTACTAGATACACCCGCTTTTTTGGTACTGTAACTGCCGCGACAGGCATTTACTGGCCAAGGTTAGCCGCCTCTAGTAGATGAATTCAACACGGAGGGAGTTCACCATCAATTCTTCTAGGTGTGGATTTTCTGTGGTGGTGGTGGTGGTGGTTGACGTCTGTTCAATTGCAATCTGGTGGGGGCAATCATTGGCAGGTGTATGGATGTAGTTAGAGTTGTCGCCTAGACAATTTGTGGCTAGGAACATACACACATGCATATAGGTATGTAATCTACCTGGTTGCTACGCCGAAAGCTTTGTTGCTAGGCAGGTCAAAGCTACATGTACATATGTGTAGGTACATGTAGTTACCACTACGGTTGCTCTGCCAACTGGCAAGCTGGAAAGAAATGGCCAAGCCTTGCTTTTTAAATTTTGAGTTCTTGGCGGGATTTTCACACCAAAATCTATCGCTAAGAACTAAACATTTAGATTCAGAGGGTGTTGGCCAAATTGCAAGATTTGGTAGAGAAGACCCCTGCTGCAGCGCAACGAATTTTCGCAATTGATGTGGGCTATCGTATGTACTGATGTTTACAATACTTATCCTGTAATATATTTGCAACTGTATATCTGCGTGTACAACGAGTATAAAACACTGTATGCCATGGAAAGAGGGACAGTGGATGGATTTGTGGGCGTTTGGTGGCGGTGTACAGAGCTTGGAACTCTTACCTCTACAGACATTTTCACTGACGAGGGGGGTCGGTCGTCAACGGAAAGAGTTATAGGACCAGCGGCTTGCAATAGGCCAATGCTATACGTCACGAGAAACGGGCCACATGAGTCTCTAGGACACAGAGGGAGAGGACATATATAATGAGTTTTCTACTGTAATATTGTTTATATCTATGTAACCCTGAGGGGGCGGAAGAGATGGAGGTTAATGGGGTATGTATATAAATATTATGGTGTAGGGGGATGGGGTGGGAAGGGAAAATATGGCAGAAGATGCTTAGTGAATGGGGAACAGAAAGCTCGGCTGATGGGGGGAAGGGGAGTAGAGAGGGGATGGTGAGTGGGAGAGATCGAGAAGAGGGAAAGTAGAGGGCAAGTGCAGATGTGATATGGAAAAGTACATTATGTATGTAGGAGAAGGGAAAAAAAAGAAAAAGTGACGCCATAGCAACAAGGGCTGTCTGTGTAAACAAAGTTTTCCCGTGTGCGTTGCCAGGGTAGCTTTCCCCCCCCCCCCCAGAGTGGGGAGCTATGGCCACTGGTTGCACCATGCGTGGTGGCATTTTAGCGGTCACAAAGCTTAGACCATGTGTAGTAAACCAGGGTAATTATAACTTGCTGCATCATGCAGGTACCATAGCAACCGATATATATATGGTACTGCCTCTAGATACATAAATTATAATAAGAGCTCTATACTGTATATATACATCTATTTATGTACTTACAGATACTTAGCGACTGGTTCGTACTCAGTGGAAGCATGTACAGATATTAAAAATGTGAGCGTTGTCACCGTTACCATGTTGTGGCATTGGTGGGGAGCTGGTATCACTCATGTAGACAGTAAACTGGCTCTAGACCTCTCAACATGTAACTCACCGTAAGTGAGAGGTGTAACGTAGCAGTAGTTGCTGTGGCAACGTTGGTTTCTCAGTAACTTATGCGTATTTTACTTTTCAAATGCACTAGCCAAGCCCCGAATGTTTACGTGTAATGTACAGCTATATAAACACCATCTGCCCCTCACCCCTCTTTCCCCCGGTTACCGTTCATATACAGTCCACATTGATACAATGCTCGCACTCATCATCATTCGTATTACGCTCATCGCAATGCTCATTGCACAGTTCTACAACATTCAGGCTTACCTTGATCCTTTGATCAATCTCTTCAAGGAAGCGGCCTCGTTCATCCAGGAACAGGCCACAGCTAAGTCAATTGGATCCTCTCCGTATGTTTCTCCCAGTCTTTCCCAGTAACTTCTTTCTTTTATAGTCTCTTTTGTCTCAAGTAGCCTCAGCCCATGAATGTCTATGATCCCATGTCTGTCTGCCTCTATTGAGATTGTGGTTGGCTATAGAAGACATCGAGAAACCTTTGTTTACGTTTTATTATGATCTGGTTACATTGCTAACTTCTGCTTCTAGCTGCATTTCCTGCGGGGACGATTCCGGCACCTACCTGTGTGAAACAGAGGCGTCCGGGACTCTAATGGGGTCCGCCTCTCCTACTACTAACTGTGCACAGATTAAAACTTTTGATTTTGTCGACAATAGCGTCCTCCGAGCTCTCCAGCAGCACTGCCACCGATTCAACATTGATCTTGAGTCAATCTTGTAAGTGCCCTAATCACTATATTCCCTCAAGTTCAGCTCTTTTAGCTTTTTCAATTTCCTTAGCCCAAATTTTCGAGTAACTACCCTTGAAAAAGTTGCTAACATTTTCTTCTAGCGTTGCGATGACCTCCACGGAGGTTCATCCTTGCTCCCACAGATCGATGACCCCCCAGGTCACCGTTCTCAAACGGCTCCCAGCTCTGCCATCCAAGTCAGCCCGCTTCCCTTACAGATCTGCTGACACAAACCCCAACAGACTAGGTCTCGGTTCCTGGCACCAAGGTCCTGTACTTTGGGAAGGGGGACTCAAAGGGCCAAACCCAAAGCCCTGGGAGCGCAAAGTTCTCGGCAGCTTCGAACCCAAGAATCCCGCAAAATTCAAGCGTTCAAGCTTCAAGCCCGGTGACAACTCTCTCGCGGCACTCCAGAAATGCAGGACTGAAATCCGAAATGCATGGAAAAGAGTCAACGTTGTCTACAAATACTGGAAAGAGTCAAGGGAGGCCATGAAAAAGGCAGGTAAGTATGACCCTGATAAGTGTCAGCCTCAAAAACGCAAGGAGACTCGGGTGGATGTCATCCGCCGTCTAGGTACCAAGGACTCTCGATACACCACCATCACACCAGCAGAGATAAGGGCGCTGAACAAAGGGACACCGCATGTCCCAGAAGAACGTCTGAGCGGACAACTGCGCCGGGTCCCGATGCCCACCCGCAAGGTCAAGATTCCAGCCCCAAAGAAGTGGCGCCACAACATCCGAGTCCGTCCTCGGATTGATGGCAAGCTCGATCCAGTGACGGGCAACATGTTCTACAACGACGCCACAAAGATCCCCTACATGGTCACCGCATACCCAGCCGACTGGGGCCGGAAGATAAAGGCAAAGTGGGGTAAGGTCAAATGGAGACGCGACAAAGCGTAAGAGTATTACTGATGGCCTAGTGATTGCATGTGGGAAGGGGTGCAGCCCAACTTACATGCAAGAGCTAGTTTACTGACTTTAGCTTTGCAATCGCATCTGGGGAGGAGTGCAGCCCAAACCAGGTGCGAGAGCACATTAACTACTAACTTCGTGCCTATATAGGATCCTGAGCAATTGACAGTACCTTGACGTGGTGCTTGGGCTTTAAACCAAATCTGTCTTCCCGATCTATGACTTCCTCTTTTTTTGGGTTCAAAGGTATCCTTTTCGTTCCAGTTGGGGGTCTTGATGATGGCTGCTAACGTTTTAGTTTACAGGAATGTGCAAAGCAACCCTTTGTTTGCAAGGCTGGGGGGAGGGTTAATGTCATTGTATCTTGCATTCTAGAAAATAAAATACGTTTCATATCAGCATCTTTGTGCGGGACTTGTGAATATTTTACGTTTGTTGTGTTCAAACTCTCGAGTCCGTTTGCAGAGAACTCGACACGATATCATGGCCTTAGTGAACTCTTGTTTCTTTACTTCGCTAAAGAGCTGAGAGCGAGGTATGGAGCAGTAATAGCTTTTTATAAGTTTTCTCAAATTTCTAATTCCCAGTTGTACCTTGTACCTATATGGCCTTCACAGTCCACCAACCAGACCTTAACGAAAGGAATGACACACTTCCACACCAACATCGGCAGCCCATCAGGTCGTCTCACAAAGTTAAGCATCTCTGGCCAAAAGGCTGCTCGTCCACTCACGCTCTCTTCCTCCCTGTTGCAATTCTCCCAATCACACTTCTCATCTTCACCAATGTCCCCCTCCTCTCTGTCCTCTCCTCCCCCGCCTGTGACACCTCCTCTTCAATCACCACCCTCAACGGCTCACAGCTCACCACCGGCCACCTTGCCCAGTATCGCAGCACCTCCCACATCCACTTCTCGTCACCCACCGTCCTCCCTTCCGGGTGCGGCCACGGCCTCGACAGCGCTATATTCGCCCTAGCAGAGTCCAGCGGATGCACCAACCCTGGCACCACCGGGACCTCTGCGAGCGCCAAAAGCACCTCGCGGTAGAGCCGCTCCTTGTCGAGACGGACGCCCCGCGCGGCGGGGGCTTCGGCCGCCGTTGTGGGCGCGGGACTGGGGGGCGAGGAGGGCCCGTGGGCGGAGAGCGACAGGGCGCGCATCTCGAGGTCGAAGAGCGAGAGGTCCCCGCTGGAGGCGGCCGCATGGAGCCGCTGCCGCTGCGAATGCTCGTAGTGCTGGGCGGCGGCGTGCGAGAGGAGGAGGGTGGTGGTGGAGGGGGTGCTGCGTATTGATGTCGGCATCTTGGTCTTGGTCTGGTGCTTGCGTTTTGGGGGTTGCGGGGGTGGGCGATTCGATGTGTTGATCGCGGAGATGGACAGAGAGGGTGTGGTGGAGAGGGGGGGGGGGGAGTGGTGGAAGTGGGGGGTGGCTTCCTGTGGCTTCTAGACGTGGGTGGTGCGTTTCATGTGCTGTGTGTACTGGGTTTGAAACTGGTGCGTTTCTGCGGGCGGGTTCTTTGTTCTTGGGGTGGTGTTTGGGCGTGTTTTTTGCCTCGATGGGTTGTGGGTGTTGGGATCTATCTTTCTTGTTAGAACTAATATATCTCGTTGTGGAATAAGTTTTTGTTTCACCATATACCTGAGAGCTCTCTAAAACTATCTGCGCTAATACATATCTGTAAAAACGTAGACCAAATAACACCTTCTCTAGCTCCCCGTACGTTCCTCGAAACCGTGGTCTGGTCTATCACGCCCGCATATCTTCCTGTGCCCCCGTCCTCTTCATTGTCCCCTGGCATCTCCTCGAGGGTGATTGTGGAGTAGCGCAGCGCTGTCAGCTCTGCTGCTCCGACGGTGCGTCCGGCATGGTGGAGTGGTGTGTGCTGTGTGGTATCTGGGAGGCGACATTGTGATAGGGAGGGGGGTTCATGCTCGTGTAGGGGGTTGTGCTACCTGGTGCGTAGTCGTGCTGAGGCATGGGGCATCACTCGGTCATGGTGCGTCACTCGGCTTAGTGTTGGACTTATACCTGGGGTGGGGTGGGGTGTAAGTGGGTGGGGTGTAAGTGAGACATTATCCCTGTCCTGCGCGGTTATCCCTTAAGTTGTCGATGCTGTCCCCTATAATATAGGGCCGGGGTTTGTGTGGGAAATCAGTTATTTGATAAGATCTATTAACAAAAACCGAGCTTTGCTTCTTGCTGGAGGTCGGCATATACCGGCAACTTAAGATAGCGAGGGACGTGTATCTACCTAGTAACCCGCCTCTAGCACCGCTTGGTGTGGTGTCTGTCTGTCTGGTCGGTGGTGGTTGTTGGGGTGGGCGGTTCCGGCTGCCCCCCCCCCCCCCAACAACAACAATGCCGCATGGCTTGAGACGTCCCGGAGACGTGATGTTCGTGGTTAGTGCTAATACCGGTCGGTGGGCTGCCTCGGCGGCGTAACGTCGGCGGAGAAGGGCGGTGTTGGTTCGTGCCGCGCCGGCTTGTAGATCGTGGGTGTTGGCTTGTACATTAATTACCGCCGTGAAGAAATGCGGCCAATGCATCAGTAACAGAAACAGTGCTGCGGACCTGGTTTCGGTACATACATACAGGGGAGAGTAACGATGAAAGGAGGCACCCCCGCCAGGCTTGGCCGGCGAATAGTGGTGCGGTGGGGAATTGGCGGTGCTGTTCTAGGTACTTACCTTTCCTATCAGACGGGCCAGCAGGTCCGGCGGGGGTGTTTTGAGCTAGCGCCGCTCACTCGCGACGTAGATTACATTCGGAAGTGGATCATCTGTTTTTTGCACTCATCGGGTG
This sequence comes from Morchella sp. 2018-W45, assembly GCA_024713785.1. NCBI lineage: Eukaryota > Fungi > Ascomycota > Pezizomycetes > Pezizales > Morchellaceae > Morchella > Morchella sp. 2018-W45. Next base: position 208,793 of record JAMGYZ010000021.1, read on the forward strand.
GGTGGGTTGATCTCTCATCGATCTAGCTGGCCTGGTCGTATACCGCCGTTGGTGTGGATCATGGGCTGTCACTCGCTACCAATTTTTTTTTTTTTTGTTTAATTGCATGCAGCCTTCCAGCTATGACAATACCACTCCCGCCGCCATCTACAACAGAGGAGGGCATGGGAAAGGTAACTAAACGGTCGAGTATTTCTCTACCACCACAATAAATGCATATAAAAAGAATCTGTGAATGCAACAAAGGATATTAATGCATCAGAGCAACGAATTTACTGGTACTTTAGCTGTGAATAGGTTGAAATCATATAAATTTATAGCATGGCGTAATAGATTAGCTCTTCACTTGGTATAATGATTCAAGTTCAATTCTCTGACAGTTTTTTTTTTTTTTTTTTCCAGGAAATTTTCCATCTCCTGATCAGGCTGGTGGATTTTGATGCATTATCGATGCAGTTTCGATGCATTATGAAATGATACATTTCAGATACATATGCTGATTCATTACGTGGGGTGGTAGAGTTTCTGTTCTCGCTCCCCGCCTTGTAGTCAATTTCTTCCAATTGAGCGCGGTTGTATTCCTCTCCCCGCTCTCTCTAGATCTCCGCTTTGCTCACCTTGCCCGCTTCTTTTCTTTGCGCTCCGTCCATTGTTTCCAATGTCTTTTCGGTTCCCTCCTTTGTCAGACTGGTTGCGTTATCAGTTATTTGGAGTGACGGAATGCGTCAGATGCAGCGGGGAGAGCGTTATGCCTGGACGAGACGGTATTGAAAGACTTACGGCCCCCATTGGTTATATTCACCATTACTTACTGCGAGCTATATTGCTCTCAGTCCGCTTCCGCGGTTGGTTGTGGGGTTAGATCTACAACTGGTATTAGATACGCAGCTAGAAAGAAGACTCCGAACTGCGTTGGTATGGACGGGAAGTAGCGGGTATCTCATGGCTGATACTAAAGTCTAACTAACCCTAACCAAACATACGAGGTGCTGCTTATGTATTAAAAACGATATATGACAGGTAGCAGGCCGCCCCTCCCCCCTCCTCCCTCCCCGCCTCCCCCCCCTCTGGTCCGGCTCTATATTCCCACCCCCTTAGAACTTGAACCTTGATTGTCGGTCAGCAAAGCCTCCATCGATGTAGATAGTAGTGATTACACACCCGTTGCACCGCGTGCTGCTGTCACCAGTCACGACCACCATCATCCACCTGGGAAGACACCAACCAAACCCGGCAATAAGCCTCCGCCCAGACGACCCTCCTTGAAAACGGCGTGTCCAGCATCTCCCTAGGACATAGATGGTAGTGCTTTAAAGTATCTGCGGACATAACACGCTGAGATCGCGTGAAGGATCTCCCGCCTCCAAATGGTGTGCTGTTCCGCTATATCCACGGGATTCAAGATTGGTCGGTATCCAGGGCGTACACTAGGTGGTGTGTATCACGCCTGCCTTGCCATCAGCTTGATATTTGTCTTTGAACCCCCCAGCTCTGCATTTGCCCGGAATTATATTCATAGGTTATCACTCGACGTAAGGTGGTGCTGTATTTACATTTCCCAATGTTTGCGGCTGGGTCCTGGGCGGCAAGCGAGAAGGCGTGCCCATATATATCTTCACACCTTTAATTAACAAATTCATTAGCCTGAAGTCAGCAAGCCCTCATATATAACTCCCCTCTCGCGGAAAACACCCACCTTTTACAGAAACCACATAGGCATTATATATAACGCAGTTCCACCTCCTCTACTACTGTATCCCCCTCTCATCCTACCCAAAACTGCAGTCTTTATGTAATTCCTTCCCCAGTGTGGCGTTGCACTGTTGGCAGGTGGAACGTCCCCTTTCTCCCAAATCCCCTGGTATCTAATAGCCCTGATGCACCTAGGGCACCGACGCTTCCGGAAATGCTCCCGCAGCGCCAACCAAGCAAGGGAGGGATCCAGAGGGAGAAATGTTGGTAAATTAGCAGTTGGTTGCATTTTTGCCGTGCGGTTAAGCTGCAAGGTACATGACGTGCATTAGTCAGCATAGGGGCAGATGTATGGAGCCAGGGAGGGGGTATAGGATTGGGTGATAGGCGTGGGGAGTGTTGGCACCGGTGGTCCCTTGCTGTATCCGTCTCGCTGGTGTGCCAGTCGCTGGGAGTGGTGGGGGAGCGGTGATGGGTTAGGTGTTTTGGTGGTGCTCATGGAGAACGGGGGTGTATGTGTTAGGCCGCCGTAAGGTAGTGGGTAGAGAGTTGTTTAAGACAGATATATGTCTCTAATCGATGTAACGTTTAACACTCCGGAAAAGAGGAAATAGTCCATCCACAACCGCTAAGGTGATGGTTCTCATCAGGGAGCTCTGATATTGTCATACGCAGCCGTATGCAAAGCGAGTTTTCGTCCACTGGACGGTGTTACTCGACCACTCCACGAGAGCTCTCAATATTATATCCATTATGTCTGGTGAGCTGCCATCTCGAGTTACCGCCGATATATAGGAGACCTATTTCCATCCAGTTAGTCGCCATCCATATGTAGTTAGGGGTAGCCCTAGCTCGATCCTCTGTCTTCCCTCCAGAGGAATTATTGGGGGGGTTTGCGTATCTGAAACATGATCTGGGTTGTGTCTTACCTGCTGTTTTGAGCAACAGATCTAGACCAATCAAACAACCTGAGGCGTTCCAGAGTGCATACCACACACACGACGCGTTGATGACTGCGCACGGCCCAAGCTATCTATATATTCGACGACCCCACCTCCTTCCTCCCCTTCTTTCATGGGTACTTTTTTTGTGTGTGCAGTCGCACCTCGCTATGCTGGATGGCCAAGATTCGCATATATTCCTAAGAAACCCGAGATAGCAGAACTGATTGCAGTAAGAAAAAAAAAAATTGGAACCCCAGAGGACTTCTTCTTACGGGACAGCAAGGGGTCCGGCGCACTGGGGTCCAGCATATCGAGTTGCGATCTTCGTCACGATGCGATAGGTTGACGTCGGCGAGCATCGGAGAGACTAATCTACAGGGGCCAGGGATTGCCACGTACATGCGCAGTGCGCAGTTGCTCCACTGGATCGAAGGTCTGGAATAATTATCGTCAGCCCAATCAACCCTAGCAATATATACACACATATCTCTTAAACTCGGCTCCGAGAAAGCCTTGAGTGCACCTGACGATGGGAGCGATCGCTGGAGGAACCCATACCTTACAACAAGGCCTTCAAAGTAGCACAGGCCCTAGGAAATGATTTCCCTCCGAAGGAGATTCACCATCTAGCTAGGCCACCAGCCCACGAGGCCGAACCAGAATCAGATCATGAAATATATTCAGGGCTGCCCAGCAGGGTGCTCTCTTTGCGCGCGATCGAGCATGTAGACGACGAACATCTCCTGCCCCTGGAGACTAGCCTCTGCGTGACAAAGTGTGTAACGCAATTGATAGTCGATGCGGTTTTTGACCTCTTGCTGGCTTTGGTAGTTCCAAGCTCCAGCGATTCTGAGGTTTTCCACGGCTAGTTATCGATCCTATAATGTTGTGTTAGTGCTGCCACTAATGGGTAGAGTGTGGGGATTTGTAGGGGAGAACAAGTATTCGACACGGGAGGAGCTATGAGTAAAAGCCTTCAATCTTTGCCCTTTCCTAGGCCGGGGGGGTAGTAACCACTTCTACCCCTACCCAAAAGCAGGACACACCACTCATCAACTTCAACATAAAAGATACGCAAATAATAAGATCATTACTATTAAGAACAACCCCTCATCACGAGCCAGCGCAGCAGCTCAAACAACCTATACGACCTAACGAATAAGTGCGGTCAGTCCGGCGGATTGGCCCTCGGGTACCTTACACCCGGCCCAGAGCAAGGCCAATTAGAGCCTAAGCTCGCAAATACAGATTATGTGCACTAGGGTCTATCCCTTGGACGGATGAAACCGTCAAACTCGCAGCCTGGACCGTGCACGTACTGGGTTGGGTATATTCGTTGCTCTTAATGGTTGATATCGATAACAACAATAGAGCCAATCAAAAATAAATATTAGATGCCTGCTTAAGCTAATATTATCTCAAAAACTAGGCAAGCTGCGAATTTGAAAGTTTCATCCGTCCAAGGGATAGATACAAGTGAATATTCGTCCTCCTACCCAGAGTAAACTCTCCCGGGTTGGGGGGGGAGGAGGAACTTAGCGTATTGGCCGGGTTAGCAGACGTTTTGGATGTATGTGCAGCTAGCTTTTGAAAAAAAAAAAAAAAATCATTGCCTAGTAAAGCGTTTCCAGACTCAACTGCTATTGCATACACAGAAAAGCCCCACAAAGGCCACCTTCTTGTATGGCATGCAATAGTGGTCGGGTCCGGAAGCGTCATGAGTTGACGAGTACCAATACGTGCCAGGGAACAGGTCACTTTTTCTCAAAGCTCTTGGTACCAACGCAGACGGTGGTGTTGTTGCGTGGCTGAGCAGTAAAAGGCTCGCTTCGGCTAACATCATTACACGGTTTGAGGTGGCAGACCTCACCTCCCTCATGTGGGAGTATTAAAAAGAGAGAATTTGACAATTTGGGGTGATGTGTATGTGGATACTTTTACTTTTACAATTACTTTTCTTTTTTTTTTATATTGCCATTCGTAGAACCAATCTCCCCAGCAGCCTTATATATATGTATTGCAACTCAAATCCCACAGATCACTCGATCTTCCCGGTTCCTAAGCGGGGCCTTAAATATCACGCGTGTTAATATTTCAGGGACCGATCAGACCTTTCAATCCAATTAAGACCTGATTACACGCTTCGAGAAGCACTCGCGCTATTGGGCTATTCATTGGTAGTTTACTATTGCGGTTTGCATTGTCAAAATTATCCGGACACAACGGCCCCAAAATAAGTCGTAAACTCTTGCAAGAAATTTAAGAAATACTCGCCAGCCTAGTTAATACCGGTATTCAGCTTGATGGTCTTGTAGTGAAGTTTTGTTATTTTTTGTTGGAGGCGCGACGCGACTTGCATCAGGCGTCCGGGTAATTTTAATATATCATGATGGAACCCCACCACATATATGGTACATGGGTCGAATTAACCTACATAGCTATATATAGCTTCATCCTTCCCAAGTATCGCAACCGGCTCGTTTCTCAACTACCACCCCCATTAGCAATTAGGTTTCCTTTTCTTTTTGTCCTACGCGTACCTGACCCATAATTATATATATCCGCATCGGTGAATCTGGCATAGCTATTCTTTCTCATGAACCTTTACCTCTCACCCTGTGCCTCAAAATATATTCTCTGTAGAAAACTTGCCTGTCCCTATATCATAACGTTTCTCGTCCCACCATTTCCGGTTTCGGCAACCCTCAGACTTACCATTTATCTCTGACGAAAGCAAATTTCTTCTGCAAAAACGGTACTCCAAGACTCGTTTCCTCCCATAAAATCTGCACAATGCCGAATTGGGCCTTTCGGCTTCCCCAACAAAAGGAACAACTGGCTTAATTCTGCGGGTTCCTGCGGTCGCTATCCGTGCCGCAGCCGGGTAACGGTCCACCTGTATTTGGTACTAGAACCCTTTATTGCTCCGAAATATCAATATTATCTCGCTTTGTGGCGTTTATCTAAAACCTTCCCGCCAGGAGGGACTGTGATCGACAGCATGAAATATGTTGCCGAGTCTGAATGCGGTTAGATCTACTGGTGCTGCACAATGATAGTCGAATCAAAGCGGGCAGGATGGTCATCATTATATATATGGCGCGAGAAGCATAGGGGGTGGGTGTGTAAACCTCAGAGGAATCTTTTTTGTATGGGAATTAGACCGTTGGGCACTAGTACAATTATGGGAGTAGATCTCCCAATTTTTATAGACTGATTGGCTGCAAACGCTGAAGTTTACCCTCCATAGCTTCTCGAGCCATACATGTATCCGGTTGAGAAAAAAAATGATAGGCTAGAAGGTCTTTTTAAATTGCCGATACAGCCCAGAAACAGGAACAGGAACAGTGGCTGCTGCGAGTAATGTTTTGGGTGTCATCTGTGCATGTGACATAGGCATTTCCCCGTAAATTGTGGTTCTTTGGACCAATATATTCTTCCAACAAAGATTTGAGGGCACAGAGTCGTTTAAATTCCTTTCAGCCATCTGCAGTACGCATAGTGTCATTGACTGTTGAGATACTCAGAGTTTCAACTGTTGTAGAACTTTGTTACGGCCGCGAGGAGATAACATAGGTCATACGTACCTTCGTATCCTGTTTCTTTGTCTGCCGAAATTGATGAGCTGCTCCGATGTGTATGTCCCGTATTCGCACATTGTTCCCCAGTACACGGGTTCTCAGGACGGCTAAAACGTGGCCAGAGTTAGGCAGCATCTTGGATGGTAGTTGATGAGACCTAACAAGTTGGGTAGGTTCTCGCGAAGAGATTGAGAGGTATTGCTCGTGCCTCGGGTCGAAATTGTTAAAGCATGAGTAATTGGTAGCATCACTTTGGTAGTCTATCCCTTAGACGGATAAAATCGTCAAATTCGCAGCTTGCCTTTTTGAGCTAATACTGGCTCAAGCAGGCAGCTAACAGCTATTTTTGATTGGCTCTATGGTTATTATCAACCATTAAGAGCAACGAATATACCCAACTCAGTGCGTGCACGGTCCAGGCTGCGAATTTGACGATTTCATCCGTCTAAGGGATAATAACTTCTAAGAGCAGCCTAGAGGTACCGTTCAAGGTCTGCGCAGAGAGACGAGATGCCTTACGAGCAAGCCCTAATGGATCGCAAAAACCGTGGTACGTACTAACATTTTATGACTCGTATCATTCGATTCATTCTAATCGGGCGGTGTGTGGCAGGCCCAGATACTAGGATGGTCTTCGTTTGGAACACCGGCCTGGCACTCACAGGGCCGGAATAATTTCTCCAGCCTTTGTCAGCCTTGATGACGACAATAGCCACTTCACGTGCACCTCTCTAGACACTTCAAGCAGGCTGTTACTAGGTGGGGCTGAAAGCGAGAATCATTCTCCGGTTTATCCCCGCTGGGGTGTCCCGGTACCTAGTAAATGGCTCCTCATCAGCGCTACATCAAGGGCTATTTCTCACTCAGGAGGAGAACCTACTTTTTCACTACTACTGATGCAATGTGGGTGAATGGGGGGTGATAGTGTGGGGGTTTGCATTTTACCCACACTCTTTGCACTCTCAGCTTCCCAGTTCCGTAGGGCATCCTCACCTAAACCACCACATGAGGCCAGCCGGTAATGGGGACTAGGAGAATTAGTTTCCTGGCTTTTCCATAGGCTATGGATTTCGCTGACAAATCGCGTTTAATTTCAACACATAGACCAAACCTCAGGTCTTGCCGTTTATCTTGGGATCTTCAACTCTAACTAAACGTCGCAGACTCAGGAACAACAACTACATTTTCGGCAACTCCAGCTATTGATCTACCCTTTCGCCCGTGTTCTCTTTTATCTTCAGTGAACGGCTGGCTCATATTACATTTCGATATGAGAATAATACGGGCTTGTGCTCAGTTGCTACCTGGTGCCCACATTCCACGGGAGAATATACGCGCAGTCGAAGGGCACTTTTCTACGTATAGAGGTTCTCAGGACCATTAATCCTATATATCCTACTCCTCCTAATTGGACTGACTAAAAAATATTGAATACTAGGGAGGAACGCGAATCGGGGGCAGGGGACGCACTTGTGCCACAGACTCTGCTAAACATCTTAACCTTCATGAACAGTTCCAGCAGCCAAACATTCCCCTCCCCCCCCCTCCCCACTCCCCACACGCGCACATACATCTCGCGAGCTCGTCTCCTTCTCGCCGGGCCAAACCTCTTCCCACCAGCACTCTTCCACCTCCCACACACAGACGCATACACACGTACACTCGGATCTTGAAGATATATATACCAAGGGCAGCAGCTCGAGTCGTGGTGCTGGACAGAGGCTCCCTCCTCATTGATTCTGATATTTGACAAACTAGCAAAAAAAGAAGTAGATTTATCTTATCCTATCGTGTCATGGTCACGCACTCGGACAAGATGAGAAGCACTACTGACTCACTCTTCCTCATCACCAACTGCAACGATGATTGCGACATCACACCCCTCAAATCGTGCTCCGAGCTCACCATCTCCCGCCCTACCTCGCCCTCGCACAACACCGAGTATGGGACTGTCAAACCATTCTTTTCACCTGACAGTTACCGTACGCCCACAGTCCTGAAACCGGCTAGCACATCACCTGAAGCCCACCAGGAGGAGCCCTCCACATACTGCGAGCAATCCCTGCTCCTCGTGGCCTGTACTAACCGCGAAGAGACACTTCCAGCACACCTTCAAGAACACCAACCCGCCTCTCAGCCGCCTCCCCCCCCTAGTGCGAATGGCGGAGATGTTGATCAGGTCGAGATGCTCAAGTACGCTACATACCGCGCTCGCTGGGAGATGAACTCCTCCCTAGACACAATGGCGGCGGCCAAGATCCGGCTGACGCGACTTCGTAGGGCTGCGGGCCTAGCTAGTGAGGGCAGCGCGGGGCATGCACAGGAGCGGCAGGTGCATGCAGAGGTTCTAGCACGGCAAGACGAAGTGAATGAAAGAGTGAGAGTGCTGGAGGAACTGGTGGAGAGGTGGCACGAGCTGCTGAGGTTGTCCGGGAAGGAGCCGGAGGGTATGGAGGAGGAGGTTTATGAGTGGGGAGGATTGTTGAGCGGGTTATAGACCCTTGAAGTACCACCGTCCTAATATACCCCCTATCAACTAGTACTCTCTCTCCTCTGTTTCTCTAGTTCAAGGGGGATATGTGCACCTTAGCTTGGTGTTTTTCTTTCGTGTTTATATATTTTCTTTCCAATTATTTAATTTTCTTTCCAATTATTTAATTTTCCTTTTAGCCTCCCCAAACATTATAATTACCATCTTTCAATGACCCTTTACTAGAGTGCTATAGAGACGAGTGTCTCATGCCCCACATCCCACTGTTCAACCTCCTATATGTACTCTACCAGGCACAACCTCCCATAGCGAACATAACTAGAGAGTTGCATGGAAATGATTGAATGACCACCCTAAGCCTGCCCGCTGGGCCTTATGTACCTGACGCCGTGAAGAGCGCCACCAAGCCCTCTGCAGTTTGGAAGGGTTACCACCTGGTTGTGTATATGCATTCAGCCATCTATCTATCTGGTTTTACCTCACGTACAGCCTGGCCCGTCAATGCTAACCCCGTATGCTAGAGAAACAGGGTTTGGATGGCGGATCAAGAGATCCGTAAGTAAGGCCACAATGGGCTTGCTCCTTCTGGGGTGGGGGGCATGGATGGCCGATGGGATGGATATTGTGGGCGTTGGGTTTGGATGTTTTTTTTTTTTTTCTTTCTTTTTTTTTCAGGGGTGGATATTGATGGAGTACTGGGGTAGCTGAAAGACGGTTACGACGGCCGCGTGGAGGGTATCACTTCCTCCCCCGTGCTGGCTGGCTGGCGGTTTGGTGTGTGTTTGTGGTTTTAGGCTTGACACCTGTGTCTAGCTCCCGATCCAACGGCGGCCAGCTTTGCTCTTACACCGCGGCCAACGTACGGCGGGGATCGGGCCGTTTTGTGTATGTACATGATGTATACCCAAGTATATACAAACCTGTGCCACGGTTTCGACCGCCCACCAATCCTACGGAGGCCGTTACACCGCGGCGGGGTCCTGCTGGTAGAGCAGGCGCCGGACATTTATCTGGACCGGAAGGGCGGTTGGGACATATAGTGTCCCACGTATAACGGGCGAAAAGGACGGCCCCCGCAGACCAGGTTTGGGGCGGCGGGGGTATGTAGCGTTTTTTATATGTGTCCGCCGGCCTCGCGATTGCAGTTTCTGGCCGTGGGACGCAGCGTCACAGACTCTCACTCGGCCCTCTGGCCCACCACCGTGTATGCATGTAACCAAGTCGTGATATGGCAACCGCACCACCCCAAGCACAACCCAAAACAAAAAGAAACTGGCGCGCTCTGTCTGGTAGCCATCATTCACCGGACAGTAAGGCTAAATATCCTCACCAGTCTGTACCCGGGGGCGTGCCGTGGTGGGTCGTTCGTTCGTTCGTTGGGCTGGGCGGCTGCTTGTGGGAGGGGGAAGGAGGCTACACATGCGGCGGGAGCTGTGCATAGATAGGTCTTGAAGATACGCACGGGCTGCGGTGGTGGTCTGGGTGTGGATGCCGGTGTGGGTTTGTAAACGGGCTGCTTCTAGCTTGTGGGGGCGTTGATACCCCGGCCTCACTGCTAACGCCTCGATGGATAGGACGCTGGTCTATAACGAATCCTGTCGGACGCAGAAACCGGTCGCCTTGCAACCAGCACTTGTGGTAATCACATGAATCTGGATATAGGCAGAGCTGCCTACTAATAGAAAGATACCCCTCAAGCCGATGGGGGCAAATTTCGCTGAAAAGCTCGCTCGCGGAGGGACTGCTAGATTAGAAACTCATACTAGCTATATAGCTATATGCATGCAGATCAGCACCATGGCATATTTGAGTCGGAATTTCTTTGGGACGGTTCTCATATAAGAGCTCCTCCTGTGTGGTTGTTATTCGGTTCGGTGGAGTTCTGGTACGTACTATGCGGCGGGTTTCTGCGTCGGCGGGGTTCTAGGTAACGCGTTATGGCCCATATACCGTGCGGGCGGTGGCGGGAGAGGTCTGGCTGCCGGGGGGCCGGGTTGTTACGATGGGAGGTACCGAGAGCGGGTTCTGGGGGGGGGGGAGGGAGGGATATGTTCGTGCACTGGGCTGCGGTGGTAGGTCAGAGGACAGAACAGACAGCGAGTGATAACCTGTGAGTGGCCACCACCACAACACACCATACCACGATCAATAACCCAACTAAGAGTAGACATCACACACACACACACACACAAGGACGTATCTATTCTTTATTGCACGCCCTTTGTCCGTCTGCTGGTGGTGGTGCACAGCTAAATACTGCGTCCCTCCCCCTCGAGGTCTGCCTGCATGTCTACATAAGTAGTAGAAGAGAGAGATTAGGTCGGCTTCTTGTGTTTAACGGTTTGTACATACCCGACTGACTGACGGCGGTGGACTCACGACTGACTGAGTGCAGTGTTCTTTGTTCGCACCCTCAAAGACAGACAGACGCAATCCTTTGTTCCCAACCCGCGCCCCCCCGAGAACACCACACCCAATGTCCCCCCCAACAACCCACCACCGCGGCGGCGGCCCCGGCCCCGGCCCCGGCCCCGCCCCCGCGCCTGCCCCCCCAATCATGGTCCTGATCATTGTCCCCCCCCCCCCCCTCCCCACCGCATCCCCGCCGCCGCGCCCCACCGCCTCCAAAACCACACCCGCAAACACCTCAACACGCAGCTCCGCGCCGCAGCCGCCTCCCTAATCGGCATCCACCGCCCCATGCGCCAGCTGCAGTTCCTGCTACGCAGCCTGTACCGCCGCACGGCACGCACCATGCTCGAGAACACGCCGAGGCCCGGGCGCGCGCGCCGCCGCCTCGCGGGCCGGACCCTCCAGATGCGGTACTTGGTGCGGCGGGCGCGCCGCGCGTTTGGTACCGCTGAGGTTAGGGGGGGCGTTGTTGTCGCGCATGTGGTCGGTGTGGTTAGGTTTTGGAAGGAGGCGCTGGGGGTCCCCGGGACTGGGAGGGGGTTTCCGAGGGTGTTTGGGAGGGATGAGAGGCGGTTGTGGGGGATGGTGGAGAGGCTTGTGCAGGCGTGGGGGGAGGTGTATCATGAGGTTGGGGTCATGGTCAGGGACTTTTTTGAGGAGGGGGCCGAGATGTATTGTGGGATGCAGTAGCGGATGGTTGGAGGACTTGTTTTTTTTGGAGGTGCTGTGTATCGAGACTAATATGGGGGCGGTTTGCATGTGTTTATTTGATGTGTTTTTAATTTATTTCCCCCCGCGCGTTCGTGATAATTGCAGTTGTACGCTCTCTATATTGCAGCTCGTGCAGAATAAGTAGATGCGCGCCCGCGGTCCGATCTTGACCCACAACTACTAGCTAGTCCATTGCTATAGCACATATATAAGTACATCGAGCACTTCCTTCCTTCCTTCCTTCCTCTGCAGTCGACAGTCAGTCAGTCAGTCAGTCAGTCAGTCGTAAACACGCCCCGCGGTGAGTGAATCGAAACACCCTCACGATAAATTACATCAAACCAAAGGCTACACCCCCAAATTGCAAACCAGAACCGCACACCGGGCTTCTCACTCAAACAAGCAGCAGGGCTAGGGTTCCACCCGGGCATAGACAAAGACAAAGAACCACCAGACAAAGAAACCATTCGCCACCACCACCCCAACCAGCCCCTGGATGCGGGCGAGCCGGAAACTGAAGGGATTGGAGGGTGGGGGGGGGGGGGGATGTAGGAGGAGGGAGATATAGGAGGAGGGGTGGACTATGTACGTACGGGGGGGGGGGGGTTCTGGGGCGCTGGATACATAAAATATTGCAGTTATCATGTCATGTCGTCATGACCCATCACTCGCCCATCGAACCGGCCACAACAAACACCCGCCCGTAGATGGAGGGCTGGGGGTACAGAGACACACGCCCGCGGTATATATTGTGTAAACACGCACGCCGAGGGTGGTGGTAGACACGGGTTCGTAGGCTACTATGTGTATGTGTAGTCACCAAGACATAGCAGTGGGGGAGTAAGGGCCGGTACTTACCTGCACTGCACTGTACTCTACTGGTTGTGCGGTCTGCATAACCCCGGGAATGTCCTTACCTCCCCCCGGGGCGGCGGTGTTGTGGCTCGGTCCATGTAGGAGGTAGGTAGGTAGGTGGTAGGTACATGCGGGCTATATAAGACTGCTGTATGGGTGCTGCTTAGATCCGAGCACAGTCATGTACCCGGTATGGTTTCTGTACCGTATTGCAAAAACGGACGCGTAGACAAAGGGCGGTCGAGTGATCTTGGGTGATCGATGCTATGCTGCATGAGATATCACTCGGGGGAAATGTATCCTCCCTTCATGGCGAGACCATTATTGTAGGCTGTATGCCAAGGGGGTTGTTATGAAGGGCTGATTCCCGCCTGTGTCGGATCGAGGCGTGACAAGGGTTATGGTCGCTGCCAGACCCTATATCACGAGGGTTGGCTGTGGGTGGGGCGGGCGAGTGTATACCTGTGTGGTGCCCATCCCCTATTTTGGTGTGCCGGTTGGAGATGTGGTATTTTATGTATATTAGTCTATTAGTCCGTAAAGAAATACCGATTGGGTCTGGGAACGAGACTAGTGCCGACAAGTAGTCGAGGGCCATGCCGTATTACAGGGTTTTATATGTACCCGGAAATGACAGCACGCTCCACACTTCAAGAGTCGTAACCGGAATTATCATGGGAGTACGTATAGACAATTCACCTCTTTACCGGTCACATCACAGATAATATTCTCTCGAACAACGTTGTATCATTTCTCTCCTAATCATCCTCATTAAGTACTCCACAGACGCTCAAACACAAAAACAAAATTCTAACCATCAATAAAAACAATGCCATCAAACAAATCACGCTCATGAAAAAGAGACATTAAATAAAAATCACTAAATAACCGTCCGTCAAATACAAACTACCACTTCTCAATACCCATACGGCGTGCTCCCATACGGCGTGCTCCCTCCAGCACCGTTCCTCATCTTCGCCCTCTCCAACGGTGTCACCCCCATATTACCAGGGCCCGGGCCAACCACCGGCGAACCAACTCTGCCGACGGCTGGTGACCCAACTCTGCCGACTACTGGCGACCCAATCCTTCCGACGGCTGGTGACCCGGTCCTTCCGACAGCCGGTGACGCAGTCCTGCCAACAGCCGGGGATGCAACCCTCCCGGCCGGGGTTGCATTTCTCCCGCCATTCGCCTCCTCGATTTCAACCTGCGCCTCGAGTTTCTTGTACGCCTCCTCCACCGCTTTGTCCACGATATCGAAATCGCCCTCAACGACAGCGATGCGCTCCGTCAACTCCTTGTCGGTCTCTTCGTCGGCCTTCCCCTTCTCACTTGCTACGCCCTCAATAACCTCCTTTGCAGAGCCAGCAAGGTGTGCCTCCGCAAGGTTAACCTGGTTTGAAGAGTCGTTGATGAGAAGAGAGGCGGCGTGGAAGACTTTCATGAATTTGATCGAGGTTTCTTTGAGGTCTTTGAGAGTGTCGTATGCGCAGGCGATTTCCCGCTTGGTCAGCGCTGCGTCGCTACCAGGCGAGGGCAGTGTGTTGACAAGTGTGGTGACAGCGGCAGTGATCTCCTCGGTATAGTTGAGTTCGGCATCTAGCCCACGTTCGATACTCTCCTCGATGGTGCTCATCAGTTGCTGCGTACGCTCGTGTTTCGCTTGTGCCGCTTCAAGAACACTACCGGATAACAAAGAATCAGCATCAACACTTATACTGGCAGCGCAAGGGATTACATACGCTTTCTTCTCGCTCTCCTCAAAATGTTTCTCCATGCTCTTCATCTTAGCAATGTTCCCACTTACGTATAATGGCTGGATGACCGTCTTTTTAAACTTCTTGTCCCGTTCAAGGACAGCCAACTGGACCTTCCAATGCCTGTTCTCAATAAACTTGCTCAACTCTAGCAAGCCTTCCATCAACTCCGTCAACTCAGCACTATCAGATACGGCCCATCTATCTTTGCCGGCAGCGGTATTCGGAACCATCGCTTGAACCTCGTAATATTTCTCCATGAGACCCCGGATACCCTCCTGGATCTTGTCGTACACCTTCGAAAACACCTCCGTGCAGTAGATCTCGTACTCCTCTTCCTCTTCCTTGGCCTCCGTCCTTGCTTCTTTCGCCTGAAACTCCGCCTCCATTTCCTTGATATCCCCATACCCAATCTGCTCATCGGTAAATAGATCGTTGGTATATTGCTCGTGCTCCTCTACGCGAGCCCGACGCTCTTCATCCAACTTTCTCCGGCGCTTTTTGGCAGATTCAGCATAAGCACGGTTGATCTCCTCAATGAAACTAAAGTCTTCACCGATACTGTCGATTGTCTTTCTCACGTCATCCAAAACCTTTGTCTCGTTACTCCTTGGAGCACGATTCTTTGGCAATATAGCTGACAGGGCATCTAAAGCTGGATTCGGGGCGGGCGTAGTGGGAAAATAACTCTGTCTCTTCTTATCCGAAACCTCGTCTCCACCATTTGGAGTAGAAAAAACACTTGCGCTCCCACCCGGACTAGGGTACGTATCCTGGGGGTAAGGCTGATGATACCCATCGACGTAGGTCTTACTGCTCTTCAATGAACCGAAAGGGTGAACACCCCCTTGGCTAGTAGGACTCTCCATCATGGTTTCCGACCTCGACGGAGGATGACCAGGGCCAACAGAGTTACGTTTTGGGTGTTGGCCCGGCCCACCAGACATGAAGGTCGATGCTCTCTTTGGATCAAACGCGATAAAATCGCTTCCGCCAGGGGCTGGAGACGGTTTTCTGCCACTCTGGATCACCGGGTTGTATGGTTTGTATATCCCTGTTGATTCGGGTGTCTGCTTAGGCGGTGGTGTAGCTGCGGTTTCGGTACCGTTGAAGGGAGCGTATTGATCTCCAGTAGCTCCAAATGTGAATCTGGTGGGAGAAGATGGGGACGCAGGATTAAAAGATTTATACTCACTCTTCTGTGCCGATGGTGGGGAGACAGGGTCTTGACTAAAAGCAACATGCCCTTGATTCAGGTTTTGTGCGAGCACCGATTCGGGCCGCTTCCTAATGACCAGAGGCTCAGGTGATATTGGTGGGTCCTCCAACGTCACTGGTGTATGCTTCGGTCTCGGGGACTGTTTCTTCGGCTCTGTTTGTGAAACAGGTGTTTTAGGTTTTTCCAGTGTCCAAGGAGTAGTAGGCTGTGCTCCTGCCTCAATGGTTCCAGATGGAACTGAAAGTTTAATTTCTGCCGGTGGGTCTGCGGAAGAATTGCTTCTGGATCTTTGCGTCGGTCCTATCGCACTTTCAGGTAATAATCCAAGTTTATCCTTCGAGTCCTCTTCGCGTCCGTCATACTGTGGTAATTTCCCATATACGCTGCTCTGCCGGCTGGGGGGGTCGCCAAGTGCGTGAGGATACCGCTGACCTCGGACATAGTATTCGTGTTCCATGAAATCGGTGAAGATCTTGAGCTTCTCTTCGTCCGTCCTTGCCGCGACCTCTGCCTGGATCATGAGGATGAAGCGTTGAATGGAGTCGGTGTAGAATTGGTCTAGATTGCCGAGCGGGTCGGGATCTTGTTGTTCCTGGCTAGGCGGCTGGGTCATCGTCACTGATGTGGCAGGAGTAAGGATGGTGGTTTCTGACAGCGCCGGCGTTGCCCCTCCCACCGCTCTAGGTGGGCCTGTGTTCTCAGGGTAAGTCTGGGGCTGAACTGGGGGTTCCGGTTGGTGCTGTTCCTCTGTTAGCTGTGGCCAGCCTCCAGGAATGTGCGTCTCTTGGCCAGGAGTGTGCGACCGAGGCCATCCCCCGGGAACATTAATACTAACTTTAGGGTCTTCAGTTTGTTGAGGCTTAGGCCCCTGCGGGGCAGGAGTTGTGAGGTGGTCTTGTGGAGCCCATTGCTGATTGTCGTTTTGTTTCTGCTGTGTCTGGTTATTTTGGGGCCAGTGCCGGTTATTATCGTTCTTCTCTGCCTGCTGATCCTGCTCCTGAGACTGGTCTTGATGCCAGATTTGGTTGTCTTGATGTTGAGCCTGCTGTTTATCCTGCTCCTGAGGCTGCTGGTCCTGATGCCACATTTGGTTGTCCTGATGTTGTGCCTGCTGCTGCTGCGACCACGCCTGGGTATCCTGCGATTGCTGTTGCGGCCAGGACTGTTGATGTTCTAATTCTTTCAATTTCTCCAAACCCGGCACTTGCACACCCCCTGCTGGGGATTCCGACCAGCTGGCCTTCGAGTCCTTGTATGCATAATCTGAAGTCTGTATCGGGGGTGGTGCAGCGCTAGTTCTTTGTGCACTCGGCGTCCCAGTACCCTTTCTACCACTTGCCCCACTCGAGGGCCTCTGGAAACCACCATGTCCCTGAATACCACTACCGGGCCTGCTACCAAAGAGTTGAGCATGTTGAAACGCATTTCCGGGACCTTGCGGATGCTTTGTATCCGGGCTGGCAGTGAATGCATGCGCGGGGGGTGGAGGTGGCGTAGGACTGTGACCCTCTTTCTGATTCCACCTGCCGCTGCCAGTCGCTATCTCAACAGGGCTGTGTGCCTTCACCGGCTTTGGGTGGTGCACATCGACGGGCGAGATCGGTCTACTGACTACAATGTTGGATTCTTCACTGTTGCCGCCGTAATGTTCCCAGTTTTTTTGTGCGCCCCCGAATGTTTTGGTTTTCGGGGGGGGCTTAGGTTTTGTGAACAGTGGTTCTGGTTGGATCGT
The DNA here is from genome assembly GCA_024713785.1 of Morchella sp. 2018-W45. Lineage (NCBI taxonomy): Eukaryota > Fungi > Ascomycota > Pezizomycetes > Pezizales > Morchellaceae > Morchella > Morchella sp. 2018-W45. The sequence goes on from JAMGYZ010000021.1 coordinate 226,190, forward strand.
GTGGAACGTCTCCTTCCGTTTCGGGGGTGCAGATGAGCCAGTGGTTTGATTTTGCTGTTGCGCGAAATGATCAAGAAATGCAGATGCAGCAGGTTGGATCGGAGCGGCAGCGGGAGGTGGAGTGGCATTTGACAGCGGCTGATTATATTGTGATCCGTTGTTCCAGTTAGATGTTGGCGTGTTCTGGAACTGTTGTGACTGCGGCTGCTGGTATTCGCCTTGGTTTTGGCCGTGGGACCAGTAATTCCCTTGATCAGTCTGGTTTGAGGCTTGCGCTGGTCTTTGTGTATTGTGGTCCGGCTGATACTGCTGCTGGTTGTCGTACTGCTGCGTGTCTTGATATGGATACTGGTGTTGTTGCGTACCTGTATATTGATTTGTGGTAGAAGCTGAGTAGTCCAGGACCGGGGGTGTATAAGTAAACGGCTTCTTCTGCTCTGGTTCTTGGGTTACACCCCAAGCCGGAACCGTAGTTGAAGTGGGATAAACGCCGGTGGTAGGGTTTATAGTACCAGCTTGGTAGCTAGTTGTATTTGAAAGCGAAGAAGGGGCAGCATAACTACCACCCAGATATCAGTCCTCTGATGCTGTAAACGGTTCTCACGAGTGCTATACAAACCTTGAATGATCACCAGCCGGGCTCGATGTTGTATCCACCTGTCCATACGCACCGCCGGGGGTAATTCCCCCATCGTAATATCCATGATGTCCTTGGCTCTGGGGCTGTGAGTATTGTTGCTGTGTTGTGGATCCCCACTGATGGCCTTGGCTCTGGTGGACTTGACCGGTTGTCGATTGTGAATACTTGTTCTCGTCCTGATACTGTCCATACGATGTATCCACTGGGGGAGGCGGTGGTGGAGGTGGAGGCGGCGGCGGCGGCGGTGGTGGGGCCTGTTGCGGAGTGGAGGATTGCCCGTATGGAGAGGGGCTATAGGATGAATTTGGGTTACTGTTGTAGCCACCGCTCATAGGATTATAAACGACGCTCGAAGGTCTTGGTGGGACTGGTGGGACTTGCGGCTGCCATTGTTGAGGCTGCTGTTGTTGACCCCAGCTTTGTGGAGGAGGCGGGGGCGGAGGTGGTGGCTGGTGGTGCTGCTGTTGGTATGGCGAGTGCTGCTGGGCGTAAGGCTGTTGCGGTGGGTACTGCTGGTACTGTGGATTATGGTAGGTGGTTTGTTGTGGGGAGTATCCACCTAAAAGAAGAGGTTAGAGATTAGGGACTGTCTGTAGAAACCGTGTGTAATCTTAATAATTTACTGCGCGATGTATATAGCCACTGAGGACGCCCTTCGTCCCTGTGTCACCCGAGAGCAAAACAAGCACCACGAACATCCTCGAGGTTTTGACTCGTACTTTTCCTCTTCCTTCCACCTCTTGTATTGACAATAAAATAATAACGTAGCAAAAACTCACCCGTATAGCTTGGTACACCTGTCGCGCTCCCACCCATCTGCCCCTGCCCCAAGTACTGCTGTTGCTGCTGGCCGTACATATTATGCTGTTGCTGCGGTTGTTGGGTCGTATCAACTCTCGGACCATTCCACGGTGGTGGTACTTTGTAGATATGATTGTTCGAGGTCATGGAGGAGAGTATCGCGATAATAATCTAGCTCTATTTCTCTCCTTATTGTGGTGTGGTTGTGTTTGTTGATGTAGTTAGTAGTGGGTGGGTGTGCTAGGTCGGGTTCAGCCGCAGCCTTGCTTGCTTGGCCTTGGCAGATACGAAGAGGGGTTGGGCTGCTGCAGTTTACAACACGCGCTTTAGCTGCACTTTGTGAATCTGGCTGGACAACACCTCAAAGAGACGATGGTTCTAGATGCAAGAAGAGCTTTGACCGATGTGAAGATGAGAAGATGATGCTTTGACTTTTTTCTTTTTTTTTTTTCTAAAATGATTTCCCCGCTGACAAGAAATCAGGGTCCGGGGGTCTTTCTTTCCACGTGGGACTGACGTGGTTTAGGCCAGGAGAAGGTCAGTCAGGCAGGTAAGGTATGTAGAGAGTTAAGTAACCTAGGGATCGTACGGGTTGTCGTTGGAATAAGGTAGGGATAAAAAAGAAGGCACGGCGCTTCCAAGGAAGGGAAGGGAAATGAGCAAGGGTGGCCCATGTTTTCGGAAACTGTGGCAAGTGAGTGGCTAGGACACTTGCGATCACAGGAACATACAGGTATGACATCATGAATCGGGCTTGAGAGATAAGCAAACGCAAACCAAACACACTTTTTGCATGTGCGCGTTTTCAGAAAGATATAAACTCTACCCCCCTAGTCCTTGTCACTACTCTATCACGTTCCACTCTTGAGAAGTCATTTGCCCTGTTCCTATCTGCCAAGAATGGCTCCTGCTGAAAAACACCAATCAGTTGAATCAGACACTGACCTCCCACCAGCTAAGAAGCAAGAGACAGAAAACGTGATATCGGCTGCTAGTCCAGCCCCTTCGAAACCTCGAAACCCAGTCTTTGAAGACCTCGCCGCAAAATACCCCACGGCCGAGAAATTGGAAGAACATCTAAAGTCCCTATCCCGCCCTGCTCTTGTGGCTCTAATAATGTCCGGAGCATTTCCAAATGTAATTATGACCAGTCAGAGGTGATATAGCATCAAAAATTGGTACTTATTGATTCATCTAGGCCTCCTCAGAGCTCCGCCATTGCGTCTACTGCCACAAAACATACCATGCATCCGATAACGACCCAGGAAACTGTTCCGTTAAGCATTTCCGCGACTATGTGGATCTCGACGGAGACGAGATGGAGTAGCAGTGCTGCGGCAATCGCTGGTCAGATGCAGACTGTGATGATTGGATGGAAAGTAGCGAGACTATGTTCCCCGACTGCTTCGTGGGGCGCCACAGGTCCGAGGAGATCACGACAGATGATGAGGAGGATGTAGAGGAAGAGAACCAGGCGGATTATATGGTTATGGATAGCACCCCTCAGGCAGATAGTAGGCTGGTATGGTGGAGGGAATGGAGGACCCATGGAAAAACATGCAAGAAAATTTGTTGCAAAGAGATGTTGGGGGCGTAACTATTTATTATATCATATTCTTGTACGTGGTTGGCTATATTTGTAGCTCTTTACGTGGTTAAGTCCTCAAAAGATAGTTTCTTTATACTTAACGCGCCTACAGCATCGGTTTTAGAGGGCAGTCACATAATTTAGTAGTCCCAAGGGCCCCCATATTGTATAATTGATCAAGCCAACCAAGTAAGCCTTCATCGCACTTGATTACACTATCCCAAAACGACTTAAACCTAGTGACTACATATGACCCAGAACCCGCTTACCAGTGTGACCGCACCCTTAAATGCTTTCAAAAAAGTAAGGCATGAACGATTCATCTAGTTATGCGTACCAGTAGGGAGTTTGGGGTTCCTTAAGTGTGGTGTGTATGGTTGGTAGCCTCTGTATATACTCTCATACCACTCTAGATATGCAGGAAGTGGGGCGGCTCATGGGATAGGAGGCCCATATATGCTCGTGTGGCCAACAGTATGTACCGAGTGATATTTCATGAGTTAATCACCAATGCTACAAAAGTATTGCTAGGCCCTTGTGAAACGTTATTCCCGAGATATATGCAAAGTTGGGCCTTATTACTTAATTCCCACTGGGAGTACGTAAGATTAAGATAAGATGAGGTTTGGATTTAGCAATTTAAACCCCTGAGTTTAACATCCTGGAAGCGCATAATAGTTGCATAATCTCCCTCCTGGCTGTGTGTGTCTCTGGGGGTATGTGTTTTTTGATGCACAGTTTACTGCTATCAAAGGCGTGCCATAAGCCCAAAGCTCGAGACGGGAAACAAAAACCCTAAGCCAATATAACCGACCACGAACACTATCGTTTAGAGAGTTGCGCAGACTAAAGAGTTTCTAGCCCAGGCTAACGAACTACATGTGCGTATCCTCTACTACAGTGCACAGTACTGCTGGATAAGTGGCCTCTGGCATAACCTAGGGAAAGATACAACCAAAGAGTGCAAGACCAAAAAGCCAGAAAATAGTGTTTATAATACCAAATTCACAACACGTAGACCAAAGCAATCTAGGATAGAGACGCTTCAAGATACTAACAATAGCATTTTAACGAAAAGGCTATCTAAACTGCGAAGCTTGTATGAAATAATTCATGCTAAATGAAAGAAACCACCAAGTATATCCTCCGCAAGAGCCCCTCATGATGAAACTCATTTAGAAGCATCAAATGAGCTACCCGCGCGAGGATGAAGTCTTTAGTCATGTTTTCATGAATAAGCCCTTCAACCAATCGTTTTGGGCCTTAAGAGTTCTGATTTCCTTCTTGCAAGCTTCTAAATCCTCCTTGCGGAGAGCTAGGTCAACCTCAAGCTCGATATTCTCTCTCCTTAGCTTGACTATCATCTCAAGATACTTTTGATTAAACTTGGTCGTATACTCAAGGTCTTCTTTCAGGCCCAGCATTTCGGCGGTGGGAGTTTTTTTACTTCCGATGACCGAGGGTATTTTCGAGACCCGATATTTCCTGGCACTTTCATATATCGGGATCGATGCAAGACCAGCCTCATCGGCCTTTTTGGTGGCAGTATCGATGTCCATGCTTTCAGTATTTCCGCCCTTTGTAGAGGAATCCGCCCCATGCTTCAGTCCAGTGGTGCTGGAACTAGCCTCATGAAGCCTCGACCAGTTGGGGATGGAGCTAGGGTGGTAACACCCCAATCCATGTGTGCTGGAGCTAGCCTGATGAAGCTTCAATCCATTGCCACTGGAACTGGCCATGGCCTGGTGAAGCTTCGATCCATGGGTGCTGGAACCGGCCTGGTGAAGCTTCGACACATTGGTACTGGAACTACCCTCGTAAATGGTATCCATTGAATATTCTAAGTACACTCTTGTATTAGCTACACAGCTAGCTCTGTGATTACAAAAATGGTGCTCATACCTAGGGATATCTATGGCCTCCTCTATAATTTGAGATGAAAATGATGGAATATGAGGTTTGTTATCAGGGGAGATGTTTTTAGGATGGTGGTTTAGGATGAAGGGTGACGGCTTTGGGATGTTTGGGCTGTATTTATAGATAAAACAAACCAGGCCAGTTGAGCCGTATACCTGTTCCTCAGAAATTCAGACCAGATCGAAAGGTCACGTCAGCTGGTATTTGTACGGAAAGTTGGCTGGTATATCCTATAAGCGCCCTTAATACAAAATCCAGTCACACCAGCTGCCTGCTATATATATACAGCTACACCCCGCTGTGTTAAGAACCTCCTTGAAAAAAAAACCTTTCTGTAGGCCTAAGGGTACACGCTAAGGAATTTACAGAAAATTCTACTTGCTAATATGAAATTCCGGGGAAATACTTATGAAAAACGGATTAAAGTGACCAATCGACTGGCAATGGCCAGAGCTGAGGACCTAATTCACCCTCCATATGTATAGGAAATCTGTCTCTGGAACCGCACCCCATCGATAAAAAATTTAGAACAAACCATCGACAGAGCTGGCATTTCTCTACTGTAATGTGGAAACAAAGTAGCCTTTTAGACCTAGTACATTTTTAGCCCGAAAATATAAGTACATGTAGTTCAGTGACAGGGTTTGGGTTGGCCTTGAATGACCAACTACATCTGCATTCGAAGACAGTCCTGTTTTCCAGATGCTTTTTGCTACTAAAAAAAAAAAGTTTCAGCAAGGATGGCCTAGGTGAAGGAGTTCCGCAAGATGACTCCTGTGAACAGGAGCCATAGGGCGTAAGAATAATTTAGAGAGAGTTGAAACGGGGTTGCAATTGCCTAAAAGATATGATTAAAGACGTCACACTCCTACCATCTGGACTTGATTGTCAAGAAGGATAACAGGCTGATGCGGGATATTTTTGGTGATGTCTTAACAATGGCTGTTAACTCCCATGGCCGGGTTTATCAGATGGTGATGGAGAACAAGGCCAGGAACCACTTAACTCAGCAGGTGTCCCGCGAATACACAAAAAACATGATAAAGTTGATGGAGCGGACTCGCTACATTACTGCTACATTGGGCGGTCTACCTGAGGTCAAAGGTAAGTTTATTTCTCACGCCATATTCATTCTTTTACAGACTTCTTGCTTATCCACCTTTAATTTACTTACTAGGCTCAGTCATACCCTGCTCCGGCTTCATCTAGCGAGAGCGCTGTAGAGACTGGCGGCGCTGAGCCCCCCATGTCGTCTAGGGCTCGATCGACCCCACATATCCCTCCCGGCTCCGGCAATCCTTGGGAAACCGGAAGCCGTCCTTCTCAACCCCGCCGCCAAACGGGTTACAAGCCATTCTTTCCAACAAGCTTTCGCCACGGCCAGATACGCCAAGGACCCTGCGGCCTTGGGGGGGCGGAGAGGCCGGCCGCACTATAGGCCGCCAGCTATACCTCATCTCAAGGGAATTGGGGGGCCTGGTACCACCCATTGGTGCTCAATCAGAGCGCACGCTCCTAATTGTATTTCCCTGGCGGGTTGTGACTAATCGTTTTAAAGATGATGGGGTGGAGGTGGCTATGAGGAGGGGTTTATATTCCAGGCTAGTCAAGTAAAATTCGGACATCTGGAGTTGTTGGATTCCCATAACCATTTGTGCGATAGCACCATAGCGTCGAACGGGTCCATGCAAGGCAAAGAACATAGTGAGATATGGTTCTGTATGGCGGAGTAAATCATGAGATAGGAAGGCCGAGGGGGTTGCGCGCCGATTTTAGGTCTATTATACCTTGGCAGAATTATCCGAACACCAGTCAACTTATGGTAACATATATGTAGGTTAGGAGATGTCCAAGGTTAGAAGACTGAGGTTGGGAACGAAGCCGCCGTGCGCTCAGTGCTTGGGTGATATACTATATCAATAAGATCACTAGGAGCGGCCTGTGACATACCAAATACGCCCACAACTCTTTGAACATAGCCCGGCGCTTTATATCTAAGGCAGTTTCTGAGAGCCATCTTTGAACCTTGAAATCAAACAAAAAATTGATCGGGAACACATAAGACAGAAGCAAGGGGCTATGAGAGAGATAACAACGTACCCCTCAAATGCAAGCGCCCTAACGATAGAAGATCAAGTTCCCCCTTTTTCATCTTTTTCACCGTCTCCCGTGCCGCCAAGTCGCAGATTGCAGGTAAAACATCACATCGCCAGTACTTGGATAAAGATAGGATGACTCGAACAAGATGGAGACCATTGATTCGATATAAAGGCCTGATGATAATGTAGGTATGCGGAGCATAGCTCATAAGGAGCGATACATAGGGGAATGCGGATTGATGAAAAAGAGGGAAGCGGCTGAGAAGGAAAGCGAAGGCCTGGATGGAAGGAATTGATGAAGAAAGGACCTGTTCGGACATAGGGGCTAATGGGACTATTGGGTCATAGAAAATCACTTTGAAATAATTCTACCAGACTCTGTGAGAATGAATGACGTCATTGCACGGTTTGAGCCGCTTCGTTAGGGTTAGTTAGGGTTAGTTAGGGTTAAGAAATTTGTATTTGGTAATTGTGGCAGCATTTCAACCATCTTTGGTAGTATAGTGGTTAGTATACTCGCTTGTCATTAGATTGGTTCGCGAGTGACCGGGGTTCAATTCCCCGCCAGAGAGTTCTTTTTTTTCCCTGTCAGTGATATGGATTAAGCGCATTCCGATTGGTGCGAGGTTCTTGCGCAACCATCCTAAGCCTGAAGTCGATACTTTACGAAATATGTATACAACAGACGGAACAACAAAAACGTACCTCTAAAGGCATCTCGACACCGTGAACCCTGGCCGAGTATGAAGGGTTTGCCACTACAGCTTCATGTATACTGTGGCCGGCAGAAGCTATTTTCCTTTGAGCTGGGTGAGGCATATTAATTAGTAACCTCCATACAGGACTATTTAATCATTAAAAATATTTAAAAGGGTCTTTCGTTCGCGGTATCTGATAGAAATATCTTTTGTACACATGCACAGCATCCTTGTTTATGATTACATCGCCTAATTGATTTTTATGACCAGAAACGTGGCTATTGGGCCCAAGACACCTTAAATGGCCGGTGCCTTCACAGTTGTCTTCCAAAACTACTCAACTTTACTCTTGTTTAATCGAGTTGCCCTTTCCCCTGGAGGCTATCCCTAGTTATTGATCCTAAAGTAATCTTGGACCATGCCTCGCTGCGCACGATCTTCAACTTCTCTTGTATGGGGAATTCCTGTACATCCAACGCATCTTCTTCGAGCAATCAGAACCCATCAACGCCTCCTTCCTATTATGAAAGCCTTGCGTGGATGTCATGCATTTGCCCCTGACCCTCCTCAATCTATTTCTTATCCTAATTTATTACCCCTCCCGGCACCACATGCTGTCTCTACTAGTGATATCCTGTCTCGTAACAAGGGTGTTGCTCAATGTGAGAGAACAGAGAGGCCCTTTATATCTGTTGTGGAGGGCCCGCGGTTTGTGGTTGAAGACGTGACCTCTGAGGTGGTGTCTCCCATTGCTAGGTGCAGTGCAGGGTTTGGGCACCGAAGGAAAGGAATTTCCTCTGTTCCAATAGAGATACTAGATCTAATTGAAATGGAGGTCGTATTGAGCGCACATGAAGAGGATGTACCGAGAACTTTAGTCGACGCAGTTGATGAGAGTTCAATTCCCGAGGGCCGTCAATCCCATCTCAATATGCCGGGATGGAGTAGGGTCTGTGTCTGCGGTGAACGATATGAGGAAACAATGGATGTTATAAGATGCCGAGAGAAGGTGATGGCTGAGGTTGGAAGTAGAGAGGTATGCCTCCACTTCTACTTAGTTTTATTCCCCGCTCACGTTCGGTAGACACAAAAGTACCTACTCAAATACTTTGGCCTGACAACGGCAGTAATATGCACGCCGTTGAAGCATGCAATTGTGCTCCTGATCCTGCCTTCAAAGGTTTCAGCCCTACCGGCACTATTAAATACAATTCCGGCACTCCCGATGCACCCGCCAATCTCTAAGCAGGTTCTCTCTAGTTACCCTCACGGTACAACAGAGCTCACTGGAGGCCGACTACCATTATCTAAAACCTATCTCAGTAGGGCGTCCTCCCATCCACCAGTTATTGCTCCACTAGTAACACCTTCTGATGACTTCCTCGGTCATCTCCATCCAGGGATGTTTGCCCAAAATCACTGGCGTCTCAGGAATCAGAACTCCGGCATTAGGGCATCTTTGGTTAACCCAAGTTATACGTCTCTGACGGAGGAAATGATAAGGAGAATTCGACGGTGTGTTGAAAGGCTTGTATTGTGGAAGGCAGTCCGAATCGCGCGCGAGGAGTTGGGGTATGAGGAGCTAGCGTGTATAGAGCATTTTAACATGACTCTAATAGCTGGCAAAGAGCACGCCAATGGCCCGACAGAAAAAGCAGTCGCCACAAATAGTCACATTGACACATTCAATCAGGGGAGATCGCTGCGGGGTGAGGATAAGAAGAATGTACTAAAGCGCCAGAGAGAGCGGGAGCGAAACTATTGGGGCGCCGCTATCAAGCCGTCTCTATGGTTGTTGGAGGAGTTGACATACGAGCCCTAAACTCGAATGGAGCTTAGAATTGTCTGTTAAGACCTGATTGGTTTTTCATGTACGTGTTAAACTGCAGTCAAGCCGAGAAGATCGGAATAATACACCTCCCCTAAACTGTTAAGTTACGAAGCTCGAACCTGCGACATACATGCCCTAGTGTGTTAAACTTGAGACAGCACTGAAACTGATGTCCTCGTTGGCCAGATTGATGGTGCGGGAGTGAGCGCGTAGGTAACCACTATGAAGAATCTCAGCATCATGCCAAAAAGTCCTACCATAGCCTTCTCAGGCCCTATAAGTACCTTTTGCAAAGGTGATGTCCATATGATCCCTCCACGCTTGCCATTGAATGTCCTGTATGTCCTAGGGGCCTAGGAACTTTCACAGATTCATGTTATGGTCGATGACACCTCAAACGGACTTGCACAACCGAGCACCTGGCGCAGTTCGATGTGCCTAAAATGGCGGCCAGAGAGAAAATTTACTGGGCGAAATGTTGGGAAAAAGTGTTGTCATGTGCTGGTAGTAGGCCCGACCCAGGGTCAGGGCTTTTCCCATCGAAATCACTCGCTCCCCGTTGCCAACCAGTGCCGCCCAGCTTGACCACACCAGGTGACCTTCGCACCACGCCAGCTCGATAGAGCCCTCCCAGTTAGAGGTCTAAATATATGTATTGGATGACTTACCGTAGAAATTTAGATTCTAGAATCTGAATCTGAATAGTGGGGGGGAGGGGTCGGTTTAGATTTCTAAGCCCCAGAAACCTGGAAAGCAGTAATATGATTGGTTGTTCATGAGCCCTTGCCACACTGCCAGAAAATCTAGGTTCTAAATTTTCGGGAAGCCATCCATTGTTCCACATTACAGTGATAGTAATCTATAAATCAAGCAATGCTAATTATATATAAATGTCAAATTTTACAGTTCTTGTAATGGCTCCGTAGCGTAATGGTTAACGCATTGCTTTCCGGTTTGTTAACTGTGCATGGCAAAGATTGTGGGTTCGAGTCCCGTCGGGGTCGTTTTTATTATAATCTGATTCGCCTGATTGGTGCATTATTATTTATTATTTTTTATTTCCGCTACTACGAAGATCTTGGATAACCACTGACCTAGCTAGGCTTCTAATAATATACCGATACTAACCGTTTTCGCAGGTTATTGTGTTTACTAATAACCGCTACCATAACATACAGTATCCGGTAAAATTATTGCGAATGTTGTGGGTTCTCCGTCCTATTGGCCCTTGAAAGGTTTTTTGCTACGAGCACAGACCAACAAATCCACCCTTTTAGCTCTGACTTTCGCAAAAATTCTACCGGGTGCTGTAGGTATTCAAAACCTTAGGCCAATCATGGATTTTGGTCAAAATTGCTAGTTTCAGGGATCGTTTTGCTGTGGGGGCATACAGCATATCTCAAAATTGATGCTTGGCCTAAGATCTTTATTAGTAGAACTGTCGCGGATACTATTTTTAGGCTATCGAAATAGGCCAAGTATTTTCCTTCCGGTTAACCAGAGAAAAAACGGCAAAAAGGTTTGAACAACGATTTCTACGTCAATGGGTTCTTCAGTTTTGCGAGAGGCGGGCAAAAAGGTACATTTTGCTTCCCCGGACAGGCTTGAACTGTCAACCTCTCGATGCCATAAGTATATAACAGTCGAACGCGCTAGCCAATTGCGCCACGGAGAACTGGTACTACCATTAAACTATCTCTACATGGGGGCTTCTATGCGGTTGCAATCAACACTTTTGGTTACATTTGCTTTTTCATGGGGTTTCAGCGACAAAAGACTATCAACTCGAGTTTAGTTGCTTGAGATAAAAAGATTGAGTTCGTTGGTAGAGAGGCAATTCGGGATGTTGGAGGGAAACGGTTAGGGGATTCGTGCCAAGGCCTTTTAACAACCAATTTTTTCACAACCCTGTTAAGGTGCAAATCTGAGAGCACAGCGCCATAGAATGGGGAGCTAGGCTCCTGGATCCATGTTCGAGTATGATTACTTACGCCTGTTAGCACCCTAAACTCTCTGTTAGCAAGTCTACTTATTACGAGATTAAAGCGTTTTACGCGGTGTAGTGCGCTTCATGTGGATTTACTACGTTACACCCCTAGGGAGGAATAATCCTCAAATATATGAGCTTTATTAATAAAGTAAAACTTCTATGGATCTTATTTGACGGAAGGAGCCATATTGGCCTTATAACGTGTTTCACCGGGAAAGCAATCATCACCGGGTAAGCAATCAACCATGACAACAGGACTTTATAAAAATTTGAGATTTTGAGGCTGGAGCAAATCAAGTGTCCGGAAACACTCTCTAGATGTCTTTTGAGTATTTTAGATGACATTTGCTAAGGTTGAGTGGTGAAGGGTGGCTATCGTGATACATTTGTAATTTCTTCTCCTTTTGGGACTTTTGAAAGTACCCCCACCACACCACCCAAAGTAAATATCACCCAAAAACAGCAAAAAGTACTTCCAGCATATTTGGCTTCGTATTAGAACTTTAGTGCTACCATCTTTCATCAACTGGACCCGGTTGCTTTCCCGGTGACGATCGCTTTCCCGGTGAAACACGTTACATGTCTTGTTTTTACCCCAAAGGCGGTAAAGTACGTAGCCACGGAAATGCTACCTCAAAATCCGAACTACATAAGTACTTAATTATTACAAGCAAGATTGATACTCTGGAGAGGGAGTAGAGTTAATATATCTAGGTTTCGCTGCTGCCATGGCCCAACGCTCTCCCTGATTCCACCCCGGTGCATGCACCAGGTCGCGCCTTAGAATCCGTGTAGCGCTGAATATATGACCCACAACCATATACAGCGCGGTAATAGCTTAGTTGGGAGCGTCAGACTGAGGTCCTCGTAGTCTGAGATGTCATCTGAAGGTCACCCCTTCAACCCGGGTTTGCCGCACTCCTTTTACTGATGTTTTCTCGGGGCCTATTCTTTTTATGAGGTGGTTATGCATTAATACAGTTAAGGAGGTTCCGTGGGGCTGCAGTACCACCCGTAGAATGGTGCTGCGTCGTTATGACTGGTGGGGGTGATTGATAACATCAGGTTTTGCGGTGAGCATTGTCGGTCGAAGGGTTTCCAGCCCCCGTTAGGAGCACATACTCCCTACCATCCATAAAGAACTGAAAGTGCAGGTTGATAAGGTAGGGATAGTTTCTATGGGAGAACGGCGTCACTACATACAAATAATATTTGTAACTGTCACTTGCATTTCCAAATTCTTTTAGAGGTCAACAGGTATATAGTTGCACCTGGTATAAAAAACACCAAGGTGAAGGCTAGTTTCTGCTTCTTATAGCGGAATCCCCCCCAAAATCTTTTATAGCAAGTGGGATCTTTGTGCAGCGTTTTCCGTGTATTGTTTCTGTATCCCATAGACCGTCGAGACAATGCTGGCGCCCCTTCCTAAAATCCTAACGAGTGGCTAGTGCTAATAAATTCCATGGTACTTATTGGTGTAGCTTTCGATCTCACATGAGGGGTGTCAGTAACGATAGTTTGTGGGATAGCTGTATGGGCCGCATGCGCACTATATATATATGCTTACAGCCATACCTCGCTATAAGAAACCTTGCTATAAGAAAAACCTTGCTGTAAGAAACAACACACAGGGTACACGCTAAGTACTCTGCAAATCTCACTTGCTATAAGAAATTATTGCTATAAGAAACAAGAACCGCTGCAACCTTGGCGTTTCTTATAGTGAGGTGTTGCTGTACCTCTGGGCGCGAAAAAATTACGTAAACAGCTCTCTAAAACAAAGTTTAGGCGTTCCCGTCCCTAGGATTTAAAACTTACAAAACGGTTAGTGCGAGACGGAAATAAGGGGTCGGGGACATAATTCACTTGTCCCCTATAAAACCTTACTAATAATCAGGGTGCCAAGTCTTATTAGAGACAGCAGCATGCATCGCAACCCTACCCTAATAACATTTAGCACGAGTCTTCATCGAATCTCACTCGGGACCTATCGAGTCTTTGATATGTGGTTATTTTTCCTCATAGTTTTCAACGTTTAGTGGGAAGGGGAGAAGCATAGATAAATCTATTTTTTCAATCATGACAAAATTTATTACGGGCTAAATTATGTCTTTTTCTATATAAATGTTATTTAGCTAGTCCTTGGTGAATCCTATGCCCGCCAGTTCTAACCTTGGTTGAGAGTCTTGAGTGGGGGACCCAAACCTTAATTATTAGCCCTTATGAACCTGTGACTGGGGATCCCACTTACCCTTCCTCCCCCCTCCCTCTTTCCTCTTTTCCTCCTCCCCGCTCGCTCATTGCTCTTCGCTCTTCCCCTTCCACCCTCCCTCCCCACTCTTTGCTCCTCCCCTCCTCCCCCGCCCGCACCACCCCACCCCCCTCCCCCTCCATCTTCGAATCCCGCTTCAGGTCATCTTTTAGATCAACGGATTCATCACTCCTCGTCTCTTTTACCTATCCCCACCATACCTCCTCCATTAGCCACAGATTAATTCCATCTCCATTGGTCGAAAGATTGGTTCTCCTACGCTTCATCTCGCTGTCAACCTTATCTTCCCATCAAAAATTACCTTCATCCCTGGAAATGGATCGCAACTTGATTCCTCGATCCGACGGCGCTCTTCCCACTGTAATCAATAGTTCATCAACAGCAGCTGGAGAGAACCTGAGCCCCCCTGTGGGCGGGAACAATGGTAGGTATTTTCATCACCTTTTATCAAGTGTAGTCGATATTAATCTAAACACTGCTCCGAAGAATATGATCCTACGAATGTTGATCGTGGATCATCTGTTTTAACACCACATACCATCCGTCTGTCCGAGCGCAGGCGCTTGAGGGACCCCGATAGATATCCGCCCCCTAGCTCTGTGCCCACCTTCACCTCTACTCAACCAGGTATATATATTCACCACCTCTCACAAACTGTAGCTGACACTAACCCCAATGTAGCTTTTGAAGAAGAGGGCAATAGCGGATCGGATATTGATCGAGAGCCCCCGGCTAGCCCTAGAACATCAGGCTGGACTACCACGCCTCGGTATGGGAATTATGGAGGTATGATTCCATCAACCTCTATCTTCATTTCTAGTCACTTTGATAAACACGCGTACTACCCATCAAGGACTAGAGCTGACACCAACCTAAACAATGTGCAGCTCTCGAGCTCGGTACCCGGCAAAGAACCCCTGAGATTGTTAGGTTCCCACCACTTGTAGCTACTCCTCTTTCTGGATACATTGGTATATATACCCACACCCCCAACTAAATAGATGATGCTGATTTTAATACCGCTTTTGAAGGAGACGTTCGTCAAGCTGAGCCACCGGCTGCCACACCAGGCTCAAACACTCCGCCATTTGGCCGCCACTTTGAAGGCACTAGGACCATACCTACCCCTCCGGCCAGCCCTTCAGACGTAGGTCATTCTTTACTCAATTCTGCTTAACCTCTACTAATAAAGGTAAATAGGATGGCGCGCCGGATACAGGGGAAGCCCAAGTAATCGAAGCTCACCACCCCGGCAGCTTGCCTAACAATGAGTTTGCTGAGAGCAGCCGTAGCGGGGCTGGCGAGATCAGGAGAAGCCCTACAAGGAGGGCCACCCGTAATAATTCCAGGCGCGATATCGAGATTGCGTTCTTTTTCGCAGGGTTTCACACTTTCGAGCAAAGTGTAGGGATGTTAACCGTATTCGCTTATCTAAACCGTCAAGCCCCCATGGCCAGACCCAGAGAAGGGCCAGACCCAGAGGACTCCGATCCTGTACCGCCATATACACGCCAGAGCAGCAGAACAATCGGGCAAGTCGGAGATTATGACATGGGGAATTCTCATGGGGCGATCAACTCCGATGCTGAAAGATTGATTGAGGACAATGTCTTTCGCTCAATGGCCACTGGGCAAAACTCTGGCTTAGCTGACCAATTAGAAGAAATGAGGATACAAGTATGCATCCATCCCCGTGGGGCCCCGCGTAAGAAAACACTAACAAATGATATCTGTAGGATAGCGAGGATCCACCAGCCTACAAAGAGCCCGGAGCCCAGATCGAGGCTTCCCATGGGCGTCCCCATAGGTTGAACGAATGGCTCACTAGGTGGGCTATGGAGAGAACTTCGGTACGTAAAGCTAGCATGGAGTTGGCCGACGAAGAAGAGGAAGAAGAAGACAGTAGTGAGGTAGAAGAAGACGGTAGTGAGGAAGAAGAAGACGGTAGTGAGGAAGAAGAAGACGGTAGTGAGGAAGAAGAAGATGGTAGTGAGGAAGAAGAAGATGGTAATGAGGATAGCGTGCACTTCACTCAAGAATGGATGACACCGTGGCTGCTTAGCTATGAGTAGTTGGTGAAGGCGCGACGGCGAGGAGCTATCCGGTCCCTCGCAGTAAAGTTTAGTACCTGTTAATTTGTTTGATTTCTTTCCCTTTTCTTTTCCCTTTCCCTCCCCCTTTCCTTTTCCCTTTCCTTCCCCTCCGCCCCCCCCTTTCCCCTTCCCTTTCCCCTTCCCTTTTCCCTTTTCTTTTCCCTTTACTTTTCCCTTTCTTTTCCCTTTTTTCCTTTCTTTTACAAGGCTCGCCGCGCTTCTCAGGGATGGTTTGGTGGCAGGATGCGGTGGCTAGTGCAGGAAGGAAATATTAGAGGAGAAGGATATGATTAGGAGTTTGTATCGTGGCGATTTTTTCCTCTTCTTGACTGGCCTTTAGTTGTATGATTCTGGGATATCGATATCATGTAACAGGAGGGAAGAAGCACATGTACGGCGGCGACTGACCATGGCAGACAAACTGTGTACACGATCTAAGTCTTTAGTAGTACGAGTCCTAAAAATACAATGACTCGTTTCTCTTTCACTCAAGCGAAAACAGGCCCTTGCTCGATGAAAGAAGAATCGGACCCTGAATCATATGCGATCACTCGCCCGCAATCCCCACTGGGAGCAAAAGTACTACTTTGCCCTGTCGAACATATGTCTTCAGTGATACGTTCCCATATATCACAAATATATTTTACACCCAGATGTAGGCTAGGAGAACAAAACTTCTGTTTACAGAGTGCGCATCTCGGTGGTAGTGGGTGTCGGCTTGACTATCTATCCTCACGACCCGTAGCTGGTAATTGTCATATCGTAATTAAAGAGGGCAACCACGCGAGTAAGTGTATTCAAGTGTGGTTCGTTCACTATAGAAGAACCTCTTCTTCTTTTCTTTTCTTCTTTTCCTCTTTTCTCGTTTTTCTTCTTTTTAATTTGGGGGATATAATAGAAGGCTGTGTAGAAGTATTTAGTAATTTATTACCGGCCAATAGAAAAAACACTCTACACAATACCCCACACCAAAGCCCAACCCCCCGTCCAGCATCGTAACTTTATATCTTAATGTGGGATATAATATTATCTCACATGCACAATATCTAAATAATTGAATCTAGTAAAGGTCCACAATTCCATCAATATATTTTTCAAAGGCGCTAGACTACAGGATATAATTTTGAAACCTTTTCCCCCAGTCTCACCCCCTGCACGCTCCAAGTCCGTCTGTTTATCTAACCCCAGGGTCTAAATGCTCGATTACTTCGGTTAATTGGAGCAACGAGGAGCTCGAGGAGGATACTAACCCTTTAGCCACCCACCAGCCGCAAGCCCCATTGCATTTTCCGGATATACTCTGTAGTCGAAAGAGACCAATTGGCAGCGGGGTTAGGCCAATTGCAGGTAAAGCTCCCCCGCCTGCCTATATACACCGGATTAGATTAGGCACTCTTTCTTGCATGGAGGGGTTTTATATCAGCGGTAACATACCAGGCACAAAAATGTGCTGAGTCTATTAAGGAACCGCCCCCCCCCCCCCCAAAGGAGGGATATGGTCCCTGACATATTGTGCCTATGGATATAAACCACATGTTAGCAGACTAGAAAAAAATAGGAATGAGGCACCAAACCGGGTCACCAGAACAGAAGCGACAAAGACGGTTTCCCGTTAATTGCCTGGGGCTCAGCTAGTAGTAGCAGAAGCAGCAGTACGACTACCCTACAAGAGATGCGCAAAGATCTCAAATGCTGCATTGACTAAAGTGTTTTAGAATTGTATTAGCTATGCATCTTAACTGCGTAAAGAAAGTGTTTATGAATATCAATTGTAACTTACCAGCCAGAAACACTCCCCCCCCCCCCAACCGAGGGCTTGCGTACCCTCTGGCAAGATCTGGCAGAGCCACAGGGCTAATCCAATACGCCAGTCAGCAACTGAGAGCCAAAAAATATTCACAGGCCATCGAAAGGCAGCGGGATGATGAAGAATTAATACTTACATTTCTTAAATGGAATCCCTTGGACTCTTCCCTAAATACAGGCACCCCACAAGAGATGAGATGCATGCAGACGTTTGGCAGCAGGGCAGGGCAGGGCAGCAGCAGCAGATCGTCGTTGTCCTCTATTTTCCCCACTGCCCTGCCCGGGCAGTACAATTACCCTACAAGAGATGGAGTATTCTCCTCATCTTTGTATCGGGTTGAGGAGTGAAAGTGGGGTAGGAGTAAGAATATATCGAGTTGAGGGGTGAAAGTGGGGTAAGAATGGTGGTTAGGAATAGGAATAATGAGAAGATGAAGTGGTGAAGGAGAGAAGGAAGGAAGGAAGGAAGATTGGAGGGATTTTCTGGTTTTAAACGTAGCTGCACCCCAGTCTCCCAGTTAAGCTAGCAAAATGCTTACTTACAAAGCTGATAGCCTGATCAGTCTGGAAAATTTGCACTGATGTAGGGGACAATCTATATAGTAACCCCGCACAAACAAAAGGATATAATATAAGTAAAATACCGCTTCCCCGCCCCCATTACGTATCCTTCTACTCTGCTCTACTTAGCAAATTTATACATATAGTCATGGTACCTCCGGTTCCAGCTTTTAAGTACGTACGCAGTCCTCGTTTGGTGCATGCATATAATAGCACCGACTATATAAGTATGGGTGTCAGTCTGGCCGTCCTGTGCGGCAACGCAGCGCCGAAGTTAATCACTACCCCCCCCCCCCCAATTGTGGGGGCAAACGGCCGAATCATTAATTCTAGACTCTTCTAAACGTTAGGAAGGTTTGGCCGGATTTTATCGGCTTTCGAATCAGAATATGGCCGTGCGGAGATACGTAACGTACGTACTGATACCCATATATACCCGCGGCTGCCGGCCCAATATATCCATAGCACATGACAAAGCACATATTTCCTAATCGTCCAACAGCCACTCAACCAGGATTTTATTTACTCCCCAGTACAATATACATCTATATCACAGCCTATCACTCGTCCGAGCCACTCATGAGCGATGATTCGTGGCTGGCCCCTCAGGGGAAAAAGATCGACATTGGCACCTTCTCACTTCATCGACACACATCTATGTCCCTTGAGGTCAGGTATATACAAACTAGTCCAGACCTTGTCGATGGTATGTAAATATTAGGCACATCAATCTTTCAAGCATTATCCTGAGCTAACATAGGCCAATCGAACGAAGGAGAATCATGTAGGGACCACTACATGCAGTTCATAACATGGAGGTCCAACTTCCGTTTCCGCTATTGATAACTACACAGTACAGCACATATAACACACGTGCATATTCATACCACCTGGCCTACCAACCACGGCCCAAGTGAGTACAGCTCAACCAACGCATATTCATATGCAAAGTCAACTCTACTCCCGGCGGCGTCTCGTCGCTACACCCGGTAGCAGGTAGCACAGCAGCCATACACCGAACCAACCCCATAGGACGACGAATCCGCCAATATATATTGTATATACATGAGCTAGCACGGACTGCATTTACACTTAACGTACCCATAAACCAACATAATCAGACCCCTACCACCTCAGGCCTCGCCACAGTTTTGTTGCCCGCGGGCAAGCGTGTAGTCGGCCATGTCCCAGAGCATGTCGATCGCTGACTCGAAGTACGTATCGTCCTCTCTGGCATCGACGGGGAGGACGCTGGCAACCTCCTTCTGCACGTCTGCCCGCAACAGAAACTCTCTTGCCATGATGGAACCACGCAGGTCCTCGTCGGTGATGCTGTAAACGTCCTGGAACCGGACTACATGGCCAGTGTTAGCGTCCCCCCAGCTCCCACAGCACCATAAAAAAAGAAAAAATAACTAACCTAGACTACGCGCAATAGCCCCAACCACCGCCAGCACCGTCGACCTGAGCATGTCCTCGTTGTCGCCGGCCCTCTGGAGCGCACCCCCCACCGCAAAGAAGCGCTTCCGCAGGAACTTGAACTCCGTAAGGTAGAACGCGTGCTCCCTGGACGAATGGCCGAACCTGTGTCCTGGGAGATAGGCTGTGAGGCTGTCCCACATGATGAGGGTGGCGAGCCAGAAGCAGTCTAGCGGCGTCTTCATGTTCCTCGGGACGAGGAGGAGTCGGTCGGGGGTGAGGGTATTGGGGGTCCAGGGGGGGAGGGTGCGGCGGTAGATGGTGGTGGGGGTCGAGGAGGTGGAGGTGGGGGTGGTTAGGGTCGAGGAGCGAGAGTGGGAAGAGGCGTAGGAAGTGTAGGAAGACATGGCTTCGGGGATGGGTTTTCTTTTTTCTTTTCCTAATTGTTTGCTTGGGGGAGAGTGTGCTCAGTTCAAGTGCTGAGTTAAGGGAAGGGGAGAGAAGCTACGGTGATGTTACCCTTCATCTAGGGCATAACATGCTAGTTGTAAAGTGTGCAGTTGCAACTGTGTTCTCAGGAAATGGTATAGTTATGTTTCCTACCTTATACGGCATAATTCTACAGCGTGTCATACGCACTATCGCCACTTTCCTATCTGCTCTGGAACAACAACCGCCCCGTAGCTAATGGAGCGCCAGGTCTGGACCGGGGATCTTGTACTTTAGCGAAAAGATTCCTACATTTTGGGGCCTTCTCTATAAAAATTCTGTATCTTACCGCAAGCCCGCACTAAAGATAGAGTATGTATATACTTCAAGTATATATCCCATCCCAACACAGGTTCCCGATTTCCTCTCAAGAGCCCACTCTCCACCCCCCCGCGCCCCTAAAACCCAACCCCTCTGGTCGGAGAACATCTCGTCCTGTTGGCAACAACACCAATTATCACTCGATCAATCATTGACCGACACACTATTGGGTTAGGGTTACATAAGATGCGGCTCTAACCGAAACCTAACCCTTGTCTCTTGCGGCCTGCGTCAGTCATCAGTCCGGATAAAGTTCCCCCCACGCAAGGCTACGACGCGCGTCTACCCACAGGAAACTTTACGATCAAGAATAATACTCTCTAACCTTCTCCTTTGTCTGTGTGCCTCGTACATGTAAGTATATGTAGGTACATGTATGTAGGACAGCCACCCTGGTTCCTGATTTACAATGCAGGTCGCTCGCGGGAAAGAATCGCCGTGTTTGGAGTAGTCGCGGGAGGGGAAGGTTCCGGAAGGCTTGGAGATGACGGATGTTACGGTGGATGCTTTATGGCAAGCACAAGCGGGGTATGTGAGGAGAGTGCATGTATGCAGATTAGATTTCCTCCATATAAATCAGTCCATGACACTTTAGTGACTCTACTACATGAATATATGCAAATCGCAAAACGTAATAGCATTACCATTTTACCCGACACGCCCCGAGAAGGTCTGCCTTGTGTGGTTTTAAGCTTAAGAGTCTTCAAGGGCTTCCCTGACTTAGGAGTTCCCTGAAGAAGTTCCCTGTGTTAATTGCAGGGAGGAAAAATGTACCTACATTTACGTGGGTTACGTAGATACGTAGCTCTAGAGTAGATTTATGTACTAGCTGTGTAACATTGAAATGTCTTTGGCGAGATCTGTGTTACGTTATAGACAAAGTTGGTTAGTGTCAATTACATAAATTGGATGGGGGTCTGGGCCAACGTCGTGGATTGGAAATACAGCGATGATGTGATGTCTTGCAATGCCTGATCTAGATATACTCTACGATCTGCTTTCATTTAATTGGGCAATGTGAGAGAGTCACCGTGGGTTATACGTACGTACTATACTCTGTTCCGCGATACGAGAATATGTAAGGACAGCAGACTAACTTCGCAGTACAAGGCAGACTTGCGGTATTAAGCTTTAAGCTTCACGGACAACCCACCGTTCGACATATATACACAGGTATACATGATGAATTCGATATATATACATATACAGTATATCTGTACAATATACAAATATATAAGACCCCCACAACTTACCTCCCTCTCGACTTGAACCCACCATCGAAACCCCCCATCTTCACCAGACAAAGGCACCAGCAAATAGAACTCACAATGCTCTCAACTCTACTTTTTCCTCTCCTCCTCCTCACCTCTGTCTCCGCCCAGAGTCCTTTCCCCCCTCTCTCCGGCAGCTACAAGGTCGGTACCACCACTCTCAAACTCACCGACACCAGCCGCACCGATCCTCTCGCTCCCACCCCGCACACCCTCCGCTCTTTCGCCATACAGCTCTTCTACCCCACGTCCAACACTACTACTGCTCCTCTCGCCCCGTACATGCCCCCCGCGACTGCCACCCTCTACGAGACCGCCTACAGCCTCCCCCCCGGCGCCCTCAACTCCCTACAGCCCAACTCCCATACAAATGCCACCTACTCCGGCCCCCGAAAGCCAGGTATCGTCCTCTTCTCCCCAGGCCATCAGACCTCGCGACACCTGCACACCGCCCTTGCCGAGGACCTTGCCTCGTCGGGCCACGTCGTCCTCCTCACGGACTACATCTACGAGGCTGACATCGTCGAGTTCCCCGACGGCTCCTATATCCTCTCCACCTTCCCCGCAAACTACACGGACGCCGACATCCTCGGTCTTGAGGCCACCCGCGTTGCAGACACCCTCTATACACTCGACCACCTCTCCGCCATCCTCTTCTCCATCCCTGGCGTCCCACGCGCAACCACCCCAGGCAAGATCGCAATGGTTGGCCACTCCCTCGGTGGCTCGACGGTTGCAGCCGTCATGGGCGTGGACAAGCGCGTCGCTGGCGGCATCGCCATGGATGGGAAGATCTGGGGGTCTGTCGTCGACACTGGCTTTTCGGGTGCGTTTATGCTCATGGGTGCGGCGGAGCACTACCGCGCTACGTATGAGTCGTGGGGACGCCTTTGGGCAAATCTAAGGGGGTGGAAGAGGGAGTTGCATTTGGAGGATGCGGTGCATTTGACGTTTACGGATGCGGCGGTCATTGTGGAGTTGTTGGGATTGAGGGCGGTGCCAGGGATGGTGGAGTTGGTTGGTGGCATTGATGGTCTCCGCGCGTTGGCGCTGCAGAAGGTGTACGTGGGTGCCTTTGTAGATATGGTGGTTGGCAAGGGGGTGGATAGGGAGGAGGGGAGGAAGACGTTGAGTGGCGCAGATGAAAGGTATCCGGAGATGGAGCTTGTGCAGTAGGGGAGTCTTTGGTAGAGGCGGCGATGGCTCAATACTACCGTCGCAGATGGACACCTGCAGTTTGTAATTCGGGCACTTCTAGTACCTCTAGGATAGATAGATACCTACACACATGTAGCTAGTAGACAATCATAGAATACAACACTTTAATTCCCTCACCTTCGCACCCACTTCTCCCGCCCTCCTGTAAAACCAAGCCTCGAGTGAGCACCCATGATCACGACCCCCAGATCATTACCCCCGCCAAGAACTGATTAACCCAAACTTGCCACCCACCCTAGTAGTACAGCCCCCACTAACCCATCCTGGGCGGAATAGTAACGCAAGATCCCGCTCTAGGATTAGCCTAGCCTGTCATGCTTCATGAATTCTCACTCGGCTCAGTTTTGCTTTTTTGCTGGGGCCAGGGCGTTGCTGCTGGCAGCGGAGCCGGGGTGCGGCGTGAAATGGTATGCCCGCACTTGATGCGGGTTTCTGGGTCTGAGGATATTTCTTATGCCGTTAAACGTACACGAAGTAGTCAAACAATGGGGTGCAGGGCGGTGGGGGTAGTGGGAAATATTGTGGTTGGGTTAATCATTTCCAGATATAATTCTACCGGTAGTGGGTTTTGTTTGGGCGCTTTGTTTCGGAGTTTTTGTTTCTTTTTTTTTAGGCGTGTACATGTATTTAATGACGCAGTGCAAGCACAAGTATGTGACGTAGTAGACTCGTACCCATCCCCTACGAGTAGCCTGTGCGGGGGAGGGCTGGGTACGTACGAGCCTAGTGACGTAGGTGCATGTATACGTAGAGGAAGGATATGCTTGCGGCCGCGATGTATGTACTAGCTAGGGTTCACTATAGCCCCACTTTCTCATGACGGGCCTTGATCGAGTTTCGATTCGACCACCTCTCTACAACTTTGGCCGCCGCCGAGGCTAGGCACTCTACCTCTCTGGAACTTTGGCCGCCGCCGAGGCTGGGCACTGCTCCAGTACATCGTAGGCCGGCGGCGTAGCCCTCAGCAGCCTCTGGGATATAAAAGCCTGCCTATTCTCTCCTTCCCCTTCTTCTCATTATCTCCTTATTACTCACCTCGCTGCATGGTATACTCCCATCCTACCGATCTGTAGTGTATTCTCTCCGCCTCTGCCAGCTTCCGAGAAAAGTCGGTCATTCTTTGATCCGGTCTTTTGAGGATAACCTTGTTGGGTCGGAACTCTCGCTCTCCTTCTTCCCTTTCAGCTTGGTGTTCCGGCTCCCTCATGTCGACACATTCTCCTCCGCCGCCTCCTCCTCCTCCTCCTCCTCCTCCTCCTCTCCTCTCTCTCACCATTACTGCGGCTGTGGACCTGGGACTCAAAAGTTCCTCGTCCAATCAGTTCCATTCTGGTTCCTCCTCCTCCCCCTCCTCCTCTTCTTGAAAGCATGCGTGAATGCTGCTTTTCAAATACACGCTCTTCTGTTGTCTTGGGCTTGGGCTGCGGCCATTCTCCTCTCCGCACTCTTTTATAAGAGAGCTTTTGGGTTGGGCTGGGCTGGGCTGGGTGATTTTTTCTCCCCCAACCTCTGTTTTAACTCTTCCTGGATCCCCTGGTAAGTCTTCTAATCCTTACCCAAGCCCGCGCATAATGAGCTAATATAGTTATAGGGGAACACTCTCTTTTCTGGTCGCTCATCTCGCAACAGAGCATAGCCGCCGCAACTACCTTTCCTCATAGGATTTCTTATTTTTCTTGTTTCTGTCCCTTTTCTCCTCTTTCTCCTCCTCACTCCTCACCCCCTCACTAATTACATGTATTATATCATCTCTTACTACTACGGCCCGCCGTCTTGTTCTTGTGGGGTGTCTGTACTGTCTCCTTCCATTTCATAGAGCTTGTTGTACTGTATCCCAAAGCTCGTGTTCTGTGGGCGCCGTCTGTACCTTTGCCAATTTGTAATGCCATCGCTCCGTACCACGCATTGGTGGCTGGTGGGCCCTTGGTGTATTGGGTCGTTGGGGTGTAAGTTTTTCTAAACCTTGAATAAATTATAAGATCATAGCTAATCACATTTAGTATCAGAATCTTTGTATCATATCTTCCCAGGTGCTGTCCTGTTACTCCTCCTGCTACTCCAGCGTTGCTACAATGCTTCAGATCTGGGGTGCTCCTGCCGTATTGCACTCTATCTTGATTCGGAGGGGGCGGGCAAGTTCCCCATCGGGGATGGAAAAGCCACACCGAACGCTATCCTTCTGCTTCGGTCCCGCCTCCTACATAATAAAGCCAATGGTTCGATCAAATGTAAGAAACGTCCATCTTCGAAAGAATTAGAATTTCTAGATATTATAATACTAATTGGCCCCCAGGATCCAAGCCTTTAAGGCGATTATGAAAGTGGGCTCTCCTGCAGACACTACATCCCACCCATTCGGGGGGGTGGGCCAGTTCCCCATTGGGGCCAGAAAGAAACCCAAGCCATCCTTGGCCTACGTTGATCCCCCTAGATTGCAGAGATTCTTCGGGGGTATGAAGCTCTTAGAACACCCCTTTATATAAGATATGATGCTAATCTGTCTTCAGTTGCCCTATCAAGCTCATAAAGAGGTCATGGAAGTCAGGGCATAAATTGCCAAAGCGGGGATATTTCCCATCCCTTATTGGGGACGGAAAGAAACCCCAGAGCAATTCTTAGCCTACGCCGACCCCCCTAGATTGCAGAGATTGTTTGGGTATGAATCTCTTAGAACACACTCATATATGAGATATGATGCTAATTTAATTAGTCTTTAGTTGCACGATCGAAGCTCAAGAGGGGGCTATGAATGTGGGGGCTCAAAAAGCGAGTCTCCACATTCAGAACCTCCGATTGAAAAGAGATCAGCACTAGGCCCCCATATATTCTTGTAGGGCGAGAGTACTGTACCCCGTTTCGTAAAAGATCATTCCAGTACGGGCTGAAACAATACCGCCATTCGATTCGGTCCCTGTGGACGCCGCACTACGGGGGCCTGAAAGCCGAGAATATACTGCAATCTTGCCCCCAACACATTGGATAGGTTGTCAGCATAGCTATCGTCGTCAATAAATACCGGCCTTGGTTTCTGTGGTGCCCAGAAGCTTGAAAAGTCATATAGATTCCTGTAGGGCGAGAGTACTGCATCAGGCCCTGTTTGGGGCTCGATTACATTACTTCACCAACATCCGCGGTGTCGCCTTTATCCTGCCAGCCTTTGGTTTCTATCTGGGTTAAGCAGAGAGCAGTACAAAGAGCAATATCGATTCTCCTAGGGCGAGTGTACTGTGGCTTTTTTTGTACCCAACCACCCACGAATCTTCGCGGGGCAGTCTAGGCACTCCTCCACACCCAAAGAAGCGAGCAGTCTGACTTAATGATCAGTGTCGGTGGTCATTACCAACATCTTCTGGCCTGCTTGGTTTTCTTCACTATGCGTCACCATGAGAGACCAAGACTTGAGAGATTCCATCCGGTTTAGGAATCGAAGACTCTGCAAAGATTTGTTGGCAGTTCTGGCCCCTTTGATGGTGAGGGGTGGACAGTACGGAAAGAAATATCAATTCTCGTGGGGCGAGTGTACCGCCGAGGTAGAGTTTCTTTCTTTTTTTTTTTTTGACGGTATTCCCGGTGATATACGTTTGGTTGGTGTGCTGTTGCTAATTCGATGTTTAGATAATACCCACTAGCCAGCAATGTCCTTATATTTGTGGACACTCGCAGCACGAGAAAATTTCATTGTCAGTATACCTCTCTTTATATTTAAGTTATATCAAAACAACGGCTGATATTAACACAGGAATTCCTCTTATGGAGTGTCGTCCTGCAAACACCTCATTACCAGGGCAGCCTCCATCTCACTCTGCCCCCTTTTAACCGCCAAACCTCCTTGAACAAGCTGGGCCTTGCATCAACAAAGAGTTCACCTATAACTCAGTGAGGGTACACCCCCAGTTCGCAGGCGGCATTTGGTGGGGCGACGAACAGCCAGCTAGAGATATTCCTTCTCTTGTAGGGCTACTGTACTGCACAAACAAGACTGATGAGATAGGGAGTGCGGGTGGGGCCCCTATCAGGCATCATCTTCCCCGAACCATGATATTCAACCGCGTGGATCGCAAGTATCTCTTCTTCTGTGGGGCCGCTGTACTGCAACACATCTTCTTTCGGTAGCCTAGACGGTCTCTATTAGTCAGTGGTAATGTTTAGTTGTACAGTCAGGCAAAGGAATATTTGAATGACATATTTTTGCTTCTGGCTGGTGGTGTTGTTTTCGTGGGCACAGCTGTATACGTACATCTTTTTGGATATTTTCGCCGTCCACATCCCTCTTCGTCGGTTGTCTCATTCATTTCTTTGTTTCTTTCCCGCATGTGTGCCCCGTGTGGGTGCGTTGTGAAGAGGGGTCGGCTGATCTGGGTTGTTGCACTTGTTTTTTTGAATTTATATAATAAAAAAAACATAAACAGTTTTTACCGTTCTTCTTCCTTGTGAGACTTATAGAGGCCTGGCTGTTGTTGCGGGTGTGTGGTGTGGGGATGTCGTTGCAGGTGGGGCTGTAGTCGATCTTGATCTTGGCATGTGTGAAGTCACCGAGTGATATCTGATGATCAACCCGTGGAGGTACATAATGGTGTAGATGCCCATGTTACTCGTTATCAGCACCTCGTACACGGTGAGAAGCACCCCGGTCTCAGGCAATACAACACCCCCTACATTGCCAAACTGCAAATCCCTGAAGACCAGAAATGCTTTTCTAAAGCTTTCTTGCAACTGGCATATATATATTGCACCGCGAATTAATACATGAGCCACCACCTCTACCCCGCGGAAGCCGCGCCTAGTGAGCCACAGCTGTAGCTAGCTATCTAATAGGACCTCAACCCCACACCTTCGATTACAAGCTTACTGCCTGCCCTCATGCATAGCTAGAAAGCCAATAACACAACAAGCGGCCCTATATCAATAAGACACCCTGCTGACTATGGATCCTTTTAGTATATATATAGGCTCGCAACCACTATTCTATTGGCACTACGGGTGAGAGGCTCGTTCTGAGCGACACCGAACACTACAGTACCGGCGGTGTTCTGCCATCATTCACGGGCTCTAAACCATATCTGGAGGTGAGGTGGGTGTTGTTGCATGCATGGGCAATACCAGTCTGGTCTATGGCTGATCCAAGGTATATATTTAAGATAGTGTTTACCCCCACCTAGGCCTCTACCAAGCGCATGTTTGTGGGAAGAGAAAGGCACCTGTGCAGAGATGTAGATTCTATCTACATAGCAACGCACTACCACCGCCAGCCAGATAGATCTATGGCCGATCCCCCCCCCCCCCTTTCCAACGATATATGCAAGCTTCTCACCGCCACCGGATCCTCGAGCCGATATCGCCTTGCGTGGCGAGAACGATCGAGGGCGTGTCCGTTAAGGGGCTGTTGGGATGGCCCAGTTAATCAGCTTGCGTTGCGTACGAGGCGTGATCTGCTCCTGCTGGCGTATATTGACCAATCCTACAGGCCGCGTGTGGGATGCTCCTGCGGGATCTGGGAGCGACCGCTATGGCCTAAACTTGTGATTTGTTGTAGTACTGCGCTGGTGCTATGCTAGCTGTGGGGTTTCTCGGGTTCGTGTTCCCGTGTCTAGGTCGGTGGAGTTTGTGCTTGGTCTGCGGAGATGGGTCGGTCGCCCTGTCTTGTGGTGTGGCTTTGGGGGGATGGGTCTGGATAGGGTACGTTTAATAATATAGGCCTGTCAATATACGCGCGTGCTGGGGCTGTGTTCGTTTTCGCGCAACTATTTATCTGAACTGCGGCCTCGATATCTAAATGCTAGCCAGAAAACCGATAAACTCCGTTTTAAAGGAGCTATGCTGATCCGAGGGTATTAAGTAGTGTGGTTCCCACTTTTCAACACCCCACTTCAGGGAGGATACTTATATTAGTAAAGCGTCTAGATGGTCACCACCTATGCTAGTCCTCCGCCTCAACCCCCCCCCCCCCCATAACTCACGACATGAACAGAGGGTGTCTGGACACTATATGCAATCAGCCCCAACACTACCCTACCCCCCAGGGACTGTGACAGCTAGATACAGGCCAGCAATTACACACTCACCGTAAATCTCACAATGTGCTGCACGCTACCACCAAGACCATGGCTTCGGTGTAGCAGGTGATATTTCACCGCCGTACATACTGGGTTTCTCCGCTCAACTAAACCGTCATCATAAGAATTATTGATATGGGGCTGGTTCGGTTCAGGTGTTTTCTGGGTGTTGCGGGTCTGGGTGAGCGTTCACATACAATGTCAGGGGGGATAACACACCTCGTTAATCACCATCCTGGCTATCGAGCTTGATTAAATGGTAATTTTAACCAAGAGTTCACGGTCCGAGCGCGTTAACGGGCAGACCAAAACACCACCGGTCACTCGGTCACTCGCTTCCAGGGCGGTGTGTTACCACCCCTAACCCTTGGTGGCGAAGGTTTAGTCATCAAAGAAAAAAGAAAAATAAAAAAAACTATTAAACTTACTCTCTGGCGGGGAATTGAACCCCGGTCACTCGCGAACCAATTTAATGACAAGCGAGTATACTAACCACTATACTACCAAAGATGTTGGTAGTAGGGATAATTTTGGATTTATAACAATATACTCCACCCGAACCCGGCTTCATAACAGAACACCCCCCGTCCCGAATACAACATACTAGGCTCGATTATATGTACTAAGTACATGTATTTTACTGTGCCACGCACTGGTCCTAGAACCCCCTACGCAATACTACCAGGAGTCCCCGGCGTACACTCCCGACTTCAGTTTCATAACACAAGAGCATCGGCGGTAGTAGAGGCCAGTGCAGTTAGAAAGAGGCTTTGAGGTCAGTAACCGAATCGTGTAGTCGGAACATGATTACATGTATTCCTGTATACTTAAGCATGTACACCACCCTTCCGTCCTATAACCCCTCCCTTCGATTTCTCAAATAATCGAAGTTACCTAGCACCCCCCCTCCCCACATTCAATAAGGCGGTACCCGGTTCCTGGACCCATTATCCCCCGTGGTACGTGGTGGAAAGTCATAGTGTAGGAGAGACAAGTTAGCCCTAGCCGTGATCATACATGTAGTCGTTTTCGTGGGTTCGGAGTTGGGCAGCCGAAAGTATGCTCTGCGGTTCTAGTTGACATCAGAAACTGAATACCCACTCTAGCTAGTAATACAAACCTAGTCCTGTCGAGCGATCGGACTAGCTTTTACCAAGGCCCCCGCTTGCTTAATGGTTGATCAAAAAAAAAGGGGGGGGGGCCTCGCCTCTGTGTCCCGGAGAGAGGAAAACCAGATTAGAAAAAGTACTATTAGTTTAGTGGTAATGCTCTCTTGCTCGGCTGTCTGAATACTTAAACTGCAATTGAGTAATATAATGTGACAAATTTATAAAACACTAACTTTTATTAGGGTTATTGGCTGGTGAACCAGACCATACACGCTTCTCCTTAATCTTTACAGTACTAATTACTCTTTCCCCTCTGGAATCCATTTTTTGTGTTGAGTCGGTTGTGTAACCGTATGGAAGGTATGTACAAGGCAGGAGCGGAAGGATGGAGGCAGAACCCATATCGATAGTCCAGTCCATGACCTAAAAGGACCTAATCATATAACTATCAGTAATAGGAACTTGATTATCACTCGAATCATAAGGCTTAACCACCGCTCGATCCCACACTTCCTATCGTTCTTCGTCTCACGGATCCCTGACCCACCCCCACCCAGCCCCCAGAATCAAGTTCTTGGAAAACGACTCCTTGTTGCCGAAAACCGGAAAAGATATTCAAAATAAACTTCTGGAAGAACATCATAATATTGGATCTGGGATATTAGCGTTAAAAATTCCCCGTGAATTAAAGCAGGACAATACCTATTCAGTACTCGCAACAACACCGCCCTCCTGACATGACCTTCCCGCCCCACAAACAAATCTTCCAAGACCTTCCCCAGCCCAAAATATTTTTGGAGCCTTTCTCCAGAGATCACAAAGGGTTTCCCATATTTAAATCCGAACTAAAGCAGAACTTGATACCCATCCAATTAACTCTCAATCTTTAAAATCAAGACTGAAGGCATGTAATATTACTTTACCCGCGCTTTTCCCTCGCCCTGCTAGCCTAGTGCTGCTCGAAAACTCTCCCCCTGTTTAGTTAGAATTAGATTTAAAAAAAAGTATGTAGGGGGCTGTGGTAGAATTGAACTTACTTGGAATATTCCGGAGCCCCCATTTGATATTAATAATGCGCGATGATGGACGTATAGAAAGTTCCCAAAAGGCAGAACGAACCCCTATCGTGGGTTTCTATGATTGTCAGAATCCTTTACTTAAATTTAGATGAAGAACCCATACCTAGCATTCAGCTTGCTAATTACCAAGTTCTCGATAGAGAGAGCACCCAAACCTTTGCTCAATCATGAGCTCGAATGCCCTCCATACAGGGATAGGAAGCACTATCTCCGAAAGAGCGACTTTATTTAACCATTAGTAAGGTTTTTCTTATGTATATGGAATAAGCAGGGCTAGAAAATCAGGTAGGTTCTCTTACCGCAACTCAAACGACCCAAATCACGGAGGGCGAACGGCCAGGTAAATGTGGTATTATTCTCCAAAACACACAATACCATCTACGTTGGTCAGCTTACAGCATTAATAATTCGGAGAGAGTTACATACATTTGAAGTGTTCCCGCACCAGATGTACTCACGGATTCCCATCCAACAGGGGAATATTTATATACATATATCCTCTGGGAGGTCTAGTATCCGGTTCGATGAGTTGATTCACTCGAATTGTGACCTTAATAAAGGGCTCAGGTAAACTCAAATAATACCACCGCTTAATACGCTCATTAGTTTCTCTATAGACGATAGTAATAATAGCAAGATAGAGGGTATTATTCACCAGTGCTTGCAGGCGGCGAGCAAAAATAAACACCGGGAGAGCCACATATATGAATATTGTGGTCGTTGCCTAAATCGTCTAATCCATACAGTTAGAAATCAGAATTCCTGTTGAATACACAGTTTGGAAAGAAGTTACATACTGATTCAGGGCCAACTCTGGCACTAGGGCCCAAACTAATACCCAAAATTAACGAGAACTCCCACCAGAAATTCGGGTGGTTACTCCATACCATCTTGAGCCAGTCCCATTCTACGACACAGGAATCTATTACTTAGCATCCTGTATTGGTAACTCAGGTGAATCTTACATACGTGATGTCCAGCCTCTAAGGCAAACCCCCAAAGACATGATAGCTACAGTTGGGAACCACTTATCCAATAAACGTGGTTGCAAACTCTGGCCTAAGACAACTCGCGTCTCTCTTAATATAATTGAGGGGCACAGGGCACACAACTCTCCATAGGCTGTCAACGTCTGTTAGTCCATGATGTTAAGAGATAAATAGAAAGGATTTAAGGAAAAAAATACTAACGTGCAAGTATCTCTGCAATGCAGATTCAAGCTGCTATAAGCCTTCGTATTAGACAACGCCTGTCTCTCTTACTAATGCTTTGTAGAAGAAAGGATAGCTACTGGTGAAGAGGGTCAGAGTTAGAATAAGCTTTATTGGAGAACATGTATAAACATTATCAACTGATTAACATCGCACGGCCGTTACTTGGATGATTCAAAGGCTTTGATACCCAAGTAGGACGGTTTGGCTGAAGCTCGAAGGAGATACTCACTTTCCTATTCCTTGAGAAAGAAGAGCCACAAACCGGAGATAGATCTGTTGATCATCTCAACTTTGGTTTCGACACAGCCTGATGGGTTGGCTTGGATGGGCTCAGAGAGAAATAGATAACCTCTCATTTAGAGACAGTTCTGGATAAAGAATGGGATACAATTCGGTCGAATAAATTTTGGTGTATTATTAGAGAGGGCGAAGAGTAGGAATGGGGAAGAGGGATAAGAACGTTTTATTATGTGTCCCAGCGCTAAGACTCCCGAATAATCATACAATAGTATAATCTTAGGGGACTCTCTGCATACGTATACATAAATCAAATCAATTCAAACGATTAATACAATAGTATTATTGTTGATATAATACTGTGGCCCTAGGGACGCCCTGTGACGCAAGTCCATCGCGGCGTTGACTGTTGTACTAGAGAGATGACATGGTTAATCACTTCATGTTGGCTCGGGCGACTGCAAGAAAGTTGTAGCACACTAAAAAATATTAAAAATTAAAAAAACAAAACAAAACCACAGCCATGCTTTCGTAGTAGCTTGTCTCTACAAAACCCCACCGAAGATTCCCTCCCCTCTTCCATTTCCTTTGCCCTATGATCGGCTACGAGCGGGCCGAGTATAGGCTGAAGACAACGCCTGTCGCTCTTACTGGCAGGGGTGCTCCAGCATCTGACTGAAAAAAGCCAGTGCTGGGCCCCTACCTATTGCCGACCACCGAGCAACCGGACCGAGTGATCTGGTGTGGTGGTCGTCCTTCCGATGTTTCGGGGTTCTGTGTACAGGACCCGAAAAATTTAGAGCACTATGCCCTACCTTCGAAAGATCGGTTAGTACATGTTTCATTAATTTATCAATTGGCGGAGAAGCTTATTTACCTCTCAACTAAATGGGCCTCGAAGCACAGAGAACCCCGCAGCAGGCAAATCTGCCATAGGAGGCCCTGTAGGCCGGCCCCATTGAATGAAATATCTATAGTAGTAAAAATTGTCAGTATAGAGAATCCCCTACGAAAAAAGAATGTTATGTTATCAAACTGGTATCTGACGTTGAGTAGATTGCCTTGGACCCCCACAACTATATCAAAAACCGCATATTAGCAACAACACAGATAAACGGATGAAAAAGTAACCGAAAGTGACAACTTACTATCTGATCTGTTTTGTGTGGTATGCATATGCATAAACACAGCAAGCAGCAACAGAAGGATATATATCGCCGCCCGAAGGGTCGGTGATATACCTAGTCCCACAGTACAGCAGCCCTACAGGAGAGGAGAGTCTTTGCAGTACAGTTGCCCTACAAGAAGTTTTTGGACATCAGGCGCTGGTATGGAAAGAGAAAGGAAGCAAGATAGTGAGAATGATTAGGATTGTATAACTAGGTAAGTCGCCTGTCCACTGAGACCTGCCCTCAGTGTGGGCGCTAGTATTAGGGCTGACTTGTTATTTAGGGTTATTGATTCCTGAAGGGCAAGAGTGCTCAGTAAGCGATATAAACAGTCACAGGAGCAGGTGTTAGGTATCATATATACCTGGCATTGCTGTTGATCGTGTGCTTAAGCCTCGGCGAGGGCCAAAGAGCTAAGAAGTATCAATACCAAAGACAATAAAACACCTAGAGAGGTTCAAAAATGATGTTTTGCGTAAAGCAAATTACCTCCCCCATATATCATGCATGTATTTACGAGGACTATATATTCATTATATTAGTGGTTGGTCTAATAGACTTGAATATATGGCCATCCAGTTCCGGGATAATAGCATGATGAGTTATACCCACAGCAGTATTTTGATACCCAGTTCAAATCAGCAGCAAGGCAAAGAGGCTCGAGTGAGTGACCATGAATCACTCGACTGAATTTGCTTACATCAATCATATCACATCACTCGACTTCAGATTTCTTCCGTCAAATAGATTATTATAACCGGGCCAGGGGAATGATAATTTTATAGTTAAATTTAGTTCCGTCTCACTTAATTAAGTACCTCGAAGGACATATCCCCCACGCGAACGCGGCTAATCATGACAAATCACTCACTCCTCCTTATGTAATTATACCCACCTCGGTTTAATAAACTCAACCGACTAAAGTCCTCCCAGCTATAAAGGCTCGCGTTTCGGTGACTCGACACCGCCCGCCCAAACCTTCGAGCCTGCACAACCGAGTACCTCCTGCCACACGTAACCTCAACGCTCCAACGAACAACCGCCCCCGAATGTCATCTCCCCAGAGCAACGCACAACGGACACCAGCACCAGAGCTCTGCCGCCCAGCGCCCCCACATCCACTTAACCTCCAGCTCGGTCCCGGCACTCGCACCCTCTCGAGTCTAAGTTAGTGGCAGCTTCATCGGTGTTCATCCGGAACCCTGGTCACTGTACCTTCAGAATATGGCCCAAATATAGACCACAGCGGTACCCCAGTTGAGAGCTACTACGTGTTGAGCACGCCGAGGTAAGAACGAGCAATGATACCAGAGTGGATAGTGCTCACAACAGACTTCGAACAACTAGGAAATGACGAGATACAGGGCGTACTTCCTCAGAGCCAGACATGCCATCCCCTTTCACAAGGTAACTAGAAGAGGAGAAGGTGGTGATCCAGTCTAATTAAGTAGCTTCCAGCAGGCTCACATTTTCTTAGTGGGGTTTGGGATACGAACACCTAGTTATCGACTAGACATCAATAGCAGAAAGAGACACCCAAACTACACTTCTACCTACATAATTACTCTAAAGTCTGCGCTACAAACACAGCGGCATCTATTCTCTAGTAAGCTAGCTTTACACAACCCACCAGGAGCCTCATCATCATCATACCCTTTCCTCTTACCCCCACTTCCAGCCCCGACTCCCTCTCAGATACACGCCCAGGAAGCCCCTTTGCAACTAAAACAGTAGACTTGATATGAACGAGCCGGCATCACTAACAATGATATGATCCAAAAGGGCCGTGCTTGTGAATATTCACTGATATTACATATGTTAACAGCACCCAAAGACTAAATATGCAACGGGGTGATATGTATTGTGGGTGGCGACATGCGGTTCTTTACCATGACTGTGTTTAGGATGCGTTTGGTGTGGTTGTGCTTCATGCAGCGCTTTGTCAAGAAGGGGTCTGTTTAGCCACCCGGCCAATCAAATAGAAGGTAAGGGGAGTACAAGCCCAGATCGCAGCCAAAGGGCTATATTTCAAGCAACGATGGCAACGATCTAAGCAAATTTCAGAGGCCATTCCCAGTTTCTCTAGGCCAATGATAACCCCCCATTACGAGGCTACAAACCATTGACCCCCCTCAAGCTCCGCATAGTTTTATTCACAAGTCCCACCCCCAATCCAGGACGAGACACTCTACTCTACTCTAAGTTATCTACACTACATACATATCTACACCCCTCATCTCTCCTTCCTCCTCTCCTCCACGCCCTCCACCCCCTTCCCCCAGTTTCCAGCCCTCCTCCCCCACCTCACTACGCTCCAAAAATGCTCAATCCCAAATCTCGGCGGCGCCTCAGGATGTCTCCGGAACGGACTAAACGCTACCCCATCCCTCTTATGCTCGCTGCCCACGGGTGCGTCCCCCACCTCCCCGCCACTTACTATCTTCTCGTCACTCACCACCTCACTGTTCCCAGGCCTCCCTTCCCAATGCCTCTCTACCACTGACGGCCGCCACTTCACCCCCTCCCACCAGCCCTCCCCTGTCACCTCCCACAGACGGCTCACTGCACGCCGATACGCAAACTTCTCGTCCTCGCCCGTCCACGCCGCCGCCCTCCCAAAGTCAACCCCGCCCGGCGCCGCAGGCTCCGAGCGGCCGGCACCATCGTACACCGATATATTTGGGCGGAATGGGGCCGTGAGGTCTTGATGCGACTCTGCATACACCTCGGCACTGAGCGGATCAGAGTCACCGGACATGTCCCACTCGCCTTTTTCCTTCTCTGTAGGTGAGGTTGTGGTGGCGGCGACGGTGTCAGGGAAGAAGAGGTCGTCGATGCTCTCAACGGTAGTGGAGATGGCGAGGCGGACACCTGACTCGTAGATGGCGTCAAGGAGCGTGATGAATCGCCGGGCTTCGTTTTTGCGGTCACTATGTGTGAGTGGGGGGATGGAGGCGATGAAGAGAGTGTGGTAGTGTGAGGTGAGGGTGATGTAGTCAGCAGGGCCGAGGGGGGCCGCGCAGAGGTCGGCGAAGGTGAAGAGGGCGATGCCGGAGTGGGCGTGGGGGATGTGCAGGGTGCGGGTGTAGACTGTGAGCACTGCGGGTTTGAGTTCGGGGGCGGCGGGTGAGGATGCAGAGGCGGCAGCGAGGACGGCTGTGATGGCGGTGTCCCAGGCATTGGGAGGTGAAGACGGCGTGAAGTAATATTCGGGCATCCGCCCGTTGGTCTCTGGGTCTGACTTCAATTCTGTCGTTTCGGTTTCTGCGCTGGCCTCGTCGCTAAAGCCAACACGCCACCAGCGCCGCCCTCGAGCTTCCC
Source organism: Morchella sp. 2018-W45 (assembly GCA_024713785.1). Taxonomy (NCBI): domain Eukaryota; kingdom Fungi; phylum Ascomycota; class Pezizomycetes; order Pezizales; family Morchellaceae; genus Morchella; species Morchella sp. 2018-W45. Next base: position 263,386 of record JAMGYZ010000021.1, read on the forward strand.
GTCGCCAGTCTTTCCCTCCACCTATATCCCAGTACTCACACCTCGCTCGCAGTGCGGCCAGAAACCCTTCAAACTCGCGTTGTCTGCCCTCGCCCGCGCCTACTACCAAGTCCTCCGCGCGCCGGTTCGAGCTCCCCACAAGCACACCTCCCATCCCCCAAAACCCTACAAGCAGGCCACTGACCAGCTTAGCGGCAGCCCTGTCAGGCATCTGGAATTCGTCTAAGAAGAGGATTGGGCTCTCCATCACTGTTGCGCGCGCAAGACGCAGAAGCGAGTACTCGTTCTCCTCCCCCGGGAGCGCTCGCGAATGCCGTAGTGACTCGAGGGAGGTGATGATGTGCAGCATGAAGGCATTGAAGTGCCAGCGCTTCTTGGAGGCTGTTGGGAGGGAGTGGTAGAGGAGGTCAAGGAGCATGCTTTTACCGGTGCCAACCTCGCCGCTGAGGAGGAGGCCTTGGGGCGTGGTGAGCTCGAGGGCATGGTCGGCGGTGGTGAGAATGCGGATGAGACTTTTGGAGTCGCGGTCAGCACCCAGGAGGTTTGGTATGAAGCGGGGTGGTGGTGGGGAAGTGGTGTCAAGAGCACGGGCGAGGGAGTGGAGGCGCGTGTTGAGGTACGGGGGTGGGGTGTAGTCGAGGAGGCGGTCGTAGACGGATTGGAGGATGAGGGCTGCGCGGTGCTGGTTTGGATCGGGAAGGAGACGAGAGGTGGCAAGGTATGTACGGTAAAGGTGGAGCGGATTGGTGATTGTGAGGGAGGAGGCAGCAGTGGAGGAAGGAGGCATTGCTGTTGAGGTAAGTGAGCTATCGAGACCTGTAGATTAAGTTTTTTATGAGCAATTGATGGCCAAGGGCGGTGAGGCCTGTGCTTCCTGGTAAATTCCAGGACTTGTACCTCCCAGTGACTAAGGAATGGGCTCGATGTGCCAAAGGAATAAGGGACGAAAGTTCATGATATGGCGAACTGCCCTTATAGATCTCCCCAATAGCCTCTCTTCAAGATGCAGAAACAAAGTGTGAAAAGAGAGCTCCAAGCAGTGCCCGAGGGGGAAGGGGAAGGTGAGGGCGGTTATGAGAGAAAGAGAGAGGGGGGGGGGGGGGGGCAATTGAGATAAAGATTGAGTGAAGTGAAGACGATTCGATTCGATTGAGAAGAAGAAGAAGAAGGAGAAGAAGAAGACTGTGATGGTGGGAATAGGTTGTAGTTGACCTCTCTTGTTCCCCGTGACAGATTCGTCGCCGTCGTCGGTAGCAGCTCGGCTGTCTCAGATGCAAGGTGGCCCAAGCTCTATTGACCCTTCTTGGCACCCATTACTATTTTACCGCCAAGAGTCTACATTATCTGGGATCAATGATAGCTCTCACGGTAAATCTAAGGTTTCAATTGGATGGTTAGCTGCCCCAGATTTCTATAGGCAGAGAACCGAGTGTGTTAAGGGAGATGGCATACATATACATTGACAAACCCCACTGCATACATGCATGTACATAATAACGTCCCTCTGACCAAGATAAATATTTCTTCTCTTTCTAAACTACAACCCCACGCGAGCAAGGAGGGCCCAGCATGCCGCGCAGCGGCAGATGGCCCCGACTACGTGCGAAGATGTTTACTCCACATCATTGCATTCTTGAACTGACGATATGTGGCCGGGGGCCGCTCCTCACTACATGTAGTATATATACATGTATATATAGCACCACCAGTCATGGTCTTGAGCACTACAGGGGTTATATAACTGCATCACGTATAATACATGTATTTAAACCGTAGTGCAGCGTTGGAGGCCCGTGGTCAGAAATCCGCCCAAGAGCGCTTCCTATGCATGAGCTCATGGTCAAGTATTACGGCTTCGTGGCAGGTTGTTCTTGTACACATATGCCCATCAGCATCGTGTGTGATTAGGATCACTAAAGGGTAGGAAGGTCAATGGGCCGGTTAGCACTCCGTATTTATAAGCCGGGGAAGAATTAAGGAGCGTTTTTTTTCCTCTTTAGGGGGGGCCCTGGGGGCTCACTCAAACCTCTCCCCACTACATTAGATATCGGGTTAAGTTTTCCCACTTGATAGAGGGGTACATGTCTAGTAGGCCACCTCTAGTATTGTAAACTTAGAATCAAACCCCTTATATAAACGTATACATCATGTACTTACATGTACCTACACATGTACAAGTATGTGCATGTGCACCACGCATACATCCTACATCCAACGATCGAACACCTATCCCACAGAAAGAAACCGAAACCTATGGATTAATAGGCCGCAAATCCTCTTCTTCTCCCTGCCAGATATGCCGTATTTCATATTGCCACATTACATGTAACCAGCGCTAGTCTATCCATCACCGACTATAAATTCAGCTCTTTTACCTCTCTCCTCCACTCTCTCCACCACTCATTTTATCCCCGAGAAACTGCCTAGCCTCTGGATTCACTTCATCCAATTTATTCTTTCTTCTCAGGCAGTTCTCTCTCGTCCTGTACGCAGCACTGCTTGCGGAGAACTACCTTCTCCCCCTGGTGATAATTGTGTGCCCTCTCTTCCATCTTCTTCCCCCATCATTCTCTCTCTCTCACCCCGAAAAGCCCCATCCCCAGAATGCCTGATTTCTTGGGTATTGTCTCAAGAAACATATTGAAGTCGAAGATTCGGCGACTTTCGGGTTAGTTATCTTTATTCCTTTTTTCTCCGGCTCTATATATCCATTACATGTGCCTATACTAATATACAAAACCAAAGTCGTTGTTGCAGATGGCTTTCATGCCAGAGAGGGGCCAAACCAAAAAAAAAAAAAAACTATTTCCCAAACGACCACTTCGGGCTCTCACCGTAATTTTTAGGTGCCACTGTTAGATGTCATTCCTCACTTTACTGGTGTGTAATAATCTCATTCTAACTACTTCTTCTGTCTTTATTTCTTTTATCATCTTGTTATTGCTTCTGCTTTTTACCACCCCCTTATCCTTGTTAGGATACTCCTTCCAACTGGGTATTTTCTAGTTTTCTTTCTAACGTAAAATTTTATACAGGCTTTACTTGCTTTACAGTAAATTCCCTGCCGCTGTGTGCCACACTTGCTTTACCGCAAATTGTGTTTCTGGGTCTAGAGTATTCAAGGTCCTTACGGTATGTTTTTTGTTCACCCTCCTTCCAACTGGATATTTTCTAGTTTTCTTTCTAACGTAAGATTTTATACAGGCTTTACTTGCTTTACAGTAAATTCCCTGCCGCTGCGTGCCACACTTGCTTTACCGCAAATTGTGTTTCTGGGTCTAGAGTACCCAAGGTCCTCACGGTATGTTTTTTGTTCACCTCCCTCCCCAAAGCTAATGTAACTTCTATATAAAGAAATTATCTGATCTGAGACTAGATAGCCCTCTGCTAGTCCAATACCCTTGATTTAGACATCCAATTAGATTTATTATTCAAGGTACACCGTAGTACCAGGAGGATTAGTAGGAGGTAGGAAAAATAGAAACAAGTATGTTTTCCCCTTTCCTTGCCTTTTATTCCTACCCATTCTAAAGTCCAGGGCCAGTCCTCTAGCAAAGTTTATCCCGCAGATATTAGGAGTCTCCCACTAGCTGTTCTTGAATAACAACGACCACGAAAAAGTATTCTATTCTTCCTTTTTCCCTCCCCCCCCCCCCCCCCCCCAACCTCTCCTCCTACTCTGGCTCCTCTATCTCCTCCTCATCCTGCCCCGGCCCTTCCTTCTTCTACCCTCCTCAGTTTTCTTCCTCCTCTGTCTCCTCCATACCCTGTCTCTTTTCTCGCCTCAAGTCTTCTCAATAAAGTGGTTGACTAGCCTTGTGGCTGGTTAGTCAAACTCGTTCCGACAACTCAGGTGCGGTTGGATATAATCCTGAGTAAAACTATTCCCCAACTACAGGCTACTACAACAATTAAAAGACATCATCTACTGTTATCTTAGAGAGCATCGAGTGTTTGAGGCAGCTGCAAAACATTTCTCAACTCAGTATAATATAACCAAGCATCTTAACTAGCTGTCCCCAAGACTCTCAAGGTTCTGAATCCGAGTAGAAAGCAAAGCCATAGGGTTAATAATATAGGACGAGTTAGCATTTGAAATATACATCATATTATTATATCATTCTTTTAATTGCTGTTCGCTTTCCGTGATCAAAAACTTGTGGCTTTCCGATTGAAACTTACAAAACCAATTCTCAGCTCCCTATATATATATATGGTATTTGCCTCCCTATAGCTATCAATCCACTCTAAGCATCCAAGTCCCCAGATCTATTAATACCGTACGAGATTCTGTTTTTTTTTTTTTAAAGTAAAGGTGGCTTCATAGCGAGTTAAGGTTAGTTTTATCGGTGTGTTATATTAAGTATATGTCGGTATCTATTTTAGCAAGAGTATATACCCTATAGCTACATTTCCGATCATTGACACAAACCCCAACAGAAGAGCTTAGCGCTGTAGCGGGTATATATAGACCTAGCTACAATTCCTCCGCAAAGCTTAAATTAGGTACAGAGAGTGTTAATCTCACCCCCCAGTACCACCCCAGCAAAGCCGAGTCTTTGATACTAATCCTAATCTAGTGCGGCTCGGGGTAATCGCCATTAGTTAAGACCTAGCTACCGTAAATTAAAGCTTTTGCATCCACGATCATGATAATTGATACAAGTCCCATCCAAGACGGCTGGTTACGGAACACCAGCACGGCATGAGCCGAAAGGCCAGAAAGCTAGATTTAGCTTTATATCCACAAACAAATTCTAGCCCTAAATTCCCATCTCTCCTTTTTCTATCAACCCCCCTCTTATTCGGAGAAACACTCAAAGAACCCATAATGCACATTTCCATCAACCACCCCGTCTTAGTACACTTCCTCCCCCTCCCCCTCCCCCTCCTCTTCTTCATCTTCCAGTTCCTACCTTTCGCCTCCACCTCCCCCGCTTCCGGAATTCCTAAGTACACTGGGAAGAAATGGTGCAAAATCCCTGAGGAGTATTGCATCACCCATGATGGTATACACCTCCTTCTCACCTCGCTCGCTACAATACCCGCAAGCTGACTAGAGTGACGTATATAAGGCTCCGATAAGGTATGCTACATGCCGTTAGGGATGCGTTGTGAGAGGTCCGGTGAGATAGTGGATCTCACGCAAACAACTACGGAGACGGGTATGATGCGATTGTGGGGACTCTTGATGGGTTAATGGGACTGATGGGTGCGGGTAGTTACTGTCACGATCCAGTTTGACGAGATGGTGGAGACAGGGTTGCCGGTGTTTCAGTTTGTTGATGAGAGTAATGTTATGAAGTCCATAGAGGATGGGGAAGAAGAGAGTACGTAGAGCCCCTTAGAGAAACGGCACACGTACTATCTTTTATCATCCACTGATGTTCGCTATCTCTGTAGGGAACAAGACCAAAAGTGGACTAGAAAAAGAGGAAACGAAGGAACCTCCTGAGGGCCAGATGCCAGGCGCACTTGAAGAGCGTGCAGCTCCAGCTGCAACACCTATTTCGATGCTCTATGCTTATATGGGAGAGCTCAGTATTCAGGATGGTGCTACGCCTTTACCAAAACTTGAGAGGCTCCCAGAGTCGGATATTAAGTTTGTGGATTATACTGAGCTCGATATCCCTTTTATAACTAAGAGAGAAATAGAGGAGGGAGTGTTTGATGATGGTATGGAGACCCCCCACCCTATACCAGAACTTCCAGCAGGCCATTAACACCTCCACCCCAGCACACCCACCAAAAAGCGCCTCAACACCCCATCCATCTGCGCCTCCGAGCCAAATTTTCGTCGCCAGGCAGTCCCCCAAAACGGTATGGGCGGAAAAGCCCGTCCTAGAAGTTAGCTGTGTCGTCCGCCCCCGCCTTCTCTGGGACGATTTTAAGATTACCTGGGGACCAGCCTGGAAGGACGTGCCAGGGTGTAATAGATTGTTCCATGCTCTTGGTAAGCGTGGGCTCGTGACGGGATACAAATGTGAACAGTTTGCGGACACGATGACGAACTCATTTTATATGGAGGCGAGGGGTCATAGGCCTCGGTTCCCGAAGATTCTGGTGGCCGATGCTATTAGGGAGACGTTCTCGAACGTACTTTGAGCAATTAGTCCCTTCATGGTATTTAATAGCTAGAGAGAAGCTAACGATTACTTCTTTTAGGAAAATACACTCTACTATCGCGGATATGAGAACTCGCTGCTGTGTGAGAGGAACTCGGATGGTTGGTTCTCGAAGAAATTATGAGTGGAAACCATAGCAGGTTTTTCTTCTGATTTTATAGCATTGTGTCTGTTAATTGGTCATATCCTGGGCGTATGTAGCTTGGTGTTTCAATTATTTTGCTTGTTTGCGATTGGTATTCTAACTCTGGAATTTTTTGGCTGAAAGGTTGTTTACGATACGCGATTCAGTGGTGTAGTGGTATCACGGGCGCTTGCCATCTCTTGGATGATCTGCGCCCGACCCGGGTTCGATTCCCGGCTGATTCATCGAGTCTCCTTTTTGTCGTTGCCCAGATATAGTTCTTATTTCAACGCCCGTAGCAAAAGGCTTCATCCTTTGGATCATCATCACCAACCCCCATGCTCCATTTCTATTTATGTCACTTGAAACTAGGAATTGGCGTGCTAGATATCAATCTCCACAGCCCCTGATATACATAGACTGTATATGCCTTTGAGGCCGATTTCGATGAATCCCGACGCTATTAGCATCCCACAATAAGCACGGAAATAAAAGCATCTCCCCACCACGTCAATACCAGAAACCGAACCAATTGTTGGACCAGTGTAGTCGTTTTTGCGCTCTTGGCCGCTTCTTTCTAAACCCAATTCTCTTCTTACTGCCGTAACATACCCAACAAATAAACCATTAAGACTACTATATCACAGTTCTCCGTGGCGCAATTGGCTAGCGCGTTCGACTGTTAAAAAGCAATCGAGAGGTTGACAGTTCAAGCCTGTCCGGGGAAGCAAACCTTTTTTTTTCCCTCCTCCTCCTCGTTCCCCTCTTTAATTAATTCGGAGGTTGCCGCCGGGTGCGTAATTGATTAGATTAGATTAGATCTATGGGGTAGCTAACTACATGTACTCTCTTATCCCTGGGCTGGACCCTTGGCTCGAGAAGTTTAATAAATAGAGGACAGTGTGAAAATGTGGTTGTATCTCCCGCATCTCAGTTTTAACGGAGTACATCCAGCACAAACCCCTCGCCAAAACCACACCACCAGTTAAGCTGAATCCGTCTTGGGCAGGCAAAAACCCCACCTCAGATTAGAGTCTCTGTTTTTGATCACGGGCTAACGTTATTGTAGCGTATTATAGCTTCTGAACCTACATTTCAATGCACCCGGATGCTGCTCTAGAAGGGTTTTTGGCTTGATCAATTGACTTTGCCAGTACTTGCTCTCACAGACTAAGCCAGGCACCAAAACGGGACGCCCCGGCCGTAAACTCGACGGAATCAGAGATGATAGTATACTACCTAGCTTTGGGCCACAAATCACCCCCCCCCCTCCCCAGGTTTAACTTGGGGGATTTATTCTACGACCGTTTATGTAGTTTTGCGATCCTCGGTCCCATAGGCTTTCCCTATAGCTACCTAATTAATTGTAACTCTATCTAATTAAATGGGGTACGTTACAGGTATTCTGGCTCAAGGTCCCTGTGTCATGGATAGGCTGGGCTGCGCAACTTAAGTGGTCGTGAAACTCTGGGCCCCCGAGCACCTAGAGACATGTGCCATGATCAGTGCACGAGTCAATATATGGGGAACAGACTTATCATTTTCAGTCTACACTCCCATATACAAAAAGACAGCCGACGGAAGAGATGTGTGCATCATGTTGATTTTCGTCCCACATGTAGCTCTATCTTTTATATTCAATCAAGTGGTACGTACGGACATCAATCGTTTGATAGCTATAGGCCGCATGTCTTTATCGCCTTCTAAATTTACGGTAGAGAGGGGGTAAGATTTAGCTGCGAAAAACTACAGGGACCAGAGTTCGAACCCATGGCGCCCAGCCCATATAAAGGCCGATTATTTTAATGTGAGGGTGTGGAATTAAATGAGGGTTTGCTTGTTCGAAATTAATCTTCCATCCCCATAGAACACATGTGCGTCTCACTAATTAATTAGGATTTTCGTTAAACGATGCTAAGATTATAGATATAATAGGGCTATTTAGCTTAATGCGCAAATAATGTTCCGAGGATATAATGTTGGTCTGATGCAGCAACGTGTTCTAAATCAAACAACAGATAAAACCCGGCCAGCCTGACCTCACCTCTACCCAGGCCACTAACGATTCAATACATCCCCAGTCCACCGCTATCTTCCCCATTGTTTGCGAAATTTTCACCAACATATTCTAATACCCTCGCCATGGAAACCCTAATCACCTCTTATATAAACACCTGGCGTTCCCGTCGGGTTTCGCCACGGACTACCAGGTTTCGCACGCTTACTCCTAGTTTGATGGAATACCTGGGGCTGTACGACGAGCTGTTCGATCTGTTGGAGAACAGTGGAATCTACAGGGCCACCCACAGGATACCCGTCGGCAACGGAGAAATCCACGAGTGGGAGTTCTGCAGAAATTCTCATCTTGAAGACTCCGAGTTCACTGACAGCTAGGGGGTTCTTTCTCATTGGCGTATGGGCTTCATTCGGCTATGTACCTAATGGTGGATTGTGGGGTTGTCAGCGAGTTGTGGACAAAGATATGAGTAAAACTAGCGAAAGGTTAGTCCCTAGTGAGAACTAGGCGAGGTTTTGTACTATAAGAGAGAGCGGACTGAAATTTTTATATAGATCTTCATTTAAATCATATTGTGCCTCCATGCCTATGGTCGAAGTGGGGAGTTCTAACATTTAAGTGCCGCTAAGTACAGATTTCCTTCAGCTTTTCGATAGATATGACGTCGTCACTCGTTGATACCAATAGCTTGGAGTAAGGAGTTTTAATTCTAACATTCCACTATAACTGATGTCCGCTCGAGTAATGTGGCAGTTACTCAGGCTATGCTATTACATTTGTCTCGAATAAATCCAATTTGATGAATCTTCAACGACAGCGCAATCCTAAATATTCAGACCCACTCGGCACCTGTTTCGAGACAGCTATTATGTTATGTACATGACGTAGTGATGGAACTATAGGCGGGCCGATGTCCAGCCTTAGAAAATCCTGCTTATTGAGCACGACGAGGAAGACTTTTATATTATACCCCTCGGAAGCACCGCACCTAGCTATGCATCGGATCAGCCCAACCGCCCATCCCCCTCTAAACCCTACTTTCAGGAGCTAGCCGGCCGCGGTACAAGTAGCAGTCTGCACCCCGAGGACCAAACAAGCTTTGTCGATTGCCAGAGGTCCTACTTTCGCTAATATTTGGTTTATACTTTAGATAGCATTCAATGCCGAGTGTTCTTTTACCAATATTTCTGATGGTAGATACCTGGAATGAACCATTTTCATTTCATATTTGCTGAATTCATGCATGGCAAATTGCAAAGCGACCCTGGCCCACAGCAACACGCATTTCAATCATTGACCCTAATTCAACATTGAAGCTTGGCAAGGTTCCTTAGGGATACCCCCCACTTGAACCGCGAGACTTCCCACCCTATTCAAGATTCAAATCAACCGCAATTATCAAAACCAAACACGCCGACATGAGATCTCACCACCACATAAGTACACCCAAATAATCTTTTCCTTGCCTCTATCACCCACCACACACCGCCCCGCCTCCATCACCACCACAACTACCTTCATCATCAGCACCATCTTATTTTGATCACCCAGCTCCTTTTTTTCTCTTATCTAACAACTCTGAATCCATTAACTCATTCTAACCAGCCGTTATCTAACACAATGCCATCTCCATCCTCCACTAACACTAACCCACCCCTTATCAATACTCACAAAGAAATCATCTACCTCAACTACTCTCCACGCTGCGACAGCTGCATCTCCGCGATGCGTGTAGCCGCTTTCCTCGCCTTTGATACACACGACTACACTCCTAAGAATCTCGGCCACTCAGAACACCGAGACGGCGACGTTGAATCGGTAAGTACTGACTCGGAGACAGGATATATCCCTCGCGTTGCCAACGGGAACTGGAGGATCGACGTGATGAACAAGTATGGCATTGGATTGAGGCGACAGAGGGCGCCCACGAATAAGCAACCCCGGCCATCAGCCCAGCAGGGGATAATGTCCGATTCTGGGCTTGGTTCTAGCCTTGAATCCGCCGATTCCACTTCTGCAGACTCCACTTCCGCAGACTCTACTCATTCTGATTCGCCCAGCCATGGCTCCAGCACTCCTCCCATTTCGGGCCCTTCTTCTGGTTTATCCTCTCGTGCTGGCCCAGCGCCCGGTGCTCCTACAACTCCCAGTATTCCCGGACGTTTTGTTTCTTCTATTCCTCGCCCAAAACCCCCCGGCCGCGGATCCAACCATCCCTCCACCTCTAGCTCGAGTTCGGGTCAAACCTCTGGTGTTGGTCCCAGGCCTAGGCCGGTGGCTAAGATAGGTCTAGGGAACTTACTGCTAGCTCCTTTGGCTCCGATCCGCAACCCGAGAAAGGAACAGAAGGGAAACGGCGGACATGGAGAAATTGGAAGGGAGAATAAAGTCGACTGTCTCAAGAAGTTCTCTCGGGAGCTGTAGCAGGCCAATCAACATGTACTCGGAGTGGCTGGATATCTTTCCCCTTTGGAGCTCTGGATATCTATTTGTACGCTTCCGGGTAGATTATAACTGAAAGAAATATGGCCGAATATAAAGCGAGTGAACTTCGCATCATGACAAGACACGAATAAACCCCTGCGCAACATTTCTTCAGAATGTTTCTATGAATGCCCAAAATTCTTCTATATCAGCTAAGTCTTACTTATACTAGCCGTGGCTGGCCTTGGGCTCAATAGAGACTACTCCGTGGCCATGGGTTTGAGCGTATTGCGTAGAAAATTAAAAAGACTCTTGCCGCCCACATGTTTCTACTGCGGTATCATTGAATCATTGAAACAGCCATCACTTAGCTCTAGGTCTTGATAGTCCTTGAATAGTAAACTTGATGAGACATGTCTAGGGAGTAGAGGCTTTCCCGCAGAACGAGCAATGAAAAGTGGCAAATAGAAGCAGAATTTAATCCCCAGTAATCATTGCAATATCGATATTCGGTGTTTAATTATGATATACTTATTAGCCTCGATCACGCAGGTAACTACAGACAAACAGAAGTCCAAGACTATTTGACAAATCGAGCAGCCTATACCTCCCAGCCCATACATCTATCTCCATAAATTTTCAGGTCTCCATATTCTTTGATGCCCCCGCGGCTGGTAGTTCCATAACATAAACAAACGCAAACGCCCCGCCGCAAAACGCTCCAAGCTGGTCACGGCACACCCTATTCTCTCTTAACTTCAATAACAAATCCTGGTTAAGCCTCGTTGCAACCCATCCCTCCTACTACACGCAATTAATAGATTAAGCAAAAAAAAATCCTTCCCACTACTAAATTACCAAATCGAGTGACATCTTATGTTCGCTATCCACTAAAAAGTTTGTCGTGAGTCTAAATTTATAGTTGCTTATCTAGGAATACAATTTTTCGATGAAAATCTACGCTCGACCCCCGGTTAGCAGTGTATACCAACGTACATCTCCTTGAAACACTACATGTCTAGCCGATGAGACGTGAAATGGGTCAAAGATCTCCAAGCCCACAGATTGAGGTCAATTGGCTGACGTCACTGCTACCGTCCCATCACTGCTGGCTCATAACTCATTGCAACCTACGCAGCATCAACTATGAAAAGTATCCGCTACCGTTCGTACATGCCCTCCGTAATATTTCTACTACTAACAAACCTTGTCCACCATTATCTAGAACTCTTATCACAACAAGTCCTCTATTGCCCGTGGTGTGTTTCACTCCACTACTGAAACTTGACGCCGCTGGGGATCGGACTGGCTTCAAAGCTCCGCGGCTGTTAACACTAGGCCGTATTTCGGGCCTCCGCCGCGAGGAAGACAAGCACCTTATTCCAGAACATATGCTGATCATGAGCACATGACCTGTATGTTTTTGAGTTCACACTCAAGAATGATCCGGTGTCTCGGAGCTTTGTCTGGGCGCTGTCCCGCGATTTCGCAGGGCTTGGTACCTGCGATTGAGAGACAATATATTCAAAGGCCTGGACAGGACGTTCCGACAAATTCGCAACTACAGCTTTAACGTGGGTGCATAGCAAGATATCATTGGTTGTAATTCATTGGAGAGCTAGATAAATTGCTAACAAACTTTGATAAGAATAGAGCTACTCGGAGAAATGTAAGCCATACATTGTTTCAAAATATTCTACGAGACCAATCGCATCACTGAAACACATGAAATACCGTTTCACCGCCAGCCATCCATGGTAAATTGCCTCGATAAACGGACAGTCACATGGGAATTCGATTTTCTGAGCATATGCTACTATGTAGATGGATTACTGTGCTTGTGCCCTACATTTGGGTCATCAGAAAATATCCCGCCCATCAAACTTCTCCGCCACACAGCCACACAAATTTCGAGTGATTCACCATGAATCAACAACCACGAGAGACTTATTTAGAAGCCAGCTAACCGATTTATTTACTCGTAGCCTAGGGTGCGGGTAGGTGATGCCGCTCCCGATCCCCCGGTGCGGTACCATAGAGATGCAATATAAAGTCGCGAATCTAATCGAACGTACATATCTTCAGTTACTAATTTATCCATGAACTAGTATAAGATCTCCTGGATCCCGCATCGCCAAAAGTATTCCCCTGATTGACAATTTATTAACTACCGCAGCTTATCCTTCGGGTATAGATATGTGGTACAGGCAGGTACAAAATCTTTCATATATTGCTCAAGATCGCCATGCATGAACTCTTCAAATAGTAACTTGCGGCACACGATAATAGGCCGCGCCGCATTAATATAGCGCTCGCAAATCTACATACGCGGTAAATCCCTTCCGAGTAGGTACATTCGTTCACGGGGTGGAGACGGACACTGGGTGTTGACGGGCAGGGATTCTAACTATGAGCACTGAGAAACAGCCAAGCCTCTTTTTAATATTTCTTATTCGTTGCTCGTCAACACCCAGTGCCCGTCTTCACCCCGTGAACGACCACTCAACCCATCCTTTTGATCCACCTTCTGAAACGCCGCGGGGTACTTTATTCACATCCCGGCGTTGACAGGACCGGACACGACCCCGAGCACCGCCCTCCAGAAGAAGAGAGAGTGATATTGAACGTTAATTCGCCGATCAATTGAGCTGCCTTAGCTACCGGCGTTGTCTTACACTCTGAGACTAGCCCTTCAACTATTCCTGCATGCCTGGCAAGCGCGAAGAATTAAGGCAGAAAAAAACTACATTCATAATTCATGACCCGGATAGTGGACCCACTTGTGGGTAGAAAAGAGAGAGAGAAGCAAAAAAAAAGCAATCCTTTACGGAAGTTAACGTGATGAGAGAAACGTGGCGGTTTTGACAGTATTTCGGGGTGGGCGGTTGATTGCGATTTTACGCAATTTGTGTGGTCAATTGCGTTCGTCAAACAAAATCAGATTCATGGGGAATAAATAATTTGGAGGAAACATTATGATGGAAAGTACCTTCTCCGTCAATCTGGGGGAGGAGGAAGATGGTACATAGGAACGAGGATGGGGAAAAAAACGACCATACCGTATACCGCATCTGCATCTGCACTCCCTAGCGTACCATTGTTGGTTCCTTACGGGTACCTTCTGCATCTTTCAGCCACCAGCGTTCCTGTGGGCACAGTATGTGCATACAGTAGGACCGTACCTACATGTACTCTATTATATCGATCCTAAAGCACTCTGCCTCAGCCATGAATCGTACATACATCATCTGCCCATCTACGATACGCGGAAGGCTTACATAGTTACACTATGTAACATCGCCACTCTTCTGCGTAGCTACATCTAATTAACTACCCAATCATTCAGCTTAAAGGTGGATTACTTACCAGTACCTGGGATAAGCTGGTATCAATTGCGCAAGCTTCCCACTACCAAGACTACAAAAATCTACTCTAACCAAAGCATACGTTCATCCCCTATGTCCATGTAGGTACAAGTAGGTACCACCGGGTGCCAATACGCAATCGCAACTCTGTATCTTGTTTTGTTCAAAAAAGCAAAAAAGATCCAACATGTCTACCTACGCCGCACCCAGCTCTTCTCACCGAAATTGAAATTGAGGATATGAATGGAGGGCGCACAGGCTCTTACGCACGGACAGTTCTGGGCTTGGCACGTGCCAATGTCCCAATTGAGATCTGGGCAGCCGAAGAAGTGTGCGAGGAGGTACTGAAGCGAAAGATGGTGGCTTTCTCTTCTTCTACCCTACTTTGTGAAAACCTGGTAAGAAACCATGTTGCTGGGAGAGAGGTCATGCCCCTGATGTAGGTATGTACATGTAGGTACCGTCGCATGCACCTCCACTCTACTCATTCTACTCTAGAGTCTGTTGTGTTGGAGTAGACAGCATGTACTCTACCTACATGTAGGTACCACATATGCAGACGACGGGAGCTTGCTTCATGTGCACAAAGAAGCTCATCGTGCATCGACCGCGAGCGTGATGAGGCCAAAGTACTAGATAGGTAGAGCTCCGGTACCTGAATCCTACTCAGAAAAAGGGGTGGGGAGGTGATCCATCATGGATGGGTGGCACCGCATCCCTCGGTATCCCTTTCTCCCTGTTCCTTGGAGCGGACCCTGACTGGCAGCCCGCACAACCGAGGAAACGCTAGCGACGGATAGGGAATGGTTGGTTGGGGTCTGGTGTTGGATTTGTTGACCCGCGTGAAGGGGCGAGCTGCCCAAAGTGGGGGGGAGAGAGAGAAATAAACTGCGACTGAAGAAATCGATATAAATTGATAATTGCTTTTTTGGGGGGTTCGTCGAATGAACTTCTCGAGAAAGGGGGGGCAGTGTGCATGGGATGGCAGAGATGATGAGAAACATACCGCCATTGGATAACAGAGTTTTAGCTTGGATTGGATTGGAGGGGAAAAAGGCCTTTAGTTGGTGAGAAACATTGAGAACTGCCCTGCAGCTGGAGGGGGGGAGAAATAAAAGTAAAAAAACAAGAAACAGCTTGAGCGATATCAAATGCAGGTAGAGGGTAAATGCATATGTTGTAGGCATGATAGGGTAAACAAAAACAGAAGCATGTATGGTATCAAAAGTCATAATCATCAATCATCTTTATCTTTTCTCTAGTTCTCTCTCTTACTTGGAATATCTTTCCTACGCTCTTCGCCTAGGTAAAGAACGAGTAGGTTTTTTTTTTATTTTATCTTCTTGATCTGGTCTTGATATTTCCTAGACCCTTCAAATCGTCTCGTCTCCAGTTGCCTTCTAGACCTTTGTTCCTCCACCGTGCTCGTTCATCACCGTTTCCCGTTTCTAGCGGTAGCGAGTGAGTGAGAGGGTCCAAGGAGAGAAAGCTGTGTGGCCCAAGCCCTCGATCATCTGAAAGCCCATCAGCTTGCTTGCTTGCTTGATTTGCCCGCGGTTTACTTGCCCCCCCATACCTGGCGTTCGCTCCACACACCTACCTCCACCCTCTCCACCCTTCCATCGCTGTCTTTTCAGCATTCGCCTGTGCGGAACAATCAGCAGCGTCCATCATCATCATCATCATCGCTACCATAATCACCACCATTGTCCAGGACGATCACCATCATCATCGCCTCTCACTCTGATTACTTGCAGGCCGCTATTCAAAGTACTCGCTCGGCAGTTCACATACATACTCTATCTTCCCGTCGGTGGTGGATCACAAACACTCACTTGCTCTCCCGTAGGTTCCACGATTGGTGTAAAATTTGTTTGATACCCTGCCGTCCTGCATTTTTCGACATTTCTTCTCGTGCACTACATACTGTTTTTGTCCATACAATATCTACTTTAGATAGGAAAAGAACCAACATCATCCTCTAATCTCTAAATTTGTCCCTCCTCCCCCCTCCCCACCCTCCCTGGTACACAAGAGCAAGGTACATCCCCGTCTTCCAGTTATATTGGCCAAAGGTCGGCTCCATACCAAATTTTAAAAAAACTCATTGCTCTACCGCAGCACCCTAAGCTGGACGGTTGACTGAGCTTCGATAGTTACTTAGCTGCATATGTGTGCATTTACCTCTACATTTACAGTTCTGACTGACTTTGACTCTGGTAGTTGTAGTTGTTGTTGTCTGGGTAACCCTTACTTGCCTTGCAGAACCGTTGACTTTCGATCTTCCCCGTCTGTCTGTCCTGCCTGCTGTCCGTCCCATCCATCCCTCGCATCTCAACCTACCTGCATCATCCTCGATTTCCTCCTGCTGCAAAAAAAGAATTATCGCCCGATAATTCGCTCTCTCCTTCCCTCGCAGTAGTAGCAACGTCACCACATCCCTACTCACTCTTTACCCATCACCCGCGACCACTGGTGGCTCCACCTTTTGCTTTTCTTTCCCTTCCTTCTTCTTTTAGAGACCCCTTCTTTTTTGACGGTGGTGATACTACTACCTCTACTACGTTCTGAAAAGCCGTTCACTCGTTTGCGGCTCTACTTTACTTGCCCACGACGCCTCGACGACAAGGAACTAAACCAAGACGAAAACGTTTAAACGAGCGAGAAGAATCGGGATAGAAAAAGGATCTGATCTTATGCTAGGAAAAAAAGTAGAACAGTGTTAGATTTTCTTTCTACCGGTTGTTGTTTGTTGCTTGCTTGCTTGCTGCACCCAATAGGTACCTACCCACCCTGGCCGGTCTGGATTGAGAGCTTTGCAAGAAAACAGTTTCTCCTCCCTGCTTTGCCTTGTCCTGCCCTACCATGCACCACCACCCCCCCACGCAACAATATCATCTTTATCCACTCCCTATTTCCCAAAAACCCTGTGCTGTCGTTTACTGATTCACGCTCTTTTTTTCTTTCTTTACGGAACGATAGATTGATAGATTTTCCCCTTCACACCATGACCATGACAACCACAACTTTACCACGGCCCCCACGGGCCTCTTACGTCGGAACACCGGCATCAGGTCTTCCTGCTCTCTCACAATCACTTAACCCGCGAGCTTCAGTCACCTCCCTCCGAAAAGTATCGCTCCTCCCACAAACACCACGAAAACCAAGCGGCCTCTCGATCGTCCCCAACGGCCGACCAACAACCCCATCACTACCGATCCCGAGCACACCCCAGGGCCCCCGAAAAGTCATCAGTATATCATCGTTTCCACAGCCACCGAAAGGCTCGGGCAGATCGAGCTTGCCAAATACGGGGTCGGGATTCTCGGAGTCGTTATTAACACCGACGAGTCCGTTGAGCAAAGGCCTCGAGAGATCACCGAGTAACAGGGGGAGTATTACGGGTAATCCGGGTGCGGGGTTCGGAGGTGCGGGGACTAATGGGGCTGCCGGGGGTAATGGCGGTTATTTAAGCCCCCCACACTCCCGGAGTAGTAGTGCGCAAGGAAGCTATTCTACAAGTGCGACAACGATAGAGGCTTCACCGAGCCCCAGCGACGATCTGCGAGGGTTGTCAGACGACCCGAGTGGGAAGGAGCAGAAGGGGAATGTTATCGTCTCAGTGAGGGTAAGACCCGATGCACCCGATTCTGGGGGAGGTGGAGCACCCAACCCGGAGTGGATTGTAGATGGGCGTTCGGGAAAGGTTGGGTACGGAGGAAAGGACGGCGGGATATACGAGTTTGATAATGTATTTGGGCCGGAACAGAACAACAACCGGGTATATGAGCATTCTGCGAAAAGATTGGTACGCAGGGTGATGGAGGGGTATCATGGAACAGTTTTTGCGTACGGAATGACGGGAACGGGGAAAACGTTCAGTATGCAGGGAATAACGAGCAGTCCTGGTGTCATCCCACTAGCCATCACGGATATCTTTGCTTTCATTCGAGAAACACCTGCGAGGGAATTCTTGCTGAGGGTGAGTTATCTGGAGATCTACAATGAGCGCATTCACGACTTGCTGGCGTCACAGCCGGGAGGTGCCGGATTCGTGCCCTTGGATCAGCAGATCAAGGGTGAGGAGATCAAACTGCGAGAAGACGCAAAACGTGGAGTGTATGCCACTCCGCTGAAAGAGGAAATAGTCCAGAGCCCGCAACAGCTGTTGCGTGTCATCGCACGGGGAGACTTGGCGCGGCGAACGGGCAGTACGCAGTTCAATGCGCGAAGTTCACGGTCCCATGCAGTTGTGCAGATCGTTGTTGAGTCAAGAGACCGCATCCCCGGCACCGTAGCGGGCGGAGGAACTATGGTGGATAATCGACGGGCAGGCATCACCGGAGGAGTGAGAGTATCAACTCTAAGTTTAATCGATTTGGCTGGGTCCGAGAGAGCTGCAGAGAACAAGGAGCGTAGACAAGAGGGTTCACATATCAACAGGTCTCTCCTTACCCTTGGAACTGTTATCGCAAGATTATCGAGCGTCGACAAAGATGGAAACGGAAAGGACAAGGACGGGAATCATCTCCCGTACCGTGACTCCAAGCTAACACGTCTGCTGCAACCTGCACTGTCTGGAAACTCGCTCGTGTCGATCCTATGTACTATTGCGATACCACCGGCAATTATGTCTGCTCTTAACACAACTCACACTGGTGAGACGATGAACACACTAAAGTTTGCGGCGAGAGCACGAAATAACATCGTTTCGCATGCGAAGAAGGGCGATGAGAGCATTGTGGGCGGTGTTGGGGATGCTGGCAGCAGGGTACTACTGGAGAGATATCGAATGGAGATCCTAGAGTTGAGGCAGCAGCTAGATAACCAGAAGAAAAAGGAGGGATCAGAAGTAAAGGATTTGGTCGAAAGGGAGGAGAAGGAAATCGAAAGGGTGAGTTATATTTTGTTTCTGTTGTGTTGTGTCTCTTTGTTTCATTTGCAAGCCCCCTTGCATGTTGGAACGTAGCGCTGATGCGATCGGTACCTGCAGCACTCTGAGCAACTACTCGAGATCCAACTCGCCCGAACGGCGCTTAAAGAGCGCATCGAGCATCTCAACCGCCTAATCCTCTCCTCAAAGTCATCGGGTGTCAACTCAGCACGCAACTCATTACTTCCTGGTGCAGGCCACATGTCCTCCTTGTCTTTTCGCTCCTCAATATCCCCCTTGCATCCGCCCGGCAGTCGACCTTTCTCAACATCCTCAACAATCTCGGCATCAACAGCAATTAATGGATGCACCACGTCCGACACGGCAGATGAAGATTCAACTGGCGAATATGGTGATGGAAATGCATCACTTGGTGCGCAGGTTCGTGCTTTACAATCAGATGTAGCGGACAAGAACCGCTACATTGCGACCCTTGAGAAGCGTCTCCTCCAAGCGCGCCGCAGCTCAAATAGCCGAACAAGCTCGATCTTTGGCCCACCGCAAAAGCCACCAAGTCTTTTTGGGTCATGCGAGCTTGTATCAGAGGGACGATGGGATATTTTGCTGAGGGAGAAGGACGAAGAGATCGCAGAACTGAGGGCCCGATTGGATGATAAAGAGAAGATGGTTGCCGCACTAAGGAATGCTGCATTGAAACGAGAGTTTGCAGAGACTGGTATAAGGCCTATCAATAGAAGCGTCAAGAGCGCGAGTATGGACGGTGCTGGGGCTGGATTGAGGACTATCAGTGCAGGCGGAAGAGGGCCCGGTATTGGCGTAAGGATGAGAGGTGCGTCTGACTCGGTTGCGCCCTTAAGAACAAGAGGCAGCACAGATAGCATTACAAGTGTCCCTGAGTGTGCCGAGCATGAGGAAGATGGAACGTTTTAAAATAATACAAGCGGAACGTCGTGTTAATAGTTTAACGCAACTGGGAGTACATATAGGATAGATGCTGCGGTGCATCAGGTGCATATGGATTTTTATTCCTCGTTCTATCTTCTTTTTTTTTTCCCTCTTGTATTCCCTTCTCCCTATACTTGTATTTTCTACCTCTTTTTCCGGATCTTAGTCCTTTTCTATTGTGCTTTTTTTTCTTTCTTTCTTTCTCTTTTTGCAGGTTGACAAAAATTCGGGTTGCTGGGGGCTATTTTCTTGGGTTTTCTTCTTGGTATTTGAAGTATTGGCTTATCTTTTTGCTATAGCCCCAGTGTTTTTTTTTTATATTTCGATCTTTTGATACCATGGTAGTAGGTTATTGGTGCTGGGCTGGGCTGGGCTGGGCTGGGAATTAAGGCAGCGGGACGCTGTCCTTTTTTTTTTATCTTACCTTCTATTGTAAAACTTAATTCTTCCGTCTAAACTCCTTTTTTTCTACTTCTTCTCGTGTTTGTATTTTGGGAGGGGAGTTTTTTTTTCGTTTTGCCTTGGTTTACATTTTGCTTATTTGATTGGTTGATTGATATCCGGGGCCTTTGTTGTTTTTCTCTCTTCGCTTTCTTTCTTCTGCTTGTTCGAGTTCTGCTGCATTCTTGTGATACCTTTTTTCTCTTTCTCTTTACATCTTGCCTACTTGCACACTTATATCTTCAGTTTTCGACGATTGTATCTAGAATCGATATCGATATCTCTGAGGCTATGTACTGTTCTGTGACCCGCGTGGCGACGAATTACTTTTTTTTTTATATATTATTATTTACTATTAATGGCTGATGTGGTGATACTCACTGATCCTCTGGGTTTTTTCTTTTCGGGCGGTATTATGAGGTCTGGTGGGGGGCGGGGGGGTTGCTGTGAGTGGAATAGAGCTAAAGGTGATGTGCGAAATGATAGTGGTAGATAGGTACTTAGAATTGAAGTAATACGATAGAGTGGGCCTAAAGGTTGCGAGCTGCCGTGGAGATGTTTTGAGATTTTGGCCACAATACAGTGAACGGGGCCATCAGATCTCACTCGGTTGCAGCGCTGCGATCGATGGCGTTGGCGAATTATACTTGTTGTTCCCAAGTGACATGGTTCTGTAGTGTAATGATTAGCACGCAGGACTCTGATTCCTGTAATCCCGGTTCGGCTCCGGGTAGGTCCTCTGAATGGAAAGGAAAGCTGAGGTTGAACTCTGTGATCTTTTTTTTGTTGTTGTCGTTGTGCACCGGATTTGTAATCTGTACCTTGGTTTAAGTACTGTATTAAGTCACCGTCTAATAATCCGTTGTGGTGTAATGGTTAGCATCAGTCGCTCTCACCGACTAGATCGGGGTTCAATTCCCCGCAACGGAACACTTTATTTGTTTGTTTTTTTTTTGTTTTTTTTTTTCATTTTCTCCCGCCATCTTGGTTACCTCCGAATGAAACCCGCAGCGATATTTTTTTTGTTTCACGAAAATTAATGTAGAGGTTGGTACAGACGAGGGTGCATGTAAAGACGTAGTTTCCTGGACTTTGAAGGAGCCGAATTAACGCTGCTACGGATTCGAAAGCTGTAGTGGATTACTCACGACCTAGACTGAGAGGGGGGAGGGCTTATGGTCATTAATTGAAGGGGGTCACGATGGGACTGGACCGGGTGGGAACCTTGTACTTGACTAAAATGGGCGAGGCAGAACCATAGATAGAAGGGAGAGACTACGCAAAAAAAGTATTACTTGTATCAAAAAAGAGGAAAGTCATAGCCCCGCGTATCTTGGGTGTGGTGCCAAAAAGAAACTAATACATGTAATAATGATAATGAATATTCACCTTGCGTTAGCAGTATTCCACACTCTTATTTATAAATCTAAAATCAAATTATTATATATTTACTTAAACAAAACCCTTACTGTCAAAAAGCGACGTAAATAAATCATATTTTAAATGCTTGGCAGGTAAAGAGACCTTTATAGAGAGCTCGAGAGATAAGACTAAAGTCATTCTTTTTCGAGCGCCAAGCTTGTCTTTTTACGCAACAGCCCTCATTTTTTTTAAACCGCCCTAGCCGTAACGTAGACCTAAATGCCAGAAACTGTATTCTATCCACTTGGCAAATTGGGCTTTCGGTGCGACCAAGCGGAATAGAGCAAATCACTAATCAAATACTTGGGTGTGTGGATCATGGGGCTTCTAGGGGCTATACAGTAATTGGGACCTAAATGTTTATGGGGATGAACGTGTAGAACGGGACTGGGTCGAGACCGGAAGAAATAGATAAGTACCTCCCAACGCGCATTGCAAGGAGCTTATGCTGCGTTCAAATCAATATCGAGTCCCTGCGAGACGATTCATCAACGGTTTCAGGAATCTCGATAGGATTTAGACTAGCCACAACTAGTACAAACAGAAATTAGGTCCTAGAAACGTCCCCGAAGAATTATGCTAGATTTCGTTCATGAATACTTTAGGGATGTTTTCAAAATCCGTCCACCGAAACCCAACATATAATTTAAAGAAACCTACATATATAAGTAAAGGTAACTAGGAAAAATGTGGAAGGAATTCCGCCCATCCCACAGTATCATAAATACCAACTGGGGCCGACCTAAAATAGATGAAGGGCTCGACAATTAAATACACTCGTGCAAGTAGATAAATTGCTAAAAGAAATAATGCAAAAACCTGTATGTAAATATTGTTTCTCCTATACTTTAACTGTAATTGCTCATGAAATTCAGCAATTAGTATGAATAAGGCACCCGCAACGGTAAGAATAACTGATGAAACTCTCCAAAGCACACTCTCTGCATAACTCGGGAAACTAAAGTTCCACGCAAAACAATGAATTGCGCCAAAAAGCAACATCATAAGTGTTACTAGTGGAGTTATAAGCATCATTCCTGCGTCCCTACGTTGTTTGAGGATGCTATTATGTGGTGTAACTGGCGCAATCAGCGCAGTCGACTTCGTGCTCGTGTGTTGTGCTCTAGAAGAAAGGAAGTCTTGCGCCCGCCGATATTTAGAATCTTCAATAGCTTTCCCAAGTAGCTTTTGTTGAAAATTCTTTTCAGGTTCTGTTTCCGATCTTTTCACGAGTACTTCCGTAGGAGACACTGAATCGACCGGTTTGTACCACCAAAAGCTGTAGGTTGCAACTACACATGGCACGTATGCGACAGTTGAAACCTCTAGTGTCGAAATCACGAGCCCCCTCATATATCGCCCAAGACATTGCATAGACAACCATAGAGCATGCAAACAAGCAATAACTTTCCCTAATCTACCAGTCTCGAGCCTTCTTATTTGAGTTATTGTTTTGCTGGTATCCGGAGGTTCAATAACATTATTTTGGATCAACATCTGTATGCTTGTTGCATCAATGAATTGCATGCCTGGTTCTTCTGTGCATTTCACTACAAAGCCCCCCATATTTGCGTAAAACGAGTGTGTTGTTGACCATTCGAAGTTGGGCACGCGGCCCATCTCATTGGCCGGCTTCTGTGCATTGTACCATTGAAACATCGCAGTTGCTAAAATAAACTCGGGCAAGAATAGTTGTAGGAATATAGTGAAAATCTTTCTTAGGACTCTTTCCGGCCGCGTTTGATTGATTTCGTAAATATCTTTGTGAACCACTGTCCACATACAGGCGATGATAGTGGTAAGACAGCTCCAGATTATATCGTTGGTTCCTCGTAAATTTGGTGCCGAGTACCATCCGACATGGAGATTTGTATCTGTGGCATTTGATGTGGCAGTGGCACCGTCAAAGTAGAAGGTGCTGAATTGTAGAGCGGTTATAGAGTAAAGGGTGAGAGGCCGTTGTGCTTTGGGATTATATGTTTTGAAGATCATCAATATTATCTGTGAGATAGTGAGAAGAATTGAGAAATGCTGAAGAAGGGTGGTTTTAAACTGGGACGATTCTTTAACTAAGCGCCAAAGTACATACTTGTACCTACCTCCGTAGTCCCGCACGCGATGTCCTTGGCAGGTGTATGGAAGGGCCCAATACTCCGATCCTGTGATTGTAAAACGAAGCATTCAGGTACGCCGTTCAAGCGTTGACGTATATGTGCACAGCGATGTATAAAGTGCAATTCTGCGTATCAATCAATCAAGTGCAGTTCTGCGGCCCGGCGTCCCCCAGCGTCCCTACTCCACGCTTTAGTTGGAGATCTAGCTAGAGGACGCAGTGGAAGTAATATTACCCATAAACAGAATACATGTATACTGATACAATGTCTGGGGGTAGATAAGCTGGTTCTTACAGCGGGAATTAACCCTGGACCTCTCACCTCACCTTCCTATTTACGGATTATTCAAAATTGCCAGCGTTAATATACTCCTGATTTAATTATAAAACTTATTTGTGATAGATCGTATCCAACTAAACCTAGAACAGTGGCTGATTAGCTGAAAGCTGAATTTACTCTACAGTCGACTATAACCTCACCGAGTGACTTTCCATGACTGACTCTATTTGCCATCGCCTCCCTTGATACGAGACTTATAATTATCACCCTCTAACCTTATTCACGGAGCATGTTTCCGGTATAGAAACAACTATAACTTCGCAATTAATGATATAATCCTAGCCCCCGACGGCTTTAGCTTGACATAAATTAGCACTACTCAGAACCTGATCTCAGATGACATGCCTCTTGATAAATCTTGAGCTAGTTATAGACTCATGGTTACAGACCTACTCCTAGCCTAGTTAAACGTTCCCGAGCCCTCTATGCCACCAGACTCTAAGCGTTATATATAGATAGAAGCATTGTGATTGAGGGCGTGGAAGATAGTAGTGTTGTGGCGGTGGTAGTTGAAACCAGTCTATGCGTCCCCCAAAATCGGCAAGGGCGCTATAGAGCTAGCTGACCCACAACCTGAGCCCTAGAATTAGAGATAGACTACCGGAATGAAGCCTGTGGTGCCACTTCGCTCTGGGTTACAAATAAAGCTAGTCAAGTTAGATACAGCACTAGCCCTACGGCTCAGGGGGATGCATGAGACCTGTGGGTTTAAATCAAAGAAGTCACTCACTTGAACCTTAAGATGCGATGTGCTGTACCCGGTATAATCCTCTCTTGCAAGACAAATCTACAGGACTCTAGAAAATGAAGTCAGTCCGCGGGCAGTGGATTCCGGAAAAGTGGCCCGTTTTCACAAGATAGCGATGAAGTATAATATGTAGATGGTTGGGTTAGCTGCTTGTCCTGAGAAGGACACAGAACGCATGTGTGTATCTTGAATCACAAGCTCAAAATTGACTCAATGTACTATTAAACATATTAGGCTACAATATTTAATAGCTACATGTATGATCCTTGGCAAGAGCGAGGCCCCTCAGTCTCTAATCCTTCACGTACCCATCATCAATACAGTAACCGCTATAGCATTAAGCAAGCAGCCTTGTCGAAGTCTACATATATGTAAAGTACTGTTTTCCACAAACTCCTTGCAGCACCGTGGCTAATACTAAGAACCCATGCAAACCACAAAACCGAACCCTACCATGCAACTCCACTCCAGTCAAATTCACCATCCACGTTCCTCCATCTCTTCTGCACTATCGCCCTTTCCCAACCCATAATCACGGCCAGTAGCCTACAACTCGTACTAGCCACATCACACACTGTTGCTGCGTTCCCTTTGGCCGCCATTTCCCCCAAGATCTTTAAATCCTTTAGGTAAGTCCTCCCCAACTGTATTCTCTGCTCAGGGTCTAGCTCCCAGAAGTCATCCGCCACGAACCCTCTCATGTCTTGGGACACCTCCAACTCACCAAGCCATGTCTCTGTTGCTACGTCCCCTTGTGCTGGGACAAAGTCGACAAGCTCAGCGGATTCGTACATGTGGACATCGTCGGATGCATACACGATGTTCCCATGCTGCTTCCCGGCCATCTCTAATGCAGCCTCTACAAACTTCTTTGGGGGAACGAACCCATCACCCCCCTTTGAATATTCCCAATCTAGTGCCTTTTTATCGCCTCTTCTGATATGGACACTCACTACTGGCCCAATAAGCTCTTTCTTTCGAGTCTCTACAAAGTCTTGATCCTCTGGAAGAAGTCCGAGCCGGAATAACGCCTCATAGCCTTCACGGACAAAGTTAAAGATTGTGGACTGGCGCAGCACTCCCATCTTATGAGCGTCTTCAAACTCGTCATTGAAGCTGTGTCCGAAGATGTAGGTGTGTGTAGAGGCAGCGACTATGAGGTGCTTTGATGAGTGTGGGCAGGGAAGCATCCAGTGTGGTGGTGGAGGTGCGCACTTTGGACGCGGTAGCTGGAGGAAGTAGGAAGTATATGCGCCCCACGCCCTGCGTTCTTAAGTTAAATTTATACATGGGACTAGGATTAGAGGAAGGCGTACCAGTCACGGTCATTAACAAAGAAACTCCTTCCTTCCTTCTTTGCAAGGCCATACGCACTCCACAACCCCATCAATGCAACCCCAAACCCTGCATTCTTCGACTCCAGCATATATGTCAAGCTTGCATCACAAATCTCCATTCCTTTCTCAACCACCACATTCTCCCCACTCTTCGCTGGGTCGACGAACTTCTTATCGAGCGAATAGTACCCCAGGTGGGCATGACCTGCAAATTCATGGGCCGATCTGCATATACCCCGGTAAACTCCAGGCCTCAAGGGTTCTTTAATTCCCTTGGGAATCTCTATGGTCCACTTCCCCTTCCCTCCAGGGATTAAAGTCGCATTGACTTCCTTCACACTATCGAAATCAACTTCTGGCACAATAGCTGGTGTGTGTTCGAAAATCTTGGGCACGATTACTATCATGAGCCACACTGTCAGTGACAAAAGTGCGCTCAATATTATAACACGCCCCTGTGTGAGCCATTTGCGCCGTTTTAAGAACAAGCGCGCAGGTTCAGAGTCCTCATAGCGCGGGAGGAAGGGCTCTTCTTCGGCTTGTGGGCGAAAGCGTGGCGTGAGTTGCGGCGGATAAGAGGATGATGAAGACATTGCTGACCAGTTCCGGCTGGTTATGATTCTTGAAAACGAGGTGATGTAAAAGTGGGCGATTGAACATCTCCAGAGAACGGCGTACGTATGAAGCTTGGAACAGGGGCGAAACGCGTAATTGTCAGCCCTAACCCTACGGGCGGACTAATAAACTGATGCAATGATCCCTGGTGAAAATCAGGCGGTTGTATGAATAGCGCCCGCGCTTGGCGTTCTTGTTTGTATCTTCTTGTGTTAGGAGTTCTATAGCAGATAAATACCAACCATCGTCCTTAAGTGATAACAAGCTAAAAATGTCTCTGCAGGATACTTGGAACCTACATCTAATTACACATAAGTATATAAATAATATTACATGTACATGTAGTTTACAGAAATAGGTAAAATCAAACTTGGTGGCGCTAGTGGTATCAGGTTCGTCATTAAAAGTGACTTTTATTACATATAGATAACGGTTGTATTCATGCCAAATCACAAGAAATCACTCACCTACGCCAAGATCCATGATTGCACTGCTAAGGTGTTTGGTAACACTACTCTTTGAAGGTCCCGATGCCAGGTAGCCTGTTTTGCCCTTACTTAGGATAGTTTTGTAGATTAGATCTTATCAATAAGGATTAGGTATGCGTCTATCTAGAGAAGCCGCCTACCCGCCTGTTTATTGATAGGAGTGGCTCGCTGGATTCTGGGCTGACCCTGGTAGC
Source organism: Morchella sp. 2018-W45 (assembly GCA_024713785.1). Taxonomy (NCBI): domain Eukaryota; kingdom Fungi; phylum Ascomycota; class Pezizomycetes; order Pezizales; family Morchellaceae; genus Morchella; species Morchella sp. 2018-W45. The sequence goes on from JAMGYZ010000021.1 coordinate 290,978, forward strand.
GGATCCGGTGCTAAATTCGCTGCTATCTTTATTTACCTACTTTTTCTAATACTCGATGAGCAAGGATGACATGGCGGAGCCTGAGTCAGCTAGAAATAGCGATAAAAACTAGTTCTTGATTCACTAGGCTTGGTGCTATAGATGCTGCATTCACCTACCTACTATTTTAGTATTTATTTAGGACATTACTTACCTTTTTCTTTGGGGAAGGGGGCGTGCTCACATTTGGATGATGACACTGGTGTTAGTAGTGGTGGTGGTAGGGCTGGGGATGAAGAAAGAAAGTGTATGGGCGCAGGAAGTGACGTGTGGGATAGGGAGAGGAGTTAAGGAGACGCCGGGTGTGATATTCAAAGTATATAACCCTAACCCTAACTTTTTTTTTTCCCAGAGCAACACTATGGACCTTTCCTGGTCTCTAAAAAGACCCTTTGGTTAAGGGTGCTTTGGGGAAAAATGCTATGCCTATCGCCAAAGAATGGTTAATTAGTGAGCATTTTGGACTTAAGATCTATACGCGCATAGGAATATTAGTTCGGGCGGTAATTTATTAGAGTTACAGAACAATACATGAAATATCACCTCTACTATATCGAGTCAGACTCCATGACGCAGTTTCGAAATTCTTGGGGGTCAAGCTGGGAAAGGGTATTATGTCCAAAGCTAGGGGAGTTGTGGAGTGAGTGCATGTCTACTCGGGTCGCTCGCCGAGCTACCACGTATATGGGGAGGGTAATTACATGTATTTATGGAGGCAATTAACAGCCGGTACGGGCTGCACACGACCATTGTACCAATGTGGACAACTACTGCCGAACCAGGGTGGGGAGGGTGGGTGTGGGTGTTTATCTCCACGGTATCTACTCTACACTGGTGGCTTTACTAACAGAACTTCTTATCCCATACTTAGTCGTTCAGTAAAAGGTCGTGAAAAATGGCCCCAGTTTTTTTCACCACCTTTTACTAAACGCCTAAGTAGTCCGTAAAATGCTGACCCCCAGAAAAAGTAAATTTATTGTGGCTTTACTATCAGATCTTGTTATCTCCCTTATCAAATAATAGATCTTCCATATAAATTTAATTTCTCCGTTATAGGAGGGTCAGAAACGCTATGAAGTTGCGAGTACATACCTACTTCTTGTATCTCTCTATTATAGGGGGGTCAGCATTGGCAGACTAAGGGATGTGAGTATGTCAGGCAGCTTATCTGCAAGTCGAATATTTGAGAAAATCACGGATACGGGATCTGTTACTTTAAAATTTAAGCGAGGTATCTCGGTATCTGTGGAGGTGACTATCAAAGAGGTGTATGATTTACAATAGTAGGCGTAGCTAGCAAGTTTGACGTCGGCGGCAACATATGCTCCTCGGCTCTCCCTTCCTACTTGGCCCACATGCAGTGAGATTTTCTGAAGTCTAAGGCATGAGAGCTCGGTTGTTGTTAGTGTCACGAGGAGGAGAGGCTGTGTTGATACCTGAACCTAATTCGACGTCAGACCAACAGCTCACCAGACGGCTGGTGGTGCGACAGCCACAAAGCCACCGCAAAATGTTGAGTAAAGGGGGCTAGTGAGAGCACACAAAGTAACTAACTTGACAGAAACGGATTGGTGCGTAATTAGTTGTGTAGGAATCATTGATCCGGAGAGGGACAATTCACCCGAACTGCCCATGACGCAGATTGCCTTTTCAGGCCCAGTACCGTCATCGGAACGGACACCGGCAGAAGTCTTGACCTTATCCCGCAAGGTGTTCTGATGATTGGGCTTCTTCGTTAACGGATTGAGTAATGAGGATGCTAAATTGGGCTGAGCTGTATTGTACGGGGCCGTACTAGATTCTACGCATATATATGTGCTGAGGTAATGCATACGCTTGTTTCCTTGCTTTTTTTCACTCTCAAGTGACTTCGCCACCCGACCACCCTGCCTTTATTTTCCTCCTTCCCTCGAGCAGCACAGCAGCCTCCATCGCCTCACCAGCTCAACCACCACCGCCTCTTTCTTCCACTTCAGGCTCACCCTGAATTTCGTTGCGACCACCCGCCGGCAATCGTCATCAACCCAACCTCGGAACCCTACCACGGTTGCTAGGTGTTTCGTGAGAAAAATTGTTAAGATCTGCACGATCACGTTTGAATGAAAACACTAGGGCTCGACACTAGTGAGTGTGTGTTTCGCGATCAAGAATCAAATCAGAGGAGAGAACGCCATTGAGCAAAAAGACAAGAGTGAGTTAGCGAACTGGTGCGTGTGCGAGTGAGACAAATACTGTGGCCAGGAAGGAGAACATCGAAAAGAATAACAGCGAGAACTTGCACGTCAAGCAAGCAGAGGCAAGAACGGAAGAAGAAGAGCAGCGGTATCACTCATCCATACACTCCCGTCCAGTTCGAGGGGAGAGAGAAATCACCCAAGCAAGCAAGCAAGACAGACGCAGCAGCACAAGCACAAAAGATTTCCAACATTTATCCCCCCCCCCCCCCCCCCCCGCTCTTCTGAATCCGTCTATACACACACAATTGCCATCTCATCGACTCTATTTTACCCATCCATCAGAAGCATAAAATAATAGCACACTTACTTACCCTATTAAATTTTAGCCTCACCTCTATTTCCCCCCATCCACTTCGGTCCTCCTTGGTGGTTACGGTGGCATAGACGTAAAAAAGAATTACAGAGGAAAAAAAAAAAAGGTTGGTGCTACCCCCCCCCCCCCCAATGAAAAAAAAATCTTTGTCGTTGGCCGGCGGACGGGCGGCCAGGTCAGCCCCACCACAGAATGGGGCAGGCACAGCCATCGATCTGCCCATCCACTTGTCGGAAATAGGACCAAGCAGCGACCGTGCCAGGGCTACATGGCGGTGGCTGGCTGGATGACCCCCCAAACTACTCTCAAAGCAAGGCTGAGGAAGGCTGATGATTGTTGCGAAGCAGAACGGAGAAGCCACACTCACGAACCCAACGCTCTAACAAACTCTATTGTCAAGAACTGAATTGAACGCGAATCTTCAAGCTTCCCGTATCGAGTGTACGCAGGTATTATTCCCTTCTGCGCACAGTTTCCTACTGTTAGCCGTTTCGATTCAACTCACCCCCCTCTGGCACGGTACCGATTGAACCTTTTCACCACCCCTCCACGGAGTTTCAAAGTTATCGGCCCGTCTCGAAATCTGTGTTTCTTCCATTGCTAACGGATTCTGGTTCTGCGATCAAGCTTTCTATCGGGAGGCTATACGCGTATCCCGATCTATAGACGCTTGTCGCCTTGTCTGCCTCTTACTTTCACTGTTGTCGCAACAGTTACCCGTTCTCGTTGTATCTCGAGTTCGACCCAGAGGATGCACCACTTCCCGCTCTTCTACCTCTCACGATAGCAGCATTCCAAAAAGAAGGAAACAGAGGTCTTCTACCTCCCACAAACGACAACATATTAAACTTGCATAATTGAAGTAAACGAATTATTACGCGCAGTACAGACGATATTGCTTTTTCTATCTCAAATAAAGCTTCCTTCGTTAGTAAAGGTGGGTTCGCTCCTCTGTGTGTTTATTCAGCCTTCAGCCCCCTCACCGACGAGAAAGAGGTGGGTTGTGGGAAACGGTCCATCCACATGCAGACGAATGCGCCTCACCCTACCACTCTTGCATACTCCTGTGATTTTCGCGTCTCAGGATTGCATCAATTCCTTATCGTTACGAATCTCATTTCTCCTTCTACCCCAGCTTCTCCAGGTTATTGTTTTTCGTACCATCCCCATTAGTGCTTATTTTGTGTCTTAATTTTACTTTCTTATTCTGCATTATATACTTCCGGGGTCATCAACGGAGTCATTTTTGCATTCCATTACACTCGTTAATCCTATCGCGCTTCGGCCGTGTGCATCTGTTGCTCATAAAGCGCTTTTACTATGCACCCATATTTCTCTTTTGCTTTATTAGGATTCGCCGATTCATTATGTCACGAGGGGGGGCGTTTATCTAATACGCTGCTTCAAAAATCACATTAGATGAGCGAGAGACATCAGGCTGACGGATGAAAAGTTTTAAAGTTGATTCTAGAACGCTACGACGAGATTACACGGCAGTTCATTCTTACTTTCCCTTATAATTTACTGAGGGAGAAAGAGAGCGCAGTTCAGCTTTCTCTCCCTGCTCTGCTGCCTTAATCCCTGTCCAAAGTGACTATCAATTACTTGGAGCCTTTGGGGCTAAGTTGCAGTTATATTTAACCATCCGCTATACGTCGACCAATTGCATTCTTTTATCGACAAAAGCGCCACGGTAATTAGGAAAGGCTGAGGAGAAGAATACTTGTTGCTCTTCCCCGAGACAAATCTAAGCTTAGATATTCTTGAGATCCCTTGCTAGCAACTTGCATCGGGCCTTTGCCGTTGGAGAAAAGAAAAGAACGGAAAGGTTTCCCCCCAAATCCCCCCCGACAAGCAGGTGGAACAATCCAGGGACTGGGAGGATATTTATTTCGTTGAATACTTTTCTTTGTTTTCTCTTGACTTCGATTTCACCCTTAGAAAAAAGCATTGGTTGGTGAGCTAGGGGGCCTAGATCATCCCAAGGCAGACTAAAATTAACTCGCCCCAACGATAAACGAACACATTCTTGCGCTTGAGGAGGGGAAAGGAAAAATCAGACGAGGCTTGACACTTCGTTGAGAACTATTAATTCCCACTCCAGAAACAAGAGAAAGGCCCTCCAACTTTCTCGGATTACGCAATTGTCGCCCTGTGTTACCCACGGCTACTGTGTTACAAATCTGTTTAGGGCTGAAAACGATCAACTAGGGTTGACGAAAAGAGTACTTAATAGGTAGGAGATGCGCCTCTTTTTTATTCCATCACTCCTAGCGTACTGTATCTGCAGCTTGAGTGGCGTAGATCTTGTTTGATCACTACTTCTTAGTTAGAGCCAAGCGTTCCTACTCAGGCACCAGCGCGTTTATCCCTTTTGACGTTTCAGACGCTCTGGATGCCTTCCTTCTGTGCTTATTCGGAAACTAAAATTACGGGGCTGGGCGCTGATAAACTATAGATCATTTTACGTCTTCGGGGCCCATTACTTGTGATGGCATCGTCGCAATACGCTTCAGTACCCGCAGCAACTAACGGAACGACCCTTGAAGCCTCTCGTAAAACAATTCCGACTTCCTCGGCAGCCTCTACTGCTGCTGCTGCTCTCGCAACCACTCCGGTATCACCCAAAGCTCCTGCAAACCTACCCCCATTACTAGCTCAGAAACTCCCGAGTTTCACCCCACACACCCCGCTTACCGGAGCAGCGGCAATAGCAAATAGACAGCAGAGCCGAAGCCCTAGAACTATGGCCCCAGATGATAAAAAACCCGATGGGTCACAGGCACCTAAACAGACGCCAAACCCAGCTTCAATCTTTACATCAAATCTTGGAATGAGCACGCCTGCTGATGCACCTCCCAAGGAACCTTCTCCAGTTCCCCCTGGGCTAGGTGGCTTGCCGAGTGTTGCCGCGGCAGCTGCTGCAATGGACACGTCTGGTAGTTCGCCTGCAACGTCAAGTAGCTTGGTGTCTAATGGTGCAACTGTTGATGGAAGTGCCGGAACTGTGACTGCAGGCCCGAATACGACGGATCCTGCACTGCTTCCCTCAGACATGAGTCAGTATCATACTCTGCAGCCACAACCACCTAAAATGTCAGAGCCCCTTACAGCCACTACCCCAACCACTCCCGGGTTTGGCAGTGCAACAACGCCCACAACCCCATTTAGCCCTAATAATCCAGGCAGCACGCGAGGGAAACACACATGCCCTCATTGCCACAAAACCTTCACTAGGCACCACAACCTCAAGAGCCATCTCTTAACACATGCACACGAAAAGCCATTTCTTTGCACGACATGTAATTCACGATTTCGAAGACTACACGATCTTAAACGACACACAAAGCTGCACACGGGAGAGAGACCACATGTTTGTCCAAAGTGCGGAAGGCGATTTGCTCGAGGAGATGCCTTGGCTCGGCATGCCCGTGGTGAAGGGGGTTGTGCTGGAAGGAGAGGTAGCATGGGCGGTATGATGAATGAGGACGGAACCATGGTTCCTGGGCTAGGACAGGATGATGGTGATGGGATGGAAGGCTTAGAAAGTCTTATTGATGATGGGGATGGCGATGTCTCCATGATGGATGAAAACGGTGGAGAGGGATCTGATGGAGGGCCTCGAAGGCGGGCAAGTCTCCCCAGCATCAAGACTGATTTCCACCCTGGTCACCAACAAGTAGGCCACCAAATGGGACAACATACCCCAATGACATCAGCTTCTGGGTACCGACCTCACAATAACACATATCCGCAGTTATCATCTGGAGCTCGGACAGCTTCGGCCAGTGGGCCAACCCCAGGGCTCTTCCCGCCGGGGAACTATGCACATGGGTTTAAGGCTACAACGCCAGCAAGCGCGAGTTCTAGTATGCAGACTAATAATATTAACTCCGCTACTGCAACAAGTCCTGCTGCAACCAATTCTGCGAATACAAGTATTCTTAGTCCTCAAAATGTATTGACAGACAGCCCTCGGGCGGTCAGTCCAGGAATGCTTCCAAGTCAGCCTGAAGGGATGACTAGGGATAGAACACCAAGTTTCACCTATACTAACTCCTTGCCCGCACCCCAGCGAGAACGTGACGGCATGTTTGTCAATCACATGGCACACCCCCCTGCGGCTGGCCAACAGCAAAATGCTCACCAGCAGCAAGGTCCTGCAGGAGGGAGTGGACCTGCTCCTCAGGCCAATATGGGTGGCAATGGCCCGCAAAACAACGCCAACATGTTTGCTGGACAGGATGGCGGGTTATGGGCGTACATCAAGACTCTCGAGGATAGGATAAAACACCTTGAAGAAAAAGTGGAACAGCAAGCGTCTCAACAGCCCCAGGCTCAACGACAGCAGCAGCAACCAGCAGCGCCAAGCTCGTGATCGCGAGTATAAGATTCTAGAAAAAGGGAGGGCGACATGTTGTAATGAAGAGGGCGTTTATGTTGTCATTGGTATCTCTTTTTCAACTTCTCTACTGCTTTTCTCTTGTTTTTTTTTTTTTTGTGTATTTTTGGGAAATCATTTTTCCCCTTCAGGCGCAGGGAAAATGGTCGGCTTTTCTTTTTCATCCATCCTTCTATGGCGCTCTGTTTTAACTATCCACTCTTGTTCTGACAACGGCGGCCGGTAACGACAACAAAAACGATTTTTCTTTTTTCTCTCATTCTTCTCTTAAAGCTAAGACGGCCTGGTGAAGTGATTGATCAAACGGGAACGACAAAAAAATGCAGAAGAAAAAGACACGGAAAAGGGTAAAAGGAAAAATGGGAAAATCGGGGAAAGGGACATGAGGGAGGAAATGTGTGTGTATTTTTTGAATCTCTCTCCTATTAGTTTTATATTTTATTTTCTTTTCTCTCTCTAGGATCTTCCTTTTTTTGTGTCTACAAGCCCTGTATCCCTTTGTTTTTTATTCCTATTTTTTCTCTTCCTATTTTTTCATTTTCATTTTCTCTCTCTCTTACATACCAAACCCACTGGCGGGGGCAACAGGCCAGGGGTCAAACTAGGATCTTTTTACGGTTTGGATTTTTTGGGGTTTGGAGAGGGTATCTTGCCCTCTTCTCCGGAGTCGGGATCAATCTTTGGGAGGAAATCTTCTGGTTCTTAGTTTCCAAGTGCTGGATGGGGGGGCTGGCATGGGAGGGTGGGCGGATGGGCTTTCTGTGGAGGAGAGAGCGGCGGCGGGATTATTACTTGTTTCTCTTTTTTTTTTTTTTTTTTTTTCTATCTCTCTTTATCCTCCCCGCGATTCTCCTCTTTCCTTTCTTTTCTTCATTTCCCGTTCTATATTGAACTTGTTGGTTTTTTTTTTTCTTTCTTTCTTTTGCGTCTAGCTCAGTTAAACTGTGTCTCTTAGGGTAGGGTAGGGGTACGAAGGTGGTGGGAGGAGGCGGGGGGGAGGCGATTAAAATTCTTTTACAATTTCATTGGCACTGTGCATCCTCTTTTCTAAGTAGTTTCTGTTTTTTTCCGAGTATTATATGGATGATCAATAAAAGTTGGGTTACTACCACACGCCGCTAGTTGGTTGGTTGGGTACATGTAGTAGTAGACTAGAGAGTACTAACTACATGTAGTGCTAGTGCTAGTGCCACTTCTACTAGAGTATATGGCCCGCGGCCACTTTTATAAACACTACTCTACAAGACCTCAGCCTCACACTCCACTACCTTCCTCGGCGCCGAGAGCCTATAGCCCATTTTCATCCTACACGCGAGCGCTCTAAAATAAACGCCACAGCAAATCAATTAACAATTCACGAGTGTATTGGCCACATCCATATTTTCAAATTTTGAGTTCAAATCTTGAGCTCTTGGCGGGCTATTCACCAAAACCTGTCACCAAGAACTAATTAATTAGACCCAGAAGTTGTTGGCTAATACGCTCTAGTAATTAACTATAAAACCCACAGATTAAGCTCCTGACTATGGTAGAAAAAAGAAAAACCATTCTGATGCAACCATTGATCTAAAAAAAAAAAGCCAGAAAAACATCAAGCATCTTATACAATTAAAAAGAATAAAAACGGAACCAACCACGTTCACCAACCGCCCTCTCTGTAGCTATAACAGAGCAGAGGAAGGGCGTCTCTTCAACAGGGAACACCGATGTAGTCCGCAATCTGCCGTCTACGATCCTCAACCAGGGTATTCGCGGGCAAGGCTGGAAGTCCGAGTGCTTGAGAAGCGGCTTGAAGTTGATTTGCTGAGAATCATGAAATATTAGCAAGGACCACATTAGACCTTTTAAGCCCAACAGAAAAAAAAGATCGGCAAATAAAAGGATCAGCGTCTACTAGCCGGAGGTAGTAGGTATGATATTTCTTATGCCGCTCACAGAGGCCACTATCATGGTATCAAAAGTACAACCGTGCGAGCATGGCTATTAACTGCGTTTACCTGATCACACCAACCTAGTACGGCTAGTAGAGGATTATCTTTTTTTTTGCTGATCTCTCTTTTTCTGTAAACGATGGTCATTCGGTATTGCAGCTGGGTATCGGAGCGGTGCGACCTCACTAGTAGAGGCATTATCCCTTAGCCTGTCAATGCTGACCAGAAGAATTAAATTTGTATGGAAGGTCTATTATTTTATAAGGGAGATAACGGGATCTGTTAAAATTTGCTTCTTCTTGGGGGGTCAGCATTTTACTGACAAACTAAGGGATATAGCCTCAGAAATTGCTGCCTAGTTGAACTGTGAGTCATGTTGTCTGGCCAAACGAGGACAGGCAAAGACTTACTCGCTTTGAACCAGCCCAACCAGGCCTTGTAGTTGTAGAATATCACCTCTAAGTTCTGCAATCCGGCCTCCGAGTTGTGCCTGTACTTGTGCAATTCGGCCTCCGAGTTGTTCTTGTCCTTGTGCAATCTGGTCTCGAAGATGCTCAAAAAGAGCGGCCATCTGCTGGCGGTTGGCGTTGCTCTCTTTTCATCTCGAAGGATTTGTAGACCCATCGGCAAGGCGTTGGAAATCTGCTTGAGCCATCGTATCCGTTTGAAGTGTAGTATTGTAAACGAGCTGAGTACCGAAGAAGTCCTTTCTCCCAAAATAGATTTTGCTCCGTATGTGTAGATCGAGTGGTGAGGTCGAAGAAAAAACAAAGGAGAGAGCGAAAGCTCTCTCTTTATCCCTTAGTCTGTCATGCTGACCCCCCTATAATAGAGGAACTAAATTTGTATGGAAGATCTATTATTCAGTAAGGGAGATGACGGAATCTGTTAGTAAAGCCACACAAAGCTTGCTTCTTCTTGGGGGGTCAGCATTTTACTGACAAACTAAGGGATAGTTACAACCCCAGAGGCCAAACCACCTCTAGTACAATAGTACACATAGCATGACAACATACATGTAGCAACGATTGACCACAATAGAGAGTGCTCACCAAGTGCCAAAACCGATAATTTACACTTCGCCACATTAAAAGGCGGTTGACCTAAATCGTCAATTTTGACCAATTTTCTAAAGTGGGGATGTATGATACGCCCAGAGATGTTTACTGTTATACTGCACGTAGTTTATATCCTGCCAGGGTATTTCAGTACAGTAAGCGTGAAGAACCATTTATCTACAGAGTTTCTCCCTTCCTGTGTGGTTAATTACAAGTAGGGAACTGTCAACTTTGCCTCCCGCAACCGTCACATTCAAAGTGTCAATTATTGGATTTGACACTTAATAAATACTCTCTAATACGTTCTATTCAACAGTTATAAACCATAAAAAGAAAGGCAATTCCCTTACTAAGTGGTGCATGGTCCAGGTCGCGAATTTGACCACTTTCACCATGGGATAGACCGAGTGCACCTGTGCCGAGCATGCACCTGTGCCATAATAAAGGAAGCATTTTAGCCACCATTTGGAGTAGGTCCTTAGAGATCAGATAAGGTGCTCGGCGCAGGTAGGTACATGCTCGGCACAGGTCTACGAGCTGCTACAGAGGGCCGTTCAGGAGTGGGATTTAAAGTTGAACGTGGCGCATAGAGTGTTGGCCTCAGCGCATAGAATAGTCTCAGCACCAGGCGCTGGGAGATAATGGCGTCTAGGACATAGACGACTCCACACCAGGACACCACCCTCACCAGGACAGTTAACATAGCAACAAGACGATCTACGTTGTAACTGGCTTCCATACCTCTCTAACCTGGTTTACTGGCACTAAGCTGGACTAAGGAATTGATTTGATCCCTGACCCTGAATGACTAATTCCCCGAGGAATTGAGCCCCCAAGGATGAGTATGAGTACCCTGACAGCCAGGGAGCCAGAGCCCTAGCCCTGCTCCGCGCGAGTACACAAGTATTTGATATCCTTCAAGCGTATTTCACAGCCTGGCGAAGTGTGAATTGTAATAATGTTCCGACCTTGAAAGGTGGCGCTTTAACAGTACTCGCGTCAGGGGAAAAGAACAAGAACATGCAACTGACATTACAGGGGTTATTTGTATGGAGCGATGTTGATCTGCCATACAAAATAGGCATTTGGTTCTTACCCCGACACGCAATCATCAAATTGAGCCACAAGTGCCACAGAAGCCACAATTGCTGGATACAGACGAAGGGATGCACATCCCTTCTTATATATCGCCGGCCGTCTCCAAGAAGGCAGCTTTAAAGTAGAGCCTAGCCCTCACTCTCCGATCTTCCCGCCTCTGTTTTTGCGAATGGATTATTACCATGGGTCTGATACTATGGAGACACCTGAAAAAGGTCACAGGAGGTGACTCGCCGGGTTTTAAAGAGTAGGACGGAAGTACAGCGCGAGGTCGTAAATTATGGGAAGACACCCATTTTACACCAAAAATCAATCTGGTCTTAGAGACCACCAATTAGTACGAAAATTGAAGAAGTATATATTTTGGATGTCAAGAATTTGTCGGCAACGACTAGGAAGAGTGAATTTGCCGAGGAACTTGTCGGGGGTCTTGGTCAAAATCAACCACCACAGCATCTCTTCAACCTCGATAATGTCAAAATACAAGGATTACCAAAATGGAGCCCTTTCACCACTTTTAGGGCCCGTTTCTCTCCATGTACTATTACTAGAGTAGGGTAGTACTATTGCTGTACCTAAATGTCTTGTAGCATAAGAGGGGGTTTCACTAGCCACTAGCACAAGGGCCAATGACCAATCGGCGTTAATGGGGGGGATCTTAGCGCAGCAGGATGCTGTACCTTATCGTGTCACTGCTACAATTGACAGTACTGCAACTATCCACCCTACTAGAGTACATACTTCTTAGCCTACTGGTTACCAGATCTAGAGTACATACACACTTGCTTTAGTAGGTACGTGTACTGCTACAATAGGGGTAGTTAACTGCGTACGGCCATCCAGCAGTGATTATTTAAAACCCTGATCTTATCTCCCTCCAAGCTAGCCAGGTACAGATAAATCATTAGATTGTACTAGACACTAAGTCAAGGATCCTTAACTTCCAATTGATAAGAGGCGGAACTTTCCGCCACACCCTATCTATATGTACTTATGTAGGTACATGTATCCTACTAATCACTTCCCCCCCCCCCCCCACCTACTACGCCGGGAGCACAGTATAAACCCCGCCTTTTTTAGTACCCCGTGATACGTCTCCCCCGCCCTGGATAGTAAACGGTGCGCCGTCGCCAACCGTGACATTCAGAGGGTTCCCCAGCCTCGACAAGATGCGAGCCTTGACTAGCTGCTGATGCTTCCACTCGATATCGACCTCGAAGCCGCCACGGGCCACCAGCCCAGTGACGGCGCCGGCCGAGTAGTTTGAGGATATGGCGGGGAGGAGATGGACCGTCCCCGCGTGGCTCTGGAGAAGCGTTTCGGCGATTCCGGCGCTGCTGCCGTAGTTTCCTATGGTGGCATCAGGCAATGTTAGTCAAATTTCTTGAGGAGGGACCGGGGGGTGGGTCTAGTTACCGTCGGCCTGGAATGGTGGGTGCAGGTCAAACATGTTTGGCAGGGTGGACCCTCGGATGATTTGTTCAATGTGGAACCATGCAGTGTCGCCCATGTGCAGCCTGGCAAAGAAGTTGATTGTCCACGCCCTCGACCAACCCGTTCCCGCGCCGCCGTTCGCCAATCGCCGCTGCAAGGTGGCATTCGCGGCCGTGGCCCACACCGGCGTTGTCAGCGGGGTGATCTGGTTTCCCGGGAACAGCGCCCACAGGTGAGAGACGTGGCGATGCCCGGGTTCCCTCTCCGCATAGTCCTCCATCCACTCCTGGATCTGCCCGTATTGGCCGATCCTAAGGGGGAGGAGCTTCTCACGGTAGGCCTTGGCCTTTTCAACGTCCTCAGTTAGGCCCAGGATCTCGCTGGCTTCGATAAAGTCCGAGAAGAGGCCGCGCAGGATCTCCATATCCATTGTAGCGCCGATGGTGATAGCCTCTTGCTGCCCATTTGGAAGGATGTAGATGTTCTCTGGGGAGGTGGAGGGGCTGGTGACGTAGCTCCCGTTCCGTTCAATCAGGTAGTCGAAAAAGAATTTCGCGGCGCCATGAATGAGTGGAAGCTTCTCCCTCAAAAAGTCCTTGTCCTCGTTAAACCTATAGTGCTCGAATATGTGCGAGGAGAGCCAAGCGGCGCTCATAGGCCATATTGTGTATCCAGTCCCGCGGTCAACTGGTGCTGCATCACCCCAGAGATCAGTATTGTGGTGTGCCGTCCAGCCGCTGCAATTGTACATTCCCGCTGCGATCTTCTCGCCCCGCGGACGCATGATCTCCATCAGCTCGAAGAGCGGGCTGTGTGTTTCTGCAAGATTTGTTACTTCAGCGGGCCAGTAGTTCATCTCCGTGTTAATGTTGACCGTGAACTTGCTACCCCATGGCGGAGAATACAGGTTGTTCCAGATACCCTGCAGGTTCGCCGGGAGGGAGCCCTCACGGGAGGAGGAAATGAGCATAAATCGCCCGAACTGGAAGTAGAGGGCCACAAGTTCAGGGTCGGCCGTACCGGCCTTGAAGGTGGTGAGGCGGATATCCGTGGGCAGCTGCTTGAGAGAATCAGGGCTGATGCCGAGGTTAAGACTCACTCTGCGATGGAGCTTCTGGTAGTCGGAGATTGCCTCTTTCTTGAATGACCCGTACTTGCCTGAGACAGCAGACAGGCGTTCAGCGACCTTTGTGGCAGGAGTGGTGTAGCGGTATGAGGTTTCGGAAGCGAACCAGACGATTACTTCGTCAGCTTTAGTGACGATAATATTTGTGTTGTTTCCGGCCGAGACGGTTCCTGCGTATGCATAGATTCATTGTAAATATCTCATCATCAAAACTAGAGCTTTGAGGGCAACCAACCTCCCTTGATCTCGAACTTTGCGGTGGAATTGAACAAGATGCCATCCGCGCCACCAATCAAAGCTCCCATATTCAGCGAGTTCCCACCCACAGATCTCGTCAAATCACCATACGACCCATTTCTGAACAACTCTGCCGAAAACGAGATCGACCCCGGCGCCGAAGCAGCAAACCTAAATCCCAGCACACCTGCAGGGTGACTCGCCACATACTCCCTCGTATATTCAACCCCATTGTACGTATACTCCACACCGATCGTGCCCGTATCCGTATCCAGCCAGCGCTCATATCCAGTTACATTCCCCGCGTGCCCAAAGTTAAACGTGATGTCGCCGAGCGGCATATAGAACCTCGGCGATGTCGGGACGGCGGCCATCCCATTGAGCATCGTCGACCCCGCGGCAGTAATGTTCCCTGCGTCAAGGAGCTCACGGACTATGGGCAGGGTCACGAGGGATTTAGGGTTCATGCGCTCCATGGAGCCGCCGCTCCAGATGGAGTCTTCGTTGAGACTGATGAGTTCCTGAGAAGCAACTGCGAAGACCATGCCACCAAGGCGGCCATTTCCAAAGGGCAGTGCATTGTTCCACTATAATGTTGGCTTAATTACTTATTCTTGTGGCATTGGGAGAGAGGGAGCTTACAGTGGTGGTGGAAGCATTATACCAGAGACGACTTGGGAACTTGTATGAGTCTTTGCAGAGTGCGGACTCTGCCAGGGCAAGAGTCACTAGTGTGAGTTTCCAGAGCATCGTTAATTGTGGACCGAGCTCAGTGGGTGGACCTATCTTTCAATGAGGGGGCCTCGGCATTTAATATAGACTCCTGGTCCTCATCCTCCAGATATGTGAAGTAACGCGGATGTCAGGGAAAAAATTAATGAAGTGTCCGATGAACGACCCCCACAATACTGAGAGAACCTTGCACAGATCATGGGTTTCGGGGCTTCTACCGGATTTACCCCGGATTATGTATTACCTACTTACACCGATTCCCGGCACCCCAGCCAGTTAAGCAGTATTTGCGCTACAGAAATACAGAGCTTGGACGTTTGGATTATCCTTACTTCTGTTTTTATTAACAGGAATACTAACGATGGTTAGTAGCTGCCAAGAAGCATCTTTATATCATTGAGGCCTATGTATTCCAAGGCGGACAAGCGGCGGACCGGGCACCGTTATGACATGCATACATAAGCTTTAAGCGAAAGTTGCAACACCTCCCAATTTGATAGGCTGTGGGCAACCTTGTACCAATGGGAATCTCTCTCTGGCATGGTCGTCGGCCATGGATAGCTCCCTTTTGACCGTACTGCGTGGTTTGGGGAAGCAAGTGTGCCTTTCTTACATTGTATATATGTATCTATATATATATACCCTTTTAGCTAGTATAAGTATACAACTACCGCCCACTCAAAGGCAGGACGTGCCCGGGGTACCGGATGCATGCCCTAAATTTTCTCGGCCTCAATTATAGCGAATTTTATTAGCTGAGGAGCCTAAGTACCTACAGCTAGAAACCAGGAGCAAGTTCTTGAGAGATGTGTAGATACCTACCTGCCTGAGATGTGTAGAACAACCCCCCCCCCAACAAATATATCACAGTACTTGGCGGGGTTGGAATTAGAATGTCGTGCCTGGATTTTAATAACGCGCGAAGTGCAGGGTCATATGAACTTTTCATGTAAGTAGTACATGTGTTACACAGCATGATCGGCCAACAGCGCCATAGCCGTCCGTCCCCCAGCCTGGAGACCCCGCGCGCTCATAGCCAGAGCGCGTAAATCCAAGAGTGTTTAAACATACATATATTGTTCAAACTTCATATGGGGCATTGAGGGGGGGCCACTTGCACATAAGTCCATAAAAGTACGAGGTTGGCCCATGCAGCGAAGGAGTCGAGCCGGGCCGGCATTACCCCTGCATGAGGAAGAACATTAGCGAGATGCCTAGAAAAAGCTTGACTTGCAGAGAAAATGGGGGGGGGGGGGGGGGGCCAAAGCACATATCATCCTGGGTGGGGCCATCGATCCCCAAGCCCTAGCTATCTAGCTATTGAGATATCTAGAGCACGTGCTTCCAGAACAGAACATTCTTAAGCCCAAGCTCCGGACGTTCCCCCGGATACTTCTTTTCTGCCCATGCGGGGGGAGGCTTGGTGTGACATGCTAACAAAACACGGGGTGCTGGCCCTCCTTTTCGTGGGGGGGCAGAGAGAGAGTGTGTGTGTCAAGGTCCATAGATACTATATCACCGTATCTCCCACCTAAAGTTTGGTTAGCGTTTTATAGCCACGACAGATGCTTAAGTGCACCACGACGTCGTGACGTTGTGGATAAGGCGACTCCAAGACCGCCAGCCAGCACCACGAGAGACCAAGAAGGAGTAAGCATTTATCGAGCATGATCTCTCCCCCCATCTACCAACAGTCATTCGACAACCACACCGTCTCTCAAAGTAAGTCAACTCAGCTTTCACCCGGGCCCAGAGTGATAACTCATGATTGAAGAAGCTGACTACGAAACCATTCCTAACGAGGACGCAGGATCCCCGGAGTACATACATGTATGTAAGTTACCCTACGATGATTGATGGGCCACTGCAGTGCAGGCTGTACGTGCTTTTCGGCCGAGTAAGCGCCAACCTTCGGGAGCGGAGGCTAGAGTAAAAGTTGTGTTAGTGCAGGTACATACATAAGTACATTGCTGATCATACTTCCCTAATTAAGGATATGAAGCCTAGGAGATGTTCTCTCATCTTTGAAGTATATACCGCATTTTTGTCTCATTCAAATCCCGAGTGAAGTGACTACATAGCAAGCACCCTCGTATTCTAAACCTCAAGACCTCCAGATCATGTGACCCGGCGGCCCCCATACCTGACCGAACAAACTGCTCCCCTCGCCAGTGACATCACTACCGATAAAGTAGGTACACCTGTCTCTTGGCAATGTCGCAAAAGGGGGGAGCAAAGGGGCAATTGAGGTCCAATTGAGGTCAGAGGATAAGTTGTAGAGTAGAGTATATTCCCACGTGCGAGCTTAGTGGGATACAATCCAGAACTACCTATGTATTAAGAAGTAGATACTCGATCTCCAACCGTTAACCCCCATTAACATCTACTGAAAGCCAAGGGTCACAAAAGCAACCCCCCCCCGGGTGGGCCTCCCCAGCTCCCCCCGTAGCCATGGAATGGGCCTAACTTTATCGAAGAGCCCACAAGTAAGAGAAAAAGAAAAAGAAAAAGAAAAAGAACATGCATAAATTTACATGTGACGATGTACTGCTGATCGGGGGTCAAGCAAGACAAAGACATTCTACATCCCTTCTCGATTTTTTTTTTTTTTCAGACGAGTCATTATTTCTGTACCTGGGCCACAAAATCACATGTGAACGTTTCAAAGCCCTGCAGCTAGCACCGTCACATAGAGTAAGAGTCGGGTCGGGAGGGGAGGGGACGGTGGACCCAATGGGCTCAGACGTCATTATCAATTGCTATCTTCTAACCACCACGCATGGACGGATAACCTTTCGTCGCCGTCGCCGTTGTCGTCGTCCCACCTCCCAGAATTGCTTTTTCCCCTTCTTCTTCTCCGTCTTCGATTCCTCTTCCTCTTCTTCTTCTTGGGATGAGACGAAGGGGAAGAGGGGGGGGGGGCGCCGGGAACGACGACGACGACGGCGTCCCTGATCGCAATGTTAGCAAAAGATCTTTTTTTTTTCTCTTCTCGCCCGGACAGCAGCAGCGCACTTTACTCCTTTCAGAGAGAGAGAACGCAATTACATGTGATTCCCGCGAGTACCTTTTCCTTTTCCTTTTCCTTTTCCTTTTCCTTTTCCTTTTCCTACATGTCATGTAATGTATGCACATCAAAAAGTATACAAGTACATGTAAGTACGAGATTGCTCCATCCCCCCCCGCCAGATCGAGATCCCCCGCCTAATCGAGCCGGTATATGTTACTTCTTTTCAGATAAGGATCGATAACATACCACATACAATACAATCTATATCGATAAGGGGGATGATCGTTTTTCCGGGAAGCCGGAGGAGGAGGAGGGAGGGAGGGGGGGGGGCTCTTATCTGCGGAAAAAAAAGTTGTATTTGTGGGCGATGCATTGCAATTGTGTGTTGTGGTGGTGGTGGCCCAAACGATCATGAGCAGTCAGTCGAAGGGGGGGGGTCTGTGTACGCTAGAATTTCAGAATTTCAAAACACATCATGCACAACCTAGCCTAGCCGGGTTCGGAAGCGTGGTGTGTAAATCACCTGATTCAGGGTTCATGGGCAGTCACTCGGTACCGCGAGGCACGTGATCAACGGTCTCTCGACATCGACTGAGCCGTTATACATCCAAGCTTAGGAAGGCAGAAGGGTGGGTGAGCGGAGAGAGAGGTCTAGACTCATGAGGAAATAAGTAAAACACCCGCCATATCCACGGCGTGTTTCTCAGAAAATCTATCTGTCCACTCATGCTAGGGAGGACGATGGGGACTCTTCTTTTGTTTCCCACAAACACAAGTGAGTGAGTGAGCGCATTTTGTAACCAAGTTCTCCAAATTGGTATCATAATCATTCTTCATATTCATAACACATCTATGCGTGAGTACCAATTGCTTTCCTTTCATCCCCTCCTCCTTTTTCCCCCAAACATACAAACAAAACAAAAAGTCGTTTCGCAAAATACCTCCGAGCCGTTATCATATCATACATAACCCCACCAATAAACAAAAAAAAAAAAAGTAAAATAAATAAAAAAGGGTAGTGAAAAAAAGAACGCTACCTCCGTACCAAACAAAAACCAAAACCAAACCGAGCCAGACCAACCAAATGAAAAACAAAACGAAAGGCGGGGGAAAAACAAACCTCAAGAAACAGTAAAAAATACTCAAAATAAGCTTTCTTTTTTTAGCCCACAAACACCATCTCGCCCTCCTTTCCCGGCAACCTGTTTTTCGCATACTCATCCTTGTGATCATCCCACAGCCTCTTCAGCTCCTCCAAGTACCTCTGTTGCAACTCGTCCAGATCCGCGTCCCGCGGATTGTCCATCTGGGCCTTTGGAAAGATTGGTCGTCCCACCACCGTGTTGACCTCCTTTCTGTATGGCAACAGCCCAACATCGTAGTTGAAGACACCCCTGGCATGGAACAATGGCACCGTGAACCCAGCCACCCTCTTAATGAACATCTGCAGCTTCTCGACCACGCCGCCTCCGGTTGGCACAACCTGGTCGTACAGCTCGTTCTCGCCAAAGCTCAGAACCGGAACAATGCCAGCGTTCTCGCGGATCGCAATCTTGAGCACCCCACGGCGGCGCTTGACAACGAGTGCCATGCGGCCGGGAATTGCTTCGAGGGATTCCCGTGCACCGCCGAGGACAATGGTGATTGCACGTCCGCCACCAGTAGGAGCCGTGTATTGGGGAGCTGGATGAAAGATTGGCAGGAGGAATACCACGCGCCACCATGTCCACGGCTTCCAGAGAGACCAGGTTGGGGGTGGCTGGGAGGCCTCACCACGGAGTAGAGCTTCGCAGGAGCGGCGGGAGACAGATGCTAGTCCCATGAAGAGGAGAAAGTCGCGGTAGAAAGGCACACGGAAGTTCGAGTCGAGGGTAAGGAGGGTGTTTGTGATTCCCGGGAAGAGCCCCTCAAAGCCGGTGGTGTTTTCAGTACAGAAATGGCCGAACGCACCGTGGGATATAATTCCGTGTGGGTGATAGGTGAAGATGTAGTTCTTTGCTGGATCGAGGGAGGTTGTGGCATGTAGCTTGAGGGGGAAGTAACCCGTATAGAGACGCCACAAAGGCAGGCTTCTGAGGAAGGTTGAACGCCGCTTTGGAGCAGATCCATCGAGGTGAGCCTCAGAGAAGAGGCAGTAGATGAGGTAGGGGATCAAGATGGGCCATGTTAATGGAATTGCAAGCAGGAACCAGAATAAAGATGTGTAAAGAGGGATTGTGAATCCGTGGAGGAGGACTGCGCCTGTTTGAAGCCGACGCTTCAATGGGACATTGAGTGGAGCCATTCGCATTCTAAACACCACCGTTAGAAACCGTTAATTGAGTACGAAGCCATTGCCTTCTTTTTTTTTCTTTCTCATTATTATTACATACCCTCCGTTTCTCTTCACCTTATCACCACCACTGATGACCACAGAGACTCGCTTCTTGGACTTTGACCTTGTCTTCTTCTCATAG
Source organism: Morchella sp. 2018-W45 (assembly GCA_024713785.1). Classification (NCBI taxonomy): domain Eukaryota; kingdom Fungi; phylum Ascomycota; class Pezizomycetes; order Pezizales; family Morchellaceae; genus Morchella; species Morchella sp. 2018-W45. Next base: position 311,051 of record JAMGYZ010000021.1, read on the forward strand.
CGGGCCTCATTGTCACTCTCCCTCTCTGATGACGTACTACCGCCCATCTCTCCAGTCTTGATTGGCCTCCTTCCACTCCTGCCGCTCCCATCGCTATCGTAATTGCTGTTGCTTGCGGTGTTATTGTTACTCCTCCTCCTGCGGTTCACCCGTACAGAGTAGAGGGTATCATCAATGGCTGGCAATAGCCTCTGTGGAGGTGGCTCAGCCAGGCCAACGGGAGAGGGACAGGGATCTTCAGCGTCGAAGAAGGACTGGTCCAAGATTATTGATCTGCTGGAACGGGGAGAGATACTGAGAAGAGATGAGACACTGCCATCATCTGAGGCCGCAGAGGAAGTAGGGAACTTTGAGAGGTCGAAGTAAAACGATGGGGAAGACATTATCACTAGATCTGAAGGCTTGACGCCAACAGGGGACCCGGGTTTGAAAGAGGAAGGGGGGAGGGGGGGGGGGAGGGTAGGGTTGGAATGAGAGGCTAAGAATCGATCTGTGGTAGAGCTCTAATTTACAGTAATTGTACAGTAGCAATTCTCAAGAAGAGAATGGATGCCCCAGAGGTATTTGTATCAAGCAGGCAAAGCTCCCAAGGGTAGGGGATAGAGGGAGGGGGGGTGTGGGGACGCTCTTTTTTTCTTTTTCTTTTTTTTCTTTTCTTTCTCCTTCTCTTTTTTTCGTAGCCTCAATTTCTCGGACTCGGTCGGAGCTGAGGGCAGAGGCAGTGTTCTGGGAAGTTATGGATTATGGTGGTTATGGGATATTATGGTGGTGGGCTGCTGCAGTGCTGCAAGTGCAGTTAAGTGCTTGCTTGATTGTTGGACGGAGTGAATGAGTGGTTGTGGTTGCGGTTGTGGTGATTGTGGTGGTGGAATTATCACATGCAAAAAAACTGGGCAACGGTAACTAAATGACGACACGCTTCCTTAGCACTGACTGACTTGACTGACTGACTGACTGACTACTGACTGACTTAGACTCAGAAGCCTCCCTCCCTCCCTCCCTCCGCCCCCCCTTCACTCCCCTTCCCCTACTGACTCTAGACTGAACCACTGACTCTCTTTGACCCTTCCCTTCCCTTCCCTTTCCCTTTGTTAGCGAGCGAGCCCTCGGAACTCCCCGCGTGAAACGTTAATCCGGCCCGAATCCTAATAATAGCCGCACGCGAACCCTGACCCTGGCTGACGATAGGTCTCGCCTGTTGTCGTCGTCGTCGCTCCCCTCGCTCGCTCGTTCTTTTTTTTTTTTTTTTTTCTTTATCGGCCTACAAATCCAATTCCCCTTCAATTCCCCATCGCGATACTCGATACCCTATATAATAACTTTCATAAAATGGGGGCTTCTCTTCAACACAAAAACAAAAACAAAAAACAAAAGACAAATTTTTTTTTTATCCCTCTCCCCCCCCCCCCCTTTCCCCTTACTATCCCAGCTGCAGCAGCAGCAGCAGCAACAACAGAATATATATTAAAAAACTGCCGAAACGCCCCGAAAGCCCGTGGGGATAAGGAGTTATCAAGCTGTCTCCGTGCGCGCGCGCAAAACGTTTTTGTTTTGTTTTGCAGACCTCGCTACTCTATGTAGGTACATACGTGCATCAGCAGCAGCCAGCAGCAGCACCCAGCAGCAGCAGCACAGATTTGCCCCCTTCCCCCCGGGGGGGAAAAAGGGCATGGCATGAGCATGGAACGTACATGGTGCAGGAGCAGCAGCAGGCAGCAGGAGCAGCGCAGTTAGGTACTTTAACTATACATGAGATAAGAAAACGGTCTGGGAAAAAACCCGCGAGACTAACTAAAAGACAAGACAAGACAGAGAAAGAGAGAGCCCCGGGTAAATTACAAATAAAACAATTCCATTTGCAGAAATTAAATGTACTCAAAACCCCTACCTTTGCCTACCGTTGCCTGCCAGTCGTTATCTCGAGTGTGTACGGTCTCGGTATTCTGATTGGCGTTTTTTTTGTTAATGGCCTTGCTAGGGGGGGAGGATAATCCCGGGCGGGAATACGTGCGGCGGCGTAGCTTCCATTGCGAACCGACCGAGTGATCGCCCATGATACCCAATGGGCTACAGAAGACAAGGTAATTAGCAGTAGGTATCTTAAAATCGACTACATATGTGTTGACGTTTTTTGATAAAGCACTTACTGGGCCCTGTTTTGTCTTGTTTGCCCTGTCTAGTAAGTAGAGGAGCACTGCCGAGCTGAAGCCCAGCACCAGCCTCAGGCAAGAACGCCGGCGGAGTGGTCGGTAGAGCACTCCGTATTCAACACAAGAAACCATGGTGTCGCGTGTCTAGGATGCCTCTTACCTACATAAGAGTACATGTATATATATCTCCTACCTACCCGACCGAGGAAACGACTGGCTGTTTAGAAAACGGACCACCGGCCATCTCTTACCGAAGGGAAAAAAAAAAAAAAGGTCTCGTGTATGCACCTCCGGTCCGTTTTGAAAACGTCAATTAGTTGGCAATCACGTGCTTGCCGAATCATCCTTTTAAACTCTTCTTCGACCCTCTCCCCCCTTCGCCCGTCTTTCTTGTTTTTTTAAATCATTCTACCGCGCGCTCCGACAAAGGGCAGGATTTTTATAATTTCTTTGTAAAAGAAAAAAGGAAAACGGGAAAAAGGAAAGAAAAAAAAGGAAACACGTATGAGGTTTTGTGCTCGTGTTTACGTGGTGACCATCATGAGGGGCGGCCACTGAGGAGTGTTTACGTGCGCAGATCAATTGTCATGGGGCGTCACTCGGTGTAGTTGACTGGCCGCCTTGTGCGGGGTTTCTAGTGCTCCGCGGATTGATTCCTATTCTGCTGCCCCGCGAGTGAGATTGTATGATGAAGTCTAGCATACCAGACTGAAATGAGTGCAACATTTACACTCATAAACTCGCACCTGCTCTACCCCACACGTACACGCCGCGTGATACTCCGGAGAAGCAATTCTCCGGGAAATCCTTTCACGTGCCGCCGCGCGAGTCTCTGCATACACATACTAGAAGTAATGAGCTTTTTATCCGATCCCGCCCAGTGTGTTTTATGTGGGGATCCATCACAGGTAACGTGGGGAAATGCATCAAGTAAAGTAACTTAATGTGTTCTGAGTACTATTAAATATCCCATCCAATAAATTCTCTGGGTAAAAATATAGACTCCGGCAGAAAGGAACCCTTACTTGTGGCCCGGTTGGAGCTTGTGCGGCATGCACTGGTTGAGATGACTTTGAGCGAGAGCAAGATACTTGACCTTATCTGAAAAAGTCTTTCCGCTGCATGCAGCAGGGATAAACAACTCCCGACCAACAAAGCTCCAGGGGTTTGCTGATTGGCGTTTTGAACGTCGGCTTTGAAAGCGGAAGGTGTGGTATAACCAGTCAATGCATGGCTGGCATGTACGAATGCAATTATGCTATATTTGATGAAGAAATCAATGGGACGTCTGGGCCTTTGGTCAATGATCGGGAGGGCAGAGTTGATTATCAAACTGCAGTTGATATAATATAAACGGAGGGAAAGAAAGAAAATTAATCAAAGAGATCCGTGCCTTTGACAAAATCCGAATAAATGCACACAATCTCTTGTTGCATTGTATGTTGTTTGAAGCAGTTTTTGAAGGGGGTGATTAATATGTAGGTACTTGTAAGCGATTGGACTGCACTGAACCATCATCTCGCCTCGACGGATGGTAATAGGTCTATCGGAATATTAGAGAGAATTACAAATTGTGGAAAAACAGATATATAGGATAACTCTTACCGTGATTATGGTCTTCTATGCGATATCATTATTAATGATACCATCTTTGCATTGATAAGTAAGTATGTACATACATGTATGTACGTATTGTATCAAACGAAGACCCCTACATGATATGATGTAGTTTTTGTGACGTAGACATATCTGTCCTGTACATACGTAGAGGGGTAATTTCAGATACGATAAGCGAGCTATCGACGTATAGTGATAGAAAGAAGGAAAAAAAAAAAAAAAAAAAAACCTTTGATACTTACTGCACGAATTTGTTTTGCCATATAACGCCTTTGGAATCTAGACGTACCTCAGAGGATCTGCTGATACATAATGGCCGAGATACGGTAACATAACGCCTTATTGATCTTATGATCTACCAGGTGATCTTGTTTTTTTCTCTTTATCGTGGTGATGAAAGATGGTGGGAAGCTGTAGGTAGCTGTGTGGTGAATTGATTGGGTGCCCGAGCTGGATGGAGAATTTGAGAAAAAAATTATTTGTCGAGATAATCTAACCAAGTCTATAACTATATCATATTAGCGACGGATATCTGGCTCAATTGATCAGGCCTATAATGTTTGCGTCTTTTAGCATGGCACCAAACATACATAAAATAACGGAAGAGAGATCAGCCTGGAGAGATATATCTCAACAATTAATATCCGCATGTCCAAGAATTCAATCTCTCCATGTCCGGCCAGACTAGCAGTTGGTATCCCCCGAATACATAGCAGAAACTAACAGAGAAGATATATCAAGACAACGGCATACGCGGTTAAACAATAATCGACGGGGCCGGACGGTAATAGCATCTAGGAATTATGAGATAGAATCTTAACGCTTCTCCAAGATTTCATCCCCAATCTCTAGCTTTCTGGCTTTAGTATAAGGTCCGAGATTCTGACCTCAATCGAGCTCTCAAGCGAACGGTTGTTTAAGTACTGTGATTCCGTATTTCTAAGAGTGGATCAATTGAAGGATGGAATTGTAACAGAGGAATGATCTTTATATATGTCCAAGGACCGCCAACCTAATAACACATGTATATATATATATACGCATATTATTATGTATTGTCTTTCGCTTCCATTGACGTTAACATGTCTTTCTGAGCGCCCCTTTATCAAGTAGCCGACAAATCATGTCATTGAACTAATTCTATTAGCTCTCTTGTTAAGACACTTTTATCGCATATATTTAGCCAATTGCAGGCCCACGGTCCGTGGTTCGTCCAAACCCACTGGCTACGTATGTCGACCCTAACTTGTATCTTTTCTAGACGAAAAAGGAGAGGCAGATTCCGGGATTTTTATGTGCTTCTTACTGGGTCGTTTTCCCCAATCTTCATTGCTTATTCAGGGAGATAGCAAAAAGCACCCACCCATCCTTGACTACCTAGGCAGAAGCCATAGCAAGTCCTGATATTATCGCACTGAGGAAGCGGACCAACTATAGGCGTCCCCCTGTGACTCAAGATTTTCCCTTGAGGCGACCAAATCTCACCAATAGGATGTATGTTCCACTGGCCAATAATTAGTGGTGGGGATTGGGCTGAGTATGTACGTTTATCTGCGAATCAAATTTGATGACTTGTGGTCTCGAACGAAATTTCATATCAATCTTGTCATTAGGCCCCAAGGCCTAGATTTAGGACTAGATAAAGATCGGAAGTGTGTCCGCTCACGAGCAATCACTCGATCACAAAAGATCACTCTATGAAGTCCATACACGATATCCACCTCGACTGTCCCCACATCCCCATACTTCGAAATTATTTAACCAGATTCGACGGAACACTACTATAGCGGCGCCCACCGTTTTATTGTTCTGGGCCTCTGGGCCCTTACGAGTCACAATACTGCGTAGGATCGGCTGGTAATACGCGGGGCAGGGATTTTCTCGTCCAAATTGGCCACGGCGTGAACCAGCCCGGACCATTTAACTCATCAAACTTTTTTTATCCTTCAGGACCAGGTTTCACCACAAACATGGTTCTTCCACAATATTTCGGCAGCTCTAACATAATTGGTCCGAACTGTCAGTTCGAAAAACGTAACCTGGTGCGTGCGGAGTCACTCACCCAAGACTTCCGTGTCCCAAATCTATAACCAGCTGCTGCTGATCCAAGTGCACTCCAGCACCCCACCAGAACCCACGCCTCCCGAGCAATATCTGTGGCCCCAAGCCGTCCCCAAGCCTTTCTTTTGCTCTATGGGCGCTTCTCGCAGCCATACTCGACCGAACATGACGCCCCTCATTATAAAATCATAAAACTGCACTCGTTCTTGGCTCCGAGTGATAGCGCATGATTAAGCCCGCAATGGTCCGCGGTTAGATAGTCTGTTGCAGCTGTATTAAGGAAGGGATCTCGGAGGTGGGAGGACTCTGTATCTGTTATATATGAATTGGGAATATAGGCTTTGGGTATGTGGACTTTGGGGGGTATTCTACTACTCACTGCCACTGCCAGTAGTGTCGTGCACGAGGGTGTGTGCGGCAGGGTTGGAGGCTGTCGTCAAGACCTGGCACTGTTGTATAGTTTTCGTTAGCTTGTTTCCATAAGCCTATATGTCCTCAAATTCTGGCACGGCCGTTTTCGAAGCAAAGATACATTATGTGACCCTGTACTACTCAAATCTAGCCATCCCATCGGGATTGTTCTCGTCGGGTACATGGGTTTATTAGGGTCGTAGGGTTGTCTTTGGATGGCTATGACTGAGGCGGTGATGTAAGACCTAGGCTTCGGGCATGCATATGTGAATTTCAGGTCCGGAACCCTCATAGGAAAATGGGTTAGGAAAATATATCTCTCAGAAGTCCTGATTGACATTCTTAAATTTTATGAAGTATCGGAACTTCAGTTAAATATATAACAGGCTACATTTTTCAAGGTTGATAATCTTATATCTAATAAACTCCGTAACGCCGGTAAAAAAACAAAAACGAAAAAATATAAACAATAGAAGGGCTCCACCACCACTGACTAGACGTTGGAAACACCATTTTTCCTCTCAGCATCCAGCTGTGGGAGCATCGACTCCAACCCCTCTACCAGTCCTTCAAAAAGCCTAAGATGATGCTTCATGCTTTTCTTGTGCCTCTTCTCCAAGTCGCGTCTCTTCCTCTCGTTCAAAAACTCTTCATTTTTGTGGTTGATATAGTCCTTGCGATTTTTGGAGCACTTTGTGCGCACCCGACCCTTCTTCACTACCGGCTCTGCGAAGTATTTCTCGATCTCATGGTGCATTTCGCCTACTATTGTCAGAATCTCACAAAGACACGGAGGGAGTTCGAATACTTACAGGCATGCATATTAAGGGCCCCAAGAATATCGTTAAACAGAGGTTGGTATCTGTTTTCGTCCCGAAGAATGATTTCTCGGCTCGTTTTGCGAGCCCGGAGGTGGTTTCCCCATGCTGAAAACCTGGAGCTTAGATGCACAAACTCGGATTTCAGTTTGTATCCTGGCATTGCCGCCACCTGCGATTTCCATATGGTATCAAGGCGGGTGGCCAGAGCTCTGGCTTCCACATGCGGAGGTTTGCAGACTGTATCTAGGCCTTTTAGATAGTCGGTTATAGGCCCTGTTTGACCCAAATGAGGAGGGGGCCGATCGATGGTTGTCTCCTTGTCTTGGGGGCAACCGCTAATCGTGGGTTTAGGCCCTACATGCGGGGGTTGACGGCGTGTTTCCTCTACTTCCCTAGGGTAATCTACATCCATATTCTTCTTACATGTACATGTAGCTTGCACATGTGGGGGTTGGTGGGGCGCCGCTCCTGGGGTATATGAAGAAGCTCTGGTTGTGTTGGACGATTCAGATGGCCAAGAGACTTCCCCAGGACTACAGCTGTCCGTAGGAAATGGCCACGAGAATATCTCAGGGCTGACGTCACCAGAAAACTTGTCCTGACCGCTTTCTACCCAGTCACAGTAATCCGCCACTTCTCCTGCTATCCTTTCATCCAACCAATCTGTAGAACCGTCCATCTCCAAAATTGTCCCGACTTTTCGTGGGGTTTAATCTCGCGACTAAGCTGAGCGTGTAGATTTCGCTAAAAAGGCTTTGTAGCTACTTAGAGGGCCTCTCGAGTTGTAGAAACCTTGTGTCAACTCTCAAAGACGAGAGGGGGTAATTTTCCAAGCATAAAGGGTTCTTGTTTGTGATTTGACACGGAGGACGTTGTGGGTCTGGGGTATGTTTGGAAGAAGGTTGTTGAGTTAACTGTAGCGTCCACCTGACTATATATACAAGTGTGCTGGTGAAGGAGGAAGAAGTTATGATGTAGCAGCCGGCTCGGTGTAGCTTCTCCGGCATACATAGTAGATTTTGGATGGCTATGACCTAACGACGAACGCATGTATCCACGGACCACAGTAGCGTACAGCAACCCCGCAAGTCGAGTCTGCTGAAACATTCCCCAAGTACCGACTGACCCAGAGGTGGTTTTCATGAGAAAAATTCGCGATATTTTGGCCGATTAAACGAAAGGCCCAATTAGACTGGGCTCGCGCCAAGTCTCTGAATTCTTTCCACGACGGAAAAGTTTCCACGATGGAAAAGTCTTGTGTGCAAAGAACCTCCCGCGAATTGGTTATTCTATGCAGAGGGTCTTTTGGTACAATAGGTACGTATGGTCTAGTGCTGTAGCCTGCACCGAGCTCTGATCACAGTAGTTCATTTGGTATCCCCTAAGCTGGCAATGCTGATTCCCTATAGTAGAGAGCCGGGATTTGTATAGGGGATTAATTCTTTGATAAGAAAGATAAGAAGATCTGTGTGCAAACGCCACCAAACTTTGCTTCTTTCTGGGGGATCAGTATTTACTACCAGCTTAAGGGATAGTAGGTTTACGGCTTGCTTGGAATTCCATCTATCGGAAACTATATGTACACACTCAACTCAGCCATGGGCCTCAGAACCTATGGAAACTCGGGACAAAATAGTGAAGGATACTGCAAGGTTCACCATATATGGACGCAACTCTGCCCAAAGAATTTCATTGAATGGATGAAAGCAATGCGAGCAGTTCAGCGGTAGATCATGGCAGCTGTATGCTTCACAATGCTCAGTGGTATTTAGGAGGCAGAATAGATCACGAAAATATGCATGAGTAGAAGATGTTTGTGGTTGGATCAATTCGATGGTCACCGGTTGATCTTTGTCCGGGTAATTAATTTGAAAAATTAATAATACGTAATCGTGCAGTAATAATTGTCGGGTCCCGGGGTGTGAATATTGAGGGTTAGGGTTGTTTTCAGCCAATTCAACTGATTATGACCATGACCAGTGCAGTGCTAAAATGCTATCGGAGTAGCTCGTGGTTAATAACTATCTTATCCCGGCACCGGCCCCCCTATAGCGGGGAGACAAAGGAGAGGTAAAGAGGCTGGGAAAGAAGTAGATAGTGGGCATATTGATTATTATGAAAAGAATTATGAAAAGAAAATAGACAAAGCTGGGATCCATGGGATCCAGATCCGCAAATTTTCCTTGTAGAAGATATTACACCCCTTACCCCGGGGTACAGCCATGGCCAAAGCATACTACGTAATATAATAATATCTTCTATAAGGGTATATTAATCTCTGTGATGAAACCACTCTACGGCTTGTTTTCTTTTATTTGTGTGCTTGGCAATATCCAGTCGATCCCGTTACTAGGGTACGTACCAAAGTTTGGTCCCGGGCGTACCTTATTTGCGGGCTTTCGCTGTACTTGGATTTATTATAGCGAGATGAGACTGCATACCGACACATTAATAAAGCCATTTGTTCTGCTAGGGGGGCGTGATCTATAGAAGGATATTTCATGATCACCCATCAATAAAAGATATAATACTCGAATCCTTACATCAAAGCATGAATGAAGGAATAGCACAAAGAATTATAAAGAGATTTATGTAAGTACTTTTAAAGAGAAGAAAAGATTTACAGGGCTGGAGGAGTGCGCACGACCAACATCCCCGGAAACATTAGGTACACTGCCGCCGACCAGACGCACCTCCGGGACCGAAGGAAGGACCTAGCTGATTATATACGGGGTAATGGATAAAACCAGCGGAATAACTCGTACGTACTCACTTTGAATTTCTTCCTAACATGGAACCTGTATAATCATTGACCTATTTCCCTCCCACGAAATATGCAACAAGATATAACTATCCTAATTTCATAAGACCCTTCAACTTTTAACTTGGGTCCAGAATTTAGCGGGCTGTAGTAGATCTTGGGTCGGTTGAAGTAGCAGGCGTAGTGGTGTAGAGGTTCCCAGTCTGCATCCAGGTCTTTGGGGACGCAATCCAGGGTTAGGGGTGCATAGGGTAAGGGTTATTTCGCATAAATGCCCGTCTTTCAGTACACCAAAATTTCGGGGGAAAACATCAGCTCCCACTAAATATAATCCCCTAAGGGAGCTTGCGGCAAATTTATATAAATTATATGATCTATACATACGTAGGTAGCTAAAGCATTATTGGCAGAGGAGAATTATGTACGTCAAGCCAGTCAAGTATGACTTATCTATTCCCAACTACAACTAGCCACTGTTAATTTACCGAATTCCCGGCTTATAAAAGTATCATTCTCGCTTTTTCTACATGATGTTTTCTGAAGGCGATGGGGTTCTCTGAATTATTGGTTATGTTGAAAAAAAAAATGGAAACTATCATGGCCATCTTTCTGGGTGGCGCAATTGGCTAGCGCGTTCGACTGTTATAATGCAGGTACGTACCTTATCGAGAGGTTTACATGAGAGTTCAAGCCTGTCCGGGGAAGTTTGGTAATCCTTTTTGTTTCTTGAACTTTTGGTCCTTTGACTTTTTGACCTGTCGACCTGTTGGTTTTATATTTTCTTTTTTATCCCGGGTGCAAGGGTCTAGAGATCTTTCGGGCTTCCCATTTAGCATCTTGTAGATCAGTAAACCCCACAGCCACAGGTACAATAAACCAAGTACATGTAGCGTCCTAGGCTCACAAGATGATAGGTAAGTATACGCATGTACATACTTATACCCCGGACTTTTTATTAGGTATTTATACCCAAGGAGGGGCAATATGCCCTTTATTTTCCCCTATCTTCTTTTAGAGCCCCTCATATCATTCTCAACGTGAAACCCTTTCCGATGGCGTTCGTGGTGGGCTAAACCTCCATTTAATTAGTACACAGTCAAAAAACCCTTCTTAGCTGTTACGGCTAATAACTGGTTTCGTGGCGTATATAGTTTGTTATCACACAAGTCTAACACTTGTAGTCCCCGGCCGGTGGGCGAGTTTTGCCCCAGGATCTATGGCGGGTTGCTCGCGTGTAGACCGCTCCTTGTTGGTTAATTGGAGACTTTGCCAGCGGTTGTCCGGCCGGCCAGCAGTGTCGAGATCGGGTTAATCAAAGCGGGACAGTACATGAAGCGTGTTATGCTAGGGGAGCCCATTCAGCTCTCGTTGGACAGTCCAGGAATACACGGATCCGTCAATGTATTTATATATATCGCGTATCAGACTTGCGTTGACAGATCGATCCTGAGCCCGGTAATCCCCAGATAAATCTCATATTGGGCGACAAGTGTGCTAGTGTGAGTAATTAAATATGCATGTAAGCTACATGTATCAAGACCGTGAGGTAGAGACTCCAGATAGGCGGATTAGGCCACTCAAATTGAGGCGGCGAAGAGTACTCATGATCATGTCGTTTACCATGCATGGGCTGGCCTTAGATAACTCCTGCGGAGTGAGAGTGCAGCACCAAAGGGAGAGGGGGGGGGGGGGATCTCTACGGTATTAATTCCAGTCGATCAATGCACTAGAGTAATGCGGTAAGAATACGGTATTGGTAGGGTACTCTTCCTTAAATCCCGGTTTAATTCGGTATCCGTTACTAAATTCCATAGTTCTATACTGTAGATAGCGACGTTAGCCAGAGATTAAAGAGCTAGTGCTAGAAGTGGTTTATGTGTGGGTAAGGAATTTGATACATGTGACTTTTTCCGTGTAATTGGGTAATTTGCGGTTTTCGCACGCTTTTGAAAATTATGAAGTAATAAATAAATAAATAAATAAATAACGCTTTTGAAAATTTGGAGTACATCCGAGTCATAGCTCGTGATCCACACAAGGAAAAAAACGAAACTCATAAAATACATAAACTCAACGGTAAAGGCGACCTGAATTTCCCAGCCACACCCAGGAAGAGACCCTATATTTTTAAATCCCTACTAACGGGTTCCATTCGTAGTACTACCATTTGCCTGCGGTGTCAACATGCCACCAAAGTCGTTCTCAAACCGCTGCTGGATATCCAGAACAACCATGAGATGGCTTAGATCCACCTTCTTCCCCTCGGATTCCGCCAGAGACCTTGCGGTTCTCACACAATTCTTGATCTGCCTTCCATTCAATTCCTTGTCTATCACGGCCTCGAGCAACTCTTTCCCGCCCTCCAAATTATCGAAATCCATAAAGTTCTTCCAGACCTGCGTCCGGGCGTCCCTGTCCAGCTTGTTGTACTTGAGGGCAACATGAATCCTACTCTGGAAGGCCTCGTCGAAAGTGGTTACGCGGTTGGATGTAAGGAACAGGATACCCTGGTAGTACTCTAACAGCCGCAGGAAGATGCTGACGAGCGAGTTACGAGTCAAATCGTGGAGTGAGCGTGTTTCCAGGAAGACGTCTGCCTCATCAAGAAGTAGCACGGCTTTCCATTGGCTGGCGATATCGAGGATCCTGGAGAGATTCTCCTCGAGTTCTGTTGGATAGATCCCAAGCTCGCCCGATGAGACGGCATAGAGCGGGCGGCGTGTATGTTCTGCGACAGATTCGGCGGTGAGGGTTTTCCCAACGCCGGGTGGGCCGTGAAGGATCGATATAAAGCCTTTGCCCTTGCCTTTGATGATATCATCGAAGGAGTTCGTATCCCTGACATGTGACTCAACAAGGGCGCGAATGAGTGTCTTCTGTGAGGAAGGTAGAACAAGCTGGTCAAACGCGTTCTCGTTCCATTGAATGGGCAATAGATTATCGATATAGAAATCGACCCATTTCTTTTCACCTAGGGCAAACCCGGAAATGAGGAAATTTGACAGAAGGCATTGTTCATCAGTCAATGGTTTGTTGATGGGAACCTCGCAGTCATTTTTACTGTAGTTAGGCTCGCCATCCTCGCTCCTGGAGATGTGTCCTGGCAATGGATCAATCGAGATTTCCCGGCTAGGATTAATACGATTATATGTTGCCTTGTCGCACATCACCCTGCCTTTGATCTACTTCAATGTCAGTGACCTGTCAAAGAACGGACATATTATATATTAACGTACGCTGTATTGTACCCTTCCGCACTGGCGCTGCTCTCCCAAGGCGATTCCCTTGTACTCCATATAATGGCAACCCCTCAACGCCTCGAATCTTCTTCCTCGCTCTATCAGAGACTTTCTGACTGCATCTTCTCTAGGGTGATATTCCAATGGAAATCCCGCGAGTGAAGCGATTTTCTTTGTGCCTGTAAACTGACGTAGGGGGACGAGAGTCTGTGCCATGCCGCAGTACTTTCCATCATAATCGACATATTTTACGGACAAACTATAGTTCGGATCGCCATCCCCAGAGTAGCTGCCAGATTCTAACATCAAGCATCGTTGTTGGTCATGGTGAGATCTAGCAAAAACAAGCTTTCCTGGTTTGAAGATGGTCCAGAGACTTTTTGAACCGTTAGTATAGTTAAGTCTCGGGTTTAGAGGAGGGTAGCTTACATATCATAGCTGATCAATCCCTGTGGAAGTAGGTTTGCAACCTCCTTAATCACCTCATCGAACTCATTCTCGACGTAGTCGATAAGATATTTAAGATGACTTATAGCTTCCTCCGCATCTTCTTTTCTCTGTTTTTCCTCCTTCTGATCTCCCATTTTTTCTTTTACTTTTCCGTTGGTATCATTTTCTTCTATATCTGAAGCGTTCGCACCTTTGATGGCTTCTAATTCCTCCTTTAACTCTTCCAAATAATGGTATAAAGAGTTCAGTGGGTACGACAGCTTGATCGCTGCCGTATGGAAGGATACACCTGGATAATCACCGATGACCTTCGCAAGAATTGCTTTCAAATGCTTGCTCTTGATTTCCAACGACCTGTGGTAGGGTCTCTGTTTGGGGTCAAAGGAGCGAATATCGCAAAGGATGTAGTTCCCCCATTTATCCTCTTTTTCCTTCTTTGGAGGCTCAGAGCCCGCTTCCGTCGTATAAATATGGTGGTTCTCATCATAGCGCTTTTCAAGGTGCTTGACTGCAACCTCCATTTTGATAGGCCTTTTCTCCTCTATTGCTTACTTGTTAGACATCTAAAGCGCTAAAGTTTTGGAATTATGGGGAAAGTGTAGACCCACCTGCCTCCTCTTCCCCCTCCTTCTTCTTGTCCTTCTTTGACTTCTTCTTCTTAGATGATTTGGACTTTTTGCCGTCCCCATCTTTTTCTGCTTTCACAAGAATTTTCTTGCTACTTCCAGGTTGCGTGATTTCCATGGCGGTCAAGATGGCACCGGAGGGGGGGGAGGTTTCGGTTGTATTGGGGGTTTTCCGCTGGAAGCCTTCTTCGGCCCTTTTAAGTGCGGAATCCGTCCTCTCGATACCGACTACTGGAGATGGCATGATGGTTTATATAAAAGTACGATGAAGATGTGAAATATAGATGCAGAGGTATGGAAGCAACGTAAAATTAGGGGTGGTTAATTCCCTTTAAATATCTCGACAACGAATGTGGGGTAATTTATGAATATAGCTGCTGCTGCTGCACAGTCATCCCAAATAGTATACTCAATCGCTGGATGTAAGCGGCCGCCAGCTTGTCCTCTGGATTAGGCAACGTACTCACGTCTCAGCATGTCGTACGTACAGCCGTACATGAATTCCTCAGCTCTTGATGTTTAACGCGCACGACACTCACCGATGTCTACAATGGAGGTAGCGTACGACGCACATCCACCACTCCATGCAGATCCCATTAAAGCGAGCCAAATAGGGTGTTGCCAGGTGATCCACTAAATTCCGGAGCCCTGTACGTATATACCATATCCAATCGATAACTGTGCCTTTAGCTTGACTCACTGATCAGTTTAGTGGATAAGCACTACTCTAGAGAGGGGTCAAAATAAGGCAGTTAAGCATATATGCAATGTTGGTTAAGGTACCTGCGATGACTCCTAGGCGTGGGGGCTGACATCTGGACCCCAGATATGTTTTAGGCACCGGTATTCCCGGTAAACCGGGTTTCGCTACCACAGCCTCTCACTCGATTCTCCGCCGTTCACTGCCGGTCTGGTGATATTGCGACTCTCAATTATAAGAGCCGGAGAGCTGAAAGATACCCCAGGAAACGTTTAGTAGAGCCACTTTGAGACCCAACTGCATCGAATTTGGGGCATTAACACATCTTTTGGGACGCCATTAGATACGCGCATTGTTGCCTTGCCAATATCCGCTTCATCGGTCGATTACCCTTGAGTCGCATTATCGCTCCAGTGAGGATCTCGAGGTTGTTAAGATTGAAGGAGGGGTACAGAAGCGAGCCAAGAACCTCCTTGTCAAGTTTCAGCCCTGTATCCCACCCCCCCCCCCCTGCTCCCCAGCAGTGCTACGGCGGATAAAAGTGTCTAAAACGGCCCAAAGAGAGCCACTGACAGCTGGTTTCGTGGTGTAGTTGGTTATCACACAAGTCTAACACACTTGTGGTCCCCGGTTCGAGCCCGGGCGAAATCATCTCTTTTGCCCTTCTTCCCTCAGAAGTGGGACCCTTGTTTTTAATTATTAGTGGATCCCTTGGACGGATGAAAGTGGTCAAATTCGCGACCTGGACCGTGCACCACTTAGTAAAGGACTTATATTGCTTGTTATGGTAAATAGCAACAACAGAACTAAACAAGAGTTTCCAACAGTTGCCACACGAGGTTAATATTAGCTGACCACTTTCATCCCTCCAAGGGCTATCATAGTCTCGTTCCCAGCCCATACGGTGGTGGTGGTGGTTGTAAATAAACTTTAGGATGGGATATTGTGTTAAACACCATACAGCCTAGTTCAGACTCCCCCTAGTGAAGAGTCCCTTACACCGGGCAAAAAAAAAAAAAAAAAAAGGACCGGGCCCTTCCGGCTTGTTAAAACACCCCGTATTCTCAACCACAAACCGGTTCAACAGGTAAGTTAAATAACCCGGAATCCCGCATCAAGTTCGGGCTTATTAATTAAAGCCTTATGTAAGAATATGAGGGTGTCGCCGTCACCCAGCATCACTTGTATTTCTGAACATCACTGGTGCTATGCCGTATCCTTCAGCATATCGGCTTGACCAGGACCGAAACCCTCTCACCACCGCTCAAACCAAACATCCACCAGTCCACAACCCTAGCATGACTGGCTGTGCTCCAAAAAGCGGAGGAAAAAAAAATCCCCACCAATACTCTCGACAAATGGCAAAAGAGATGAATCAGCCGGGAATCGAACCCGGGTCGGGCGCAAATCATCGAGAAGATGGCAAGCGCCCGTGATACCACTACACCACTGAATCCTGCTTCTGGACTAAAATTAGCTTGTTTAGAACGGTTTTTTGGAGACTGCCTGCCAAGTTGTTGACAGGCAGGGTTGTTGTTACGTAAGGCAACGTATATCAGAACCATTGCCCTGGGAGTGGGGTTGAGCTGAGGTTTGGTTTTCTTGTTTTCTCTGGTGGTACCAGTGTGCATGGCGCTGGTCAGCGCGGAGGGATATCAGGTAGACGGTTGCTGTTTCAAAGAGCGAGAGGTGATGTTAAACGTGATAAGATTTCATTACGGGGCATTGTCGAGACTCGGTCAATTCGAGCGTAATCACTGCTCGATAGGAGCCGGGAAGTCAATTGGAGCAAGCACAAGAGGTTGTCCAAGTCAATATGTAGCTTGACTTAGGGAAGAAGCACTCTGACATGTTTATGGGCGAGCCGTTGGTGGTGTAGTTCTGTTTTATGCACCTTCCTACTGATATTTGGACAATGCATTGCACCTGTCGTCATTTAAGTGATCAACTTAATACAATTATGTGGTATAGTTTGGCCTTAATTATCGAACCACCTATCATCTCTTCGTTTCAATCACTCCGTAGGTTTGCTCTCAAATTAAAGCTTCCTTCACGTATACTAGAGCGTTATTCAAATTTCAGGCGACAGTCGACATTGATCACAGCGCTTTAATTCACACCAGCCACGAAAGAAGGGAAAGAAGACGAATTTCTTTGTAACAATTACATTCCGTATATTTAAGAAATCCCTCCCATTGCATTAATCCACATCTACTGGTAGGCAAGCTTTCCGTTGTGGTTGGTGATACGCTCCGACAAGTTGAGATCACGGTCGTGATAGTTGCCGTGGCTGTCTCTGAGTTCTGCCCTCAAGATGGGCACGTTGGCCCCTCCTTCTATACTAAACCGGATGTTCTTGGCAGATCCGGTAAAGTTTTGACCATCCCAAACGAAGTGGCCTATTCACTTTATATCAGCCCGATGATGCGATGCATCGAAGAAGGAAGGGGTGTTTACTGACCGTCGTTGTTTCCAATGTGGTTATCAAGGCAGAATCGGTCATCGCCGCCGCCGTTCAAGTGGGCGCAGAGGTATGTGCGGCCATCGTGGGACTCGACACGGATGTTGCTGGAGGAGAGGTGGAAAGACATGGTTCGGTTTTTTTGGGGAGGAGGTTTGTGTGTGAAGGTTTTTTTTTTCTTTGGTGAGGGTGGTAGACTGGGCTGGATTTTTAACAGTTTGATGATGATTCTGGATAAAGACGTGGGCAGAAGAAGGCCTTTATATAGAGCTTGATTTGCTTGAGGGGTCGATGCAAGCTCCACGAGAAGCGGGAACGTAGCACAGCTCGTGGTGGTTTGATTTCTGCACATTGGCTGGCATGCTGCAATGATTTGCAATGGCTATTGCGTCAGCTGCAGCAGCTCAGCTGGTTGCCTGTCTTTCCTTTGGGCTTAGTTTACGTCTCGCCCGGGACAGGAGGAGCAATTAGTCTGCCCAAGTCTGCCCTTAACTGCTGGTTATAATATGTCTCGGGGTATTACCAACAGCGGGATGGAAGGTACCTACTGTATTTGTCTGTGGAGGAGCAGGAGGAGGAGGAGGGCCGATCTCGCCCCTACACGCCTTCGGCCATTCTCATCGCTGGCGTCGGGCTTGTTCAAAACTGTCCAGTACAAACCCCCCGTCTCATCCCCCGCCATCCTCTTTGGTGATATCATACGGGGAGTGCTTGCAGGGATCGTATTTTGTTGAGAAAAGACTGAGCCCTAGAGGCTAGCTACTCTAGAGCTAACTGTCCCTTCACTAGGCGTGTTAGCAATCATTGGCTCCCCGCCAAGCATGGGGTATTCCGTCCGGGTGGGTCAACCCGGGCATGAACAATCACTCGGGTCTGTGATGTGCATGATCGATTGAATAAGAGGATGTAAATTGCAGTTACGAGATATCGTTTGCTTCAATTGCTGCCCATCTGGATTTCTGCATGCATGCTTCCAAAATCTACCCCGCACCTCGCAGGGAACAAGCCGCGGTCCAAGCTGTACGTCGCCAATCGCGAGCGGGTGGCAAAACTTACATACAGAGGGGGAAATCGGGGGGATCGATGAGACATGCAGAGCTGGACAGACGCAGACCAGGCAATGAGCCCAATCATGCACGTGTGTCTAGCGAGGTTGATGCCCAGGCTTTGTGGGATGGAGTGATTGGTAATCATCATCTCGACAGAGAGATGTCTTCAGTTGCAGCTATCTAGGATGCTGGGGGAAAGAAAAAAAAAAGGAACTCGGTAAAGGGGGGAAGAGTAGAGAAGTAGGCGTCCTGAGTAATCAGTTGATCGACCGAATGAATTAACAAACCGCAGGGTCCACGCCAAGAAATCGGATCCTCAACTGATCGTCTGTACTCTAGAATGTCCTCGAATTTGATCTTCATCTACTGTACCATGATTTTGGTATTCGGAATTCTGTTACTGTAGATCAACTGACTACCTCTATGCAGTCATCAAACAAAGGTTTATATCACCGGGCCGATCCTCGTTCGAGATTATCTCACTGTCTCTCCATTGTCAACCTCCCGGAAAGCGACAGTTGTGTTGTTTGATTCTGGGCCGAACTTTTCTGCCAGACTCAGATTCAACAAGTTTTTTTAAATCGCCAGCACCATACCGTCGCTAATAAACGGTCTTTGAAAACCCTGGTCACCCAGCTGACAGGGTTCTCCGTGGCGCAATTGGCTAGCGCGTTCGACTGTTACTAACATGGCATCGAGAGGTTGACAGTTCAAGCCTGTCCGGGGAAGCATCTCTTTTGCATTCATTTTGCATTCATTTTGTCGCCCAAAAAATCACCGTTTCGTATGAGAATGCGCCTGGAGTGGTATTTTTTTTTTTTTTTTTTTTTTTTTACTAATTGTATATATACCAATACCGGTTCTGAGCAATTGTTCGAGGCTAATAAGTGTATGTATCTACTAGTATACTAACCTTCAGCGTTAGCAGTGCGATAGCTGCATGCGATTTTGGAATAAGGTCTGGGCCAAGTTCGAGATATCCAGCAATCCACCGGCTCCGTGGAAATTTCCAGAACGACATCACAACGAACCTACGAGTACCAGCGATATATCAGAGAGATATATGTACGTAGGTGGTTTTCGATACAAACCGAAGTTTTGAATTTTATTATTTGTGTCGACCAATCGCAAGTGATATCTGGTGATGCACATTGGTGACTGGCAGATCGAGTGTTTACTCCGCTCAGCCGGACGGGTGATGGGGGACACGAGCTCTTGAAGAGGGCCGGTTGGGATGTGGGTCGATAAGTATGTTCAATTCCGAGGGGTGCTTAGGTTCGTAGTAGTACGTAGTATCATTGCGGGCCCGTCCTCTTCACGGGGGTATGGTTCCCATGGGGTACGGTGCAATGCCTAAGGACATAAGGCAAATTGATAGGAATAGTATATGAATAGAAGTCTCTGTGCAAAATAAGTATCCCTGTTGATTTCCCTTTGACGTTCTTGGTCGTCGCATTTTATACTTACCCCTGTGAGAACCATACGTATATACCCCCGTGAAGAGGTCTACATGTACTTATATAGATACTGGTGCCTTGGGATATCTTAGGGTCTTTATCTTGAGGCTAGAGTGGTTTCAATGTTGTAAATAATAAAGCCCCGCTATTAACGTTCGAATCCATTTACTACCCACGTCGAGTTGAGACAGGCGCCATACTTGTGTTGTGCGTAGTCTCTCGCTTTAGTTACCAAGCCAGATTGCTTGTACAGCAGCATGTAATAAGTGATGGAACACAGTGATGCTTGTTTTGGTAAAACGCCACCAACATTTGGTGTTTGTACCTCAGGGCATTCCATCACTTGTTACCTGTCGCTGTATATTATTGAGCTACACACCTGCATCTTTGTTTCGCTTATTAGTACAACTTCTGGGGTTCACTATTGATACCTTAGTGTCCAGTAAAATACATGTATCGTGGGGTCGGGTGGACATAACGAAGAGTACATTACGGATTATAACAACCAAAAATGTGCGATGGGCTAGTTTATTTGTTTGTACGACTTTTGAACGTCTAAGTATATAAGACAGTTATTTACACTGGAATACATGTACCTTAGAAAGGTACGTTTTATACATGAAATGTAGAGTATAACTAGGGCTGCTGCGGCCCTTTGCATCACTGACATCTTCGATTCCATCCATCTCACAAAATTAAAAAACCGCCAAAACTCCACAGCACAGAGAAAATGATCTAATAACAATTTTTGTCAATTATTTTTTATTACCAGGTCTCGATATTCATCCTACCCTACATCGAGACGCCGGCCCACCACCCACCTACTCAAACATATCCCTTACCCAACTCCTCCTTCTTACTCTCCTCCTCCTGCCTGCGGTCCTTATTCGCGGCCGCTCTCCTCTTCGCCCTCACCTCCTTCTGCCTCCTCTCACCACCGTCGATCTTGACGCCACGCTTGTGCTCCGTCAGCGCCAGCCTCCCCCCCGCCACCCTGAACGACTCGCGCCAGTGCAGGATGTAGCGCCTGTCGCGCGTGGGCTCGACACCCATCGCCTTCATCTGCGCGGAGGTGAGGTTGAAGAACTGCTCCCACGTCTCGAACTTTGACGCATGCTGGGCTGTGTTGCGCCCAATCTTTGTCAGGAACGTTGCGACGTCGGGGACATCTTTCGTCCGCCCTGGGACCGGCGGGGGCGGGAGCGATGGGTGTAGGTTTCGGACCACCGCGGGGGCGCGGGGAACGGGGAAGAGGCGGGTGAGGAGGAGGCCGCGGCTGGAAAACATAGTACTGCTGCTGTGTAGTATCCTGGGCGGCGGGCAGGTTAGTGGGGGGGTTATATATATGTCTTGAGGATTGTTGAGGGGGAGACTTGAGGAAATTAAGAGGTGGAAGATATCGAGGGGGACATACAACTCAATTCCTCCAGACGTGGACTGGGTGTCGATGCTGCTTCAGATCTCCCCCGGGAACGTTTTCGATACTTTGAGTTGAGGTCTCGTTGATGCCCGTTGCACTAGCGCAGGATTGGTATCAAAAATTGCTTGGCAGGGATCTGATAGTTAATTGCGAACCCTAGCCCACATGCATAGTGCCTACATATTATTGTAGAGAGAGACAAGACATATGAAATGGAGTATTATTACTGCAAGTGATTTATAACGCTGCATGCTAAGAAGAACACCTCCGTGATGGTGCGTCTGCTTTGGATGACTCTTTACGTGCGGTTGATGCTACCATATTAAACACAGCCTGCACCTCGTCTGTTCCTGGCATACCGCGGGGGGGTGGGGGTAAGACCAGCTACATAGATGTAGATACTGTAGCCCTACCAGAACATAATCCGACCCGACGGCCCCCCATGAACACCAGTAAAATACATGTACTCTGCAATATACAAGTACAAGAAGTATGAATGTGTGTGGGTGTCGCGTGGTCACATCCAATCTATGTAGCCACGCCGCCGCCGCCAGTCACAGCAAGCCGCGTTTATAAAAACAGCCCATCTCGTCTCGTTTCTGACTTGGCTTCGACCAAAGCAACATAACTACCACCACCACCAGCAGCAGCAAGTAGCTAGCTAGCAACAGAATCGTACAGAACAATTTCCCCTTCTAGCAACTGCACTGCAGCTGTCTCTTCTATAGATAGCTACTTAATAGACACTTGGCTATATGGTTTCATGTGATCTTGGTTGACATAACTGGAATTAACAAAAATCAGCAACAATCATCGTTGGTACGTACAACCGTCAACCTGCCGGTTCGAGCTTGGGCTCTGGGCGCTCTGGATTTATCCGCCTATCTAGCTGGTGGGATCTGGACCAGAGGGGGGAGGGTCCCGTGGATTCTGCCTGGTTTCTGTATGCCTGGGTAGTTACTGATTGTCCTGCTCGAACGTTGCGCAACACAGACTTCAACTAATTCTTTAGTCACACAGAATCTGGAGCCATTATAATTCGTCACTACTCAGCGCTATCAGGTGCAGAAATCAATAGGTCAGAAGCTGGTATTCTGGAAGGCACAAGGGTGAAACGTCATGCTATGCAAATCCAAAAACTCCGTGGACTGTCCCCCAGCCAGTAGGGGACTTATAGGTTGTTTTATCAGAAAATATGAGTAAATTGTAGGATAGCACTAGCAGATAGTTTTGGGATAACGGCCATGGCGTCGTACTGTCTACAAAAGGTATGTCATTCAGACACTCTGTTGAAAATAAGAATAATGTACAAATGATTGTGATCCAAAGTAAAACCCCTAGTAACTACTATGAAAGAGACATAAGAAATATCGAAAGGAGTGAGGGAGTTACTCAAAACCTCGAAAACAACCTGTGTTTATCACATCGCAAAATTAAAAAAAAAAAAAAACCATCGACACAACAGTACCCGCGACACCTTTAAACCATGACATAGGAAATAGGGGGGAAAGGAAATAGGGGGGAAAGGAGTGAAAAAAAAAGAGGATCCAAAACAACAGCTAGCACCCCTCTGTATCCGAAGCTGCAACGAGTTGGGATGCACCACATAGCTTCAACTACTTGCTCTCGACAAGTCGCATGATCACGTCCCTGCCTTCTGTTTTTCTAGTATCCCAGCGAATCTACAACTTCCTGTTAGCAACTCGTCATATTTAGGATAGAGAGAAGAATTACCTCATATCCGCCGTCTGCGACTGGGAAATACTTGAAGCCCTTAGTCAAGCCATGGCAGGCTAGGTTTCCGCTGATTATTCCCCACCATGCATCGAACAAATTGTATGGGGTCTATTAGTTTTTCCCCAGTTAGTCACAAAAGGACAAAGGGAACATGCGTAAAGCTATATACATACTTCCGGGAGATTAGGGGTGCACTTGAAGTCGTAGCGTTCAGAATCCAGGCCGACCTGCTGGAGGTAGACAAATTCATTATTGTCAGTGAAGAGGTATGAATGCCCCGGCGCGGTTCCATTGATGTACTATTTGAATTAATTAGTCTAATGCCCTAGAGATATAAATATCGGATAGAGAGGGGACATACGGCTTTGAATTTGGCGCCAGTGCGGTTAAACCCAATAGTGCCGCCTTTGATATCCATATGAAACTTTTGTTTGGTGATATATCTATTCCTAGGGGCCACAATCTTGATATTGAACCAGTCCTCAGCACTATCATATTCGTATTGGTTGTGATTGGCAGCATTTACAGCGGACACAAAAAGCACGGAAAGGGAAAGTGCAAGTGTAAAGATAATCGATTTTCTCATCGTGGCTGACTTGGAAGTGTTGGATATGATGGTGATTGAGTGTGGAGTTCTCTGACCGAATATATAAGCTTGATACTTGTAGTGTGTAGGGTAGAGAAGTGGTTCAAATAGTGAGTAGATAAGCTACCTTTATAGGAACTGACAATGAAGGACAGGGAGGCTAACAAAAACAAACAACTGATTCAGTAGTACTACATACCCAGGAATAGTGTATAGAATATAGCTCAGCTTGACATCGCACTTTCCCCCGCGCCTCATGCTCTTACACGGCACGCAAACCATGCTTATTTGGCTGTGAGGCGGTGGTACAATTGGAGATAACCAGAGCAGATGCAGTATATACCAGAAGAATGAACCGAAACCTATAATAGGGGCCTCGAGGAACCTTTGACGGGAAAGGTACGTTGGTTGGAGGTGTTTGAAACAAGATCGAGCGAACTGTACCATACGTGCTTCCCGAGACCTGCACGCCGTTTGTTCTAAACTATCCTATTCTGGCCTCGTGTGGTCACTAGCTAGAAATCCATTATACAAGCTAGGTGCACAAGAAGGTATGTAGATAAGCACAAACATATCGACAGCTAAAATTTTGGCTGGCCAATTCTAGGTTGACACGGACGAGGCGAAAAAAATATCTCCGTGCAACCGACAATGCACTCCTTCGAACCAGAACGGATCGACGAACATAAGATTACCTCTCTCTCCAGGAGCGAGGAAGCTAACCGGCCCATAGAGCTAGATCGCTCCAACAACACAGGGGACCAAGTCTAGAATCTATAACACACAATTGAATTAGGACCCTTCCTCGGCACAGTTATCTGATAGGTCGCGCATGCGCGCGTGCAAATTGTTTGCTTCCATGGGGCTTGAGCTTGGCAACAGCACCCGCGAAACCGAAACTAAGACATCGGGTACAGTCGATGTCTTAAAATTGATGTGGTAAGGTTTCGTGGCCTTAAAAATGAGTATGAGCATCCATGATCGAGCGAGCGAGTGATGGTCTATGACGGCACAGAGCATACATGTATCTCGGGATACATACATGCACGTATATGAAGATCCCTGCTGGGGCCTGCATAAATGAACGAAACAATTGGACAAACAAGTGCCCGTTAGCCACAGATGCACAGCGCATTCTCGTGAACGTAAGCGTATTGAAAAGGATCCCCTGAGAGCAAGGATGTTGCTTACGACTGGTATGCCTTGTCCCACTCGTGTGCGTATGTAAATAGAATATGTAGGTACATGTATGTACCTAGCCCTATGACCCCAGATCCAGTCACGGCTGATCAGTTCATGTGATAGTAGATGGTAAGTACTGGCTACATCGAAAATGAAATATTCGATACCCATATTTCTTTCCCCTATTCTGCTAGCTCCGGTGGACGTTTAATTAGAATATAAAAGGAAGGTTACCTGCGCCGCCTATGACACTAGCTAAAGTATATTCAGGATTACTTACTATCCTATCTGAATTAAGGGCATGGGGAACCAACTCAGGTAAACTTTAGCGTTCTCACTATGCTTAAGGCCCAGCTGGAGATGTACGAACAGAGTTTCTATAGATGTTATCCAACTCCATTCTATTCTAGCGTATCGTGGCATTGCCGTATAGATGAACCGGGCATCTGACTTGTATCTAGGCAGTTACTTAGGTAGGATACAGACTAGCTAGAGTATCCACATGTTAGTTTCAAAACTCTGTCTCTATGTTTGGTCGGTGTCAATTGAACCCACGCTGGTTCTCAAACTGTATTTGGACGAATTAGTCGCGGATAGCCGCGTTGTGAACCGAACGAATCGAGCACTGGCAACGCGCGGATAAGAAGTCGACCGCAAACGCCACAGTATAATACTACCATCAAGATAGCTGGTACATCCCCAACTGGCGGTGCGTTCCTGAGCTTAAACGCTGGAGAGTACCTATATCTATTTAAATAGAAGAACACACCCCAAAAGAACCAGAGGAGGCTCCAGAACCCTAGATCGACGTCGAGGCACCTGTACCTAGAACCCCTGGTTAGCTAGACTGAGGCCAGCCGGGCCTAGATCAACAGAAAGGACATATTCTCCGAGCGCTGGCGCCAAGCTTTACGCCCGTGCGCCAGCCAATTACAGGCATGTATGTACCAAGTGCAATGTGGGCCCTACATAAGAAGCTCCCGCTCCCGTGATCGGCCAGATCTCCAGGTATCCCGCAAAGCTTTGGCAATTGAAGCGATAGTATGTGTGCTTACATCTTTTGCCGCAGACTACCCAAGGCGCATAGCGCCTAGTAATATGTTAGGTAAATATATAATATATAATTTAACCATATTTACCGCCATAAGAGGAGGTTTTAGTTTGATGATAATCGAGGTGAGAGTCCTCCTGCATGTGAATGATAGGCATATTCGCCAATCTTGGGCGGGGAGTGGGGAGGGGGGGGGGGGATCGATTACCGTGTGGGGGTTTCTAATCACCGTTAGTTGAGAGTTGAATAATGTTGGCTATGATATACCATGCATGTAGCAACCAGAAAAATGCGGGGAAAATCATAATACTGCCAGGAAAAAGGGTTTAAAGGCTTTGGTCCTAATTTCTAAAAAAAAAAAAAAAAAGATATTCATATAGATATCTGTATCAAAGGTAAAGTGACCAGTCACTCTAGACTGCATACATGTAGCAGTAGAGGTGCTCAGGGCCAGAGGTTCTCCTTGTGTTATAAATTTCGTATTCGTTTATATCCCCGCATTTGATCGAGCTCCCCTTCTTTCTAAAAGGGAAAAGGGCTATAGTACCACGAATATAGGGCCTAGTCAAGCAGGATTTGTCTCACTAGTGGGATGTATTCTGCGAGGGGCTGCAGCTTTGCGGGTCTCTCTGTTGATCTGGTCTAAGCAGCAGAAGTCCAACAGGTTCTTGCTTTCTGATAAACTGAGATTTTATTAGCAAGAGTGTCATATCTGCATAATTGAGAACTGTAGTTATTGAGTCTAACTCTACTATCATTTGACGAAGGTGCATGCCGATATTTAACCCCGAGAATTGAGCTATTCGAGCGATAGATATTCATGGAGGCTACCTTGCTTTGTAGAATACATGTCTATCACGTGGCATCTGCATGCGGGTAGTTATATGAGCAGATTCAATCAGGGGGTTATAATTTAGGGTACCCGCACGTAGATTCTATATTGCATTGATACCTTCTGGGAAATCGACTTACTCTGGCCATATATCCGATTTCCCTTGTACCCTCTATGCCCCCCGCCACGTTACTCATAGTTATGACCAGGGGGTTTGAAGTTTTAGGATTGAACATCGACACACCTCTATTAAAGGGCTTTTTGTAACGTATATATATGGCTGTACATACATATTGAAGGTAGGGCCCAAGCATGCGAGCTTCTCACTCGGCATTAGTTTTTTCGGTCCGGAGCTTGATTTCGTCGAGGAAGCCTCAGATAGCATGTAGTAGGTGTGAGTACTAGTTTGTAGAGGATACTATCTCTCTAGACCTTCGTTAGTATATACATACTAAGAGGGAAAAGGCGGCTGCGATGTGCCGTTTGTGAGTTGATGGCAGCTATGGTTTGGATGGGTGTTGAGGTTGACGCATCAAAATTATGATGGGCGTGGTGGAACTGTGTTTTCATGATGTGTTGTTTCGGCCCTCGGGGTAAGTTACCACACCAAGATTACTTAGTACATGTATACATCTTCTCAGGGCGGGGGATTTGCTGGGATGGGGGTCCTCGGGCCACCATAACTCACCTCATCCCAGCACCGCTCTGGCCAATTCCTAGAGTTACCGCCCTTCGGGCAATTGCGCAAAGAAGACATGTACCCACAACTTAGCCAAGAACTTGTAATTACCACATATACATACTTAGATGTGAAATTTAGAAATTTAGCACGGATCTTCGCCATTAGGTTTTTGCTAACTGAAGTCACGCTAATTAACACGACTTCCTTCCCCCGGACTCTCCTCCCACCACATTCTTTGCTCGTAGTACCTAATAACCAACGAGTTGCCCCCCAGTTCCTAGGAATAAATACGTGCAACTTTTCAACACAGCAAACGTAGTGAGGTCTGTTTAAGGTGAAGTAGTGTATTCACGTCCAATATTGATCAATTGGTACAACAGTGCAGACCAAAACTAGGATTACTGCAGATACTGGGCCATGGGGCAGGTGTACCTCACATATATGGAACTACATGTACCCCGGGGGTCCTCAGACTGATCATGTTGCAACGGCGACAAAAACCACTAACCTCGCAGCTACTGGCCACCATGCTCAAAAGTTAGGGAGTAATTTATATATGTCGAATTGCATCAGGCGGAGCTATATTATAATAGTAAATGGAAATACAAATGGAAAAAATTGACTGGGTCTAGCTTTGATGGTGGTCGCGGCACCCGAATATTGGGCTCGTTGCATCAGTTTGAGGACCCCCGGGGTACATATAACCCTAGCCTTTGACCAGCTAAACAGCCAGGCGTTGTAGCCCCAACGGGCCGAATGATCAATCATGATTAAAAAAAGAAAATTTCATAAAATACATGTAACTAAACCCCTTCTTGCATCCTATACTCTAAGATTATGTAAAACACTCTCTATTTTGATGGGCTGAGCATGAGCGATTGTTAACCTCCATCCACATTTTTGTTTGTCCACCACTCATTTATTCAAACTCACCACCACCACAAGTATCGTCCATGCTCCCCCCCCTTTCTTTTTTATTGTAAACATACGTCGTCAAGGATTGTAGTAAAAAAGCCTGGGTTTTAAAATATGGCTAATCTTCTGTCTTTAGCACTCTATAAAAGCATCGCTCCCCCCTGTCTACAGTAACTTAAGTTAAGCCAGCAGACAGGGATATTACACAATTTTCACTTCCCCGGACAGGCTTGAACTGTCAACCTCTCGAGGCCATTTGAATAACAGTCGAACGCGCTAGCCAATTGCGCCACGGAGAACTTGTAAATTGGTGGAATTATTTGTATAGAGCGGGCAACAAGCATCTTAAGCGTGGCGCGATTGCCAGTTTAATTAAGTTATAATTAAGTAATATAAGCTGAATGGTCGGGGATGTTGTCTGCTGCAGTGTGCCACAGTTACCTTCGATTCACACGCCACAATATCTGATATGAGGGGAAGATCTTTGGGCCTAGAACATGGTTACCCTCACACGCCACTACATCTGATATGAGGGGAAGATCTTTGGGCCCAGAAATCCCCAGGATGCAGATTCCCACCTTTTTTTTGCGAATTCATATAATGGTGTCAGGCATTTAGGAGGCTGCGCTGAACCAAAAGACATACTCCTAGGAATCCGAGTGATTGACCATGAAACAGTCTTATCCTCAACAGCGTCCGATATTTGAAATTTTGTAAATGAGAAATGCGCCCTAAGGTGAGTGTTGACTGGCTGACCTTGGCTTTCCTGGGGTGTCATCGACCTAGTCTGACACATCCTTGTGCGTCACGTCGGTAATCGGGTGTCATTTTCGGGCCCCACCTACATGTAACTCCAGAATTTACTAAGAAGCCAAGCAATCACGACGTTATACGCAGTGACTGATAGGGAAGATCTGCTGTATATCATCCCGCATCCCCGACATGTAAGACCCTCAATATCGATAGTAATCATTACAGATAGATGCTGGCCTTCCAAACCAACATAGACTTAAAAGTGGTTGTGATGGCTCCGATAACTGGTAGACCGTTCTTGGCCCATTGGCGTGTTGTTCTAGATCCATAGAACACAGATTATATGTGGTCGATCAGAGAAGAACCGAGCTACAGGATATGTATATGCTTGGATCGCAACAAAAATTTTCCTGTTTATTGAGGCCGAACAATCCAGTTCTTGAATGTGATATCTGCGTATAGAATCTGGACCTTCTACCCTCATTCATATCAGTAAACTCAAGCATTGCATGAACTGTATCACCAACTGGTTTCAGCTACCACCGGTACGTACCATGCGTCCATTATATGTTTATACCGGTGCAATCCCCACTCAATGTGCGTAACGAATAACCTCGGCACGGGGTGCTCGATTCTAGGCTGGAGGTGCATATCAGGTTGCTTGGATGAACCGTCGGCTGTTAGAATAGCTGGAAAAGGAGACCAATAGAGTATGAACAGGATCAAGCATCATCTATCTGTTAAGAGATCTCTAGATGGGAGCTGACGCGATGAACAGGTAAATTACATTCAACCCACATATCAGGATATGATAATACCTCCTGCCCGGCATGTGTCCTTCCGTAACGTAACGCGCCCTATATTTGTCGTGATAGCCTGCACTGGGTACGTGGGCCCATAGTAGGGCCTGAAAGTCTTAAAACACAACTTATAACCATATAGTCGCGATCCATGGAACTGTAGAAACTGGTCGGATAGCTGGGTCATGCTCAATCACTCGGGTATCATATTGCGTCAATATTAAGTGTGGTACGAGGAGATATCCCAAATATGGTCCGAGAAGTCCAATTGCGATCTTGGTGATGTCTTATATAGGCAGTTATTCACAAATTTGAATCGTACATGATGTATATATATTCCCGTACCTTATCATACCTTTAAATTTCCAATGCTATTCGGGTAAAATCAATATGTCTTTCAGCTTACATGTACAGTTATCAGACTGCCCTGGTAAGATGTAGAATCATAATTAACCCACTCGATTTTCCTAGATTTAACCGCACCGTTTATAACGTGAGCTTTTTTGGAGGAAGAAAATTTTTTAAACGAATAGATGTCAAGTTCTGTTCCGATACGTATAAAATTAGTCACCTGTGTTGACATCGATCTGTGCTAAGGTTTGAGAGCCTGGTACGTACGTGCAATATCATAATTTAAATGTGAACCCTGCAGTATCCCGACAGCTCATATTTGTTTCATCGAATTTAGCGAGTTACATGTGTATATATATATGTATACAACATAATTGGCACTGCCAGCAGGATATCGATCATGAGCGTTTAAAAAAGTAATTATTGCACGGGATTATAGTTAGGAATCATATCAATTGATCTCAATTACAACGCTAGCTAAGGGGAGGTATGATATCCTAGTCAGCATTGATAACCGGCGTGTCTCTCCTGTTTGAAGTAGTGCGTGGGATGTGAGCCGCAATGTATTCGACTGGCTACATGTAATGCTGCCGCCACATGAGATTTTCCAAGTCGAACCGCCGAAACCGTTGCCACAATCCAATCACCACATGCACATCCTGTACCTACACACACATTGTTCCACAAACCAGTTAATTGAAGTTATCAGTAAGGACTTTAAGTTGAGCCAAGCATACTGCGGTACCGATACACTCGGGGCAGGCAATATAATGTAATGACTTACAAGTACCGTGTCTCTTTCTCACCAATCGATATGCATGCTTGACAACAGCTTCCGGTAAACACTTCAGTCCCAAAACTTGCATTGCCCGGTACTTATTGCCTGTCCCGAGCACCCATCAGCTATAAAGTTCCATCCCTCATGACAGTTATGGATGTTGTAATCTATCTGAAATACTATATGTCTTAATAATTGATGCTATACATATATACATGTTTCTAATTAAATATCGATATATATTCCAACATTCCTACATATACCACTATCACAAAAAGTAGACGGTGTCTGTTGATTAGCTCCAACGTACTACAACTAAGCTACACGAAGCACATATCCGAATGTTCCAATCGTCTCTCTTATAGAAAAGAAATGACATTATATATCCAGCCAAATATGTATTTTAAAGGGGCTTGATCATACATAATGACTGCCTTGGTATTGCCGGCCGAGGTCCGGCATCATAATATTAGTTACACATCTGATTATTCCTGCATGTTTAAAATATAGAATGATCGGCCTTAGGGACGGGAGGCTTTGTTTATTTTCTGTTTCTTCCAGGATTGAAACCTAGAGTTCCCGGATAATAAAGGCCGACATGATACCGGGGACTTGTTGGGCAGTTCTTATCGGAAAAGGTAGTAATCTCAAATTACCTAAGGCTTGGCTATATCCATAAAATGTGGGAGGAGGAACTGAATCGACCGATTGGGTTTTGCTAGAAATTAGCCAGTCTAGCCCCGAGAGGGTATTCGGGCGGAAAACGACATAGGGTGTGACACAAATTCTAGGAATTGAACGTTGGATGGAATTCCTGCGACTAACATGAGGATAACATTAACTTTCATTAATTCCGTCTAAGACATGATATGAAGTAGTGCACTTACTAGAACGTGGTTTTCTCGTATAAGAGGGTGGGGCATTAACTCCTGCAGATAATATCACGTTTTATGCGTCTCAACCGTGTAATTGTTGAAGGAAAAAGGAACACGGATTGCGACCTGTGGATTATGAAGCCAGTTGAACTGCTCTGTCTTGTTAATCGCTTCATGCAAGTCTGGAGTTTTCAATTACATCTTGCCTACCAATATTTCCTCGTGGAATAAGCACATACCATGAATGATTTCCCAGGCAGGAAATACCCGTGGGGGAGTGTTGAATCGGACCACCTAACTGTGTTTTTCTCACCGCGTGCAAGTGTACAAAAGTCACGGGGCCCCTGCGTTGGTCCAGTGGACAGTTGCAGCGGACATCTTATAAACTGGAAACCCAGGCCGGGTTTTCGACAGTGTGCTCCTGTTCACAAGAATCCCGTAGCGGATAGGGCCAGAGGCATCTCAGACTGAGTCAAAAGAGAGCTAGAGCCGCCAATGTGCATTAGCTCTTTGCTCCTGCTTCCAGGTTGTACCATAGCGGTATTCAAGTGCTGAAAGAGGTGTGATTCTGTGTGATTCTGTGTGATTCTATGCGGTTCTATGCGGTTCTATGTGATCCAGTGTGATTCTGTGACGGGTCGGCAGGTAAGGCGGCATCTCTGTGAGTTGCTTGTGGCACCGTGCTATTCCTTTCAGTAAAGACTCGCTCGCACAAGCGAGGGCTGAGAGAGTAGAAAATCGAGGGATCGTTCACAATCAATGGAACCAGGGTGATCGACAACTTCGACCAACCCTTGTCAATGTCTAGAGGCCTTTGTGAGGGATATTTAGCAGAGTGTCCGCATGACCGGACGTGCAGGATACGTGTTGGCAGGGCGAGTGGCCTTAGAAGATGTTTGCTGGACAAAAAAAAATCATTATCACCGTGTGACAAGGGAGAGGTCAGGGCAGGATTCCCAGTATAGTAATATCCCCACAGATTGATAAGGTGGTACAGTGTCTTCCATGAGACAGACATTGTGGGTATTCAACTTAAAGACCTGGCCCATAGTTAGACATGTATGGGAAAGATCATAAAGTGAAGGAATATGTGTCACTATAAGGGTAAGTTACCGCAATAGTTACATGTAACATGCAGCTAGTCTCGTTCTATCAGATTAATGGCTCGAAAAGAGTATCGAAAGACCAGGTATTTGAAAGGCCATAGCTTCCCGACTTCCGATTAAGCACATCCTTGTTTTTCACGGCTTCGTTGAAATCAATAGAATGCCGATCTTAAGAATTGGTCCCCTTTGATTGGCAGTTTCTCTTCCAAGATTGCCGTATTCTCGACTCCCTAGCCAGCAGATAACCCCATTTGTAGTTACCGTGGTGGTTAAAGGTACATAGTATACTAGAAGGCGGATTACGTTCCCCCGTAAGTCTAGAGTTGTGATTAGACGTTTGATCTTCGGAGGCAAATACATGTAGTACTATTCTCAACAACAAGTGAAACAAATCTAGGGACTAACCTAATACCGATGTACATGTAAGTTTGAGATACTGCTGATTTTTCCCATTATTTTTGTGGGATTCCCGAAATACCAGCTCGGTCATTCAGGTTAGGCCCTTGTTACGTAGGTTGATGAGTTCACTAACAAGCCTGATAATCAGTTTTCGGTTTCATCCGGTCTAAGAAAGAAGCCGAAGGGAAGGAAGTGATACCAGTTACATAGTACTAGGAGGTAGTCATAACTTCTTAACCTTTAATTGCATAGAGCCACAGAAGATGGCATCTTGTGTTTATTTCTTCTCCCTTCTTCCGAATAGTTAAGGAGTGTATGTATGTATACCTTTACACCTTGAAATTTCTCTGCTTGGACTGAGGTGGTCTGTGCTCGGGGGAGGAATATGGAACATCAAATGATTTAACTACATGTAGGTCGGTTTGCTGGGACTCCCCAAAATCTGGTAGGTTAGGTCAATGTCGCACATACAATACGTGTAGCTAGGCTACATTGAATACATCAGAGGAGTAAGGTTGCTCTACAACCCATGTACTTGGGTATGTAGCTAGGTAATTTTTTGCACTTCGATCCATACACCCGGATTTGATGGGCTACCAAAGACATTGCATTGAAAATATAATCGCCCATAAAAATATCTTTCATCTTTTCGAGAATGCCTATGCGTGTCGAGTTCAGCTGAGAAGGGTTTCGCGATGTTCCGCAAGATAATGATTGTTTCTGAATCATTTTAGTGAAAACGGTGGCGTTCGTACTTTGAGCCGATCGACTTTGGACTCGTTAAATGGGTATCGGGGTGGCTTTGGTGGTGATGAATGTGTATCGTATCGTAGGTACATAAAGGAATAGATTATCGCATGATTGGGCTTCTTCCGGATGCATCCACGGTCGTTGTTGCCAGTTGCATCCTCAATAGCTAGATACACAGTTCATCCATCACAGGAGGTGGACGCGTTGCCGTCTTAAGCCTTCAGGTACACCAATAAGAGATCGGATGGCTGTGTCAGGACCTCCGTTTCGCTTCAATGGGAAAAGAGCAGCAGCATACAACAATAAAACAACCACATCAACAACAACGCCGACCACCGTAAAGAAAGTTCACCTACAGATTGACCTACAAATTAGTTGCGAATAATATTGCTCACTTTTGCCACCGTCTGCTGAGATCCACAGAAAAAATCCGTCTCGCATATAAACCTTGGAATGGGTATCGCTGCTTACGACGACTAACTGCAGGTAATATCAGCTCTGTTTCTTGGGATGGAAAAATTAGTACAATTGGACAAACAATTATACACGTACACTCACACCCATGTAAGTACATACTAAAGTACATGTACTTTCACCTTATACACTTGCCTGCGTATTGAATTGATACCTATGTACAGTACCAACGCAGTGGCATCAAGATCTGAGCGATGAGACATGTTTCATTGATGTGGAACGCGGAGAAAAAAAAATACCATAGAATGTAGGGCGTACATACATGTAAGTACCGCAGTGTAAGGCAAGAGCTTCACAGATCAAAAGTTAAGATAAGGTTATCATTCGCCTCAATGATAGCGCATTACCGAGGTACATGTAGTAATGTGGCTGTGCAATTCTCCTTATGTATGAGTTTACATGTAGTTCAACAGTTCATCTTTACTAGCACTAGCACACGTGCAGTCTCAAAGTTTTAAGGAGCCGCCGACCGCGCGCGGTCAGGTATGTAATAATGTAAGACTTCGAAAAAAGTTTGCCATCAACAGCAGGGGCAATGAAGTACATGTATTTGCTTCGGACAGGTCTCATAACCGATATTGTAGGGCAAGTACACACACAACATTGTACGTACATATTGCCATGCAGATCTTTGTGTTACTATACATACAGTGTTTGCCATCTAGCTCGATCAATTGATCCTCTGTACTATGTATTTTCTTCTACTCTACAGCTTGTGAACGGGTTGTCATTCCGAGACTACTCTACAGTATATACATGTAGCTTTTTTTTTTTTAATATAGCTAGCTATTCAGATATATATATGATCCTATAGTTCGTTTCCTGTTCTCTCGCCTTATATACATGTATCTGACTGCAGCGAAGATCCACAAGGTTAAATTTCCAAGGTGCCAAATGCCATGGAGTTGTCAGAAAAACAAAATCCTGGAATAAGAATGGGTGGATGTGCTGCCGACGATCATTCGTAGTGACACACGCACATGCTGAAACAACGAACCAAGCCACGGCTCAGTGGATGTCATGTCTGTAACATCCACCAATCTCGAACAATTGCAAGCGCGATGCCAGAACTTCTACGAAAGTAATTAAGCCGCGTCCGTTATTTTCTATGTGATCGCCTAACCTCCTCACCGAAAGAAACCCCCATCCCATAGGGATTCGAACTGATTGAAGAAAGTATGGCGTTGGCTCTACCCTAGGGTAAACGCCACTCTGAGGGCGTAACTAACAATAACGTGGAAGGATACTGCTATTTCTGAACTTGTATGCATCTCGCCATCGTTGATGGTGGCTCAGCTGCGGGATATCCCGGTCGATCTTGTAAAAAAACAGGGCGGTGCAACATTGGGCATCACTTTATCACCTTTGGTACTCGCTGAAATTAATTAACCCTGCAACCGGCGGTTCGAGGTCCAGTTTCTGGCACCCCGCAGTAAGCAGAGCCTCCGTCGGAACTCGTCTAGAAACCGGGTCTTTATTAAGTAATCGAACTACATACCGATATTCTGGTCAATCAACCACAATTTGATCCGATAAACGGAATATGAGATGTTCCAGTCCTAAACATGTGTCTCTGTCCTCCAAGGCTTACACTTCCGCCTGTCAACAGGAAGAGCGCGCTCGCCTGGATGGATTGAGGCCGCCCTAATTGATAAGATATGCAGAGCACGTAATTAAAGCTATAGCTACGCCAGCTGTAGTTGAACGGAAACTCGGACAGAAATTCTAGCTGTTTTAGGCAAAGTCTCACAAGGATTTAGCCAATAAGAGGTGCAGGACTTTCTGTCCAAGTGCTCGACCTTCTTCCAACTCGTGTAGCTAAAACTCTAATAACAGGACTTTAGGCTTTTTATCTTCTTGCATATTCACTCTTAGCACCTATTCTACTAGATGAGTTCCTCCTGTCTTCTGTCTTGTGGGAGTACTCTAGTCATCCGCTCCTACCAGATTCTACTTAGGGAATGATTTCAAAGCCCATCTTTTGGAGCTTGATATTTACCAGACCCATGTCGACTGCCCTACAACCAAAACCCTTCGTCACATCATGGGACTATCAAGTGCTCCTCGGGGGCGTTCAGGATCATATAGATATGTTATACGCTAGATTGGGTGTCTGGAGTGCTATTGAGTCTGAAAGGGGTGGTGTAACAACGGGGTAGGGCATTCTACTTTACGATTATACTCACGTATTAACTAAGTAGTCGGATATCGTTGCAACCAAAAGCTTGCTAAAATTCCGACTTTTTAATTAACGACTGAGTACAGACAAGCCTCAAATTCGTCACGGTCACTTAGAGGAGGGACAAGGATGATTTGGTTCTTTGCTATTCAGAGTACGCCTTGAAATCCTATAAAGTTCTTCACATGGGAATCCTCCAAGATTGCCATGGCTCATAGAAGTCCCAAGCTTGACTTCCAAGGGTAGTAGTGATTGAGCATCTCTCGACCAGTCACCATATTCCGGGATGTTATCCTTGTTTGACATGCTACAAACAGCGTAGCGCAGATGCAATGCTTCGGAAGCAAGGTTGAAGCAACGGATATGCCCATACGGATCTTTGAACCGGGCGAATCCCTAATGTCAAGCCTGCGGGCACCCGATTCCCAAGTCATTTACCGCGCGGGAAGAGAAATTTATTCTCCCCTTTATCGGCGTTCGGGTCTCATGATTGGGTACAGTTTCGCTGAGTGAAGGACCATGGAGAATTCACCCCAACTAGGCTACTTTTCTCACAACGGAACTTCCCCTAGATCTTGCAACACATATTTAATTCCCCTGAGATCCAGCGGGAATGTGCCACATCTGTCATTTAGAGCGGTGTGACACCCATGGTACGCCTTGGGAGCGCCACTGACGAAACCCGGCGTTGTGATAACTAGTATTGTCTGCCATGTGCGACGTGCAAAAATGTGATGAGGAGTAATTATCTCAGTATCGATGCTGCTCTACGAAGTAAGGGATGTAGAGTCTTCCGCTTTTCCTATATACATGTATCCTTCAACTAACTTATTTGAGCTCCTTTACTTTCGTAGAACTAGAAGCCTTATTAGGAAGTACATGTGTCATCTCTATCAGAACTGTTTAGCTTCCTGTAGGTACGATAGGGTATCTACTCGCAACTTCATAGCGTTTCTAAACACAACCGCTATTACATGCCATACAAAAATATAGTCTTGGCGGTTTTTGTGTGCATGTATGCAATATTAGTTGTGTTCAAAAACGCTATGAGGTTGAGTAGGGTCCTAATGCTGTCAATATACTTACTTTACCCTCTCATTACCGAAATCTATTCGCAAGGGATACAGGTTGTCATTAAGAAAACACAGGGAATGAATCTCCAGATATTGTATGACTCTCTCGGATCCTGCATGACTCAGATATTCACGAGCTTCGGTTTTAAAACGGGGCTCCAGAACACCTAATTGACTTTAAGGTGGTATTGTTGACGTCGTTTTGTTTGGTAGGTTAGTGGGTGCGAACTACACACATGCCGGGGGAGTCTGATGATTTAATAGTCACGACCCATGATTAATCAACACGATTCGATAGGACTTGTATCATCCGTTTCGGTTTTATTTCCACCACAATTACCGCATCTCGGCTAGATTTCTTCTTCCTGTAATGCGATTTATTGCCTTTACTTAAACCACGTCATATCTTTTCCTTTCTCTCTCTCATTTTTTTTTTTTTTTTGGGGGGGGGGGGGGGGGACTCGGTACATGTAGGGCTACTTTTTTAATAAGACAGGCCTATACCCGTATTGTGGATAGAGTAGGGGGAGGAAGTCCACTTTAGCGATACAAACTCACCCACAGACAGACTAAAGAAGCCTGAGCTCTGGGAATCGGATCAGCCCTTTCTCTACTACTTTTAAGGATCTCTCGTGTATCTCACTCAATCACTGACTGGGAGCTTAGATTGATGGGTTGGTCTGCGACACGAAAATGTCTTAGCCTCATTCTACTAGCCGTAGCCTAGTCTGGTAACGGGAACACAGATGCAGAACGCCACCACAAACCACAAACCACAGCCTCAGGAACAGGGCACTCAGTAAGTTCCAAGGAACGTCGCCATGAATGATTAGTAATATAAGGGGAAGGGCTTCCTTCCTGGGTGAAAATGAATTTTTTTGATTTTCCGTGATTGCGTGGCTACCATATATATACATATACAGTTTATCTTCTCCGTTTAAAATTCCAGTGCCCTCATTGGGGTACGGAACGTTGGTACAATTGGTTGGTACATGTAGACACAGATATGTGTGTGATTGATGTAGCAATAGTAGCAACTTGACAGAAGGCACAAGCCCCATCCATCCATCCCTTCATCATCCACATCCCACATCCATCTCTCCGTACCAAATTTCTTCCCCCTGCCCGTTGACGCTAGTAACCAAGCTATATGTAGGATGTGGTAAGTACATGTATATCGAGGCGGGTCTTAGCTTTGTGCTCTCTCGCCACAATTTGATATTCGGGACTCCGGAATTGGTGCAACGGGATTTTTTCAAGCTGTCACCATAAAATATTGATTCATACATGTACATAAAAGGCACATCTACCATAGAATATACTCATACACATAATATACATTCACCCACACTCACACTCACACGCACTTGCACCCACGCACTCACCCATTCAATCATTCACGCTCTCACTCACATTCACACGCACACACCCACATTGCATACAGAAATACCCCCCCCCCTCTCCTGCCTACCTGCTTCCTGCACGTCGTCCTTGTTCGCATAAAGTCCGTGCGACTGGGGCTCAGTTCTCAACAGCTGCATCTCAATCCTCCTTCTCTTGCCAAACCAATATCAATTACTGGGTACAAAAAAAAATATTTTACGAAACCTTACCGCCTAAATCTCTTTTACTTCGATCACCCCTCAGGTACGCAGGTTCCCACATGAATTATTAGTATTTTTTCCACTAGTATAGATCAGAATCCCAACTAATAAATCGATAAATTCATCAATCAACTAACCTATCAGCCTCAGCCACGGGAAATTCAGACATCATCGAACTTCTTTTCCCGTTTATTAGTTCTTCTCTTAATTCTTCTGCATTTGCACATCTCTAGTCCTGTTCGCCTGTGCTTGCTGTACATTTTTCTGTTGCTGTGGCTAGCTTCACCTTACGTACTTTCTTACTTGCACATTGTGCACCATCACTTCCTGTTCCGTACACGCATAGCAATAGCATAGCTTCTCCCATTCTCCCATCTGGCTCATTTTCGATCCTGAGACTCGCTTTGTAACGTTCAGATAGAGGGAGCCCCGTCCTGAGAATACCCGGGACTACAATTCTCCCCACATCCACGCTCACATTCACACCTACACTTCGTGCTTGGGTTCAAGTCGGAAGTTTGATTTGACACTCTCGAATCGTCCTCTACACTTTTTCGCCCTGTGACGTCTCGGTGTGGAGAGGGGGTTCCGTTTCTATAGTTTGAAGTGAAAAAAAAAATAAAAAAAAATAAGGGAACAATACATCGATCCTAGACACCCGAAGGAAAAGAGACCTTTCTGCTCCCGTTACTGGGTCGCCGGTAAATCTCTCTCCCCCCCCCCCCTCTCTTCCCCTAATATCTTATTTCCACATCTCTGTGAGACTGCACTGTGCCCTCCGTCGACTAGCTCCATCCTTGAAGATCAATCAATCACCTGTCCCCCCAATCCCCCACACACCTCCCTCCTGTCTTCTCGAACTTCGAAGGGAGAGAAAGAGGATTGGCGAGTCAATTTATTCAGTGCTACTGCTTTACTCTCAATCCAATTCCCGCCCTTTCAACCACACACCCCTGAAAAAAAAACATGAGACATTTTTATTATTATGTTGACACTCAGTGGTTGAGGCATAGGACATAACCCTCTCTGTTTCTGACTCCCTCTGCCCTCTATCCCGACCCGTCAGTTCACCAAGTTTGAGGCAGTCCCCACCTGAAAAGATTAGAAGCCGCTACAGTTGTCTCGGAAGTAAAGAAGAGAGACAGGCATAGATATATTCCCACGATCACTTCCTACCTACTGTGCTAGCTGCGCCTTGCACACACACCATCACCAGATCCCCCGCCCAACCTAATATAATAATCTAGCCCAGTCCGTACTGCACACCGCGTACCGGAGTGATATATAAGCTCGGTACCAGCCGCCGAACTTATTCTT
Organism: Morchella sp. 2018-W45; assembly: GCA_024713785.1. Taxonomy (NCBI): domain Eukaryota; kingdom Fungi; phylum Ascomycota; class Pezizomycetes; order Pezizales; family Morchellaceae; genus Morchella; species Morchella sp. 2018-W45. The sequence continues at coordinate 351,718 of JAMGYZ010000021.1, forward strand.
ATTACCCCTCCTACCTCTGGTCCTATTTTATTCCCCAGTAACCTTTTTATTACTTTTTGATCGCCAAAGGCCGCTCTTTTCTATTATAATACATTCAATTCTAGTTCTCACTCTCCTTTTCTCTTCTGTAGGTAAGCTACTACCATTGACATTGCATTGAGCAGCAACAACAGTCCCGCTGCTACTATTTCAGGCAAAGGCGAAGAATATGTGACAATACCTAACTGGTGCTCTACTTCTCTATAATATAGATCTCGGATTATCAAATACCAATGGGCGATGCGCAATTGTCTAGTGAACCCACGCGCAATCTGATAGTTTCCTCTACAACATACCAAACGGCGTTACAAGAGGAACACTTGGCTCCCGACCAGAAATCTTCTGCAGCTGTTACACCCGCATCTTCTACTACAGACCATTATCCTTCTTCTTCTCAGACTTCTTCCGCAAATAGCAGCATCATGGCTGCTCCAGTGGTTCAGCAACTCCAGTATGCTGCACAGCAACCCCGATATACTCAGCAGAGTTATATCCAACTTCCCTACATACAACAGCGGGCAGTGTCCGTAGGTCATGGCGGCCAGCAAGCGGCCTTCAATATGGCAAATATTCAACGTGCTTTGCCCGTTTATCCCCCACAGCAGCAACAACAAGGAGCTCAGACTCCCCCGCAAGTGCCCCATAACCAGCAACAGCGCTTCCAACCAGGTCCTAGTCCTCCCACAGTCGCCTACCAGATATCACAGCCAGTACCACAATTTCAGAATGGCGCTGGTGCGCCCGTTCCAGGCGGTGGTCAGTACTATCATGTACCTGGCTTCCAACAACCTTACTTTGATTATTACACGCAGCAACACTATATCCATACTCCAATACCTCCAGGTCAGCAAGATTCCCAGACTCAGGGGACATTTTATACTAGTGGGTATCCACAATATTCCCAGTCCGCTGGCCCAACCCAATCGCACTTTGGGACGCCATCATGGTTTGTGCAGCCTCAGGCTGGATACTATTACATTCCCCACTCTCTTGCAACCCCTCAGGTACCAGGCCAGCATATGCCAATTACATCACAGCAAAACCAGCAGCATGTACCGATAGCGTCTTATGGGCGGCGACACAGTGTTCCGACTCGGGGGTCTCCGCCAAAACGTCGAGGTTCTGAGGCCGACGCGGCTGCATTTGTTGGATATCAAGGAGTCCCGCACTGGGACAGGAATACGGATGGGCCAAGTTTTAGAAGCTATGGGCAACCTTCACGGGGCCCTTCCGGTCAGAATCACCCTTACCTAGCTACATCATTTCCAATGTATCTTGAGCTTCCCCAGTCTAATAGTTCAGGAACAGTGTCAGGAGCGACGACAAGCGTTACCACCCCGGCCACATATGAAGTTGCATCCCCGAACTCGCTTCATCCCGGAATGCCCCGCGGGCCGCCAAGGAAACCAAAGCAGTCGGGTCACGCATTGTGGGTGGGGAATTTACCTGTAGGGACAAAAGTAATGGACTTGAAGGAATACTTCTCACGAGAAGCAAAGGATGATATTGAGAGCGTGTTTTTGATCTCAAAGAGTAATTGCGCCTTTGTTAATTACCGGACGGAAAACTCCTGCGCCCAGGCAATGGAGCGTTTCCACGATTCAAGGTTCCTGAACACACGCCTTGTTTGTCGATTGCGAAGAAGCTCAGCTACGTCTACAGTTGGAGCAGCAACGCCATCGCCTGATCCGTCTGCAGATCAATCGGCGCAAGCAAGTACTAGTGGGGATGAGGGAAATAAAGAGGGAGAGGAGGAAGAGGCACCCGTCGAGAACATCAAGAGCCCACCTATTGGCCCGGGAGGGGCGAGGGCTCCTTCAAGGGAAACAGGAAGAGACAGGATTTTCATTGTTAAGAGTTTGACCGTAGAAGATCTAGACTTGAGTGTCAGAAATGGCATTTGGGCGACTCAGAATCATAACGAGACCGCGCTAAATCACGCATTTGAGGTTTGAGGCAACGGTCAGGATCATTTCCGTCAATGTAGTACTAACTTTTGCCGCCGCAACAGACTGCAGACAACGTTTACCTAATTTTCTCTGCCAATAAATCAGGAGAATATTACGGTTATGCCAGGATGACTTCCCCGATCTTGGACGATCCATCTAACGTCATCGAATGGACACCATCAACCCAACAGGTCGATGATCCAGATCTTCCGAAAGCGATCTTCACCCCAGCCACAGAAAACGCGCCCCAGGGACGCATCATTGATGATTCGGCGCGGGGAACCATATTCTGGGAAGCATTAAGCGAGGATGAGGCGCCCGATAATGGCAAGGAGAGCGACGAAAGTATGGAAAAGTCAACTGTCGTTTCTAAATCTTGGGGTAAACCATTCAGAGTGGAGTGGATGTCAACTTCCAGAGTGCCTTTCTATCGCACAAGAGGGTTGCGGAATTTATGGAACGCAAACCGGGAAGTTAAAATAGCGCGAGACGGGACAGAATTGGAAGAAAATGTTGGAAAACGGCTAATACAGATGTTTCATCGAAACAATGGCGGAGTAATAATACCACCTGTAATGGCCGGGGGCCATGTTGGGCCGATACCTCAACCTGCACCTCACAGAGGGAATCTTATTTCCCATTAAAACCGTAGGCCATTGACACTGAAGCTGGGTTTGGGGCAGTCGTTTATTAGGTGTGGGCGAGGATATCGAAGTTCCCAGTCATTCTTTTATTTCCTTGAGCCTCCATCGTTTTAGGTTATCGGTCGTTCAAGAGGGTATGGTGGACTTTCTTTATGGGACTGACTTCCAGGGTGGGATTCAGTGGATGATGCATGGACGAGTTGAACGAATTATGAAGTGGTTTAAAAATGGAATTAAAGCATTTGCAGCGGGGTTCTCTTTGACTGGAAGGTACTAGGGGGATGGATGGGATTTTCTTCTTCCTTTATTTTTGGTTTCTTTTAGCTTAGCTATGGCATCCTATTCTGATATCTCGTTTTGTTCATCAGGTTCTTTTCTTTTCTCTTTTCAGTTTGTTGGGCCTTGCCCGACCTTGTCATAGGTGTCTTACCATCATTCGGTCGGTTGTGAGTACTTCTTCCACTTGGAAGAGAACTATTCCTTGGGACCAACATAAGTTTAATCTTCTTGTATGTCTTCAATTGAGCGGAGGGCGGCGGTGGGCCCGGTGGTGTTTATCGCGTCTTCCTTGGCTAGTGATATTCCCAGACCAATTAATGTTAGTGCTGTCATAGGTATTGGCACTCCTCGGGCTGGGTGTTGGAGTTTCTAAGGTTTCGATTCGATGCAGCCTCTATGAAGGATATCATAATTGTGTGTGTAGGTATATGTACATGTGTATTTATGGAATTTTTTTTTGCTGGCCCATTGGCTATTTCAAAGTGGCTCGTGTAACAGTGGCCGACTTGGGTAGCCCGGATACTATAGCACCTAGGTGGAAGCCCACTTGCGGGAGGCGTTGGAGGGCTGGAGGATTGATGGGTGGGTGTATAATTTTAAATTTACCATATGGAGGAGGATGATATCGTCTTTTTCTCCCTACCTTGGGTTGGGCATGGGCCAACTGCATGATGTATGATGCATCACACTAGTGTGGTCCATCTGGTCTGATGGGAATGACCACCAATAGATTGTCTATCTCAATGTTTATCTCCTCTGGTCATGACTTTAAACTCTGATTGTAAAAGGTTTCTACTCGCCGCCGTCTACTGAACATTACTTTTTCCCCCCCTTGAGTGTCGATGAACGGGATATCCCCTTAGCTATTATTTATTCTCTCCCTCTCCAGACCCCTGGAGGGTTGTGGCCACCGCCACCGATACAGGGTCTTGGTGCGGAATATAGTTCCGTGCCCCACGTGGCTAACCTCTTCCTTTTTTTCCCGCTCCTTCCCCATATCAAGCCCCCCCCCCTAGCGTGGGTTTTGCCACAGCTGCCTCTGCGCCGAGGCTCGTGTGTTTTGTGGCGGCCGTCTGCGTCGCCCCGACAATGCTACGAAGACACTAGCCAACCTACATAGCCACTCTTCCCTTCTTTCCTCGAGGCTCCTAACGTTATTTTTTTTTTTTTTTTTTTTTTAGTGAGAAGTGACAGATGTCACAAACCCCCCTAGAACTCTTCTGGTCTGAGTTTGGCTCAGAGCCATCATTCGATTACTACAATTATTACTGTTCCTTCTTCTCCCCGTTACTAACACCACTGCTGACACTCAAACTGCTTTCTTAGTCAATATTTTCACTACCGCTGCGAGAAGTTTCCCCTGGTGCGAGAAGGCCAATTGATTGTTTTTGAGACCCGAGGCGGAGATGGGCGGAGACACCGTATGTGAGTAGGCTTATATTGTTCAACAAAGATACTCTTGGGCCCAGTGAGCTTTTTGACGCGAGGGTTCTAGATGAAGCAGGCTGGGAAGTTTTTCTCCCTCCTGCTCCTTCCATAGCTAACGAAGCAGACATAAGACTCCAACCGATCGAGGGAGAAACCAAAGCATAAGAAAAATATGATGCCTGAGGGTGGTTTCCAACGATAGTTCAATAGGGGCTTCTTCCTAATATACTCGCCATGATCCTCAATGTTTGGTGTGTTTGTGGAACCACTTGCCAGATGCGTCTTCAGGCCCACAACAAACCCTTTGTCCCAACAGTCTATTCAAGTATCCCGAGATTAACTTTAAGCACCTTGTTAATCTTTTACCTTACTTTCCATGTCTACTGCGCTAGCTATACCTTCGTTATTCATCTTCGTCGGAGTTTTTGCAAGGCGAACTTTGTGCAGGAACTCAACTGATTACTCATTTGAGCATCGGCATGCCTAAGGAATTACACATGCAACCATTGGACATCAACACATCTTTTATCAGGACAAACTAACCCGTGATCATCCCCTCACTTAAAGAGATATGCGTCGATCCTTGCTACAATCTTTATCTAGCAGCTAGCCGGTTCATATATTATCTAGACGGATTAGTTTAAGAGAGTCCGGGTCCGATAGAGTCTCAATCACATACGGTACGTCTAAGATCAATCTGGAAAACCATTAGGCTAATACCAAAATTGATCTAGCACCATCTCACCGCAAAAGAATCACTAAACACAGCACTTATTTGAGACATAAGAGTAAATGTGCATGATGCTCTGGACCGCACTCGGAAGCGCTATCAAGTGCGACTAAATACTTCGACATAATCCAACATCCGTGCATAGACGCTCAAAAGCAAGTGGTCTTGGCTCATTTACGGTCGTGGAGGCATCCAATTCTCAGGATAGGGTTTCCACTCTGTCGAGTGACATCTCATGATGCCGAGGTATCCGTGCTATGTCAACAATGCTGGACGAGCGAGAATTGACGGCTGACGTTAAGCGGCACCCGGTAATCAGTGAATGGATATCTTCAAAGAGCGAAACGAGGCAGTTATTTTAAGACTGAACATAGGCCCGTGGTATCGGTTCGCGTACGAGTTTTTCAAAAACTCTTTTGGTCATCGAAGTTTCAGAGACTAATAATACTAGGTCCAAATTGTCAGCCACTAATCGAGTCATTGGTGGTCATTGAGGGCTCGCGGCACCCCCAGAAACCTCTAGCGACCAAGTTAAAACCCGCACAATTCTTGGCTCTAACTCACTTCTCAGCTAAAAGCGTGGGTGTATATATGTACTGTCTTATAAACCGACTGACATATATATGCCTCTCCTCTCTACAAGCTGAGCTCTTTATTTAACGAGGAGTGAATACTGTTACGGCATGGTTTCTCGAAAAAATCTTTAATCGGTTTACAGGTACTACACGTATGTCTTCGACTGACGTTGAATTAAGGTTGTGGCTGGAATTACGGTCCCTTGGGTGCCAAGCTGAGCTTGCAATTTTTTCCTTTTTTTGCTTCCTTCGCTTCCCTATTCCTGTTCTGTCAGAGTAATCTGCACGTGGGCACCCTTATATCTTCTTCTCACAGGCCTGTTAACCTCGGATAACTGCTTAGGTCATATGTGATATCCCCGCAGAGTCAGCTGCTGTAGCAATCGATGGATAGTCACTTGCATAGAAGGTGCTCAAAAAAGAAAGGAGCGGATATCTCGGAATCAACCGGATCTGGTGTATACAATCTTCGATTTTCAGATCTGAGGGGTTCTGTTATATCATTCAGAGCTACCGCGCTGCTTCATTTCTTGTCACTCAATTAGCCTGATGCTCCTCGCTCGGCCGGGGTCTCTGAAATTGTTGAAAAGAGGAACTATACCCCTGTTTTACAGCAACAGTGTTTGATTGGGTCCCTCTTGTAGCACCAGAATCCCTGACAAAATCGCTATCTAATCTATAGCTTTCGTTTGCGATCCAGAGGAGTTTGATGATGGCCGCAGGACCTTCAAACTCTGTTCTGATCATTCTAGCGACCGTGATAGATGGGAAGCCTGAAAACGGTTTATGTTAGCCTTATTTTAATAAACCTGTATCTTCAGTAGTTCCTGCTTGTGTTGGCATCGTGTGCTATATTATGATTATGACAGCATGACGTACATACGTATACCCATGATCGACAACCAGATCTTTTACAAAAAGAAGGCCTCATGATCTACCGACTTCAGCTTCCTTATTTTACAGCATCCATCCCGTGTATTAATCCAAGACGATATTTATTCAATACAAGCTGATACTTACATTTACGTACGTGTTTCATGTGACCAGCACACGAAACCGCTCCAAAACTTACCATGCTTCGTAAAGTTCGGCGGTGAAGTTGAAATTTTTTAGTACTTGAGCTTGGTACTAAACTGTTGAAACCTAATTCTAACGTTATTAACGTTAACCCAAGGATCTAATCACCCAACGCGTGATGTGTAAAGCCCACCAATAGGCAACGGTAAACCTAAGCAAGAAACAGATCATTATGCCATCACTTGGAAAAAAAAAACTCCTTTGAACATAGAAAAGGAATTATATTCGTAAACCACAAATTTTAGTATCCTAAATTATTTAAGTAGGATCCTTGTAGGTCTTGGCGCTTAGTACTTCCCACACAATTTACTTGACTTTTCTACTGTTGAGCAAACCAAAGAATTTCGATAGTGCCTCGATCCCGTACTCGTCTGAAATCAATCATTCATTTGAGAGATTCCAAAGTGTGTCCTTTGTAGTTTTACCTGGGCTGAACACCATTCGTTCTGGGCAAATGTCCCCTAGAGCCCAGCAAACCTCCCAGCGGAGTAGTACCCAGTAATAACTCTACCTTATCGTTCCCGCCCGAACACGGACGTTCTCTCGCTTCTTCACACCTTTTAACCTCGAGTAGTCGTCTTCTATAATCCCTCCCCCAAATCACCACAATAAGTCCTGAATAAGACGAAAACACATACAGAATACCCCAAGCTAGTGTCCAGCTAACCCTGGGACCAACTCTATCGAGACAGCTATCAATTTGTGTCTTGGGGGCCATGCGGCGTAGAGAATCTTCGTCCCAAGTTTCGGTAACTCGAACCGTTTTCTCCATACACGATTTGATTAGGGAAGCGCGGAGAGTAAAGTAGAGGTAGATCCAAACGGTACTAGTGATCAGGAGGAAGATAGAAACGAGGACCCATGAAACTGTGAAGAAGAGAGCTACGCTAGGTGATCTCTACCCATTTTATCTTTGGTCAGTGAAAAGTAAAATTGTGGGCTTATAGCTTGTAAGACACGCACCCTCCATTTACCCCACATTAGTTCCATCCCAAAGACGCACGAGGCTCCAAAGAAAACACCCCAAACGATCTGGCCAACCACCAATAAGAGGTTGAAACCCTTGTCTAGTTGCCAGTTCTCTGCTTTAATCAGAGGGATTGTTCGTACTGGAATATGTCAGAGCTGGTGGGAAACCATACGTATCACCCGGTTTGTGGCCAAGAAAAGCGCCATAAGCGCCATCATCATCCCAAACGTCAGGATAAATTTAGCTGCGATATCCAATGGCGCTCCGAATGTAAGAATCCGCACCCATTTCTTATCTTTCCTAGAATATGTTCCACATTTGGCGCCTTGTTCTTCCTCTTTTCCTCCGCAAATTCTCTGCATACTTAAACAATTCCTCGGAGGATTTGTAGGGTCGAAACCGATATATAAGGGGTTTCCGGCGTCGAGGTGTCTTTGAATTTTGTTCCCCAAAGTTGCCGAAACAGTAGAAGAATGCCTTGTTGGGTGAACAGACCGTGCTGGCGGCTGCGGAAGCTTAGAGGCTCCACCACACCGCTCTCGTTTCTGGTCAATGTTGGAAGAGACGCTTGGTTTTACCATTGCGGTGGCAGCAGGTAGTAGTGTTGTCCTAGACGTTATTATGAAGCCAGCCTAACTCGGTTATAGATATTATAACTAGATAGAAAGAGAGATGGTAAAGGCGAGAAAGCTGACTTGAGATTTGTCTCAATTATGGAGGGAAGTGTATGCACTGGTGAAAAGGATTAGATTATATGTGGTTTCCCGTTTGTATTAAATAATAGACTGCTAATATTGATAGTCTTAAGATGTAGTGCTAATGGGACAATAATAAGTGGTCGAAGTGCAGAAACTGGAGTACCCAGAAACGAAATGAATGTGGGGATGAAAGTCTAGCGTAAGGAGTAGAATTATCTGTCTCACGATAAAATATCGACTTTTGTGGTGACGTGCTCGATTAAAAACAAATGGAAGCCTGAGCAAATATTATCTCTCGGGATTTGGCCGGAAGCGATAGGTCAGAGGTATATTAGTTAGAGATGATTTATGGTGTAGTGGCTTGAATTTACCTATAACGCTGTAAAGCTTCTGTTCTGCTTGGGCACAGATTCGGCTATGAAAATTGATTGATAATGATTGTTTTAAGTAGGTTGGGGTTGACTTTGGACTACACAAATGGAATTGTATGAGGATACAGCTTTGAAACACCATATGACACAAAGATCCTGAACAGGGCCACTTACATGCACTTGCCAGGGCGAACGGCAGTAACTAAACTGCACTTGATGATCTGGCAGGTCGGAAACAACCCCATGATGCATGTAAAAGGAGTTTTTGTGTAGACATCATTGTACATACACTCACTTACATACATTAATTACATGTAGTATACATACGCCCCATGTTGTTGGGTACATGTAACATGTGGCTATTACCCGAACCAACCGGACCTTTGATAGAGAGTCTATCAGTAAGTAACTGCAGAGAGACATTGAAGATTCGGGCTTGATCCACTCAATATACGCAGGCGTAATGGTATATATGCCACTCTTTGACATGGGCTGTAAGTCTGGGTTCGGCCAAATATATGCCAAGTACAGGGGCTGATTGATAATACAGGGAAACGTGGGGCGGGGTTTCTAGAGAGAAGCGACATTACGAACGAAACAAGGGTTTATTAGTGTATCAACAGGTTCCACCTACATGTAGGTATGTACACCTCAAAGTATGACGGTTATATGTTTAAAGACGGGGCATTGTGATTAAGTAGCTGAATTAATATAAACCCTAACCCTAACAATTTGGCAGAGTACCGTCTGATGTTGGCCTGTCCAAATTCTTTCCAATTGAGGCCAGGAAAACACTCAAAGTCTACAGGATACATCGATGCAGCCAAGCCTACCAGGATAAGGGATGCCCTTATATAAAGTAATGACCCTTCATGATGTCACCAGTTTTCTGGTTTCTAAGACTGGTATATACAGTACGAAAAAATGGGGTGAAATCACTACCATAGGACTACAGAATTTAGTGACAAATACCGAATTAAATCGGCATTAGAGGAAGAGTACTGTACAAATACCGTATTCTTACCGCAATGCTAGCGTACCAATGAGAATACCGTAGTGATCCCACCCCTCTTTTTGGTACTGTAGTACTCGCTTTAGCCAGGCCGATACATGTATTCTCCTATAGGACAGGGATCACCAACACCAATCGTATATATAGGATAGTATTTTCTGCGGATTCTAGATATGTTTGGTGTATACTGCGGCGGTTTATTGGACAAGAATCCTTCCATTCTGGGAATTAACAATCTGACAAGGAACTAAAGTAATTACATTCTCAAATAGGATGTTACATATATACATAAGTATACACTACAAAACTCATCAGCTTCCTAGTGCTAGCTGATTGGCACCAGCCCCTCATAATGTTGTATACCAGCGCTGACATAGCTATAACCCAGGTACAGTGGTGGGTAATAAGTCACCGGATAGCCTAGCCACAATATTGCCTGCAAACGCGCATTCTGGTGGTGTTCCGTCCGATGACTTGTTACCCACCGCTGTACATGTATTCAGGTACACAAAAAATCAACTGCAATTACCCAGTAATAAAGAGAGCATATATATAGTAGTCAATCCCTATACCATAAATGTACTTAGCTATCATCCATTCTCTTATATTTGAACATCTAGATCTATATGAAATTAAATCTACATCTTCTATTTGGGGAATCGAGGGGGGGTAGGGGTGGGGATTCGGACTCGGCCGTGTTACTAAGCACATATGTAGAAAAAGGCAATATTATAAAGCCAACACGGTTTCAAAATTTCTGTTGTTTCCCTTAGATATCTGGACAGATGATTTCCTTAGAACCCCCCCATATGAAAGAAGTGTTTGAAAAATAGGGATTGGAATCAAGTCCTCACGTAGGCTGTATGTTGTCAATCAAATTAGTCAATCAATATCGGCCTGATGTAGGCTACATCACCGCATGATATTTCATGATCTCATCATTTTACATGTATGTAGTGTATAGATCATAGATACATAACATTATATTACCAACCTAACTCTTCTTGCATGAACCCATATTAGAATAGGCCTCTGTAAATGCACTCGATTAACTACATGTAGGCATATACGAGTTTACAGAATATTATCCTTTTCAGGAAAAGACATGATTCCTGCCGTAACAGATATCTTGGGCGAAGTGATGTGGCTAGATTTAGGTTTAAGATTTGAACTATCTTACATAGCTGGCTACCTACAGAGCTAGGAGATAGACACTAGACTGTTCCCATCCTAGCCATCCTGGGAGGCCACTCGGGGGTGAGCACGAGGCTAGGTTGTCCAGACACGAGTCATCAAACATCCAACCGTGACTTCTCTAGCTAATTCACAACCACCAGCCCTGGGACATTTCAAATCTCGTTTCTAATATCACTGTTCACCACCCTACCCTAGTGATCTTCGATCCGGAATTCGATCCCCAAGTACGATAGAATTGTGCTATCGCTAGAACCCCGCAGATACGCCTCTAATGGGTTAGGTCTAGTGTTTCTTTCGGCTTTCTGGTGCGTATAAGCCCGCACGTTCACAGAAGAACATAGTGCTGCGTGCAGTGCTAATGTTTGTCAAGGAGTGGCGTTTCTCTTACATTTGCAATCTGAATTGAACGTGTCTTACCCATTGTCAGTTATATCCTATAAACAAGCGCTTATGCTGACTGAAAGAATGAACACAACTCTCATCCAATTTTACCCAATATTCATCTACTAAATTTTGAGTCGTGTAGGCACTATAAATCTCATGAAATGGTACTTATCACTAGGCCCACCTTCTCTAAATAAGTACGTGTAATATCACCCAGCTTATAATTATTATATTAAAGTTACTAGAACTAATAAATCTACCCCTCAACACCAACCAGGCATGCAGATTCGAAGATCAACCCACAATATAACTTGGCGCTCCTACCCCAACCAACAACCCAGCAACAAAATCCCCCCCCCTTCCACCGGTCCATGTATCGAGTGATATTATATGATTACATGTAAGTTTATCTACCGGAATCGCTTAGATCAAGGGGTGCGCGAAAGTTGAGGCAAGATATCCAAGAATGTAACAAATGTTTCAGAACTAATGGTAATTTGTTTGTGTTCTGTAAACGCTTTACAATCTTCAGATATATTTCTTCATGCTCTATCACTCGATCATCTAGGATGTCCACAGCTCCTCAGTTGGCTGGGATTACATGTATACATGTATGTATGTAGTAGCACAAAGGGGGGAAATAATCCATACCAATCAAATTCGGCAACCCCGAGACATCCTCACCACTTCCCCCTCGTGCCAAGCTATTGGATATCTTCTTTGCTTCATTGAATGCTTTACAGATCGCTCCCTTCGAGACTTATTCATATTACTAGACTTCAAATGTTGTGATAAATATGAAACTGACTCGAGCTGTTTTTGCCACCGGCTATACTACATATGCATTAAAGATTGGCATGTGTATATGGCACATGTATTACCCCAGTGCATGCCCTAAGTTAATTAATGGCCAGCCGGGCGTCCCAGTTTCCGAATTCCGGGAGTCATTATCCGGCAATTGGAAGCTTCGAGTAGACGCCTGAGCGCCGCTGACTTCAATTTTGCCAACTTTATTTTAGTAAGAAGTACATAGCTAACTACGAGACAGTCACGATCACCTTTAGAGCGGGTTGATGCAATTACGCACCTGCGGCGTTACCTCCGATAAAAATCCCGTGCTCCAAGGCAGACTTGGGAGCGGGTAACCCCTAAATCTCAGAGCTACTGCATTGCAGTGTTTCGATCTTGAATGGGTTATAATATCAAGACTATTATAGGGCACTGAACTGTCAACAACGCCTACTTATCTTCTACACACGTATCAAAATCACAGTACGGTTTTGGTTGTTAAGAATATAGCCGCCCAAAGTGACCTTTATACATTTCGGTTGGCAATGCGGGAGTATTAATGGCACTAGCTTTCAACCCCCCCTAACTGGCATTTCGGATAACCCTTTGAGGCACCATGCGTAGGCCGAATCAACCACAAAACTAGGAAACCAAGAAAAAAAAAACCCTGCTTTGACCGATATATCAGGCGCGGTCACATACATCAATGTCGACCACTAAAAGAATTAAATATCTGAGAGAGAGGTTCAATCGGATCCCATGTGTAGGTTAGATGATAGATCAGCTTGGACGAATTCGCAGCTCTAAACGGTCAAAGGTTCACGTACCACAGAAACAATTCTGTGGCGAATGCGCATGCCTAATTGAATTTTATCGAATAACGTACTTTCAGACCCACAGGTCATTATTTTTTACGCCTTTCCCGCTTGGCCAACGCTATGACACTCGTAACTGCACATCGGCGCCTGGGCAGAATTCTTGACCCGTGTAGGATACTACACTCGAGCTTTCCTGTTTTCTTTCAATCTAGGTGATAGGTCCTAAATGGAATGTACCTTAAAACATGCATTATATACTAGGTTCCTATGCTTGGTTGCATGCATAAATACACTGATCCATTGGATAGCCCTCAGTGGAGGCGTGGGCACCGATCAGATATGTATATGCATCTATTGAGTTTGGGCGCTCACTCATAAATGAGCGCTTCAATTAATAAATCCGACATTATAGCTCCCCTTTCCTCTTCAACAATGGGCTCGGCGTAAGCCACATTCCACTCTTCCTGACGTCTGTCTCTGCCGCATTAAGCTGCGGCTGTTGTTTCCAGGATGCCGTGAAAAGAACGATATTAGTTAGTTTTTAATACCCCTTCTTTCTTTTTTTTATGATGTCATATACTGAATTCATATTCATACACGCATACGTATAGGCATTCTAATGGTTAGAAAACCTAGTGCTGAAGCTAGCAGATTGTATATATTTGAGATGACTTTGGCCAATCATTGACTAGGTATCTCGATTAGGTCCAACAGTTACCAGAAGATGTTTATGCGGCGCGGTGCGATGTGCGATGTGTAGGGATTTGCCATACGCAGCTAGCAAGCAGGCCATAACCGTTTCGTACCAAATTGGAGACCTACAGGTAGAACCTAGGGACACGACGAATTTGTGAAAGAATAAAAAAAAAAATCTAAACCTTGCACGGGCACGTTTACTGAGGATACGACAGAGGGCTCGTTATGGATCAGGGAGAGTTGGGATTGTGGAACCGGCCGGTGGTTGCAGTTGTGATTGTGGTGACACTGACCCGCCCCACTGCCCCTCTTCTGCCAGGCTACCGGTAGATTTAGAGATCACGTATCTCTAATGCTACTCAGGACCCTCGTATCTACCTTTGAGTCCAATGCATGAACCCTTGATTGAAATACCTTGAAACCCGGGAAGTGCACGCTCAAGACAACAACTGCATTCCGACCGCCACACATGGGTCTGGGTGGGGCCATGTACTACATACATAAAGCAAGGGCTAAAGTGTTCCGGGTGCGCATACCAAGCTTCTTGATCTTACCGAAGACTAACTGCAGGCGGGAGCTAGTGGTGCCTACCGAGTACTACCTGTACGTTACCAATTAAGTACTTACTTGGCCCGTTCAATAGTAGGGAGAATATTGGGCCAGCCAACGTCTTTCATATCATGCATAAACCAAGGATAACTGGGTTAAACACCTAGTACTAATCTGCTCACACTCTATTGCAATGGTGAAAACGGTGTATTATTTTCCGTAAGATCGGATATATGTCCAGGAGACAGACAATGATAATACGAGCACCACCACCACACAACCAACCTATCTCAGCCATAAACATACAACAGCGAGTACATATTTTATTATCTTACATGCAAGCCTGAGAGGATGCGGGTCTCGTGCTCAATACCTACATATTTTCTGTCTAACTAACAGAATTGCGTTGATGACGATGATCACAAAGTTGTCCCATCAGGCTCACTCTATCCCTACCAAGCTAGGTATTCTATTATCATCAAGGGTGGTTTAACACCATTGGCCCTTTTCACATTATGGGGGTACGTAAGTACTCTCTACACCCCAGGTAGCTAGCGCTATAGCTATCGGTTCATTGAACCTATAATTGTTTACTATTCCTCAGCCAGCCGCAGCAGCAACAGGTGAGACATACGGCGCCTCCACACAGAAGGGTCTCCCTCGATCTATGCTCTCAAGCTAAGCGAGTGCCATGATCACGGACCAGATCTCTCAGTCTAAAACATCATGAGACACATTTATAGGTTCTAATGGGTCGAACTCGCATGAACGTTCTTTCCTACCCAGCATGGATGGATCCCCCGTGCTGTGTTGAGATACATCTACAGGCGCCACTTTATCTCTAGGAGGCTATGGGTGAGAGGGAATTGAGATGCTTTGAAGTCGATATCAAAATGTTGGTTTTTCAAGAGTGATATCTGGTGACTAAGCCCCGCCTAGTATGTAGTAGTATACTGGCGTTCCACGGAAATTAATTACTGGTGGCACATTAGCGAGGCAAATGTTGCGTAACCTCAAACATATAAATTTTTGAGCTTGGGGCACATATTCACAGGGTACTTCGATCGATATAAGACATTACCTCCAACCTGCATCGTCTTTCAGGGAGGGGGGAGGGGAGAGGGGAGGGAGGGGAGCCAGGGTACACTTGCCTTACCCTAAACCATCAGACACGATCCACCAAGGGAAGATCGATCATTGGAAATGCTCCCACTGTCTTTGTAGCGGTACATACACAGTTAAGTACAAACTACACTAGGGATGAGCCAACTCGCGACCGCGAGTTGTAAGTACATACATTGTACTCCTGACTCTTCCCCCCAGCTCACTTCAATCGAATGTTGAGCTCCCAGTCTTGGGGTCGGGGGACCTTCGTCCTCCCCCCCCTCCCTCCTCCCCCCCCAGGTTCATCTCCTCCTACAATTCTTCAATATGAATATACCTGGGAGGACAAGGACCCGATAGCTTTAATTACTTCTAGTTGAATTATTAAATTATCTCCAGAATCTCAAGCTCGATCAGTGTTCTTTCTGGTGGGGTGGCCCTCTTGCTACCTAACTAGAGGCAGGGTAACCTGCCAAGCGCGCACGCAAATCGATGTAATCCTACATAGTAGAAGATGTACATCTAGCTGGATTACTAACTATTAAATCCTGGGACCTATCTACTTGAGTAACTTGTATCAGGCACTGGTGGCGTGGTGGTGATGGGTGAGTCAAAGATCAACGGTAGGTACCCATACTCAGCAAATGGAGTATGTATGTATTTACCTCCAAGAAGAACTGAAGAACAATAACGTTTTCGACCCAGTACTGTGTCAGACCTAGAGGTGTGCCGCATGCACTAAGACAGACATAAAGCCTTCGAAAAACGAAGACCTCATAAGCACCATAATAGAGGATAATTGATCTGGAAACTACTCAAATGCTTGTGTTTCAAAGTGGAATTCATCCATTAAAAATCCGGTACCAAACATCTCAAGAGGTGGTGGAGATAGCTTTAGCAGCACTCTTCTAGGTCTGACACGATGGTAGCCAGTCTAAAACGTTCTTTAGCCGAACGGATCCGAAAACTCGTGTGTGAATTAACTAACATCATCATCATGCAACGGGCCTAGCCGTGGTGATCCATTCCCAACAGCAGGGCCTGTGTCCAAATCTCCGAGCCATCACGCCAAACTTCGCCATGTTTTTCGACAGAAAACAGCCGCGAAATCGCCGCGGAGTTGCTACTTCTTCATTATTGTTATTATTATGGGGTGGGTACCTCTCGCCGCTATCAGTGTTCAAAGCTATGTAGTCAGTGGCTGGGCGTGGCTTTACCCGTGCTTTGTGTGCGTAATATTGAAGGTGAGACAAGATTTGAGACCACGCTGCTTGAACAAACCCATTTCTATATTATATTACAAGCACTAATCGCCACTCTCTAGAATCTAGATCAAATTGTGTCCGTGCGACTTGGATTTTTTTGTTCAGCGCGACGTCGGGCGTCGGGCGAAGCAATCGGGCGAAGCAGAACGTTCAACCAACGATATTATCATACTTGGCAACAGATATATGCGTGAAATTTATTGTATGGTAGGTATGTATATGGAATCGATGAATCAGCTTTTCGCTTCTGTTTAGCGTGGGGAAGCGGGAGAGGTGACAGTAAAAAGAAAAGAAATACTGTACTTGGGCACACATACATGTACGTACCTGTGTACCTACTGAGTGATGAGGTTGTCTCAATTGACCAACTAGCAATCATTAACTGACCCTGGCCCCTTGGATAGGTATTTCCCACCCACAAAGAATTAGGCAGGTATCGACAGAGACCTACCAATGAATTTATTCTTGTGCAAGCAGTAGGAACGCATGCCCATGGTTATACTCCCGGATGATGCCAGGTATTCGGTCAGTTTTCCAGAGTATGGATTTATTGGACGTTTTTTACTTCATTGACTGAATATCGCCATAAATAGGTTTTATTTGTATCAAGATAAGATTTTGGACCGCCTTGAATCGCTGGGCTGGCCACTCAGAAGCCCGATCACGCTGTTCTTCGGTGGTAACAGGTAACTTAATTTGGAGGTACATAAACCAAAGTGACCTATGAAAAGACGTTATTCACATTTTTTAACTACCCCGCACAAAGTTGCCAAACCCTGTAAATCTCGATCTATAGACAAGAAAAGAGTTACATTAACCATAGGAAACATTTTCCAAGAAGCATCTTACAAGACGTATGTAATAACTAATTGTACAACCATGGAATACACTGGATTGCCGGCTAACATATGGGGCAGCCAACTTCAGGTTATCTGGCACGTACATAGGCCTTGAGCTCGTTGAAAAGTTTCCAAGAGGTCTAATACCAATAGAATGTGGGTCTGACCCTCGTCTGGGAATCTGGAGACAAGTCACTCTACTTTGTCTTAGATGGTCATGACCATGCAACGACATGATAGGGAATGAAAGCTACGTATACGCAATGGCCCTTCATCAATTCTCCCCGTTCTGACTCCTTCTGAACATTAATACCCATGGCGTTTTTAAGGGTTGCCGCCAAATATGGCCGAGGCTCTGCAAACTTACTGTTGTGGAATGTATTGCATAATTCTTATTACACACGATCCATTTAATTTTCGTTAAATCCGCTTAGACATCGACATCTGTTAGGCTCATAACATCACCGGCGGGCCGACAATAGATCGGGTTCGAGCATGCACATCGTCTGTTACACAAGGCCATAAGGTTGATAATGCACACCGGTTAGGTGCAGGCGTTCACTCGATCTTCAGATGAACCCATGTTCACTACTGGCGACTTTTCGGGAGCTTCCAGAGACCAAAAGATAGTGCCCAACGAACGCAGTGTGGATATTCCCAGGCAGTTCCCCCCCAACTGGATCGACCAAGTCTTGGATTGGGCAATGGTTTTATTTTGAGTACAAAGTATACCTCTCTCTATGCGTACCAAAGACTTCCTGAGACCCTATCCCGTTTTACCGAGTAACTACCAGTGTTGTCTCGGGCACATATCAAAAACATCTATCCGCTGGAAGATTTCCGCCACGTAAGGTGGTGTGTGTGTGAGTGTGTGTGGGTGTGTGGGCGTGAGAGAGAGTGTGTGAGAGTGAATGTGAGTGTGAGTGTGTGTATGTGTTATGTATGTGTCTATCTATCCTAGTTAGAGCGGAACGAGATACCGCTGATATGTACTTCACCTAATACATAAATTTCTGTTTGATTAACAAAAAGTAAATGATGGAATCCTACAAAAGCAATAAACATTGTCCCCGACCCGCACCCCCCGTTTACGCCGTTAAAAATAAGAACCTAGAAAACTCTTCAACTCACCCTATATGTAAATATAAAATATCTTTAGGAAGAGCCGTTACTTCCATTTCCATATACTTAGTCTTATTCACCCCTTTTAAAAAGCAAAATTCACGATTCTACCACATCCTTTTCGCAAAACCTCCTCCCAACTTAGCTGCCGTATATACTTCAGACTATCCTCCGTCCAAGGGGGCGCCATAGCGTAAGACCATACCCCCTGCCCACATTGTTCTTCACATATCTCGTGTAGAATATTCCTTAGCCTCTTAATATTATGGCCTAGGCATTCCTGTTCTAGAAGTGATAAAAAATCTACAGCAAGCTTTTTATGACTTAAAGACGGGGAGAGAACCCCTACTAGGAACAAGGGGAAAGCCAAGTATTTAAGTTGGAGTGGCCTTTTTTGGCAAATGTTGGCCTTGGTTTGACTGGTTATCACAGAAATTGCCTGGCTGATTTCATTTTTCTGAAACGGAGTGAGGATGGCGAGCTGCGATGGATACATGTTTGCATAGCCGTAAAGTATGCATGCATGGACAAAAGCTTGCGCCTACCAGTCAAATATCAGTAATTGATATCGTTTCCGGATAAAATCAAGGAATGAGAAAAGGTCGCACCTCTTCGTAAAGCCTTTGTAGAATGATCTTGCACTGCTCGTAAGAGTTCTGCTCCTTAAGTAACTCTACGGCTGTGCCAATCTCCCTCCATAACAATCGCTTCAATTTTCCGTGTATCTCCTCAATTTCCCTTTGGTGATAATCGCATTGCCCCGGGCTTAGAGTCTGATCGGGAATCCCATTCCGGAAATCACGGGTACGCCTTGCCATATCCGCCCCGAGAAGTATGATTTTTTGGTTGGCTCTCATAGCATCTACAAACGCCTTTCTTTCTATTTCCGAGATACCCCCTTTCTTTCTTGTGAGAACAGGTGGTATCAGAAGGTGTGCATCTGGGATGAGATGGTTTTTATCCAACATCTCAGCCAGTTCCCCGTTCCCGTTCGCGCTCAGAGCGGCATGTGTGTCGATTACTACTAGGAACCAGGTGATGAAGGGTTGTCGGTCGTCTGTATTAGACTCGGATCTGGACAAGATGATTCGGGCCGCCTGATAGAGATGACTTTGCCAAAAGCAGTCGCCACCTAGCTCTGCCGCCGTGATCTTGGAATGGTAAGATTAGCTGAGAACAGTCAAGACTTGGTGAAGATAGTCTGTATTACCTCATAGACAAGTAGAAAAAAATGTGTAGAGAGCAATGCATCTGTATCGCCGTGCATATCCCCATACGCTGGAAGTGCCCGTTGAGCACGTTCTAGGGCCTTTACATTCGAAATACCGTTTTCTCGGCAGTAATTCTGTGCCGCCAGCGCCATCATTGCCTCATGCAACTAAGAGATTAGTAAAAATTTTGGGGTTTAGATCGGCACTCCAACCACTTACTCGTGGGTAATTCTTGCTTTGCCGCTCAAATATATCCGGGGTATCTAGTAGCTGAGTACTATCCCATGACCCAGAAAACCCTTCCTGGATTTGCATGAACCGCAATGAGATATACCTTTTGTAGTGCATCGCATATATTGTGTCCTCGTTTTCGGCGGCCTGCGGTGGGTAGTGAAATGCAGAGTCGTCCACAAGAGAACTATGCCGTGAGGTGTCCGATGTTTCTGGTGAGAAGGATCGCTTCCCCTGCTTGTGAAACGAGGTTTTGGAATATGTTGGAGAACTTAGGTCTTCGAAATTTCGAATAAACACCGTTTCCGAGTCATTTGTTATCACACTCTCGTTGTCCGTATAGCCAGGGTTATTTGGGCAGGCTCTCCTCCCTAAATTTGAGAATTCCCACGTGATTTCATCTTCCATCCGATTCTCTGACTTTATTCCGGGCGTTGTGCAAGGGGAGCTGTCATTTTCGCCTTCTGTTTCCAAGTCATGGCAATTTTCAAAACTTTGGGGCCCCAAAATAACATGATAGGTTCCTGGTTTATTAAGGATCGCTTTAAGTTCTCGTTCTTCATCGTTCGACAGGTGTGAAAACGGAGGAAGCAGTTTTGCATCAGCCAGCTCCTGAGGAGTTGGGTTGGAGAAAGAAACCTGTGCTATGGCGATGGTTAGAGCAGGGACTAGATCAAAATTGTTGGCTTTAGGAAACTTAGAAAGTCACATACAATCCCACACAACACTACCCACTATACTGACTTCAACATTTCTCTGCTTCACTCGATTTGTATCATCTCTGAATGACAACCGACGGGTGTAGTCACAGTCGTGTTGGAGCCTATCGCATTGCTATCCAACGAAGTTTGAATTAGTTTTCGACCATCAGAGCGCGTGAGGAGGAATCACAAGAGTACTCCTGTGTGTGTACTTACACCACATTTTGGATGCATTTCATCGCATTTCACCTTTCGAGACTATACGGTGGATTAGCTTTCCAATTAATTAAATAGCATTAAGGTAGAATGGAGAAGTACTCGGCATGTCCTAAGGGAGTAGTCATCTTAGCATCTCTTCCTTGTATGATTTAGTGTGAGTGGGGGGCATGATTAGACTCACCAGCACCCATTTCTAGATCTTGGGGGTAATTTGGGTTTTGGCAAAACCGCATATGTGTCCATTGAAATGGCATTGAAAGGTTGAAAGACCGACAGACTTTTTTTTGGAGCGATAGCGATCGGAGCAGCTACAGGGCGACTCCCCAATACCTGCCTCCGGGAACTAAGGTTTATTGGAGGAGATGAGGACGGAGAGGTGGAGGGGGACGAGGCGGAAGATAAAGAGTGGTGATTTGTTCCAAAGGGATTCTCGGCTTGTTCTTGATAAGAGTTGCGGAAAGGACTTCATCCAAATGTCAGCATATTATTCCCCCCCCCCCCCACTGGGTAAGGTACCAACTCCTAGGTTAAAATTTGAGCCGGGGAAACTTACACATTAAAGTAATCTCCAGTGTTGTCAGGGAATGACATGCTCTCACGCTCTCTTAACCTCCTTTTTGTTTTATTTTTTGTTTTTACTTTTTCTTGATTTTTTTTTTTTAAAAAAGACAGACTGGATTAATAGGCCAACAGCTGTAGCAGTTCTCAAGGCTCAAGGGCGATAGAGGGATGGGTGATATAGACGAAGGGTAAAATATTTGCGTCACAAAAAAGCTGAGGAAGTTGGAGGAACTTGATGACCGAATTATTTCAGCGAAGAAATGTCCCACTCCCCGGGCCCCAGATAGAAAGGAAAGCAAAGGAAAAAAAAAAAAAAAAAAAAAAAAAAAAAGCCGAAGCTCCCCCTGCAAGTAATACTGTAATGATAATGGAATAACCAGCAAACCCCCGAAGATATCCCGTGCTAGATAAGGGAGAAAGAAAGAAAGAAAGAAAGAAAGAAAGGCCAAGTCAAAAGTCAAATTCAAAACTGCGCTTGAGGGTGTATGAGGGCAATTACTTCATGAAAGTGATCGAGTTATTTATGCTGAACGATTGTAGCAGGAGAAATATGTCAAAGTCAATGTGAAAAGACGGAAGCGTGTCCCCTTAACTAATTTATCAGCATCCTGCTTACTACAGCCAGGGGATATCTTCAACCTCTTATCCACAAGAACCTCTCCTGCGTACCCATCTACAACAAAGATACAAGACATAACTCTAGAGAGGATTCGGAAATAGGTAACAATAAAAAACAAAGATAACCTAACCCAGCAACCCTACTACAATCGCTCCTTAAACTTGTGGACGGGCGCGCCCCCGGTGGAAATCGCCGCTATAGCTGGTGCGCGTACATGCGAGACAGAAATGTGAGCTCTCTTACCTTGCGGTCAGGCAAGCACGGACAAGCCAGAATCATAGTGTGACCGCGGATGATCTTGAGAAATAAAAGCTGGCTGGTTACACATGCGTTTTCGTGGGGTAACCGTAGGCAACAAACAAAGATACTGTGCACAGGATCGATCGAGAGGATACAAGGGTTCAAGGATACTCCCATGCGATGGTCATGCAGACTTAAACCATACGCCATCCACTAACACCGGCGGAATTCCAGAATCTAACCTAATTCTTCCTGTTCATGGTCAATCTTGGCAGGCACGTTCCAAACCCAAGGGAGGAGCGGTCTTGAGCGTCGGAGAAAAAAAGTGGTTGTCAAAAATGTTAATATTCAACTTGGTGATTGGTCAATCTCTGTGGGTTCCTTCAAGCAATTAACCAGTGGCACAGGGATAAGTGTGTTCAAGGCACATTGTAGAATACAGAGTAAAATCATTTCTTTTTGGATAGGTGTAACCACAGCTCTGCGCGGCCGCTCCCATTTCAACCCCCCGTAAACTGGCGTCCAACACTCCCCAGAACTCGGTTATTGAAGGAGGAAACGTGTAACCGCTGGCTCCATAATTTGCAGGACTACCGATGACCGTTCTTCCGCTAAGATCTCCCGAAGATCCTCCCGAATCTTACCCCAGATACTCCCACGCCCCTTGAGGTTGAGTAAACTCACAATGGCATTTGCGGACTTGAGTCTCACACTCTCATGCCCTCGATCCTTAGAATTCCCTTGGATCCTAGGCCAAATCCTCCTGAGGAGGATATCCCAGGATTTGTCGTCGAGAGCGATTGTGGCCGATGATAACTTCCCGATTGTGCGTTCTATACATTCTGCCCCGCATGTCTTCACCTCATAGTTGGCACCAGCAGTACACTCGTCCAAAATGTCGAGGATCTGGATGACCTCAGTCTTCGTTTTAGCCGCTAATCCTAAAACTCAGCATTTGAACCTAAGTATTACTATTCAGAGAGGTGAGAACCCCACCTGATGTGCTGTGCTTCGGTTGGAAGGCATAAGATAATGCCAAAAGTCCATTGATAATAGTCAACTGTTGTCTGAGATACCTATCAGCGTTGAGTGTACTTTTAGGTCATGATCAATACCTACATTACCTTGATGGATCGACCATCAGGCGCATCGATATCCATATCGTCTTCGTTTTCGTTTGAGACTGAAGATTTAACAATATCATGAACTTCCTCGAATAGGTCCAGCTCGGCAAAACCATCCGCAAAACTTCCCAAACTCTTTAGGGCGGAACTTCGATAAGAAGGATTATTACGTTTGGCCTCTCTCAAGACGATCTTCAAAGGTGGTAATTAGCAAAATCCATTACAAATTGCGCTTAGGTTACCTTTCTAAGTTCTTTGAGCTTCTCATCATTTTTACTAAAATGAACCCTCCCATTAACAGCCAGTAATACAAGAGCCTCTAGAACAGCCTCTTTCCCATCCCAGCTTTTGCCGCTCGTTGCGGAAAGGAGCACAGGCCATAATAAGTGTAGCTGTTCCACTGATAAGTCATTTCCGATAGACTTGCAAGCGTCTGCTAAACTCAAGGCCGCAGTCTGTTTGATAGCCCAGCGCTGAGAGGTGAGATGTGTCTTTGTCAAGTCAACAATCTCGGCCAGATAAAGCTTAATGGCACCTGTTCCTCCGGTATTCTCGGACCACGCTTTTCCGAAGGCCTCATTGACTAACTTTTCTGGATCATGCTTGCCCACAAAAAGGAACGGAAGCACATCAACAGCCAACGCATTGAAGCGGTCGGTAGCACTAGATATGTAAGAAGCTATACGGAGATGTCTGGGTTATGTAGGGACTTACTGTTTACAGATTGCGTACACAATCTCACCTGACAGAGCCCGAGGCTTCTCATCTTCACCTTCAAAGTATAATTTTCTTGAATACGACACAAGACCCAAAATCTTTTCGTCGCTGGCGATTCTGCATAGATAGCCAGCGGCACTGGCATAACTTACCATTACTGTTTCATTCCGGTCTTGTAGTGAGGATTGAATCGTTTTCAATAAATCATCCGCATATGGTTTAGTTATAAACCCATGACGAACAACTAGGGTTACAATGATGCGACTGCAACCGACCTAGACAAATAATTAATATTAGCATCAGTCTCAGGCCTTGAGATCTACTTTTAGATCAAATGAATGACCACGTGATCAATCGCTCCACCGACGTTGCACATCACGTGATAACATAAGTGCGGGAGTGTCACAAACGCCCCTGACTCTCAATCCCTGGCCCGTTTTTCGAAACCGAAAATACGGCCCGTGATACATGGTACTACAGGGAAAGGGGGCTCGTGATGAGTGGGAAAAATCAGATGAACCATAAAAATTTGTCCTACCTTTGATGGTAGCCCCAACGCCTTCCTAATTGTCTTCTGGAGCTGTGGGATGAATGTCTTTATAGTCTCGCCATCTAATAAATCCAGACAGCGCTCAATGGCATCCATCATTGGCGAACCGCGGACATTGTTTAGGCGTATACGATCAATGTCGTCGCCAGTGGTGTTATATTTTTCCGCATTTAAGTGAAGATAATTGACGGCTTCGGGCTCTAGCGAACTAAGAAGAGCAACGAATTTGTCAACCAAACTGGGAACATATGGTAATACCGTCTTCCCGCCTGTTTTAACAAGTTTGAGGAGTGTGCCTATATCCACTCGAGTTAGTTATGTTTCCGCCACTGTCTTTCAGGGTATATATTTCGATGTGCAGCGAATCGATATATGCATTGCTGTTAGATGAATATTTGGTGTGAACTCTAAGGAGGTCTGTGGCTCACGTAAAGCAAATATCTGAACTTCCTTCGCTCCTGCCTCTAATCCGGAAGCACCCATTAAAAAAGGCATCAAACTCTTCAGAACTACCTCAGCATCCTTTGGCGAAGAGCCCGCATTGACATCAACGATTTTTATCATTGCCGTTGTTAGAACACGACAAAGCTTCATTGCGGCGATCCGAACCGACTCCTTCACATCGTCAAGAACCTTGAACGCAACCGCCCATATCCTCTCCAGATATTTGGCGTATTTCTCAACATCTCTACCTTGAACCAGTTCCCCGATGGCATTGCAGCAGCTCTCTCTTGTTCTCCACTCTCTACCTAGAGCTTGTTCGAGTAAATCCTCGATTATCGTATCAAACCACACCTCCAATACCTCTCTTTCATCACTTCCTATCAGACTCTTCCAAATATCCTCCATGCTCTTCGCAACGTTAGGGTTTGGATCGAATCGATACCGATATAGCTTTGGGTATAGCTTTGGGTTGTGTTTGAGAACATCCGACGAGGACAAGATAGAACCAAGTCCAAAACGGCCGAATGCTGCACGAGAGGACCAAAGAGAATTGTGGCGCGCAAGCGACATAAATTTATAAACAAGACTGGGATCGCCGACCTCAGATGCGAGAGACATGATCTATTCACCGACGCGGTTGTCAACGCCAACACAAAGTTATATATTAGAAGGGGGGTCAAAAATTCACAAACATCTTTGTATGTGCTAATACTTCCATCACCGGTGGGAAGTGCACCTGGTTCAAACAACTCTGTATCGGCAGAGACATTTCCAGTCAGTGTGCGCTTCTCGCCGGTAAAACTTGAAATTAGATCTTTAACGAGTTCATCTTTCGTCGATTTACCACCGCGCTCATAAACCATTGTCAAACCTCTGGCAGCCGTTTCCTGGACCAGGTCTAGAATGGTCAAATTAGAATCATAAGTTATCACTCGATGCTAGGGTTAGGGGAAATCAATACCATCTCTGTCCACAAGAAACCCCCTAAACGCTCTCTGCATCTCACCAAGCTTGGATTGCACCTCTGCAGATTCGCCTAGAAATTCCAGTAGGCTGAGCATCCAGACGCAGGTTGCCTGTAACTCATCAGCGAACCATATTTTTTCCCAAGACAGCCATGAGCTCACCTTTCTCAAGGCTGGCTTGGTCTCCTTGACGAAGCCTAGAACCCTTGCAACAACACTTTTCAACCTATTCGCGTCCTTATTTTCATTCACCATCAAATCCCCATCGATATCAATCTTCGCCTTTACTCCCTTGCTCTCCCATCCACCGGCTACACATGCTACAGCCTCGCCGGTGGCAAAGTTTACCTCAATCTGTCGATTCTCGTGCAAGCTAAATAGCTTGTTCAGTATCTTTTCTACCCTATTACCATTCTTCCCACCATCGATAAGATTTTCAGTCACTCCCTCATCGTAAAACACCATAGCAAGGTATCCTAACGCAAGGATCGCCTTCTCTTTCCCTTTCTTCCCTAAGCCCCATAATCGCTCTAGAATCTTTTCGGATTTCGATTCCTCAATCTTATCTCCACTCAAAACTCCAAAGACACAGATTTCCGAAAATGCGGTGATTGCAGCATCGAGCACCATCTGGTCTCTAGCCTCCAGTAGCGTAGCAACAACCACATCGGCACAACGAGTGATGATCTGGTAGTCTAGAATATCTCTCCTACCTCGTAATGTTAGTCGTGCAGTAAGATACCCCAGTGCGAGAATGCCACCATGGACGCGGTTAAGCTCCTGTCCACCGGCCTTCTCCCAGGTTTCTGCACTATCCATCATTTCAGAGAGCAACTGCTTTGATACCGACTGGTCAACCGCAGGGTGGCTTCCGAGAAGTCCCAAGGCGCGTGCGGCTGTTGCACGACCTTCGGACTTCGTTCCAGTGAGGATACACCCCCTCAATTCTCCAACTTTGCTAGTACATTCTTCCAGCATGGAATCTGGAACAACGCCTACAAGCTCCACCCAAACATCTCTGGCACCCTCAACACCGACGCCCTCGTATATCATCCCTTCCCATGCAACGCGCATGAGTCGCTCGAGTATTCCCGGTTTCTCCTTAGGCAAGTTGCGGAAGTACACTCGTAGTTTCTCACGGACCCTTTCGTCCCTATCTACGGCAGTATCAAGTTTGCGCTCCCAGTCTTCATCGACAAGTACTTCTTCGCCATCGAGCGCCTCCATGAACGCTAATCTACGAGCAAATGCCAGGGCAGTGGAGAAGACTTCGACTGGCATGGATTTCGCCACTAGGCGATCATCTGGGCCCCAAGTTGTGGCATTATGCTGAGTGTTGAAAAAGTACTCAAGGATAGTAGAGAAAGATGGAAATGCAAACTTGTCCTTTTTCTTGGGTGCCTCCTGGTTATCGACATCCATTGCGTCTGATGTTTGGGGTCTGTATGCGGGGTGCTTCTCCTCCGGGTTAAGAAGACGATAATAGTATGGGTGAAGACCTATACAAATATCTTGGTTCAGTATCGAAAATAATGCAATTTATCAAAGTCACATACCTTTCTTAGCCTCTTCAACCACCTCCCCTCTTTCTCCCTTTCTCCCAATTGCCAACAGATTTGCCCATCTCCCTACAACATTCCCAAATCCCAAAGCCCTATTAGCGTATCTAATTGCTGAAAATCTCGTGCTACGGCCTTTGGTTGCGGTCATCTGGTCCAAAATAAGCTCTTCCAGACCATATTCAGTATCTTTATCCATATTTGCCCTTGCAATAACTGGTAGAAGCGTCGATAACGCCCCTTCGACTGACACGCCTACACTGCCAACAGGTTCGTCTCTCAACCGGCCAAAAAGAAATTTCAAAATCTTCCATTCTGGCTCGATCACAATCCCGGGGGAACGTTTAGCGAGGAGCCCGAGCGACTCATAAGCGTATCCCCTTATTTCATCCGCGCCTCCATTGCTATTACCACTATCCTCAGCACTAGTACTCAAAATCCAATACCGTACCTTCTCAACCACCTCACCCGCAACAGCAACCATCACTTCTTCTCCGCCCATCCTAGAGGCCCAGTTGACGAAACTAAAGGCAGCCTGCCGCAGTCTGAGGTAATCGGTTTCTAGTGCGCTTTCAACAATGCGTATAATCTCCTGCCTCCATTTGAATCCTACTGCAGTTGAGCTCTTTGCCAAAAGAGTCACTACGCGCGCTTGAAGAACAACTTTAACTGCAGGCATGCCAGTCGTTGGTGACCCAAAATAAAGTGTGTAAAGTTTTCCCACAATAGCTTCGTCATCTAGAGAAATGGCCGGGAGTGACCTTTTGAAAATGTCTTCAGCAGGCCCAGAAACAGCCGAATTACTATCGGAAGCACCGATAAGAGTAGGAAAAAATCGTTCTCCATCTATAAATGCACCAGATGCCAAAAACTTCAACACCGACTTTTTTATATCCGCGAGAACTGAGAACGGGGCGAATGTTTCCTTCTTGTTGCCCAGTGTGAGAAACTCAAAATCATCTGTGGATAGACCCGGACAAGACAATTTTTTTGTGTCTGAATGCTGGGCTTGAGCTGTCGAGAAGACGGACAAATTAAGCAACATTAGCTTTGAAAACCAGTTCGCCACCCACGCCGCGTCTTCAGGGTTTTCTTCGAACCCAAGCGTCACTCTCAAAGCGGTGTCCTCATTACTTCCTCTAGGCGGTGGTTCAAAAAACGGCAGTATCTTTAGCAGGATATTGAATAAGGCACGTTGGTGGACATTGTTATTATGTTTCGAAATGTCTTTCAACAACGGAGGTAATAATGCTAGCCGTTCAGATACTTGGAGACGCTCTATTCCTGTCTGAATATACATCAAATCAAAGTTCCGAATCAGAGGATACTTCCCGCCAATTTCTGGGTCCTTGAATTGTCCCAATAGCGCAGCGACGGGAAGGAGGAGAGTAGGCGATTTAATACGAGCATTCACATGCTGACAGATTGAAATGACCTAGTTCCTTATGTTAGACGGTGTTTTGTAGAAGCTCAATAGCAAAAGAATCGCAGACTTTATTCCTAACGGTGACATGTGGGCTAGCCAGCTTCAAAAGTAGCGGGGAAAGGTAAATGTTGAGAAGACGTTGGAGCTTATCATCACTTTCAGCGAGTGCAATCTTAAGCTCTACGTTATTACATAAATGAAGCTCTTTTGCTTCATCAGGCTCCGACATTGGTGGTTATAAGGCAAGAGTTTGTGTATATAGCTGGATTGGGGGGGGGGGTATATCTTGTTAAAGATTCGAGGTTGAAGTCGGAGGTCTATGACGCGGGGATCCGGATATCGTTTAGTGGAATGACCTAAATAAATGCATAAACTCAGAGCGGCGCATGATTTGTCATAAATTATAGCTTAGTCATCGCTGCTAGCAATACTATGGCAAGGGCCGGCCGCGGAGATAACGTAGCTACATGAACTACGGGTGTAGGGGTAACATTTTAGACCGGGTACCGAAGAGTGCTGCTAAAGCTATCTCCACCACCTCTTGACATATTTGGTACCGGATTTTTAACGGATGAATTCCACCTCAAAACACAAGCATTTTAGTAGTATTAATTATCCTATTATGGTGATTGTGAGGTCTTCTTTTTAGTGCCGTTGCCATGCGACACACTTCTGCACAGCACTGGGTCTAAAACGTTAAGCTACATGTACCCAGGGGTCCCCAAAAGTGATGCAACGGCTTGGGTGCACAATTAAGTGAGGTCTTAGTGAATTCACAACCACCTTGATTTCTTTTATTTAAATATGACCGATCAATTCTTTATACTCTCTTTACTCTTTATACCATATATCGTTGCTTCATTAGGGTTAAAATTGGGTCGTATGTGGTTGAAACCATGAGTTGTAAACCGAGTCGTTGCATCACTTTTCGTCACCCCTGGGTACATGGAGTCTGTAGACACCTACTGCTGCTGCAACCACGACCACAGTCTACAGACTTACCCCTACACCCGTACGTACAATAGTGCCAGAAAGTAAATATGAGTGTGCAGATACTCTCCATCAAGTATATGTAATTACTTAGGCATGGTAGAGAGGTTCGGTACAATTTTGTTGTATCGCGATAAAGTACATGTATTTGGGCGTTGCCTAGTCAAAATGTGCATCACTTTCCAACACCCTGGGTACGTACATCAACTTATACAGTCGCACCTCGCTATCTCGTATCTCGATATCTCGAATCTCTTGCTGTCTCGTATGGATTTGAGGGACAGGTACTGCTCTTCTCCACCAAAAGCTATTTGCTGTCTCGTATATTTGCTATCTCGTAGGGGTTTGGCCCCCAGAATACGCTAACGACATAACGAGGTGCGACTGTAATTACATGTACTTAGCTGCGGAAAGAGTAATTACAACTATAAAAATACCAAAACTTCTCTACCAGTGACATACTTATTAGTATGGGCTAATGTATTCAGAAAGTGGTTTATTTCACTGTATCCAGCTCGTACAATACAAATCTCCAATAACAGAATTCTAGAACGGGGAGCAGTACGTCAAATCATGGGGAGCCCCGCAAATGGAAAATACGTGTAGTAATTGGTACTGGTCTCACACGCGTAAGGTAAGGCATATACCCATATATTCGTTGTGTAAATTACCGTTTGATACAGTGTCTTCCCCGTTGGACTGACTATATATATGTACAACTTCTCGGCCTCAAGTACACACATGTACTACATACTCACATGTATACTTACATGTAGTTGTTAACACCCCGCTCAATACTTTAGCTACTACCAGGGCTTCAAATTTCCATTTGTGAATTTAAAAAAAAATTAAAAAAAAAACATATACGCTTATAATCATCTTTGATCATATTTTTTAGTGGTATTTAGTTAACTTTTGAGGGTTGTTGGTGAGAATTAAAGCCCTCTGGTATAATTTGTAATACATGCCCATTACGATTTTTCTTATTTCCTTAAGTACATGTATGTAAGAGTTTGCATACACTCGCCGGTTGTTGTGGCATTGTAGACATTTATCCCTGTCTCCCGACATGGCATTGTACCACTTTACCGTTACATCAATTTCTGGTCCGGGGTAGGAATGTTGGTTTTTTTTAATTATAAAGACGATGAAATAAGTCTTCACATACTTCTATTGGGCCCGCCCAGCACCACACAGCTAAATCCTCTCTATCAGCTTGACTTCTTTATGTAAACACGAATTACAGCCCTTAGGAAATATCAAGTAAAATTGGGAATATAAATGGCCCCGCCCGTGGGCCGTGGGGCTTTTAGGTATTTACTTTTGAGTGAATAGGGCAAGCAAGCCAAACCACAACCACCATTCGTCTTTTTTAAGTATTAAATGCCATTTCATAAGGCAATCCGGATCCGGTTCGACACACACCACAATTTGCCCCTCCGGAGATCCCAAAATTGTTGGTTCTTGGGGGCTGTCCACGTGCACCTGATAATTGAAATATTCAAGCTGTAAAAGCTAAAGGAGGGAAGGTCGGGGGCCTGTTTTATCGAGAGGCACTGTAATTTTGAGAGGTTCTGACATTACCAGATGGAAGAATATCGTTTAAAACTAACACATATAACGGTGAACCATTCCACCGAATGAGAGAATTTATATTTGTATAGCTACATGTACTTGTCGCAACAGCGTCTTCTCGCGCAAACCTGGTGGAAACTTATTCTCGCCGCAAGTAGCTAGCCCTAGGATTCGAGTGCGTGCTAGTGATTCGCTCACCAAATCATCCGGGTAACTTCACCCACCCAACTATTTGCGTAGCAACGACAGCTTCTGTCGTCCTCTCACAATCCACTCGGTCATCAACATCCTCCCTAAAGAACTCAATTCGACTTCCCCAAACCATCCTAATACCCCAGATAATCTACCCGAGTTTCCCCGTGGCCTAGTCTTCCCTCCACCATGTCGGGGAATTCGAACATGTTCCTATACTCGCTGACGGTTCTGCAGCCGTCTTCGATCACCCAAGCAATATTGGGCGCCTTCAGCGGGAAGAAGCAGCAGGAGATCATTGTAGCTCAGGGCTCGCGGCTGTCCCTGTTACGACCTGATCCGACGCAGGGGAAAGTCCACTCAGTCCTCACACATGATTTATTTGGAATCATCCGATGCTTGGCAGCATTTAGGTTGGCAGGAAGCTCAAAAGGTATGTTTCTTTGCGGCCGTATTTTGTTCTTTTTTTTTGCCTCTACAGCTTAGTGATTTTTGAAAGCGGCATAAGGTCAGCGCGTCTCGATGAGGAAGATGGAAAGGGAGAAGGTGTAATGGGCACGTCTGCTTTGGATAGGTTCGCTAATACAGTGGCTTCTTAGACTACATTATTGTCGGTTCGGATTCTGGCCGCATCACTATCCTCGAATACCAACCTGCTGCCAATAAATTCCACCGTCTGCATCTCGAAACTTTCGGTAAATCCGGTGTTCGTCGCGTTATCCCCGGCCAATTCCTCGCTTGCGACCCGAAAGGCCGTGCATGTTTGATCTCATCTGTGGAGAAGAACAAGCTCGTCTACGTACTTAATCGAAATGCACAAGCAGAGTTGACGATTTCAAGCCCGCTGGAAGCGCATAAGCCACATTGTCTCGTGTTCGCACTAGTAGCTTTAGATGTCGGGTATGAGAATCCGGTATTTGCAGCTCTGGAAGTTGACTATGGGGAGAGCGACCAAGACGCAACAGGAGTGGCGTATGACCAAATCGAAAAGATGCTTGTTTATTATGAACTAGATTTAGGTCTCAACCACGTTGTCCGGAAATGGTCGGATCCTGTGGATAGGAGCGCAAATATCCTGTTCCAGGTCCCAGGAGGTACAGATGGGCCGTCGGGGGTGCTGGTTTGCGCGGAGGATAACATTTACTATCGACATATGGGAAGGTTGTCCCACAGGGTCCCAATACCAAGGCGGCTCGGAGCATGCGAGGATCCAAATAGAAAGCGGTCTATTGTTTCAGGAGTCATGCACAAGATGCGGGGGGCATTCTTCTTTTTACTACAGACAGAGGATGGAGACCTGTTGAAGGTTACCTTGGACTACGAGGACGATGCGGGCGTTTCAAGGATTAAGGTTAAGTATTTTGATACTGTGCCACTCGCGACGAGTTTGCTCATCCTCAAGAGTGGGTTCTTATTTGTAGCATCGGAGGGTGGGAATCAGTGAGTCAAATTCAGTCCTAGCATACACGCCTAAATTCTAACAACCCAACCAGCCACTTCTACCAATTCGAGAAGCTCGGAGATGACGACGAGGAAGCCGAGTTTTCAAGCGAGAATTTCTCGCCTGATGCTTTGGACGAGTACACGCCGATATATTTCCATCCTCGTGCACCCGAGAACTTATCACTCGTAGAGGCTATCGACAGCATGAACCCAGTTATTGACTCTAAAATTGCCAATTTAACTGACGAGGATGCGCCACAAATATACACGGTTTGCGGAACTGGACCGCGTTCAACATTCCGTATCCTTAAACACGGACTCGAGACCACAGAGATTGTATCTTCTGAGTTGCCGGGTGTTCCGAGCGCTGTATGGACCACTAAGTTGACCAACGGCGATGAGTTTGATGCATACATCGTGCTTTCCTTTACGAACGGCACTCTGGTTCTCAGCATTGGCGAGACCGTAGAGGAAGTCACAGACACGGGTTTCCTGTCTTCAGCGCCTACATTAGCAGTTCAACAACTTGGTGATGATGCCTTGCTTCAGGTTCATCCGAAGGGTATTAGACATATCAGGGCGGACCGAAGAGTCAATGAGTGGCCTGCGCCACAACATAGATCAATTGTCGCCGCTTCTACAAATGCTAGACAGGTTGCCGTTGCCTTGTCAAGTGGGGAGATTGTGTACTTTGAAATGGACTCTGACGGTCAGCTTGCAGAGTACGAAGAGAAGAAAGAGATGACTGGCACTGTGACTTGTCTCTCTCTTGGCGAGGTCCCAGAAGGCCGTGTTCGAAGCTCCTTTTTAGCTGTAGGATGCGACGACTCGACAGTAAGGATTCTCTCTCTAGATCCCGATACAACACTCGAATCAAAATCCGTACAAGCTTTGACATCTGCGCCATCATCTCTATGCATCATGGCAATGCCGGATAGTGCTGCGGAAACATCAAAGAGCTCCACTCTGTACTTGCATATCGGTCTGTATAGCGGAGTATACCTTCGAACAGTTTTAGATACCGTGACTGGGGAGCTGACAGACACTCGAACACGATTTTTGGGACCCCGGCCGGTGAAGATATTTAAGGTGGTCGCGCAAGCACAGCCTGCCGTGTTGGCCCTGAGTAGCCGGCCGTGGTTGGGATACAATGATGGACGAGGGCAGTTCATGCTTACACCGCTGACATACCCGATGTTGGAATGGGGCTGGACTTTTAGTAGTGAACAATGTCCGGAGGGGATGGTTGGTATTCAGGGGCAGAATCTCAGGATTTTCACCATTGAGAAACTCACGGATAATCTCCAACAAGAAAGCATACCACTCCCTTACACCCCAAGAAAAATGCTCAAGCATCCCGACCAGCCATTATTTTATGTTATTTGTTCGGATGCCAATACGCTATCTGTTGCAACCAAGCAAAAGCTGCTTTCAGGCGCTCAGAATGGTGAAGCCACCGAGCTCCCACCAGCCGAGTTTGGGAACCCAAAGGGCGAGGGCCATTGGGCATCATGCGTCACCATCGTTGATCCGCTTGGAAAAGAAATTCTCCAAACAATTGAGCTCGAAGAGAACGAAGCTGCCTTTTCTATTGCGGCCGTATCCTTTGCCAGTCAGGAAGACGAAATTTTCCTTGTAGTCGGGACCGGCAAAGACACCAAGCTCTCCCCCAGATCATCAACAAACGGCTATATCCACATCTACCGCTTCATCGACAACGGCCGCGAACTCGAATTCATCCACAAGACCAAAGTCGACGAACCCCCCCTTGCCCTCCTCGGCTTTCAAGGCCGTCTCCTCGCTGGTATCGGCCGCGACCTCAAGATCTTCGACCTCGGAATGAAGCAACTCCTCCGCAAAGCGCAAGGCCAAGTAGCGCCAAACCTCATCACGGGCCTTCAAACCCAAGGCTCCCGCATCATCGTCTCCGACATCCAAGAAAGCGTAATCTACGTCGTCTATAAATACCAAGACAACCGGCTAATCCCGTTCGCGGATGACATGGTTGCGCGCTGGACCAGCACCACCACCATGATCGACTACGAGACTGTCTGCGGCGGCGACAAGTTTGGCAACCTCTGGATTGTGCGCTGCCCACAGAAGGCTTCCGACGAGAGCGACGAGGACCCCGCTGGCGGCCACCTCATCCACGAGCGCTCGTACCTCCAGGGCGCGCCGAACCGCCTTGCCCTCGTCTGCCACTTCTACACGCAGGACATCCCGACGTCCGTGCAGAAGGCGCAGCTGGTTGCTGGTGGAAAGGATACACTCGTGTGGACTGGGCTGCAGGGGACCATTGGGCTGATGGTGCCGTTTGTGAGTAGGGAGGATGTGGACTTTTTCCAGACGCTGGAGCAGCACATGAGGACGGAGGATGCGCCGCTGGCGGGCAGGGACCATCTCATCTACCGTAGCTACTATGTGCCCGTGAAGGGCGTGGTTGATGGCGATCTGTGCGAGAGGTATACGCTGTTGAGTAGGGACAAGAAGGCGGTGATTGCGCAGGAGCTGGACAGGAGCATAAGGGAGGTTGAGCGGAAGATTGCAGTAAGTTTACCCCCAACCCCTTGCTTCAACACTATCTTGAACATCAAATCGATTACTAATGAGGTGATTAGGACATGAGGAGCCGGGTTGCATACTAGACTAGAATACTAGACTAGAAAATATCAACAATCTTGACTGAACCGGGGGTTCTACTTACTGGTCTGTTTGACTGGGTGGGGGTGGGTGTATTTCCCGAGCAAAGGCAAAAGGAAAAAAAAACTGTACTCTAATCTTTGCAATTTTTTTTTTATTATTATCATGTTTTCCTGCTGTCGTCTCTTTGTTATTTTCCTCTTCCTTTTTTTTTTTTTTTTTTTTTTTTTAACTGAATTCGAACTTACGTAAATTTGAACGGGATGGAGGTGATGTTGAGAGATGCTGTTGGTACTTGCACAACAACCACCTCCCTTTCCCCTTGCCGCCGATCCCTAGCCCTAACGCACCACACCAACCCTAACCCTGGCACCACGTTCTGGAACCATCCAGAAACAAACATACATGGAGTTCCGAGTTTCAGATGCAATTTTGGCGATCATGCCGCATCACTCGACTAGAAGATTCTGAAGTTCCCACCACCCCCCCCCCCCCCGAGTGATATCTAGAGCATTCGAGAAGTGTCACTCGGGGTGGTTATATTGATGAAGGCGTATATAAGGGTGGCTCTCGCGCGAGGGCAGTCCTTTGTTTTTCTTTTCTCTTCAGACCTAGTGAATATCAAAGATAAATAAAACACTCTACGCTCCTCCGATACAGACTCGCTATTCTTAAACTCGCAATCTCACCTCAAAAGACCAGACCAACCGCAATCACTACTCTCGAACCAGAAAGCCATACTCGATAGCTCCCTACATTATTTACACAAACAAAAAAAACAAAAAAAGCAAACACTTTTAAAACCCTCAAACAAAAGCCCAAAATGCCTTCCCCACGCCACCACTACGCTCCCCGACACACCTCCGCCTCCCCCACCGACGTCTTCCGCCTCCTCGAGCA
This sequence comes from Morchella sp. 2018-W45, assembly GCA_024713785.1. Lineage (NCBI taxonomy): Eukaryota > Fungi > Ascomycota > Pezizomycetes > Pezizales > Morchellaceae > Morchella > Morchella sp. 2018-W45. The sequence goes on from JAMGYZ010000021.1 coordinate 388,560, forward strand.
CCTCACGTCCCCAGCCGCCGCCCCCGGCACCGCCACCACCACCAGCAGCCGGCGGGGGGGCGCCTTCACGCCCAACTTTGACGTCCACGAGACGGAAAGCGCCTTTGTGCTCGAGGGCGAGCTGCCGGGGCTGCAGGACAAGAGCGACGTGAGCATCGAGTTCACGGACGACAACACGCTACTGGTGCGGGGGTGCATCCGGCGGCGGTCCCCCTTCGAGGCGGGGGAGAAGCAGGTGGTGAAGAAGGGTGCAGAGCAGGAGGAAGAGGAGGTCAAGTATTGGGTGGCGGAGCGGCCGGTGGGGGAGTTCCAGAGGAGCTTTTCGTTCCCGGGTGCGGTGGACGTCGGCGCCGTGAAGGCGGCGTTGGAGGATGGGATATTGGGGATTGTGGTGCCGAAGAGGGAGGTGGTTAAGGGGCGGAGGATCGAGATCTTGTAGATATGCGTATTTGGTTTTTTGAAGAAGCTGTGTGTGCGGAGGACTTGGGGGAGTTGAAGTGATGGAGTTTTCTTTTGTGGTTTTATTATACAAACAAGCATTCGTTCGTTCATTCGTTCATTCGTTCATTCATTCCCTTTCCTTTCCTTCATCCCCTTTCCTTCATTCCTTCCTTCCTTTCTTTGTTGCTTGTCTATTAGTTAATCAAAGACCATACATAATTTTCAAAGAAAACCTTGATCCCCATTATTCCCTTTCTTTTGACCCCCAAGTGATACGCCATAGCACGACCACCACAACACCCCAGCACAAACGAGGGTGTGCTCGTGATACGCTTAACATAAAACCACAGAATTCATTATTGCAAAGGTTGGTTTTGCGTGACCAATTATATTAGCCCTTGAAGGAAAAAAAAAAAAAAAAGTTAGTCCTCCAGGGCATGCGCGGCTGGGGAACCTCTCCACCGCGACCACCCCATTTCCACCACCACCACCACCACTAACCCAGCCTCTCAACGCACGACGGTGGTAGCCCTCTTGGCTCTTTCAAGCCAACGGATCAAACCCGGCACGGAAACCCCCCCACGTGATTAGCCCTTTCTAACAGTTACCCTTACCCGGGCGTTTTTTGGTCCGTGCTTACAGCAAAAAATGGACTTGGGTACATGCACTTTAGTTGTATTGGATCACGCAGGACCCACAATTCCACCAGACTCTGTACCTACAGCCCACCCGTACAGACGGACAACCCGAACGCAGCGCACCAGCACCAACAAGCACAGCCAGAGCCACACCCCCACCGTGCGCACGAGGGCCAGCACCCAGCTCTTTCAGCAATTAATCCCACCCACAATCCCCAATCCCAACCCCCATCGCCACACCAGTCCCCGCTCTCTCCCCATACTGAGAAACTTGTAAACCCAACTAACCAGCGAGGACACCCTGCTAGCATCCCCCTGGGGAGGCCGACGTAGTCTCCACCTATCCCCCCTCTCTCTCTCGGGAAGGTGGTGGGCGGGTTTGTATTGATACATCATGACTAGACGGATATGGGGTCGGGTTCTGCGCATTTTATTGCATAGTGTTCCCCCCCCCCCCGGCTGTATTGGGTTTGACAGTGTTTTTGCGCATATCCAGTCTCTCTGGATTTTTTTTTTACCTGCTGGAAATAAAGTCATGGAATATCACTCGGTGGTGGTGGTGGGGGAGGGGATAAATTCACATTATACATAGAGGCCTGGTTATAGAGAGTGATATTACTGTTGAGCAATAGAGGGTGCGTTTTTTTGGGGAAAAAAAAGTAGCTGATTTGATTGAGCTTAGTTTACCATTTGATCAGGTGTGTTTGATCATCGCATGTATGGGCTATCCATCAGTACATTTTGATTACCACTATATCCAACGAGTGACATTTGATGACGCCGGCCCCTCAAAACATACCGCCTCCAGCCTAACCTAAAACGCACGAGAAACTAAAGGGCCGCCTTTTTTTTTTATTACTCACGTACTTAGTCGGAAATTTTAGTAAGCATTCGGTCGCAACGATATCCGACCATTTAATTAACGCGTGAGTATGATCATACACAAATAACTTAAATAAACTACTCTATCGGAAGCATCAGAACTTTTTGAACAACCCCAACCGTACCCACCCTATGCAATATTACAACAGTTCTAGTCTAGTTACAACATACTCTACTTCTTCTTCCCACTATCAACCGCACGCGCAACATCCTTCCTAATGCCCCTGATACCCTCCACCACCTTCTCCACACCTCCAAAGATCGGCATATCTCTTAACGATCGCCCAACATTCCCCTTTTCTAGCTCAAGCACGCGGTCGACGAGTTCCTGCTCCTTATCACTGCCCTCCTCTTCCATAATCGCCTTCGATATTTTTGATGATGCGGCGAGGACGGCTTTGTGGAGGGTGGTGGCGGCGGAAACGAGGGATGTAATGGCCGGCCGGGTAGATTTATGGAGCTGCTTGTGCAGCGGGGATTGCAGCGTGGGCGCTACGAAGGTTCCGACAAGGATGGCTGCGTCGATGCGCAAGTGCATGGCGTGCAGTGTGTTCCAATCCGGTTCACCGCTAAGTGCGGTTTCAGGACTAGGTGTATGGGAGCTTAGCCAGGGTTGCGCTTTTTCGGCAGAGGAGATTAGGGTGGCGCCATCTTTTGCGATGGCGGCTTCGATCATGGCCGTGAGGTGACGGACGAACCCGAGGTATTCCCGTTCAGGCGCGGTGAACTCGACAGCGGCTTCGGGATCAGCGTGGATCCTGTCAAGGATCGCAGTGAGGTTTTCAGGCTGTAGAGCAGGTGGGCCCGGGGCCGGGAGGTCGTGGGAGGCGGTTGTGACGGCTTTGCAGTAGACTACTATCTTCTCTACTACTGCAAAGGCCTTGACCCAGTTCTCACCTGGTGGGGCGCTGGTTCGGAAGAGTTCTTCGAACCGCTTCTTCCGCACTTTTGTGGTTTCACCGCCTTCTTCTGTAGATGGGATACTCGGAGGGTGTTCTGTCTCGCAGTTTACAAGTACACCGAAATCACGGTTATCCCAGACGACGGCGTCATCCTTGAGCACTGTATCGAGAGTCTCCAGGTCATCAATCTTATTAGTCTGCTGAGGCCTTAGGCGATCAATGCGGCGGCGTTCAATTTCCCACATTGAGCGGCAGACAGAGCCGGCAACACGTTCGCTAAACTCGAGAAAACCCATCATTTGTGCATAGCCCCCGCGCTCAAAGGCAAGGACAAGCATGTTTGGTGTTTGGGAGGAGCTGCTTTCATATATTCTTCCGGCCTCGTTGAGAATCGCTTCGACCTTTTTCTCGCCGGGCAGAATTGTACTAATCCTGCTGAGCAAATAGTGGGAGAGTGTATCGTTCTGGATTTGCTTGATGTTGAGACGGGGATAGACTTCAACCGCAAGAAAAGCTGCACCGAGCAGTAGGTATATCCGGACTAGAAGAAGTAAAGCTTGGTAGTTGTGCTTACTTTTAGAAACAACGACTTGAAGGATTACCAGCGCTTGATAGAGAGGTGCCTGCGCCGTGATTGAGGTGGAGGAGGATGTGATGGAAGAGTAAAGGAGGTGCAGGCGGACAAGACCCATAATAGAAAGAAGTGCAGCATCATCGCCGTATTGATTGTCTGTGTCAAGTAGCGCAGAACCGAGTGGGAGAGCACCAGCATAGATCTTGAGGGATGATGTAATGAAATCATTGAGTTTAGGAATCACCTCCTCTTCTGAGGAAGTAGAGGTGGCAGTGATAGCAAGAGGTGAAATGGTGAGGAGGTAAATAAATTTGTGATGATTGATCTGGGCAGCCGTCTTGGAAATTTTGGATTTCTGGTTAAAGCCATTTGTTAGTAATCGATAACCTTAAACCTACAAGTTATCCCAAGTACCTCATCATCGGTATTCATATCCTCGATATATTTCTCTACAAACCCCAAGAACTCTTTTTTCTCGCTCATTTCCAGCATCTCAAGGTAGTTTTGCAAATCCTCGAAGCAGCAGCTTTTTGTTCCGGTTTTTGTAAAATACTCTTTACAAGCCTCGAGCAGTGTGGGAGTACCCTCCGGCCCCTCAGAATGATCATGGAATACTGATGCAAATTTGACCAATGCAAGGTCTGCATTCCTCGATGTACCTGCCTTTGCAGTTTCCCTGTGCTGCAAAATAACCTCAAGCGCTTTGTTGCCCTGGTCCTTGTTTTCCAGGTTGTAGAGCTCGCCCGCAGCCTTAACAAATCCCTCCCAAACCCTCCAGTCGTCACCACGACCCTTTGTCTCGCCCTCAGCTTCAGGAGCTCCAGCTCCACCAGTCTTCGCTATTTCCTTTCCATCCGCTTCACCATCTGTTTTTGCTGTCTCTTTCGCCTTTACTTCAACCCCATGCAGAAGCTCCTCACACGCCTTCCACACTTCCATCCAATTGCCGCTTTCCTCCAACAAATCTAACCGTCGCCTAACGAGCCCCCACCAATCTCCAGATCCAATTTTCGAGTCAACACCAAGATTTGTAGAACCTAAAAGCTCGAGCGCCTCTTTTGTAGCTGTTGCGGCATCTGGTGCAACATAAGGGAGAATCTCAAGGTAGAGACCGACTTCTTGTGATGTTTGGATCGCTCGGGGGGGTACCACAGTGGTGTCAGTGGGTGTATCAGCTCGCGACTTTGAGATCATCCTATACGCAAGCTGACCAAACAGCTTTTTATCCGCTGCTGAATCCGGAAGTGAGTTCTAAAGAGAAGTATCAGTACATCCCCTACAGCCGGCCCAGTTTCCAGGGCGAGGGGGAGTACAAACACGCAACAGCAGACAAGTTAGGACAGCCCAAAACCAATACTCTCTCCTCTTAGGGTAATTCTTCTGAAGCGCCATGGCAGCCTTCTGGGCACCCCTCCAATCAAGAATTCTCACAGTTCCCCACAGCCATTCTCGAGTTAGGGCCTCATCCCCGGGGTACGCCTTAACAGAGCGCTCCCACAGCTTGGCTACCTCACCGGAATGCTCCGGGCCTAGCAGTGACCACACCTTGGTGGTTGTTGTCAGTACTTCGATGGAATCGACTGGACGGGTTTTAGTAGAGAGCTGTTTGACGATAGTAAGAGCTTCATCTAAAGACGGGCCGGTTTTAATCAGAGTTAAAACGAGGGCTTTGATGGCCTAGTCTCAGACGGAGGTCAGCATTGTCGAGCAAGGGCTTATGGCATGAGCATATATAGAACAGCTATATTTTCAAATAGATAAGAGAGGATTACAAAGAGATAATCGTTCTTCTCGCCTTTCTTGATGCGTTTGTTGCAAAGCTGTAATGCCTGCTTGTAAGCTCCTGCATCAAGTGCATCATGTACGAGCTGGTTCTTGCGGTCCTGGCGGAGAGACATTGCTGTGGTCGAAGAAGTAAGGTCCAAATGAAACTTGGAGTGGTTAACGTATGTACAAGAAGAAAGATAGAGGTATTAATGGGTACGAATTTCCAATTTCCTCGTGACGTGGAGATAGATGAATCTGTTGGGAGGTTGTTAAGGATATCGTGGTCTTATTCGAGAGAGGGGAGAATATGTGAGAAGCGGAGCCGGGTAACCTATGTCTTCTTAAGGTTTACAGCTGTCATGTATTCCGCGGGTCCGGCTATATAATACTTATAAATCAGGAGAGGATTTGAGGAAGTGGGGGCCGGACATTAAAGGTGCGATATGATAGATAAAGATCGCGTAGACATTTTGTATACCCTCAATGGAGTATTTGGGCGGAATATATCGATAAGAAGATCACTCCCGACGTTCAGGAGTCGTCTTTGGAATTAAACGCACATGAGTGTCATATTATTTGTATGAACCACGGTCTAGCTGCTATATATATCACAGCTAAGTCTAGCCAGGTGTTGAGGCATAAAGACGTGTGAAGTATAGTCAGTGTTATGTATTGCCAATAGCAAGTCCTATGAGTGCCCTCGTCCCTTATTTCTACTTCATAATTATTAGTTTAGTAGATTTCAAAGTATTTAAGAAAACAGTTGGTCCGTGATCCAATGGGAACGCACGACTGTATCAATCTGAAGACGCAATGCAGCGCTGCTGTCTTACACATTAGTACGATGTTGGTGGAGAGAGGCATCAGTACCTACATGTATGTACCTGTGCTAGCGTGGCTACATGTAGTGACTAATGCCGGAATACATGTAACCGTGAAAAACCGGGTAACTACAGGGCCTAAATGCGGCTCTGTCCTCATGGAGGCTGATTCTTAATAAAGGAGAAGAGAGCTCCATGATCCAAGTCACCGAACCTACCGCTCAATTAATTAATTAATCGCCAACAACAACATCCAAAGACTTTAGCCATGGCTATTCTCGGTGGCTATACCCTAATTCGTATTCTTACGGCCATCCACATCTTTCTAGGCACCCTCCTCATCCTAGCTCCCAAGCGCCTGACGGAGCAGTCCATCATCTTCCTCCTCGGCGAAGCCGTCGGCCTTGTTAGTAGCTATATCCCAATTGTCTGAAGCTCATCTGACTTCTCCGCTACAGTCGCAACCCACAGAAAGCTTCTATGAGAACCCACTCGCTAGCTCCATCCTCGGGCTGATGTTCATCCTCTCCGGTGTCTCCGACATCTTCGCTGTGTCCTCAATAGAGGAAATATCACGCGGGTACTGGGATGCGCAGTCTCCTGTCCGAATGACTTTCTTTGCCTGCGTTACGGCATACACATATGTTTTCCGGCCCGGGCGCGGAAATACCGCGGCTAGCCACCCGCTAAAGAATAGCCTTGTTTTCACATGGGCGTTTCTTGAGGTCCTTGCATGGTTTTGGGTATGTACTTCTTTATCTCACTCCTACCAGTGCCATGAGACCGCTAATCTGGTCTTTCCCACAGATCTACCAGCAGCTCAGAGAGGAACGCCGCGACGCGCAGGAGAGAATTGAGAAGCGTAGGAGGATGCACGCCAAGCTTATGGCTGGCGAGGTTGATGACTATGGAAGGTAGATAATGATTTTAGGGTCGGCCATGAGGCTAGGTTTTGTACCTAGATATGTATACATTGCCATTTTTCTTTTGGGAGAATGATGATAGGACTGGTACGGTACATACGATAGACATCATAGAGTTTTCTTTTCTTTGCAATCAATTAATATCCACACTTCATGAAATTCGTACTGTAAAGATTTGCAACTCGGGGAAAAGGTTTTGTGGCCACTTGTCAGCAATCAATTCCGGCACGGACCACATCACGTGATCGAGTGATAGGTTGTGCATAAACTCCAGCACCCCAGCCTAGAAAAAGTCAAGTACAGGTTGGAAAATAACAGCCCGGTGGGCCTATCTTAACTACCTACCAAAGGCCTCTGTCTTGTAGTTGTGAGCGTAGTTAAAACGGCGGTAATGTGGATGGTGTTACAGCTGGTGTTGTGTTGAAGAGGAAGTCAGCAGAAGTCGGCTGGCTAGGCTCAATCCTCCCACTTTTTGGCACAGGTAACATATTGGAATAAGGATGTCATAGGATAACCATAAAACAACAGCAAGTCTAAGAGTCACCATATTTACAGATGTGACTAAGTAAAATGCTCTCTGTCTAGTTTAAAGCAACTATTAATAAGTATCTACATGTATATGTTATCTATTGTTCCATGGGAACTGATAATGAATGTCAGGCTATGTAAGGATAATCCGACGGATTATAGAGTTTTGGATTATTGTAATAAGTAGAAGTGTTCGGGGGAATGAATAACCTATATTCTCTAACTCCTGCTTATTCAAATAATCTGCCAAGAAAATAATTAGCTCGAGAGGTGATTACATGTATTTTTCTCTTTCTTCTCTTCAATGACACCGGGCTTCTCAGCTGTGGCAGTCGCGACATTGCGGTGTACTGGTGTGAGATTATCCTCAAGTTCTGCTTATTTGAATTATTTCACCCATTGATAATCAACACTTTGGAATAATCCATCAAGATAATCCGTGCCGGTCCGAACGGGCCCTTAGTTGATTAATTAATGAATCTATTGCTGCTTAGTCAAATCAGTGTGCATGCCTAGAAGAAGATCATGTAACCGAGGGGGGAACAAGGAGGGCATCTCACGAATACAGTCGCACCTCACTATGCCTTATCTCAATATCCCGGATCCCTTGCTGTCACGTACAGAATCCTCTCGGATTTTAATTGTTTAACTTTTTCTATCCCGGATTTCTCGTGAATATTTTCTGTTTCTTGGCATCCGGCATAGCGAGGTGCGACTGTAACATGACCTGTGACATGTCACACAATGCTGACTGAAGCCATGCACGTTTATGCACTACAAGGCTGAAGCTTTGGGGTGTAAAAACTGCTTAAGTTGGCGGTCTCAGCACTTGATTGTATACATTGTGCAATCACCGCGGACAACTCCAACCTAGGCCTTCAAAGGAAAGATGAGGCATGAACTTTCACCCTGTCTAACTTGCATATCTCTTCTCATGGATCTAGTGCTAACCTCTAATTTATACATGTAGCTTCCGAATAGATTCCTGGTTAGAGGCCCGAGAACGTTATCTCGATGGGATTAACGAGGACCAAAAGGCTCTTTTCCAAAGCGCAACTCTGGAGAACTTGTTCCACATCTACAATACTGGCACAGTTGAAACACAACGGCGGGAAAAAAGCAGATCTAATACTGCAGCGACAAGACTGCAGTCCCTTGTTACTGCAATAGATTACTTTGGCAGCATCATTGATGCGCCTCCTAGCGCAATCTCATTAATCCTACGAACAATTTGGGGCGGTATTCGAGCACTATTATATGTTAGTTTAAAGTATCCCTGATAAATAGAATCATTTCACTAAGGTTTTAATAGATATCGAGCGACTTCAGAAAATATTACTCCAAATTGGTCAACATTCTCAAAAAAATAGGTGATATAATACTACGATTCAATGCTCACGAGCGCCTATTCTCTACCCACAAACACATTATTGAGTACATGCCATTTGTTTATTTGGATGTCTTCGATTTCTGCATACAGGCAAATAATCTTTTTCGGAAAGTAAGGAACAGTCAGTGTAAGTCTGAAACTTCATCCAGAACCAGACCATCCCGTATGTTCTAGCCCTAAATATATTGCTTAAACGTGGAAGTAGGTACCATCAAAGAGCAATGGGAGTCCTTTATAGAGGACTCTGGCAAATCGTTGCGAAGGATACGACTCCATACGGAAAGAGTCGAAGTCGAAGCAGGTTTGGCTCATCTAATTGAAGACGTTACAGATAGGGAAAAGCACAGAAAAGAAATAGAACAGAAGGAGTGGGAAAGGCATTTAATAATATCTGAACGTAAGAAACTTTCAAGTGATACTTTTGAAACCATAGTGCTTACGTATAGTGTAATGGATTCCAGAAGAGAAAATTGGTGAAGTATTAGCATTACAAAAACTGTCGGCATGCCAATCCAAATGGAAACATCATAGACTCCGGGACCAGCGGTATACAGGAACGGGCAAATGGATAACGCTTACAAGCGAATTTCGCAGCTGGATAAGCGGAGATAATTCGTCCTGTATTTGGCTCTATGGGATTGGTATGTTGATACTGTTATCGCAACCCTACTAAAATTCTCAAGTGTTAACTTCCACTAGCTGGTTCTGGAAAAACGATCTTGACGTAAAGTTTCTATTCCAGTGCATCAATACGGATTATGCTAATACTGTTCACAGTACTGCTGTGATTGATGCCATTAAGGAATACGGCATTGATGATTCCCTCTTAGCATATTTCTATTGCGACTATAAGGACAAACAAACGCTTCAGCCTCGAGAGATTATCGGAAACATAATTCAACAGCTATCGGGTGACATCCATATTTTTAAAATTGTGGCAATGGTACAAGAAGTATATAAAAACAACCGCATTCCAAGCATGAGAGAGCTCTCTGATATTCTTTTGGCCATGATCGGGAGGAAGCCAAAGGTTTTTATCATCATTGATGGCCTGGATGAGTGTAGAGAGAAAGAGCGAGAACTTATCTTACCATGGCTCGTTACATTGGGACGAACAAAATCCATAGTTAAACTTTTTGTTTCCAGCAGAGTAGAGGCCGACATCCGCGAATCATTTACCAATCGGAATTGGCTCTTTATTGCCGCTAGTCCTGAAAATATCTCCATGGATATTAGGAAGGTTGTTGAAAACACCATCAAAAAGAAGATAAGAGACGAGAAATTCTGTGTGCGAGACCCTATCTTTCTTCAAGAGATTATCAATACGCTTGTAGAAAAGGGCAAAGGCAGGTTTGTAACTATAGCTTTGAGCTCTTGCTGCTTTCCTCACTAGCTAATACAATACAGGTTTCTTTGGGTGATATTTCAACTCGATGATATCTGTGATGAAATGTCAGAGGATGGCGTCAGAAGCATCTTGAAGAATCTCCCAGGTGACTTAAACGAGACTTACACCAGAACTTTAATCAAGACCACACACCAAGGCAAATCACAGGTCGACCTGGCGCAAAGGGCCTTTAGATGGCTGGCGGCAGCCAGGCGTCCCCTAACTTTGGATGAGCTACGGGAAGCGGTTGCTATAAAAGAAAAGGATAAATCGATTGATCTTCATGAGGTACCAAATACCTCACAAATTGTTAGGGCATGTGGCAAACTTGTGATATACGATCACCAGGACAGAAGTCTCCAGTTAGCACATTACACCGTGAAACAATTCCTGGTTTCCGATATCTCATCTGGCAAGCTTGAGATTTCCCAACAGCTTGCTAGCTTTCATTTTCAACCAGAGGTCGCCGGAATCGAAGCTGCTAATGCCTGCATCACTTATCTCATGTTCAATGACTTTGAGACGAAATCCGAGCACGAAAGAGGCCTCGCCATGACGCAATCTAACATCTCGGACCTAACGGCGACAGGCTGGGTACCGGGCATATCAGGCTTGATTAAAAAGACAAAGAGCGATATGTTGATCTTCCTCCGCAAGGCGGGGTTCCCGCGACCCTCAGTCTACGGAGACCAGAGGTACAATCTCATTTTGAGGCCGTGCAGAGCAGTTCGGACCAAGTGTAGCCTTCTCAATTATGTTATCAATAATTGGATTGAACATTCGGTTTCTCTCGAAGGTAGCCACGGGATGATTGAATTGTTCGCGGAGCTGTTATTGAACAGGAAAATTTCTTTTCATTTCCGGCCTTGGGGAAGTAGCGAGATTGGCCTATCGGACCGACTATATGAAAATCTCTTTAGTTGGGCGGTGAAAAACGACTACGGACATATCATTGCAACCTTGCTTGCATCATCTACCAAAACCACAGAATTCAATAAGACTTCTAGCACTTCCTCTCCCATCGCCATCCTTGACAATCCCGCCTCATTTTATTTCGAATGCCTTGTTGAAGGCGAATCGCCTCTTTATTATGCTGCGAAAATGGGCTGTGAAAGAACGTTGCAAGTTTTCGTGTCTAGCCAGAGTCAAAAGCTCTTTTCACATTTTTACACCACGCCAGCCATCAAAACTGCTATCATGTTGGCCCTCTCGAATGGGCATGAACGAGCAGCAATGATCCTACTCGAAGGGTTTGCTAGAAACCCAGAATTTGAGCTTGGATACATCCAAAACCCTTACTCAAGGCAGAATGCACCTCCCCCTAGTGACAAAAACTCATATTTCCCTCTTCATCAGGCGGCTCGATTCCGGCTCGAAAAGGTTACAGAAATTTTACTTTCCTCTTTCGGCTACAATGACACCAATGCAATTAATAGACCTGACACAACTGGATTCCACCCAGTTCATTATTGTGCTCAAAACGGAGGCATAGGGGTAATGCGGCTTCTTTTCAAATCAAAGTACCTAAGTATTTCCAACCCTGGATATAGGACCACGGATTACAAGAAATCAACCACTTTATACCTGGCACTGTTCAACGGCCATGAAGATGTTGTGAGGTTTCTCCTGGACGTGGGAACCCTGATCGACGAAGAAACCTACACTCTCGCATTGAAGAGAACAAAACCCGGCCACACCCAAATCCTGGACGCAGTCTCCACGACACTCGAAACATCGATTCGATCAGGCTACCAACAAAAAGTCCGGGACTTCTTATACTCGCATAAAACCCTATTCATTGGGAAAACCGGGAGACGCGAGATGCTGCGGTCCCTTCCAATCAGAGCCATAGTAGCTTCCTCCAAAACTAACAACCACGGAGTACTAGATGAGTTGTTACTGTTGGCATCTAGAGTTGGGCAACTAGATATCATGATCGAGATGCTTGTTGGGGCGGCGGAAGGCGGTGCAGGAGGTTTGGTAAAGAGGATATTGGATATGCGTGTAGTGCTAGATGTGGATTCCAGGAATTCGTATAACAGGAGAGCCCTTACCCTGGCGCTCATGAATGGCCACGGACATGTGGCTAAAATGTTGATGGAGGCAGGCGCAAGAAACACTTGTAAGAAAATTCATCGGGGGAGAGAGAAATGATGTTTACTGTAAGGTCACAAGTTTTCGTGGACGGAATCCAAGTCTATATCTTGTCAGGTCGTCAAAGGATATGACGGAAAAATTGTCCTCATATTTCCTGCCAGTTGAACATTTCCATTATCCACCCCTCCGGCATACACCCTTGTCCATCAGCTAAACCTCCACAGGATAAGTACCACTCACTGACCAGAAAAAAACAAAAGAAATCTTGTAAGCTCTGAGACCGATTTGAACGATCGACCCTGCGATCTGCAATCGCATGCTCTAACCCCTGAGCTACCAGAGCTGGTTGTGGTGGTTCCCAAAAAGGTTATTACAAATCGTTTTTTTCCCCACCGCATGTCATGCTGAGACATCTCGGGCTTAGCCGCAGCTCGCGTGGGCACGTTCTAAATAAACATTTGTTTCTCCATTTTACAGATTGCTCGGGTTAAGTATACTACATGTATGGTAAGAAGAAGAAAAAAAGACATTTACAACATGTAGTTACGGGAAAGTTTACAAAAAGTCATAGTGTAATTACGGAATGTAAAAGCTAAAACCCATGTCCGTTATGTAAACCATAATACAGCACCTCGCTCTTCGGGGAAGAAGAGAGGGAGGGGGGTGGGAAGAAAAGGATAAAAAGGAGCAAGAAGATAATATAGGTATGATAATGCATGCGATTGAAAAAAAGGGTATCAATAAAGCCCCACTAAGCCCGCGGGCAGTTTCTCTATCTAATCCTCACCATTATCAATGATCAACATTGGCCCACCACCCGCACCTTGGCCTGGTGCACCCCCAATAACTGCACCTACCCTCCTTCCGTTACCTTGCAAGGTGCTAGATCCTATCCTCCCTACGGTCACCAGCGGCGTTGGTGCAGAGGCCCCATTACCGCTTGTTGTGTTTGATGATAAATTCCTCCTACTGCCCCTTCTTGCTAAGCCACTGACTGACTCGGCCGCTTCTTGTCTTTGCCGCCGTAGCGTTGCCTCCCCTCGCGCACGAATATCCTCCGTCGTGAGTGGCACACCCCTCCTTCCTCTTGATGCTGCAGCGGTCAAGATTGGTCTAGCGCTTTGCCGCCCGCTGGCCGCTGCTGTACCTGCCACACCTTGGGGCTGCGCTGATTGTAAAATAGTGGAAGTGGCTGTGGCACTGCCCGGACGAAGGCCCGAACGACTTGAGGTCCCTCGGAGCTGCTGTCTCGAATTTCTAGTGCGCATGCGGCTGGCCTGTGGGGATACTCCAATCGTAATCGGGACAGGCCTTGGCGATTGTAAAGAGGTTTGATTATTTGCACCCTCATTTCCTTCACGGGCTTCCGCGCCTAGACGCGGGCTTTGTATTTGTGGATTACTGGATGCTATTGGACTACTTGATGCTGGACTGCCTGATGCTAGAGTTGAATTGATGCCTTGAAATATTTGTGAGAATGGTGGAGGCGGAGAACTCTGTACCGCTGATTGCACAGGTGTTGATTCCCTTGTAGATCTTGTGGCCCTATTAGATGACCCACCAGTGTAATTTCTCTGCACTGGTGTTGCGCTCCTGGCAGGGCTAACACTCTGGTTCATAGATCCCAAACTTTCTAATCGGCCCTCAGTTATAGCCTGGCTGTGTTGTTGGAACATATTTAAGAAGGCCGGGTCAATCTCCCTCTGCCTCCGGCTAGAGTTCGAATCACGGTGGTTGGCTCTGAGATAATTACTCCTGGTGCCGGTGGCCTGTATTCGTCTCCGTCGTGTGGTGGGAACATCGGAGTCACTATCACTATCATCCTCAATAACATGCGGACGAGTGCCTCTAGTCCTGTTCCTCATAGCCCTCTGGCCACCTGGCACTCGACTCCTCTGATCGTTCCCGCCCATCCTCACATCACCATCCTGATCTTCACTTTCATCATCATCTCCAAACGCCCGAGACTCCTCGTCTTCGTCCTCTTCACCTTCCTCGTCCTCCTCCGGAACACTAAAAACGCTACCGGGACCATTGGAGTGACTAGCTATATTTATTCCACTAGATGGCGGGCTCGGAAACGAGTCATCTTCGTTTTCGCTAGCTGTATGATCCAAGGGTGCATATCCCAATACGTGGCGTATCTCGTCATCACCACTATCACTAGGCAGCGCGATAGGGCCACGCCGCTGGGTGTAGCCGCGTCGCGGGTGTACTAAGGAGGCTTCTGAGATTGAGGATTGATTGTCTTCCTCTTCGTCGTCGACGACAGTCCTCCTTTGATTTCTTCGAGTTGGTGCAATGATTGCCGGGGATGAAGATATAACCACAGGGCTGTTACCAAAGAAGCCACGCGCCGCTACCCCACTTCTTCCAGGTGCTGGTCTCCTCTGATTTTCTGGTGTGTCGTGCTCTATAAAGTCCGCTAGACTTCCTTCATCATCACTTATTTCTGTAAAATTAGCGGCCCTACGACGCCTAGCCCCCCCTCTAACTTGTGGGATAATTCTCGGCGGTCTCCGAACATTTCTTGTTGCCTCATCTGTATCAGAACCGTCTTCGAGGATGATTGGTTCATCTCTCCCACCAGTTGACTCGGAGGAATCCCGCATTCTATCTTCGTATTGAGCCTCCTCGTCCTCGTCCTCGTCCTCGTCCTCGTCCTCGTCCCCGTCCTCATCCTCTTCGTCCTCCTCCTCCTCCTCCTCCTCCTCTTCATTATCGTGATCATCGTGATCATCATCCTCATCATCATCCTCATCATCAAAGCGAGCTGAAAACATCCCATGCCGGATCGCATGTGCCGGACGCCAGTCTTCTTCCTCACTTGATTCAAAATTTGAGGGATGAATGTCACTAAACCCCCCCGGATCACTCTCCGAGCCAGAATCGTCTTCATCGTCGTCCTCGTCTTCATCTGAAAAGTCTCCAGGTCGTGACAAGGGCCTGAATCTGAGCTCACAGTGTTCGCAGCGGTTAATTCCATCATCCATTATTTCCCAATTGCATCCTGGGCACCTCAATACCCCATCTTCTGGGTCCTGTACTACTCTTGGGGGCCTCTTTTTCTTCCTGAACAACCCGCGGAATAGTCCACCACCTCTACTCCCTTCAGTGGCCTTGTCTCTTTCGATTATCCCTAAGGCTTCTTTCTGCTGTTTTCGTAACTCGATACCGTTTCCGTTAGGAGATGATAGCTCGGCACGCAGCACAAATACCTCAATCATGTCTCTAATCTATAGGCAAATCCTGGTGAGCAAACTTTTAAATCGACCGACAGCAGGTTGTTTGGGATTTCACGAACCAGATATGCTGGCGCCGGCCTGACCTTGATCACATTTCGGCATTCGGGACAAGTCATTTTCTTGGCCTGGTCTAACCAATCCAGCATGCACTGCCCTGCTGTCAGCTATGGTCCAGGTCCAAGCACTTCAACGTTTGAGTTTTTTACATACCGTGTAACAAAATACATGCCCACATTGAAGCGCGTATGGCTCAAAAAGCATCTCCAGGCAGATGACGCACGTGAGCGACTTTTGCAGCTTCTTCAAGTCGTTGTTGAGATCCTCAATCACCTATTTTATTTTATTTCCACACTTAGTCACCCACCTATTGTTTCCCTTTCCTAACAATACCTTCCAAAACCCAGCAAAACCCAGTGAAAGAGGAAGGTGGAGGATGCAGGTGTACGTACATCGTCCTTGTAATCCCTCTTAGGCGCTATTTCGACAGAGGTATCCTTCTTTGCATCTTTGGCATTGTTGTTTGGCGCTGGGTTTGCAGCTATGAATTCTCCTTTGACACCCATACTGCCAGGGCTCTACCGTGAGGCAGCGATTGGAAGGGGGGGAAAGAAGGGAACGTTTCTTATGTATCTTTCTGGTGATACTGAGCTCCGGAATTGTACTATTGACAAGGCGGGGGTGTTGGAAGGTATTGGAGATGGAGCTAATTCGTGAGTCGGAGGGGAGCGAAATTAGCGAAATTGGCAAAATTGTAGCTGTCAATACCAGTGAGGGTGGGCAGTTGATAAAGAGAGAAGGGGAGGGGAGGGGGGAGGGGGGGATGGGAAGGGGTGAAATGAAAAAAGAAAGAAGGATGGGATCGAGAGTAACACGAGAGAGGGGAGAGGGAAAAGAAACGGATTGAGGAAAGATGGATATTTTGGGGGTACAAGACCCACAAGTCGGAATCAGCGTACCCAGCAGCAGCAGCAGGGGGAAAGATGTAAATGTGATGCAGTATTTATGCAAGGCGTAGAGTTTAGTAGTTGGGGAAACAATGGCTACATGTATCTACATGTATGTATGTAGTGGGATGGTGGGTGGGTGCCGGTGGCGTCAGAGCACCAGCAACAGACCGACACGCATGCTGCGACGTTGTTTAAAGCTGTCGCTGTCGCTGTCTAATTCTGTCGGCGGTGCCTGATGACAGCCAACCGATAGCTAGCTATCGGTACTTTCCACCACCATCCCCACCATGTTCCTCTACCATACAACCAATGCCCACCGCTACAAACTACCAGCAGATATATATCCATGGCTCGCATGCCCTCCACCACAACCATAACCACTACTTCTGCTTCTTGCTGCTGCTGCTGCTGCTGCTGCTGCTACCACTCTCGGATTCCTTCTGCTCACCCATCCGTTTCTTCCATGAAACACCCGTCTGACTGTATGACAGCGTGTTCGATGAATCCCGGCCAAAACGGAAAGACGAAGAAGACTCGAGAAGAAGAAAAAAACAGTTGATAAACCAAAGAAAGAAAGGAACTTACTCCACAGTATGAATCACACGATATGCGCCACGACCTGGATGCCTGTATCAACGGCAAAGATCTGAGAGATGTCGCCTTGAATCGAAGGGAGATGTATATCTGCGTTGTTGTCGATAGATATCTAAAGGCACGACACACTGCGCCAGCACTGACTGCAGCAAAGACCAATACTTTATGAAAGAAAGAAAAAAAACGAAAACAGATGGAAGGGATGGATCAATGAATCAATCAAAGGTTTGGTACTTTTACAAAACCGGCCATGCAGGCTAGATTATATCATCCACACCTTCTTTCTTGGCGCTGTGGCAGTTGCAGCGGAACTCTTGTGGCGCTAATAAAAGTATCCCTTGCCCTGAGATGTTCCCCCTGTCAATGTCAGACTCCCCCCCTTCTCGTTTCGCTACAACCCTAAAACATCTGCAAATATCACCCCCGGCCAGCCTTATTTCCCCATTATTAGGGTAGGGTGTGCAATTCCCAACATGCCTACGCCAATTGGCTGCTGAACTCGCGCACAGCCCTAAGAGGCTGAACTGGGATGCCCATAATTCCAAGTTCTATTTCCTCAGTCGATCTGTTTGGATCTACCGAAATGCGCGTTACGGCTGCCGCCTGCGCTATGGAAATCTCATCTAGAATCTGAAATGAGATGGGATCTTAAAGGCCTCCCAGGTCTCGATTTCCTCTCCGGTTCGCGTAGAGGTTTGCTCGTTAATCGCTGTTGTTAAAATTGGAAACGGGAACATCAGCTACAACGCTAGATTTGTTTCTTGTTTGTTTCCCGTTTCTGGCGGTGGTCTTGACCCTTCAGCACAGGTATACGCATAAAGAGTTTTGGAAGCGCGATGTTTTGTTTCGGGAAATCTGGCCTGGCGGTAGTGGAGATTCGAGTGAAACTAACGCTTGTATTACAAACATCTAATACAAACATGCCACAAATTAAAAAAGACGTACGCTCAATCTCCCGGAACAGAGTGAGAGCGCAACGAGACCTTTGGCGTATTATCTCGTGTTTCTTATGCCCACCCATTCCATTCCAGTGTTTGGTCGGGGCCTGCAAAACTCTCCAGGGGAATGAGGGAAACAATTAATTCAAGCCGGGTGCCTTTGCCGCGAACACGATATTACATACAAGGATCCAGCCAGCTTCGATCTAGGTTGTGTACAAAGTGCAATTGTAATGACACACGCCCCACGATATATCAATGGAACTAAATCAGGGTACCAAACATTGGAGGAGGGGAGTGGAAGAGGGGGATCATGCGTATTTTCTTCTAGCAACAACCGAAGATCCGTAACTCGTAGCATGTGCCACTCACTGATGGTTCCACCAAGGTTCCCCACTTCAGGCCGCAGCGTTAAGAGAGGCAACAAACAGAGCTAGTATTTGAGTAGTATTTGGTTCCTCCTCCGGAATAATTGAGTGGCCCCCGTGGTTTCTGAGGTTGCACCTGTTGGGACACCGAGTGAGAATTTGTGATTATGTCTGTTGCAAATCCGAGTTACTATACTTGTTGGTATTATTTGGGCCCTTATTGCTTAGAGGTCTCTCTTTCGATACCGACTGGTTGTGCTCGACTCTTCTCTACAACTACTGATACCTCGTTATGGCTAGCCGTGTAATTATCTTTAACTAAGAACCATATGCACGTTTTGGGGCCTCGGCACGTCCTAACTCGTGCGCTCAGACCATTATAGACGAATTGGAGAAGAATGATATATTAACTACGGCTAGATGGACTTTACCTATCATTAATAGTGGTGGAAGTGAAAAATCCAGGTGGCCCTTGGGCTTAAAAGACATACATGTCTAAACTACATGTACATAAACATTCTACATACAACCAACTAAGCAAGTAACCTGTCTCTCAGCCCTTCCCCCCCGATAACAGAAATTATTTTCATTCAAAGCAAAAAAGCCTGGGCAGCTCTCTGTATGTCAGGAGCCCTCTTTCCACCCTTATACCGTTCTGAAGATCTTACAATAGGGCATCACCAGATGCAATAATGCCAGAAGTCGGATCGGGTGTCTTACAGTCCCATTTGATGCAAACTAACTAGTGGCACAAAATAAGACCTCTTCCCCGCATCGTTAAAACAAAAGCAAGAAAAACTCCATGTCGAGTGATCAGCTATGAATGTGCCAATCACATGTAGTCACTCGATAATTTGCTGCATGTCGATTTTTTGCCGTACAATAAGGCGTACGTCTATAATCTTCTCTGGCTGACTCGACCAGTTCTAATTTTCGATCTTGCCGTGCACCGTGAACCTCCGCCCCTGGGGTTTAGGTAACTAGACTACCAACAACTCCCCCACCCAACAATCCCTCAGTCTTATACAGGTGGCCATCACAGCACCCTTCTATTTAGCACACATCCATTGATGTGTCTCCATACCATAAGCTATGTGCGCCAAAGCAGCAGATGTTATACCTCACCCACACAAACAAAGCTCCCCCTCCCTCTACCCCCCCCCCCCATCTATAACCTATGCCATACCCCATACCCACCCTACCCACCATCCTCCCACCTCCCAAGACCCCTCCCGCCAAGCCCAGACCTCCCGCCCCCAACCCGCGCCCGGAAAACCTAACCCAACCGACCACACAAACCCCCCCCCCCCCACATCACACCCCATCACTCGCCCGCCAGCCACACACCACGGGTCCAACTCTCCACTACAGGACAACCCCCACGGACAACAAGTCCAAAGGCGGTCACACCTGAGCGGAGACTAGAACCGCCGCAACGCCACGCTGCGGGGTCAGTTAACTAAAACTAGGTTACATACCCCACGGGGTTTGCGGGGGGGGGGTTGGGTATCGCTAGCTTTTGTCCTTATCTTAATGCGCTCTCTCTCTATCGTGGTTGCTGATAGAGGCGAGGAGGCACCCGGCTCTTTTCTATCTCTCTCTCTCTCTCTGCTCTGGGGACAAGTTGCGTTAGCGGCGGGCCCGGCTTGGAGTGGTCCCAGAGTTACATAGGTGGCGGGGGTTAGAGCCAGTTCAGGTATGTAGAGAACAAGCTAGGGCAGAGAGAGTAATGTACATGTAGTTACGCAGGTACACCGCGTCTCTAGTCCAAATAAGAGATGTGTATAGTGAGTGCACAGATAAAGGTTTGATTTCATCGATTACTGTTTTTTTTTAATTCTCATCCTTCTAGCCGGTAAAGCCGTACAACATTCATGCTACAAATCATACAAACGTTCACAAGCATGCTACAAGCAAGCACAAACACCACCCTATAGAGAGAGATAAGATATAGACAAGTACCTGTAGCCATCCATCCATCCAGACGTACGTCAAACAAAGGGGAAAAGAATAAGAACCCATCCAAGGAAAAAGAAAATGGACATTAACTACCAAGGAACGAAAGAGATAACGGGCCCGATATCCAGGCCTTCCCATCTATCCTTCCTATAGAAAACAGCAACAGCAGCACCCGGTTTAGGATCTTTGATTTATCACTAACCAATACTGAGCAGACATAAAAACAAAAGAGATAAAAAAAAATGCACAAAGAAACAAAACATGCCTGGCTTCTAGCAGAAGAGCTTGTAACTATATAAGAAACACTCATTAGCATATATCCAAGCTATAAAGATAGGATTAGGAGAACTCACATCTTCTTCCACGCTGGCCACGCTGCCATCTCTGCCCTCTCCTCCGCCAACAGAGCATCCAGATCCAGCTCCCTGCGCCCCGTCACCAGATCCATTGTAGCAGCCCTCACAAATGGCGTCCTATAGATAATCTTATACGGGATATAAAATGCAAGCACGACCGGAACGGTAAGGTAAATCGAGAAGAACACCTCCACATCCGGCTCCTCACCAATCGGCCAGACAGCAACCCAGAACTGCGCGATGAGGACTAAGCAGTTGAGGATGAACCCACACCACGAGCCAATGACGCCTGGCTGCGACCTGTACGCCAACTCGTCGAGTGAGTGTCCCTGCTTCTTCCAGCCGCGGCGGAAGCGGATGTGCGCGAGACAGACGGAGCCCCATGTGAAGATTGATGAAAGACCGGAGATGGCCAACATCCAGTTGAAGGCTTCGCCCTGCTTGCTGGAGGCCGCGAGGTAGCCAAGGAGGCCGAGGGCAGCAGAGACGGCGATACCGACCATGGGACGACCACGGCGGTCGATGTAGCCCAAAATTCTGGGGGCCTGGCCTTGGTCGGCGAGGGCAGCAAGGGTACGAGAGGAGCCGTAGACAGAGGAGTTACCGACGGAGAGGACAGCAATCATGATGACGACGTTCATGATGCTGGGGAGTACCTGAATACTTGCATTTTCGATGGCGATGACGAAGGGAGAGGCGGAGGCATCGGCGCTGGACTTTCCGCTGAGAAGGCGGGGCTCATTGTATGGGACGAGGAGGCCGACGAGGGTGAGCGAGACGATGTAGAAGAGGAAGATACGCCAGAAAACCTGCTTGACTGCCGTGGGGAGGGACTTTCGCGGGTTTGCGGTTTCGGCGGCGGCAAGACCGACAAGTTCAGTACCGGCGAAGGCGAAGGCAGCAGTAACGAAGACACTGCAGAGGCCCTTGAAGCCTGCGTTGAAAGCACCAGGGTTGTTCCAGTGTCTGCCACCGATGTATTCCCCATTTGGACCACCTCCGACATCAAGGATGATGCCGAGAATGCTGTGTAATTGTCAGTATATATTAATCAAGTTCTATCGGCTCTTATGCTTCATGTGGGTGGAGTGGGGTGGAGTAGATGCAAATGCAAATGCAGCTTACATGAAACCAATAACGGCAACAACTTTGATGATCGAAAATACGAATTCAGCTTCACCGTATCCCTTGACACCGAATAGATTGATGATGACGATCAAAACCCAGAATATAGTGACCCATACGGCTTTATTGACACCAGCGTTCCAGTAATCAATTGTTATCGATGCGGCGACGATTTCCAGAGGTAACACTATAAGCCATTGTAACGCGTAACTGAAGAGAGCGGTTAGTTTTTCCGTGCGCGTAATAATGATAATCCAGTATGCAGCTCCATCATTCCCTCATGACCAACCGGGCCAGAGTAAATGAACAAATGAATGACCCACAAACATAAAACACAAACATAAAACATAAGAGATAAAAAAAATTGAAATGAAGATAGCACTTACTTCCATCCCATCGCAAAACCCCAAGCCGGATCCAAAAACCTTGTAGAATACGCCGAAAAAGAACCCGCAATCGGGAAGAGCACAGCCAGCTCTCCCAACGCGTGCACCACACAATACAGCATACCACCAATAAGCCCAAACGCAATCAGCAGCGACGCAGGACCACCCGTAGCCAATGCCCTTCCCGAGCCCACAAACAGCCCTGTGCCAATGGATCCACCGATGGCGATCATCTGCAGGTGTCTGCCCTTGAGCTTTCGTGAGAGCGGCGACTCAGCGACATTGATGGCCGCCTGCTCGATATCGTAGGCTCCACCCTCTGCAGCGGCACGTCTCTTCTCGCCCGCCGCGGCATGGGCGGGGTGTGGCCTGAAGCCGTCGATAAAGTCGGCGACATAGCCCATCTTTTGTGGAGGAGCGGACTCCGTGGCGTAAGCTGGGGAGGCGTCTTTTTCGATGCCAGCCATCTTTGATGTGATGGATGGGGTGAAGTTTAATTCCTCAAGAAGCTTGCACTCGCGCAAGGGAGAGGGAGGGAGAGGGGTGGGAGGGTAGTGATGGTGGGAGGGGGAGGGGGATATTATAGGTGGAAAGGTGAGGGATGGAACCTTAGAAGCATAGTGGGATATATACGGTATTTAAGTATCAACACACGGGGAACGAGCAGGAATGAGGGTATCAGAATATGTAGATAGCTATCACTACCGTAAATGGCTAGCTGGATCATTATTGGTATGGTACATAAAATGTAGATACTTGTAATCTAGTTTGTATAATTAATAGCTACCTAACTTACTTATCCATAGAGTAGTAGTGGTTCTTCTTGAGCTGATTGATAGGCGTGGCGCGGGGGTACAGAATGAGTGTTCAAACTTGGTAGGAAGGCGCCTTGCTTGCCTGGTAAGGGACTGCAGATTTTTAGATTTTTAGGAGGGGGGTGAGGAGGTGAGGAATGGAGGGAGGGAGGGAGGGAGGGAGGGAGGCAAAACGGAGACTTGTAACGCTGGTGGTGTTGTGTGTATGTATCATGATGATGGGCAAAATGCCGGCAACCCCCCCCCCGTGAATTAATATCATTTCTACTGTAAGTACCCTCCATGCAACCACACTTGAGATAGTGCTACTGCATGATGCATCTCTGGGAGAGGCTGATTGTAATAGTAGTAGTACTCACTATGGAGCTGAAATCTACAGTATGTCTATAGGTACTTGATGCTGTTTAATTATTAGACATCCATAAATCTAATAAAGCTGTCTAATTTTGCGAGTAGTATCATACCTACAGTCCTTATTACTGTATGTTCCTACATGATTCGAACTTTTAAGAAAAAGGTTTAAATTTGATAGCAAAAACACCACTAAGTACACAGCTACTACTACTACAATTTTCTACTGGTACTGCGCTAGGTAATGCTCTCAAAATTAACGTTGATAAGAACGCATCCAACTTCCCTGGCCATGACCCATTTCGACAAGCTTGATAGATAGATAAGCACATACCTAATACTCTTCTCTGTCCATCCCATATTGAAGCACCATGGGCCACCAGTCATAATTCACAAGTACAATCTCCCAAGAAGTCTTTAAATTTGTGATGGCTTAAATTTTCAAATATTACTTCAGGGTCTTCCATCTAACAAATTAGAGAGAGTTAATTCTCTCACCCATTTTCCCTTGGATACGTTTTTACTCTTCTTTTTTTGGGGGGGGGGTGGGAAGAAGGGGAAATCCTGAACAGGAAGCTGCGGAAAAAAGTTCAAGTTAGGCAATCTTTTTGATCAT
This sequence comes from Morchella sp. 2018-W45, assembly GCA_024713785.1. Classification (NCBI taxonomy): domain Eukaryota; kingdom Fungi; phylum Ascomycota; class Pezizomycetes; order Pezizales; family Morchellaceae; genus Morchella; species Morchella sp. 2018-W45. The sequence continues at coordinate 412,610 of JAMGYZ010000021.1, forward strand.
CTTCGTTGAAGTGGATGAGGGTGGGGCACGGCCAGGCGGTGTCGCGTGCCTAGGCCCCCGCTGATTGGCTGCAACGGGATTGGGTGTAGATCGATAACAACCCAGTTAACGCCACTTACACCCAATGAGAAAAAAGAAAATTCAAATCTCCCGGAATAACTCCCTGCCCTTTTCCTAACCTAACCTGTCCAACCATGACCGCGGCTGAGGTTATCTCTATCAGATGAGAAAACAATTAATATAACATCAAAAAAACCTTCAATTCAACAGTCCCTTGAGAGTGATTCAGAGTACTCACTTGCGTGAGCACACATTAAAAAAGCTAAGTGCAGGGCCATTCGTTAACCCCTCCACCACCCCCCCCCCCCCAGTCTACGACAGCGCCGCCGGCCTCTAACTACTCTAGCCCTTCAACTAAAAGCCCTGTAACTGTACCTGCGTGACAAGCTTCCTTTCTAGATATAGTTCCATCTGGAAAACAAAAGTTACCACAGTTCCTCCCTTCTAGCAATTACCCCGCAAATGGAGTCTACTTAGATATCCATTTGCCCGTTCGCTGCCCAGTCGCATAGAATAGGAGAGACACCTTCCAGATTCAAGATTCATATGCGACCTCGGAATGGTATTATCGACACGACCGACATGGATTCGCCGCCATAATTATCACATATAATCACATTTAAAACGAAGGGAGGGAGGGCTGGCTGCGGATCAATCATGAGTTCTCACCGCCACCCCTCATGTTAGGTGCAGACTTTAATGTTCCAGACGTCCGGAAGATTCATGCGTAGGCAGACTACTCATTGGCTAGACAAAACCTTTTACCTCAGAGCACTGAAACGTCGTCACATGCTCTATGTGCAGCTAGTAAGCCCAACGCTCCTCAGCGCAGGCATCCTTTCCCCAGCTTTTGCTTGGGCCCCAGGGGGAAAAGAAAAAGGAACGAAAAGACAGATTCCGTCGTTAAACTTTAATGCCTCGGTTGTACGTGATTTGACGGCCGTACAGGAACTGAAATCTCTTAGGAGGCTGCGACAGGAGCAAATAACGTTGGGCCAATGAATCTAAAATACTACTATGCGCCCTGTGTGACAGTAGCATGAAATAAGTACATTACATGCACATACTGCATCCAGGCTTTTAGTACAAATATGGATAATGTACTATGGGGAAAATCTGGTACAGAATACCTGGCATAGCCCTGGAAGGCTGCCATATTCCACAGTGTTCACGATATCAGATTCAACTCTGGTGAAACAAAGAATACCCAGCGAAACAAAAAATGGTGCATTACTCTACCTACTGATACTTTGCAACACCTGACGTATCGTCGCAAATATTATTGTCTGCTGTTCATGCATAGAAACCGCTTGTCGGCGCCCGCCGTTACCATTTGATGGCCAAGTGCTCTGAATTTAAACTTCTCGGTCGAGGTGTAACACTCAACCAACCAGCTTGCATTACCCAAATCAACGCCGCAGCCACGAAACGGGGACACCGAACGGACTTCACTGCTCTTTTGAGAAATTCTATGGAGAGGCCGATGGGATCCGTTGTTAGCCTTTCTAACGAATACGGGGACTACATATAAAGGAGCATAAGATTCCCCCACGCTTTGCTTGGCCTCCATTGCTGATTCCTGGATTATTGGCTGTTCTCTCATGATCTTACTTTTATTAGGAGAGTATTCTCAACAATACTGTATCACGTAACTAGCAGTACCAATCTCCTTCCCAACTTCTGGGAGAATTGGCACTTAGCTAGGGCGGTGGCTTGAGGCCAAGAAAGCCCTAGGATCATCAAGGAATAAGCTCACCGTTGACAAGAGATTCCCAGATCCAACCTGCCGCCACATCGGAATCGCCGGGCCAAGTTCGTACCAAGTTATCCAAGCCTCCCAATTCGGTTAATTAACATTAAAAGACCTTTACTTGATGGTTACAAATATTGGACATATCAACTTGGCGCCATGGCTCCGGTGAACTCTTAAGATCTCTAGTCTACAGGTGTGTCGGGTGATACCGCAACTACATATAGCACCTATCATGTATGCTATCTTGGATCCTGTCAAAGATCATGCTAAGGCATGACGCCAGTTTAAAGAGAAAAAGAAAATATAAAACTTCCGATTATGGTGAGCTCCCTTTAGAACTACCATCGTGAGATCCTGTCTGCCCGCCGCTCCATAAGAGCTGAGAGCCACGACTTCCCCATATTTCACTAGCAAGCACACATAAAGACCATATATATACCATGCCATTCACGTTTACCGAGTCTCGCGTCGTCGGCGAGATGATAAACCCCACACATTAGGTAATGTCCATCGAAAAGTCCCCGTTATCGTGGAGGGAATGAGAAGCTAGACAGTGAAGGGAAGGAAGAAAGGGGGGGCTGGTACACTTCTAATGGAATTGTCGCTCCACCTATCTGCCAGATCCTGGCTATAATACTATCAGGGTATATACTTATAGGCCTGAAGTTACCAGATGCATATGCTGTTATCAACAAACCATATGCCCTATTATGAACGAGCACTTTCCATCCGAGACCCTGTGCAAACCCGGTACAAAAACAAGAATATATTTATATTATAGTGCTCACAAGCTGTGGTACCATTTGGATAAACCCATTTACCCTTACTTGGGACTGATCAAAGAGGAAACCGTATCGAATCTATCGATTCTATAGTACAACATTAGCACTAGGCATGCAAGATACGATACGATTAATCGCATGAAATATTTACCTTGGTAACTAGCTTTCTAACTAGTATGGAAGTGGGCGTGGGGTTTCTTTTTTACCTACCTAACGTACCTAACCTACCTAATTGTTGGATGATAATTATACCTATATATATCATAACAATCTAATCCGAGGAAGATACGGAAACTGCCCTATCTTACCATCAACCCGTCACCAACCCCGCCCGTCCCGCCACGAAAAGGGAAATGATAATCGATTCGCCCTCTGGAGATGCCTTCTAGAAGAACCGTTTGAATCGTCCGTCATAAGGCAGTTTTCAACAGATGTCGGCAGTGATAACGGCGAGCCTCGTAGAAGCCTTGTAAGGTTCTCGGTGATTGGCACAGGGAATCTTTAGTTTTCTTTGACGTTACACAAGAAAACCGCGTAACAAGGCCATAGTTCTCGTACAACATCTCTCTTCTCGGTATTTGTGCCGAGTTGGATTTCTGTACAACATACATGGTGTAGGAGTACTTTTCCTACGCGAATAAAATCGCGCGACGATCAAGTACTCCTCTTAGCCTTGTGCACGCAGAGCACAATTCTAAACAAGTAATTAATATAACCAGCGGGAGGAAGGGTAAGATGCCTGTATTTTTCAAGGGTCGGATGATAGTTGTTGCACAGGATGACTACACGGATATTTCTTTGAATCATCTCGGCAGCTAGAGGCGCTGTCAGAGGCACATAAAGCTTGATTTTTGATAACTCCTCTCCGACCAGATGAATACAACAGACAGGTTTCCTGTATGATGTCGAGGATTTGATCGGGATTATATTAACGCATATTGTTGGGATTTTTTTGTTTCAGAACCTAGCTTGTGAGCATGAGCTGTGGTCGAAATCTATTCCCCAAGGACATGGGACAGATTAATTAACGGCCAGTCAGGTACTTAAGATTTGTACTCTCGCTAGCATATATTAGTCAAAAGCCCTCCTAAAGACCAGAGATAACTTAGATAAGTGCAGTTTTAACGTTGTTAGAGAATCATCATCGGAACGTTGCCCGTACGCGTTATGCCCAAAGAACTCTGGGGAAATCGGCATCCCCTGCGGATCCAAGCTGACCTCATCGTTTAATTTTTCGCGGCCCGTCGCGAACGCCAGCAGCCGCCTCGACAAAAGATAAAACGTAAAATTTTATTCGATCCAAAAGTCTAATCAAGTATGAACGCGTAACACGGTATATGAGACCACTCGAACTCGTACGTACGTGTGTAGATCCAGTACGTTATTGATGCTAAAAATATTTCAGTGGTAGGGTTAATGAGTAGGAGCCAAATGTTTCAGGTTAGTTTAGGCAAGGGTTACCCTGCCTGGAATCATGCTGTGTCACTCGAAGTCAGGTTCGATATCAGCATATTTATACCAAGATCAAATATCTAGATGGACATGGTCTAAGAGTAACTTTCTTCCTGGTTTCACTCCAAATATCCTAGGGAACTTAGTAAGGTATGTAAGTGGGTCTCGATAACTGTGGGAATTGACCCGGTCATGGTAATAAAATATTCAATTCCATTATATTAATTTGGCAGCTGATTTGATCATGATCGGCTTGTGAGCGTTGGAGGCCATATTATACTATACCCTGTATTTTCTAACGATTACTAATGATCCAAGTGCGGTTTGGCTTTTCCACGTTGATAATATGATTTAGTTGGTTGTCCGGATCGCGGCGTGATCATGAGGGGTTTTGTTATAACCCCCCAAACGGACCCCACTGAGCTGGGAATGATCTCACTTGGTAGAATCTGCTCTTTGACATGTGGATCGATTGCATATCCATTCTAAGTTAGCCATTTCAATTCAGTCCCTAACATCCTCATGTAAGTACAACATTTTGCAGGTAGTAGCAATCCCAACTGCTGGTGGTCCCTAGACTGCAAGAGACACGCTGTTAACCCCAAAAGATCGAGCGGTGTATCGATGAGGCTGATGCATACGATGAGGGACAGAGTATACACCCTCACAACGTGGCATCACCATATACGTACTTCTGAAAACCAGGGCAGGAAGCAAGCATCATGTCTATCGGGAAATTGACTGCATGGGTAACTGTCACAAAGGTCGGGAAAGTTTAACTTTGTGACTACATTTGCGCTCGCGGTGCGTACGTATTCGCAGGCTGAGTTCCATGTCTAGTGGACCCGGGATGGTATGTGTAGCATAATGCTATTGTCCTCCAATGTCACACGGCCTAGTTCATAACATTCTCCTTTGATTCTAAACTTTCGGCTTCCCAAATACTTATTACCTTTAGATCTTATCTTTTGACGACCCTCCGACTCGCCTCCCCCTCGCCCACTAAACAGAAAGTCCCAGCATGCGCGCGGAAAATCGGCAGAAAATCACGTGCCATGACTACATGGTACGTATTTCCTGTGTTCTAGTTCTCTACTTGGAGGAGTGGTTGGCTTTGCAGGCCACGAGTGGTATGATAGCCGCCACAATATCTACAGGTAATGATGGACATGTCCAACTGTGGCCCTTGCTTTGATCAGCCATGGACTTTTCTTTACTCAGCTCAGTGGAAGTACGCAACGAATAAGCATGCACCAGCGAAAAGTCCTAGAGGAGGCCAAACTTTTCAAGCCAATAAATCCGAACCTGCACCGATGTGGCTTGATATTTCCAAGTCTAGCGTCCCACCCAAAATAACGTTCCTAGATAAGAAGCGTTCGCGGTTGGGACAGAGCTGCACATAGTCCCCCGGACCAGAGGTTAAGTAATTAATGGCCCTGGATAGATTGTTTCCGGGGTATAACCGTACTTGCCCTAAACACGATATTTGGCACTTTTCATAAGACCTCATACTCATTATTGGCGGCTGGTTGATATCTAATACTTTACCAAACCAAACCTTCAGTTCAGGAACTATGTTTTTTTCCCTAGGCCATTCACCGCTGGTCTAGGCCTGCTGCCAATGTATGGGGCTATGAATGGCTCGGTTCCATTCGCGAGAACCTGAGTGCACTGAATGACCATGCATGCAGTACCCAACGGTGCACCGGGCGACCCTATCTAACAAGAAACCGTAGGGCCGCAGCTGCGGTATCCCTTAAGCTGTCAGCAAATGCTGACTCCCAGCAGAGAAATTGATCTCCACACAAACCCTAACCCCCCAGCATACGTACGAGGGTCAGTATTGACAGCTTAATAAGGGATAGCCACGACACCCCCTTTCTAGTAGAAAAGCTAATGCCTAAATCAGAAATAATAACTTGCAATTATAGACATGTGATAGAAGCATAACGCCCCAAATATACACAGGCACTATTACTCACCGAGTTTGCCTTGGGAGGCTGTCATGGTACCGCCTTGCACGTGATCTAACGCATACGCATCAAAACATGCAGGCACAGCTCCTTCAAGCTAGGAGCGTCTCAGTGTACCTATGTAAGATCTTGTGTGTCACGAGGGGGGGTTGATCGTGAGAGAGGTAAGGCACACGTTAATGTGCATGGAGTATATACGAGGCTTTTTTTCTTTTTCTTTCTTGTATTCGTTTAAGGTACAAAGCATTGCATAAAGTATAAAACTATGGCATAATATATACGAGGTAAGGCACACCTACGTTACATATACGATCGATACTAATTCAGGGTCTATAATAGTGGGTATATTTGGTGGCTTGTGGAGTATAAGATATAGAAGATAAACATAGCTCAGGGAACACGACCCAGACTAGAAATAATTGCAATCATGGATCATCACTCGCACCGATTTTTAGAAAGACCCCCCCCCCCCAAACCTAGAAATTCAACCAACAAGCAGTGGCATAAAAGTCTCTGCCTAGACTATAAATGACCAACGAAAAGACGGCTGAACAGGCGTGATCCGAGCGAACACCACATATATGGTAGCTTATAGTACTATAGTATCAAGCGCCATCCGCGCGCCCATGTTTCTCGTCCGCACCTAATTAAGGGCCAAGTAGATACCGCACTAGGGTCGGCACCTTGACTCTCGATCTATAGAGATAAACTAGGCAAGCAGATTAATCCCGCGCTTCCACACGAACAAGGTTGGGGGTGGGTAAGTAGTGTGAACCCGCGCGCCATATTAATTCAGAGTTTTTGTTAAGCAAAAAGAAAAGAAGTGTAGGCCGGTCAGTCTGCATATTCCTTCCTTGGGGTCTAATCCTGCTGTTGGTAGATTTATAAATCTCTAGTAGCGCTAGAGGGTCAATAAGTATATAGTGATCATGACAATATATATTCACATTAGGCCACTGGCTGGTGACTAGCTTAATCGGAACTAGTACCAAGGGACCAGGACAACTAAAGCATGTTTCGGTCATTGGCCTCTCTAGCTATGATAAACGGGTTGCAGTACATGGGTAGATCCCACAATCAAAGACCGCCGTAATTTGTGGGCCCGGATACCATATTGGGAACTACAAGATTCTCTAGTAAACAACCTTATCAGTAATACTCGACATCCGTCACAAATAACTCCAATATGTTTCTGCCCTCCCGATCATTGACCCCTTCCATCAAGGCGTAGTACCGATTATCGGTACCAAAGAATACACTTACAACTGTACTTCCCATCACCCACCCATTACCCGGCCTCCGTCCCCAAGCTCCCGAGGCCGAGGCCGAGTGAGTAATCCCCCCAGCAAAACCACAATTAATGTCGAACCCGCACATCCTCCGCCAGCTCTCCCGCCGCCCGCCCACTACACATTTCCTAGGGCTGCGGGCCGCCTGCCCACAACCGCCAATATGCCGCCGACCGCCGATGATAGTGGGCAGACAGTTCCATGCCGGGGCGAGGGCGCAGAAGGATCACCACTTTGATACGCTCAAGTTCGTGCAGAGGCTCCAGGAGGAGGGGTTCTCGGAGGAGCAGAGTGTGGCCCTCATGAGGGCGCTGAGCGATGTGATTGAGGAGAGGTATGTTATCCCCGGTAGAGGCTGGAGTGGTGGGGGTGTAATATAGCGGAGGTGGAAGTGCTGTAGCTAATCCCGTATATTTTATGTAGCATCCAGAACCTCACACGGACAATGGTCCTCAAAGAGGATCAAGAGAAAATCACCTACACCCGTACGGCTCCCCCCCTCCGCAGCTCCCCAGTTTTTCCACCACTAACCCCCCTTAGAAAAAGTCGACTTCTCCAAGCTGCGCAGCGAGCTCGCCGCCGTCCACGCCGGCGAGCTCAAGCCCCTCCGCAGCGACCAAGAGCGGCTCACGAGCGAGATCAGCCGTCTCAGCGCGCGGCTGCGCGAGGAGCTCCAGCGCGCGCAGAGCTCCTTCCGCCTCGACCTCAACCTCGAGAAGGGGCGGATCCGCGAGGAGAGCAGCGTGCACGAGCTCAAGATCAAGGAGACGGACACGCGGATCGAGAAGGAGGTTGGCGACCTGCGCGGGCTGCTGGAGAGCGTAAAGTTCAGCACGCTGCAGTGGCTGATTGGTGTCTGTACGGGGACGGCGGCGCTGCTGTTGGGTGTGTGGAGGTTGTTGGTGGGGGGGGTGGGGGTGGGGGTGGGGGTGGGGGTGGGTTCTTTGTAGATTCTTTGGGCTTGTTTTTTTTTTTTTTTTTTAATTGAGCTTTTCTTTTTCTAGTATATATATTCAGAGCTCATCTCTCTCTCTCTCTCTCTCTCCTTGTTTTCAGTGTAAGTCGAGTCTGCAGCCTGTATCAGTGCACAGCTATATATGTACAGCGCTGTTTCAAAACGAGGTATTGGCGAGTCGCGGTGTCCATGGGTTACCCACCAGTCATGAAGTATCAATCAATCAATCAATTACCCACCAGTCCGGGTGAGTTCTGGTGACCCAACCGTCTTTCGTCTTTGTATATCTATATACATAATTCAAAGTACCCCCGCTCTCCCCCGTGCGTGTGAGTATCCAAAGGGGGGGTTGGCTGGCTGAATGGCCATTTTGAAACGGTAGTCACAGCGTGTCACTCGTATATCCGCAGGGTTGACTACTTTACTGGCACTGGATTGGGGATTGTTATAGGTTACAGGAAGGGTGATGATCTATGTGCCTGAGTGTATAAATGTTATATACAAGATACATCAACTACACACAAATACATGCCACGGCCCCGCACCCGCCATTGGACCACAGGTCTAGAATGCACATAGGATACTCCACTCCACTCCACTCTCCTCTCCCCTAAGTGATCCCCCCCCCCATATTGGGCGGATAGGGCCTAGAGTACACCACCGTACCAAGCGCTATCCGTTATGAAACCAGTTTTGAAAACCGGTCCTCGAACAGAAAGAACCAACCAGTGGTACATGTATCTATGTGTGTGTGCCTTTCCGCCCAGTCACCAACCGCCCTCTCCACCTCTCCACCACCACCAGCACCACCACCGCATCAGCTCGCTAGATGAAAAGAGACGAAACGGCGACTGTCCTTACATACTTTATATCTACACAGAACCAAAACACACAAGCAAGTACTATCTCCACCCCTCATCCCTTGAAACATCAACCGTCTCAGCCAACCAACCGCGCGCCAGCCACTCCATGGTATCATGACGTATCTGATCCCGGCCCCGCCGGTGTGTTGTGCTGGCCTTATCTTACTGTGCTTCTTTCCGTTCCCTGGTCCGTGGTGGCGGAGCAGTTGATTACCGTCGTCGAGTGATGCTGCATGATCGCCAGAAATGTCCAAGGCCCGGGGAAAGTGCACTTGTTCTGTGGGACAGGACAGGACGGGCCGATGTGTCATGTCAGCGGCGCATACATACAATACGTATCATCATCATCATCATCGGCGCACATCGTGTCGATTAATTCTGCTCTGCGACCTTCTAGAATTTCTACTTTTACTCTATCCGTGGAGATCAGTTTTTCAAGAAACCGGTTGCTCATTGCTCAGAAACTCATCATCGGCACCTCGCGCATCAACAGTCGTCGTCAATCGACAAAAAGGAAAATCCAAAATCCCATCCATCCATGGCCATCAAATGATCGTCGCATCGGCACCCATTAATAATGATAATAAAACAAGAGCCACCACCTATATCCGATATATGCAGTCTTACACACAACCCCACACGCAGCCATCGGCATGCACATCCTCCGCGATAACCGTCAATCGTCAATGCTTATCAACCACAACGTTTGAAACGTATAAAAATCAAACCAATAAGAAAAATATCGATAATCAACACACACACACCACCTCCAAACACCGGCTAACTAGATGCCATATCAGTTTCACCACAGATGTAGCATGCGATACAGATCATGTCAAGCCCTAACTGCCGCTCAATCAAGAATCAAAGGTGCAAAAGGCAACGAAAGAGATGAGCCGGAATATTTAACAATTGATTTTTTGTGAGTTAGTTTGACGAATATTTAACCCTGGAGGAAAACAAAACGCTCTTTAAATGAATGTAAACGAAAGGCTTATTGGGCAATGTGAGGTAGGGGTGGGGGATGCATATGACTGAGATATCTTCTCAGATGTATAAATAAAAATAAAAATGGGTATAAAAAATATGGGGCTTCCAGGTCCCTCCAAAGGGGACCTGCGAAGAACGAATAATAAACATTTGTAAAGCACAAAAATGAGATGTGGCCAACAAAGGAAATAAAACAAAAAAGAAAAAACCCAAAAAGAAGAAAATAACCAAAAGCCCAAAAATAACTCATGTACCACCACAGATTGCCTTCGACTCAAAGCAATCGCCCGAGGAGACTACACCCACATATCCCGCATTTTTTTTTCCTTTTTTTTTCTTCCTTTTTTCGCCCGGCACCTACTTCTGAGACCCTGCCGACCCCCCCCGCGTAGGGAACGTCGCCGACATCGGCGGTGGCGGATATGTTGCCGAGAGGGGCGCCTGAAAACTTACTGACCTCGGTGTCGGCGGAACCCTATCGCCGGACGAACTTGGCGGCGAGATGGACACTCTGCGGGCCTTATGCGGAGCCGTTGCATAGTTCCCCTTGGGTGGTCTCTGGAGCATGATTGGTGCAGGCGATGCACGACCCTCCTCGGCGTCCGAAATGTTATTGTAGGGATCGACTGTGCCGTTGAGCTTGTTGTATGCGGTGTTTGCGTCGGTCTCGTCGTTGCCGGGCTTGTACCCCTCTGCGGCTTCGGCGGCTTGTTGTTCGCGGAGCTTGGCGAGCCAGAGTTCGGAACGGGCTTTGTCGCGGACGTCCATGGATTTGCGGAGTTTGCGTTTTGAGGCGAGGCGGTAGAAAGCGAAGGCGTAGACAGCGATGGTGATTGTTTCAACGCTAATCTCGATGATAGCGCAAACGAGTACCCAGTCCTGTGTTTGTGTTAGTTTGAGTTGCTATTGTAGTTGACGGGTGCTAGTAGTAGCTAGCTAGCTACATGTAGCCAAGGGGCGGAAAGGGACAGGGAAAGCTTACCTGCTCTCGGCACACTAGCTTATAGTTGATGTCCTCCTCAAACAGCTTCCTTCTCACATTATCCTTACACGCCCAACCCCACAGATCTTTCCCTTCTGCGCTGTTCCTGCTCCCCTGCATGATCCCTGCTGCAATTGCCCACATGACGATAGTGAATATAAACGTTCCCACTGTAAACATGGTCCAGTAGACGGCCACCTTCTCCGCACGCTTGTGCCCGCCCCGCCAATAGCCGAACATAATATAAAGCGAGATACACAGTGACACGACAGCGATGCAGAGAACGGTGATTTGTGGCCACTGCGGCGTGGCTACAGCCCATGGTGGGAGGTTGTTGCGGGGCGGCAAGTGCTTGGTGGCGTTGAAGATTGCGAAGGTTGAGGCGACGAGGGAGAGGACGACGAGACTGCAAGCGCAGTTGATGCTACGGAGGAAGATCTTTGCAAGGCGTACCCTGAGCTTGACAGTCTATGTAACGGGAAAAAAAGTAAGTAACAATAACATAGAAAGAGAAATAGTGGGTAGATACTGACCAGATCCCTCTTATCATACTTCTGCACCGCCGCCGAATACCTCTCCACGTCCGCCTCCTCCTTAAACGTCGGCGTCTTCAACGCCGGCGTCAGCGGCGTCATGGGCACTGACATCCCTGCATAAGGGTCACGCCTCCTCGCCGTCGATGATTCAGCTGGCGGCGATGGTGGCGGCGCCGGGTATGACCCAACCTCACCATTCACAACGCCCATCGAAGTGCGGTACATATTCACTGCCGGCATATTTGGCGGCGGAGGGTACGAGGGCTCCTCCGCAACCGGCGATGGGAACGATCCTGGGTCTACCGTCCTTGACGGGGGCTGCTGGGTGTTTAAGGATTGTGTGGGTGGTGGTGGGTAGTCCTGGGCTTGCCCGACAGCGATGTATTCTTGAGTTGCTTGTGCTGGAGTATGGGATGTGCCTATGACGATCGGGGCCTGGGAGTCGGCAAGTGAGATAGGGCTGGCTGCCATGTCGTGACGGTTGTGCTGTGCTTCGAGTTCGGTGTGGGGTGTTGAGCGGTAAAATTCTTCGGGGTCGACTTGGGGGTTGTGAAATTGTTGCTGGGGGTGGAAGCCGCTATCGCCGACGGGGGAGTATGGAGTTACGGGGAGTGCAGACATAGTGGAGTTTGGGTGAGGGTGGACAGTGGGTTATATTAACTATTGTGGTGGAAGGGTTGGTAAGCTTTAGATACTTTCATCTAATCAAGAAGTCTTGAAGCCCAGTCAGGAAGAAAAGTGCAGACGGTTTATGTAAGCCAAGCACAGCTTGACGGAATGCTGGTATTAAAGTGAAGAAAGAATGGAAATGCTCGTTACGGGGGGAAGTGAGTGGAAGATAGACACAGTAAAGGGTAAACGAATGGATGGTAGGTAGGTGGGAGGGGGAGGGGGGGGAGGAAGGGGGAGGGTTGTAGAAATGATGACCGTTAAGAAGAGGGAAGAGAGGGAGGGAAGGGAAAAGAGAAGAGATGGGAAGAGGCTGTGAATAAGGGATTTTCTTTCTGTTCTGTTTTGAAGGCACGGTAATCACGAGTATCAGAAACTACTCACAATGAGACCCGTCTGGGAAGACGCCTGAGAACCAATCCGTTGGCCAGGAACGCAAGATGCACCAGATGGAAAGGGCGAACGCGTATGAGAAAACTCTCAGACTGGGAAAGCCTCAGTCCTTTTAGTTACAGGTAGTTTACCTTGTTTGAGCGAAAAACCGCCGTGGTGATATAATAATAACAGCGGTATCTTCTTTCCGTCTTCCAGAGATGGAAATGACGGGGGGGGGTGGAAATAAAAAAGATCAATGCTTTCTCCAAAGTGATGATTGGGAAAGCAGCAAAGTGAGGAGAATGACTATATACGGGAGGAAGAGAGGGGGATGATGGTGGTGAAGGTGGTGGTGGCTCTTTACTTAGCTGACTGACATGCTGATTTGATGGAACCTCCAGCCAACCAACGTCGAGATACCAACAATAAATGAGTATCCTAACTGCATACTCCTCCAAAAAGATACAAATCGGGAAATCCAAGCAACCCTTTCCAGGCGCCTTTTCATTATTTCTTTCTTTCTTTGTTGATGTGATGGATAATCTGGCGACTTTACCTGCATGGGGAATGGAGGGACAGGCAGTCCGCCCATTAACCTTCCCCTGCCTTCAAGCGGGATTGGCCAAAGCTCACAGGGGGGGTGTTGACTGTTGGCGCCTACATACAGGCCAAGCGAGAGTTGTGCATCCGATTAGTGGCCAGGGACCAATAAATTTGATTTGCCGGAGGCTGCGTGCAGGGGCTGCAGGACGAATCGATGGGGTTGTGGGGTCTGGTGGTGCGACAGTAGAAAAAAAAAAGCTCGTATCTAGAAAAGTACATGTATCTCTATGTACCTCTCAACTATGTATTTATGCGCTTTTTGATCGCAATGAAGACAATGGCAGCTGAAAGCGTAGAGGCAACGAGCAGCACCGCCACATAAAGCCCCCAGAACCAGTAACTTTGGGGGGTTCACATTTTAAATAATGACATTTTGCCTTCCCCTACATAAAGCACTAACTGCGAGCAGCTGTCAACGGAAAAGTGTGTGTGTGTGTGTGTGTGTGTGAATCATCGTCAAAAACGTGCTTGCTTGCAGTGACGATGTTGACGACGTCTACGCTCTAATTCTAGAGTACGGTACTCTACTCAAAGGGCTATTTTCCTGTGGACAAGGCAAGACAAGAAAAGCTTTCCTTACCATCCACCCATTCTCGATGTGCTACTATTCCTGGTAACAGTATTGAAAAAAGGCTGACTAGGTAGACGGCGCAAGGGTAGATCACTGTTCTTGGCACCACTTGTGTAAACCCCTCAGGTTGGGCGCGGGCATGTGCACTTTTTCATAAAATTAGGCACTAATTTAAACACACATTCCCTATTCGGGCCCTACATCCGTACCAAAATTAACAATAGTTCCCGCTTTCGAGGCAATTTATCTATATATAGGTACAACAGCAACAAGATAAAGACCCAAATCGAGAAGGACCGTAGCCAGGAATTGGGGTTAATTTGTGCTGTTGGACATGAACATGAACACGGGTACCTGGATTGCCAACCACGTGGGAACCGACCTGAGCAGGAGGTTCTGCAAACGGGGCCGGATACAACGGTAGCGAGAAAACATCGAAGCGCCATGTGTATGTAGGTACCCTTGGCTCTGGTAGTGGTGGTGGTGGTGATATGATGTAGGTACGCCTGTGGGCATGGAATGATCATACGGGCTGCACAGGAGGATGGTTTATGGGGTTGAGTGTGGCCTCGAAATGCGAGCAACTACATACATCGAGTAAAGATATGCTAACTACATATTGATAAGACTCTTCGTGAATCAATAGCTGGTGCAACACAACTACTCTACTGGTCAGTGGTTTAATGCTCTTCTTCGGTCTTGACCGAAATCTTAGGTCGAGTGAGGGCTGCATGAAGCCATGGACCTTAACACCCGTGGTATAGGTACCGATACCAAGCAGTTATCCGTATATAAAGGTCTGGCTTTCCTCGTGGATGATGCAAGTCTAGTCAACTGACCTGCTGCGATCGTGGAATGCAGTCTCAGATGCCAGATCAAACCTTCCTTATATTGCGTGTCTGTCTCTCTTCCCACAGTTGAAGAATTCCTTTCTTGGAGAGCCCTCAAAACTGAAAAGATATCAAGTATCCATAGCCTCAACCCTGACTCCAGCTAACCTCCCTGAACCCAGCGGCGGCAGCCCAAGGAAAAAACCAAACAACCAGCCGAGTCACCATAATAAGTATCTATCTGGTTCTATCATATCACCCCATCGCAATCCCAATCCCTATATACCATACCATGCACCCCAAGACCAGAGCCAGAATGGGCAAACAAAAAAAATCCCAGCTACATGAGCGCTACTATTATGCTAACAATCAAATCTAGTATTACATATATTAGTTCTTGGCCATCGATCATCGCTCGCTCGGGAAGTATATTGTAATACACCAGGATACACCCGGCTATATAATTGTTTAGTTTTAGGCGCCCGGGAAAATGGCTCCCCCTCACACCCCCGCCTAAGCTTCGCCTTGTACTGCGTACAAGTAGGCACAAACCCAAGTACGACCGAGAAGATTCGAATAAGAAGGCCATGAAATCCGCGCCGGTCTTCGAAGTTTCATGCCATATTTTATTTCAATTTTGCTCGACCCTGCAGCTTAATTTTCCTGCAGTGCACCGCTTCTGCTTCTCCGCGGGCATACAGAAGCAGCAGTGCAAGTGTACCTGCGCCGCTGGAATATGTATGGAGCAGCGCGAGATGAGCAAGCACGCAGGCAGGCAGGGAAATAAGCTTCCCGCCTGCCTGTGCTGTACTCTGCGCGCTCGGATGCGCTGCGCAGGATGCGATCGGCGCGAGTTGATTAGAGTCCTAGTTACCCGGGCGTGCGCGCGCTTAGGGGTTGCACGCACAGACAAGTGACGCGTGCTTGTGTTGACATGATATGTGTGTTCGCGAGAGAACGTGCCAAATGCATACAATATGGCGACATCGGATATATTGGTATGTGCTGTTTGAACTCTTCTCTTACTGCCGCCAGCTATAACGAGGCGTTTGTATAAGGAGAAGGGGCGCAGGGGGGGTAAAGAAAAAGACTCGAAACAAATTTTTCGGTTTATTGGCTGCACTCTGCTGTGGCTAAACGGGAATAAGTAAAACGTAACGTATTATAATGCCTTGCCCGTAATTATTGCTTAATTAATTAAGCCTGGGAGATGCGTCCATCAAGTATACACCGCGGCACGACCACTTCCCCGATCCCCTGAGATGCACCTGCTATAGGGTGCATCAAGCTCTGAACCTGGTGCACGGGCTTGGCCTTTGCGGCCGAGTGATTTTGTGAGATGCCCTGAATACATGTAGTTGCGTCACTCATGAGATCTCACTCGGTGCAGCTTTCTATCTAGCCAATATCCTAGAACTAGGGTGTGGTGATGAGACAGAACTGACGGAAGCAGCGGAATTGGTATCAGATGTTTTTGGTACGCATGCAAGTATGCAAATTTCCTTTGGGCCAGCTGCTTAATTGTAGTGGTCTGATTGAATGGCCCTCCCCTCCACATATAGGGATACAGGTACATACTGTAGTTGCAATAAGCTTTAATATGGCTTCGAGTGCGTAGGGTCGTTTGAGAAGTGGATTATCTTCTGTGGGTGACTTTGCGATTGTGCCTTCGGCCCGATATCGTACTTGAGTCTAGCTCTCTACTGGGCAGTGGGTACATGTATGTATCGGCGCCTCGCCAAACCCTGGCGACGAGAAAGTGGATGATAAAAATCACCTCATCTAGAAAGTGGAATCATATGGTGTCACTCGCCCACCGTAAGATACCCGCTCAGCCACCACCGATCACCTCTTTCCATAGGCCGAGGTAGATCTAGGCACCAACCTGAGCAGAGCTTACCGCTGTGTGGGCTCGCAAGCAGTGAAGATACTCGTGAAATTGGTGAGGCGCCAAAAACTATAACCAACGGTTCCAGGCGTCTAGGTAGTCTAAGGTAAATATTTCTGTCCGAATAGCCTTTTGGGGGGCGTTAATTTTTTTGGGGGGGCGGTAGTGGGTATTAGAAGGTGGCGGGGCGATGGGTGGTTTAATGATTGAAACAAAGGAATCCCTTTGTATCGACATATGTAGGTATACATTATATTAATTGATGAAAGGAATAAGCATTGATTCGCGGGCACTAGATCAGAATTGCAAGAAGTATGTATATAGTTTCGCAACTAAAGTAAAATCAAACCTACACATGAACGCAACACTGACAGTTATCTTAGCTGTCTTGAAGTGATTGCAAATAAATTAACCATCCAGATAAGACTGCCTCATGAGTGGGGTCTCAATCGCTGGGCCAGAACAACGCCCTTCAAACAAAAACATAATCCTAGCCAATGATGTGTTAATTAATTGGATCCTTGAATGTAGCCATCAAGATTTCTCAGCGGCATCATGTAGGTACGCATAGACAACTTTTATGCCGCTTAAGCTTCACAAGCCAAATTTACCATCTAAACCTTCTCAAGGTCAAATAAAGAAATAAAAAAAAGCACCAAACCTATTCACGCCGTTCACTCCCTCTGGTAAACAACTACCCTTCTCCCACCTGTTCCCCACACCGCATACCCTCCCACCTCTTTCCTCTCAGTCCTTTCCCCCTTTCCCCCTCCCTCCCCCCCAACACCACACACCCTCCCAACACCCGCCACCATCCCCGCAATGTCTCGACACCTCAACCGAGCTCCCTGCGGCCCACACAGCCCAATACTGGCGCTCTTATATGTGTACAGGTACACGCACGCCCACGGCCAGTGCGCATAGAGCTGGTTATTCTGTACACAGTACTCGCCCTTGGGGGCGTGGAAGGCGAAGAGGAGGGCAGCAACTTGGACGTCGGTGGTGAGCGGGAGGGGAGTACTTGTGGTGCAGGTATATGTTGGGGAGTCTGGAGAGACAGGAGAAGTTTTGAAGTGCTCTGGAAGGGTGAGGGGGCGAGGGCTGGTGTGGAGGGGAAGGAGGAGGAGGAGGAGGAGGAGTAGAAGGAAGGAGATGTGGAGGAGACCCATTGTAGTAGTAGTAGTAGTAGTAGTAGTAGTAGTAGTAGTAGTAGTAGTAGTAGTAGTATGACGATATATTTTTTAAGCTACCTTGACAAAATATGATTGTATTTTTATGTCGAGAATTGTTTGTAGCAGAGTTAATTAAGATATTCTATAGAGTCGAGATAAGAACTGAATCTTGATATAGATTTTGATAGAAAACCGTGTCTAATACTCGCATGTAGATGTCCTTTCTTAATAGCAGAAGAGGCCATATAGTGTCATCAAAATGATAAAACTGTCTTCACTAATTAAGTCACCATCTTCAGTCTCTAGATCATCACCAGAAATAAAAGGTAGATCACAAACCATCAATCACCTACTCTCACTTGGCTCTCACTACACCATCACCACCATGCTAACCACCACCGCCGCTGCCCGCCGCCTCCTTCTCCATTCCCCCAATACCCGGCTCCCCCGCGTGCACCTCAGGCGCACCACCTCTACATCCAAGCCCAAATTTAGGCCCGTAACTGGCCCCTGGACCGTCGCCTACATCCACTCCCTTGAGCAGCTCTACTCTAACGCTATCCACACAAACATATCCTCCGAGGCACAGGCCGCCGCCGCCCTTCTCGCGCGCGCTTCAAACGACATCGTCCCTGCGATCACGCGCGTCGTGATCAGAAACCTGTATGTGAGGGCATTGCGGGAACTTTATGGTGACGAGGAGGGCGTTCTGGAGCAAGGGGGGGAACAGGATCAGGTAAATTAATCGACCCCAATACACAGAGCTTGGTGGCCACAACTACATTTATATATACATGTAGCTAGTGTATTGATGAAACTAACCTACCTCAGTCGGGCCGTGTGGTGTGCACAGGGTTGGATGTCCTAATGGCGATTAAGTACTGCCGTGACCAGCGCATGAAGAGGACGCTGGAGGATGGCTTTGAGACGCTGTGGGGCTTCCCGGCGGCGGAGTGGGGGAATGTGGAGGCCGAGAGGAGGGGCAGGGTTATTAGTGATTGTGAGATTAATTGGTGCTCCGGTGGTCATTGGGGTCTGTGGGGTGAGGCTAATAATGAATAATGTCATAGTTACTGATGCGGAGCTGGATGCGGTGAGTAGGGGCGCATATTCAAGGGCGTTTGAGTAGCCGGTGAGTAATGCGGCATCATGATGCGGGGATATGGGATGCGGGGACACGGTTGGCTACGGAGGAACTGCGCGGCAGAGATTCTGGGTTATCGGGCTGGTGGCAACGTAGATAGCTTGGTTTGGGAAAATAAAACTCTTTTCGGATTAATTTGAGGCTTATCGAGTGATTTCTTGTGACCCAAATTTCTGTTGGGTTTGGGGACAAAACCCTTAACATTTAAACATGATGGTACGGACACCAAACATACAGTACCAAAAAGAGTATTTGTTTGCTACGGTATCCCCCGTCAATGGACTAATAAAGCAATAAGAACATGGCACCAGTACGATATTCCTACAATGTCAGTCTAACTCGGTATTCCTCACTAAATTGCGTAGTGACTTCACCTCACTTTTTCATACCGTAGGATATTATTTTCCAGGCTCGCATAATAACCCCACAAGCCCGACAGTGTGTCGAGTGATTTTTCATGATTCAAAGAGCTAACACGTTAAGGCTTGTATTTATGAAATGTGGTACTATTTCTCATGAACAGGCCACTTTTTTATTATTCACAACTGGCCTTATTTGGATATCTATACAAAGAAAGAAGCTGAACCTCCCCTTCCTATCCAGGCAGCAGCTGCAACCCGACCATATTCTTACCCAAGGCCACAAAATGGCATCCTGGCTCGCCTCTCTCCAACAAGCACTCCCCACACTACCAACACCAGAACCAATTTCCGAAGGCTGGGAACTTGTAGAGACATGTGGAATTCCACTTTACCCTCCCAGTCCCGAAAAAACGTCTGATGCTAGACGCATCCTAGATAGAGTATCGGAACAATTGCAAGAGGAAGAGGAAGAGGAATGTAAAACTAGCTTAAGGGAGTGGCTTATGGATAACCAGAACCCTCCTGCGGATAGTGCAGGTGATTATGGCCTATATTCAGATTTGAGTGCCCCTCCTCCACCACATTGGGGTTCTAGGAGCGGACCAAGTACAGATGAGAACGCTGCACCACGTGGCGATTCTAAGAGTGAGTTGGAACAGGTAATAAATCAGGAAGACGATAGCGTGGAATATAACATCGTCTCGTTGGATTTCTACGAGGAGGAACACGATGAGAGATATAAGCATTCCAAGGTCTGCCAACGAGCAGTAAAGTACCCGCTCAATACCACTCCGCTTACAATACGAAACACCTCGATCCAAAAGTTTTGGCGCGTACATATCCGCCACTGTGGGGGAGTCACAGCTGGACATCTGGTATGCCGTACATACCACGATGTACCTCGCAACTATCCCATACAGATACTTTTCAGGCTACACCAAGAAGGGGGCGGGGCGCCAAAAGTCAGTAGAGCATGTCTGCGTTCCGCCGGGTATTATAGGGAAAACGAGCAGGGTGGCTTAATCTGGGTGGCTGAGAGAGGGGAGGAAGTGAGAGTGAATACCAATGACCGGAGAAAGGTCAGAGACAGTCCTTGGAAATCTTTGAATGAGGAACTTTGGCTAGAGTTATTATGGAGTGAGCTGGAGCCAAGAAATTGATCTCCAGCTTCTTAGTAAGGCGGTGGAACAGAGAAATCGTGACCGCAATGAGTTTATTAATTGATGGTATACGTACGTATTGATTTTGATCTGAGTTTAGATGTTGTGGCGGATCGCGGATAAAGAACCCTCGCGTTACTTAGCTATTGAGTTAAAGATAACACATCAATAGAGGGAGATAACCTTATAGCCGAGGTATATAAATATACTCACTGTATGCATATCCGACCTCAGCGGCACGGACTGTGGTTTTTTTGAGTATAGGCCTTTTGTCTGTATTAAAATTTTGAAACGGCGTGCACCTTTCTTCAACATTTGGACCTTATTAAGCCTGATAGCTATATTCCCCAAGATACATATTTAGCCGTGTTTTAATCAGATATATCCCCCGAGCCCCTATCATACGAGAAAGACCTATTTGCCATCTAAACACTACTATAATAGATCCAGATATTTACTGGTAAGATTTTTAAAAGTACTTGGTGGTTACCTATTAAATACATGTATATACATGTATATATACATAAATCGGAGGTCTGATAAAGAGTTTTTTTCCCGCTTACCAGGTGTCGGGTGCTTTTATATCACCTTATATATTTGTTAACACAGATACCCGCACAGGTTCGTAGAGACCCATCCAGCAGAATCCCGGAAGAGCTATAACGTAGGGTTCTGTCCTTGAGTGTTAATTTCTCGGGACTTGTGGATGGAAGCCGCTACACGAAGTAAAGTACATGTATTTGTTAGGATTGGGTATATGTCATACACAATACTCGTAAACTTTTTAGCTCTCGGCTCCTCTTGAGAGCATGTAAGCACACCCACGTATGGGTATATTACATACTTACATAACCACAGAAAGTACCTTTACGTGGCCTAGGAGTCTTAAATATAGCTTTATGTAGGAAACCATATCACTCTAACCTACATCATCACAGAGCCCTATTTCATCACAAGTTCATCATCACAATCTCTACCTAGCAGCATCAATGCCACCCAGAAAGTCAGCACTGGGTCCTCCTCATGCTTCCAGACAGAAGAAATTCAAGCCCCCGTTCCTTGCTCCTCCTCCTCCTACACCGCCCCCACCTCCTCCTCTAGCGGCAGCAGCAACAACAACTTCAGATGAGGGTAGTGATAATTATAACGGGGCTGACGAGCAGTCACAATCTCAGCAAGGTGAGGATGAAATGGCCGCTCTAGGAAAGATCCTGGAAAGCATGATGAAAGCTGTGCGTATGCTCTTGCCATTTTCTCTTCGACAGCTGCATAGCACATACTAAGATAGCCGGGGCTCATAGTCGAAGGACCGCCGTACCCGTCGTCGTACGGAGATAGAGGAGGCATACGGAGTGGACCTTAAGGCTGCTCAGAGTAGAGCAGAACAATGGCTACAATTGGCCGCTGCTCGTGAGTGAGTTGACCTGCTGGTTTTAGGTTCCCTTTTAAGTCTCCTCTCTAATGGCGAGGCGGTGGGAAGAAAGCGACGTCAGCTCATCGTGTTGAAGCGGCTTAGTGATCTTCTGGAGAAGAAGCGGGCGGTGGAATATGAGGTGGTTACTGTGCTAGAAGAGTTGAATGATGCCTGTAAAGACCTGGGGGAGATGTTGAAGGCGGTTGTTGCTGACCATGAAAACACCATGCGTCATGAAGAGGTGAACACTGCTACAAAATTGTTTTAGTAACATATGTAATTTGCTAGTATCGCTATGGAATCTACGGAGAGAATAATTGAAGAAATTTGCATTACTAGATAAATCAATCAATCAATACTTACGCCGGTACAAAGGCTTATGCTCCGAGTGATCTCTAGTGACTCGATTTACAAATGGCACATAATTTCTCAGACAAAAATGATGTCATATTACGATTAATTTCTAAGAAACATAGTACCGGCCAACTATGATCCATATTAGTGACTTCAATTATATCGTGGATCCAAAAACATATTAGTGCAACGGGATCTAATTCTAACTAGACCGTGTGCATCCAAAGGCTACGACAAATGGCTACATCACATTGGACCTTCTTCTCCTCCTGCTCCTGAGTTCGCCGTATACGCGTATCTTTTCTTTCTCTGTCCCATTACCGGTCTGAGATCGAATCTATGCATCTTAAGAACAGCACAGCGAGCCCTCACAGCACCGGACACAAGGACTCTCTACCACAAGCATCACTAGAATCATGTATTCCAACACCAATCCCAACAAAACCCTTACTCTGCCGAGAGCTCTGTTTTTCTGTATCTGGATGTACTTAGCTATCAACCCACATACAGTAGGAAACAGGCAGTAGATGCGGAACGATAATTAACATAGCCCAAGGTAGACTTGACCCCCCCCCCCCAAATTAAGTCTCGTGCCCTCTCTAGAAACAACATGTAACTAAATTTGGTGTTTATGGCGTCTTTAGCCCTCCTATGAAGTCATATCACCAACCACCAAGATAAGGCCCGACGAAAGAGAAGGGCACGAGACAACAGTTGCCATGAAACGTGAGCTCGGTTCATCACAGTACATGAAGCTTGGATTATACCAGACCTGGTCGAGCAAGCTAGCTCATGGTCGAGGTCAACGTTGAAAGCCTAGATTTCTTCTCTTTAGGTTCAGAATCTGGATGACGAGATATGCCAATTAGCAGCGGGCCGGACCACAACGTAATTCCACTTAACGACCTCTCAAATGTCAAAACACAACGACGCCTCGTGGCCGGCTCACCCGAATCATTGATACCTACCCCAAATACTACCGACCCGAAGATTGGGGATTCGTGTTAGTTTTAACAGGATGCGGAGCGAAGTTTGGGAACCTAGCATACTATACAAACTGTGGTCTACGCCCAGCCTCCATAACAAAAACTTGTGAATCTAGACCCCATAATCTTAAAGGGTTCTGTTTAATAATCTTTGTTGGAATCTCGGCCGCGAAATGTTACTTGTTTCGGTTTTTTTTACGAGGAGTTTAGTGCTACTATTGGTTGGTGGTTGTTGGTTGTTTACGGTCTCAGTTTAAGGAGAGTCCGCGTTTACCCGGATATATACAAGTCGGAAATTCCGCCCCCCGTGACACTACATAAATTCATTGAATGGGCAACAACTTTATTCTAGGGCTGAGACTCGCGCAGATCCATCTTCTCGACAAATCTCGTTTATGGGAAGAGATTGCCGCGGATGTGTTGGTTACAGCGGGAGCGCTTCCGGTACGATTCTTTCTGGAAGGAAACAAGAGATTAGATGTTACATATCACAAGAAGAATTCTCTGTTCTAGCATCTGTCATAGCCATTCAGTTAATTAGGTATATAGTATCAGTCATCGATATCTACACCCCCTATTAGCCTGAGTACAGTCTATCTACCAACAGCCTTTTGAATGTGGCGCTTTTGACTCTAAACCACAACAGATAAGTTATAGTAAAGAAATGAGCATCACATATTAAACCCAATGTCGCTTATACAATTGTCTTATCAGACACTAGAAGCCTTTAGCTTGAAGCCTCATTAGGTAATACACCTGGTTGAACATTAATGCGACTGCAGCTGGAAATGGTTAACTACATGTAAATACAAATACACGCATTACCCGGCCTTAAAACCAAAAGGCTAGGCGACAACATCACGATTCAGACGCGCCTAGCTGAGACCCCTGAATTATTATCAGACAATATTCATATTATAAGTTTTGCCGAGGTAAAGGGAGCTTCGAAGAAACTGGACCACAAAGATTATCCGATCGTGGCCATCATATGTTTGCCTGATTGTTTCAGTAATTTTCCAGAAATGTTCTTTGATATATATGCGCCGCAAATGCCCAGGTCTAGCGAGAGAACGGGCTTCAACACAATCTGAAAACGGATTCTGGACTTAGCTTGACAATCGCTACTTCCGAAAAGCAAATTGATGACATCCGCCTGCGAAAAGAAATATATCTGGTCCCCCCCACCATTCATAACGGTTACCGCCTCAGAATGCTCTAGTTACACCAAAATCTAGACATCCATTACTGGACCAACCCGTATCTACCGAGATAGACGCACTGGCTGTAGTACTGTGCACAAAGGTACATACGCCCCAACAACGACCGAGCGTAAAACCGAGATTGCGTATCCCGGAAAAGCCTGAAATATTCGGATTCTGCCTTAACTTCCGGGTCGCGGCCCGATACGGAAACCATTGTTCAAGGCGGGAGCGGAGCGATCGATCTTGATTCTTCGCTAAGAGATAATTATTGCATTTCGGGTTCAGGCCGTGGCCGCTGACTATATTCTTTAGGTACCCTGGAATTATCCGTACGTAAATCAGCTTGAGACTACGAAGTGCGTTGCTAAGGTAATTCTTGGCAAAACATATGTATCAAGACTCCGAGCGGATAGTACCTGCCGAATGGCCCTCTCCTCCAAAACCTCCCCCCTTTGCATACATAGAGGCCAGAACAATGCACCCTAACAATACGCCCTTAACAATACACCCCTCAATACACGCCGTATTAGGAAGACCACAATACTTGGAACTAGCTGTATTGAGGGGAGATGTTGATTTCTGCCCATGTACTCTTGGACCGCCCTATCTAGCTCTGGATATATCGGTCGGACCGTCTCAACAAGCTCCCATACGACACCGAACCGAAGGTCTCATACACCGAGCTTTGTCCGGCGTTTTCTCAGTTCAAGAACTCTATCTCCGCGCGCGAAGAGCTTCTCGGCGACTAGGTAGGGATGTTTCATGGCTAGTGGGCGCTATTATTCCTTTTTCTCGAAATTCCATGCACTGTACGGAAGCTTTCTAGATCAGATATCCTAAGACTGAACCTTTTTTTTTTCTTTTTTACAAATATGTACTGAATTCATCGTGGAAATATTTCATTCACTGATTATCACTCGTTTGTGGTGGCTTTTTTTTTCTTTCTTTCTTTTTCCTCTGCAAACTCGGGTATCCACTGACAAGGGAGATTTGAATGTTAAGTGTAACCAAGATTGTTCAGTTTCGCCAGGCCGGGACTCTCCTGTAATATGTTGCACTATTGGTACGTATGTGCCTAGGCCCTATGGTGTTATATTCTCCAAGGTTTCTAATACTGAGAATGGCTATATAGAAAGACTAGACTCTCAACCCTATCACCACAACACCACACCAATTGATCTTATCAGACGGGAACATACTGCCTAGCAATAAGTAAATTAGAATAAAGTGGCCCTGGGGTAGATTTTAAGAGGACATAAACTTTCACCACAACACTCCGGATAGAAATTAGCTGGCGGGCCGAGATCTCGACCCGTTAGGCTAGGCTTTGACTGTACTGCGTTTATAAAAGGATCCAAATATCACCCACAGCAACAAGTGGTGGTACAAGCAATGGATTTTCTATCTAGGTCTCCTGGATCGCCGATGTTATGTTTGGAAGGCTTTCCTATGTAGGTATGTACCCCAAGCGGCGCCTTGTTGTTGGTAAAGACCAGTTACTAACCTTTATAGTATCCCTCTCTCTTTCTCTAGAAGTGAATTAGAGTCATGTAGATTCCCTATAACGGTATATTTTGCTTGCCAAACCCAGTTACCATTGACAATTGGGTCATATCACAGAATTGGTAGACTGACTCCCTTCCCCGTCCGGCAAGTGCTTATCCGTCCCTGTTTGTAATTACAATTGTGTCACTAACGGCTAACTACAGCTGTGTATGTAGGCGCGCCAGCCATACAGTCCAACACGGGGCGCGGGAAAAACGGGCACAAGGTGAATCCATGAACAAGCGCAGAAACCCACAGACAAACCAGGCATGAGATCAACACCCCCCTTCACCCTTATACTAACTAAAACTCCATACTCCGCTTAGAAAACACACTAGCCGGGGATACAGTGAACAGGTAAAAGAATAGGATAAACGGGGAGCTCCATTTATATGGTAAGAAGTCAGTGGTTTGTGTTTGTATTTGGTTATGACCTCAAAGTGATTGTACATGATGGAGGAGCGAGCCATTAACCTAAACTATCAGTCCATCACACCTATCACATTATTTCCCAAGCGCTGGGTGCTGCAGGGAGAGGAATTTCCCATTCAATGGTGCTACATAATAATTTGTTGAGAATGGATTCTTCTCCGTTATGGCGATTGCCAGAAAGGCCAAGTATGGGTCAAAATCGAAAAACAAAATTTGAGTCGAGGCAATGATTTAGCCACTAGGAGTGGCTTTGATTCTCGATTGTTTTGCAACTGTGGCTATTAAAAGTATCGTGCGCAAATAACGGGCACCCATACGGGAGCGGTAGTTAATACGTCTAGTTTACATACTCTTGTGGACCGGGCCGATATTACAGGATAAAAACCCAACCCTCTCTCGACCTTGAGTATTGCAATTGTAGTATGTAGGACAACATCGCCATCCCGCTGGGCTGACTGGTCAATTGTGCCTGGTTCTAGACCGCAGCCCATACGCAACGGTAGATGATCACGGTGTCTACATAGTGCTCCGTGCGAGGGTGGTTGTCCAATGAAAACCCGCGACCCGGTCGCCCGGAGAACGGGTCGGACAGAACCCAGAAATTTAAGGATCGCGGGCAAAGAATGTGGGTAGAGAAAAAGAGAGATAGGGCGGAGCTGAGGGATTAATATTAACCAGAGGGGGGGGGGGGGGGTATGGGATGAAGGAGGAAGGAATTGGCTAACTGGTTCATTGTAAGAGAAAAAAAAAAAAAAAAGAAGGGGCGAAGTGGGGAATGGAATATGATGAGTCTCATCGTGGAAGGGGTAGAGAGAGAAAAGAGGAATAAAATACCTGGATCTGGTTGGGGAATATCATGGGAAAGGCATTGGGATTACTACATGTAGTTGTGGGGGGGGGATGTTGGGCAGTCTTCAAATGAAAACGTTTGAGGATCTAGGACATGTATGTGCTTTCTATCTCTACGTAGCGCTGGAGATCAATCTCACTGATCGAGTCTATGATGAACCCCAATGGTCATGTTTTGGGGCATCAATGAGGGGGGGGGGGGGACCTCCAATATGCACAGATGAGGAGGACACATTGTATTTGTTGAGAACCAAATACTTGGGTACATGGTTAATAACCAAATACATGTACCTACATACATGTATCA
The DNA here is from genome assembly GCA_024713785.1 of Morchella sp. 2018-W45. Taxonomy (NCBI): domain Eukaryota; kingdom Fungi; phylum Ascomycota; class Pezizomycetes; order Pezizales; family Morchellaceae; genus Morchella; species Morchella sp. 2018-W45. The sequence goes on from JAMGYZ010000021.1 coordinate 440,108, forward strand.
GTACATGTAGCTGCTGCTAGAGAGTGTATGCACTACATGGCGGTGGAAGTTCGGCTCAAATTTTTTTTTATATTAATTTTGACTACTGATAATATTCTAATTACCAAGTCCCCGCGGGTACTGATTGATATTAGAGTCCGAGTTTAGTGGGGCCGTTGTAAAATTAAGTACATGTACATACATAAATAGAGAATCAATATTATAGCTCTCTCTTTACTCAAGTGCGAAGTGTATGTAGTGTACTACTCGTTAGCTGCATGAATTAACCTAAGTAGGTAATTATATTCACACATGGCCGGGTACGTACGGTGTTTCAACTGCATATGTAGATGTAGATTAGGTTTTATCTTCAAATTTATGTGACACAGTACTAGCACTCTAACCAGCCTAGCAGTACTACCTACTCACAGCTGTGTGGTGTGTGTGCAACCCGCATCACAATCACTCACTTAAATCCAACATGTGTCCCAGAAGCAAAAGAGGGTACCGCCAGATCAAGCATCGATACGAGTGGGCCCATCTTGGCGATTGGAAAATAACGGGCCCCAACCCTTCCCTTGTTATTTGAGGTTGGGGTAGGAGGGGTGGGGGGGGTGCGAGGGAAGGAGGGAGGAAGGTTCAAAGGAGGGAGAGGAAGAGAGAGAGAGAGAGAGGGAGGGGCAGAGACATGTCATGACGTATGAGTGGATATTGGACTCGAGGGTGCATTGTTCATGCAAGTAGCCTGACTACATGTACCTACATGTACTTTACTCTACCAGCCGGTCCATGGGTGCATAAACATTAGGTACTCTATCTACCATGTACTAAGCACATGGTCACTTTATTACTACTAGCTGGTGTAGCCATTCAGCCTAGGGTACTTACATGAAGTACTTGGTAGAACTTCTCCTTAGAGTAGAGAGTACATGGACTTATGTACTTACTTACTTACATACAAGTACTTACTGGCCCCATGGTGGATAGCTGCAGTCAGCTGAATATCAATATACTTCAGACCCTAGAAATAAGTACTTGAGTATTGTATACATGTATGTACTCTATACGATATACATAAGTCTCGGCATATAACCCCAATCTAACCTCCTCGGAAGCCAGATGCGTAAGTACCTATTCTCGTATGACAGCAGTCGATCCAAAGGTTCAAAGTAGGAAAATATACCGTACCTACATGAAAAGTACACAATTATTGTATCTCATAGTAAGTAATAATATCAATTCAAAAGCCACGATACCTTCCTTATTGTATAGTAGGTCTCGAGGTAGGGGCCTCAGGGCCTAGAACACCCACACCACCGAAGAGCCGGATCCGATCCGCAAAAAAGCAAAGAAACCGGGGATGATGGGGTGTGTGAAGGGTGCAAAGAATATGAAAGAAGAAAAAGCAACGTGTTTGCGGCGCTCCGGCGGCCACTACACGTCATGGACGTATCGTCGGGTTCTAACTTGCTTATTCGTTTTTCCTTTTTTTTCCCTCTCTCTCTCTCTCATGCTCAGGCAATGAAAGTGTATAGATTCAGGGTTAGGGGCTAGCCGCCGATGATATGGTATATTTACATCAACTACTGACTTACCTACCCCGCAATGGATGCGGGGGATCAGTGAAAGAGAGGGTCTAGAACGTGGGAGGGGAGAGAGTTATATTGGACCGGATGGCAGGGCAGGGTCTGCCTGGCGTTGTAGTGGTGGTAACCACGTATTTGGAGATTGATGATACCGGTGATCAATCGGGGGGGGGGGGGGGGGGGGCTTGCTCGCTCGCTTGCTCGCGTGCAAGTGCGAGATAGATTAGAGCTGGTGAAGAGGGGAAAGGCAGATAGAGAGAGAGAGAGAGGGAGCAAGCAAGCAAGCTGTAGATAGGATGAAGTGGAATGTTATCCCATTCTAGGTAAGTAGAAGTACCTTTGGTAGTGTTTGGTTGGCTGGTTGGAATTAGTCGCCCATGTTGGGCTACTTTACTTTGAGTATACCTACTCTATTCTTACCCTTTGTAATCTACCTGCTTGTATGTACTTATGTATATACATTGACTGGTGGTGAGCACATATACACAAAGTGCAGTCACTATCAATGTGTCAGTTCAGTTCAGTTGCGCGCTGCAGATCTGCACTTTTACTCGTGTCAGTTCCGGAACGAGTTTCGCGACCACTGGTACCGCACAAAGAGCGAGGCATGTAAAAGCAACACTTTTTTTTTTTTTTTTCTTTCGCGTTCGTTCCGTAAGTAATAATAGCATGTACCGACCCAGCGACCGGTATAAGTCGTAGCAAAAAAAAACTCCCATACCCGTCAACAGCGACATGACATATGGAACAACTACATACATTACATGATCTCTCGCTTCTCCCTCCCCCTTGGCGTCTGGGCATATCTGCTCTTTCTGGGAACGAGGTCTAGACCCGTAAATTTGGGAAGGGGGTGGGGGGGAGGCAAGTGCCGGGTTTCCGTAGTTATGCATCTTAGCTCATCGGTTGGGAAGAGGGAAGAAGTAAGGAACACGGGCGAAGCGACGGGGCGTCTAAATCGTCTGCGATGCGACGGGTTGGGGGCTGAGGATCAAGGAAGTGCCCCTAGAGTACACGCGGTTGACGCCTTACGGCTTTCCGTTGCTGTCTTGGGCATGGGCTGGGTGGGTGGGTGGGAAATAGGCTCGCAGAATGTAGGGGAGGTAGAAATAAAGTAATCAGGGTTCGGTCGGGGGCGGGAGCTTATTTAGGGGTGGTGTGTGGGTGGTCACTACATTCTTACTGGCGTGCTTGTCAGGATTTGTCAACAACTGCTGCTGTTGTTGTTGCTGTTACTGTTCTACATAGAGTACAGCAGCAATATGTTATGTATACATGATGTAGTTATACTTTAACTTGGATGTTGGGCTGGGGTTGTTGGATTGATGAAGTTAGACACACTGAGATTTGTTAGGATGTAACTTAGGCCTCTCTGTAACCGCGGCTCAGTAACTTCTTGTACGTGGACCATCTGTTTCGTTAATTCTGTCTGTCTTTCTGGATTGGATTGGATTGGATTGGATTGTAAGATGCACCGTACTAGGGGTAACAACTCCGTAGTAATGAATTTGCCCATTAAATTTGTCGATTTCCTTTCCAACGTTATTACTACTAACCCCAACCCCTTTTTTCCACCTTGAGAGCCTCTCTACTACCACTCGCCAATATAAAAACGGAAGCCGAATTGACAATCCGCGAAATATCTGTGCGTGAATTACATACGCAATGACTCTTTCACGTTACGCATACCATGTGGTGTTTCATGATAACTCATCATCGAGAGAGAGACCTTCTTTATTTCCTTGCGCTTTTGCTTTTTGGCTGCTAGCTAGCTGTTGCGTGCGGCAATGGCGATGGTCTTGCGCTAAAATGAGTCGGGGAAACAATTTCTACTACATGCATGGTATATGTCTCTTCTGTAAGTGGAAACTACCCTACATGTACCAGTAGAATGCAGTAGACTCAGCTGTCGCGTCTAAGTTACTCCAACCCATGATGATCATCATGATCATCATCATTGGCCTTATTACACTGCCCTATCGCATCGTGTCCCCAACCGCCGGATCAGCCACCGGAAAGGAGGGGGTGAGGGTTCGGTTTGTCCTCGGGTGATCGCGTCTCGGGGTCGGTAGTTTTTTCTGGGTGATAATTGCACTTTATGCTGCTGCTTTCTCTCCGATAGACAGCATTTGTCTCTTTTCGCGGGAAGGGGACGGAATGGTCAGGCGCGCGCGCGCGCGGAGGGAGGGAGTAGGATTCTTTGGAGCACTGACACCTGCCTAAAGTACATACATGTACAGTCTCCACTTACCTAGCTAGATGTATCATGTACTAGTACTTTGGCTCTATCACCTACGGTGTGGGGTGGAGAGGTATCCACTCACTCTGGGCAAAATGGAATATTCCTTAATTCCCTCTTGCTAGCTAGCTGGCTTGTGCGCATGGAGTTTTCCTTTGTGAAAAAGCTTCCTTTTATTTCCTTTCCCCTTGCCATATCTTGGTGCCGCGCGACGGTATTCACCATGATCTGATTAGTCTTGGCTGTTGAACTCCCGTTCTCGGGGTGAGGGAGAGCGAGAGAGACGACGATCTTTATTAGCGAGGGGATTACATTTGCCGCGTCGGGGAGCCACGCCGGTAGAAATTAGCGAGCGTGCGAAGGGAAGACAATACAAAACACAAACATGCGCTTAGATGGGGGTACCTCTGGCTAGCTGGAAGCACAATAAAGGCGCGTGGTTTATTGTATTTTTTGTATTAGAAGAGTGAAGCGAGTGAGTAGGAAGCGATGGCAGCCTTCTTCAACCTCGGCGCGACTATGATGACTGTCAGTCAGATCAGCGATTTGGTAGATATCGTGGGCACATAATCAAAAACTGGGGGCGACCGATGCGATGGACGACGGTCTAGAATCACAGATGGGGGGGGGGGGGGGAGTGGGGACTCTACGGGCAGGGTAGCAGTGGTTGTGGTAGGGTTTCTTTCTAGGGGAAGGGGAAGGGGGGGTTGTTAGGATGCGTATTGGAATAGGCATGATGACGAGCCGTACAGGGATCTAGCAACCTAACAAAAGGGGAAACCAGAGGGTGGTCTAGGCCCGGGTCTCTGTTAATTTTTTCTTCCTTTCCTTGCTTTTTTTGGGGGGCTTCCTGCTGCTCTTTTTAACCTACTTTCGCGCGGGACACCCGACAGAGGGCATGGCTGGCTAGGAAGGAAAAAAAAACCCAGGTACAGAAAGTTTAGATTAGATCGCACACATGAGCTTTAGCGCGCACCGCTCACTCACCTGTTCTTACTGTTGAGAGCATTTTTTTTTTAAACTATTTAAATAGAGGCCTATTTTCAGACAGGTGCAGGACAGGAGAGGTGATGCTGATAACACACATACATGTAGCTATAACCGGTGCACAGATGTAAGTTGAGGTACATGGAGTTACATGTATATGTAGGATAGATGTATTTTATTTGTATGTAGTGATGTTTTTCTTGCTTCCGCTGATCTGACTCTGACTCTGATCTGCTTCTCCTTGGGGGCTATTATTACTGGAGCGAAGGTTCCGAAGGAAAAAGAAGTAAAAAGTGCACATTCTTGATCGATACGCCGGATGATGAGATGTAGGTATCGGCAATTTTATTTATTTATTTATTTATTATTTATTAATTGTTATTTTTAATTTTTAATTTTTTTTTTTTTGAGGAAAGAAGTCAGTCAACCAGAGAACGCGCTCAGGTGGTTTGGAAAGGAAGACACACACGAGAAACGTGGATCAGACTGTCCTCACCGCGCGCGAACGAGCGGGCAGAGTAGTAATTATTTATGTATGCAGTTAGTTTGGCTAGCGATTAAAATTTCAAGGACTGGCTGGGCTGGCTTGCGCTGGCTTACTGGGCGAAGGGAAGGCGAGGGGAGGGAGGGGGGGGGAAGAGGGTAGTTAGATATGAGCGAGAGGCTCTCTCTTTCTTTCTGTGTGAATGGGTTAGAGGCAGCAAACCGCTGGGAATCCGAGACGGTCCAGACCACGATAGAGAGCGGCAGACTCGGCTGTGTGTCGCACCAGAACGTCGAAAAAGACGAGGACAAAGATCGTCGGGCCAGAATGGGAAGGGGGGGGGGGGAAGAGCATAACCAGCAAAGGCCTCTCTGATTTCCCTCCCCCCACAACTACCCGTAGCCTTACCGTTTTTGGTGAGAGAGGCACCAGTTTGGAATATGCGAATTAACGAAGAACATGAACGAACGAATGGGAAGAGCAGGGAAGGGGTTTAGTTATGAGTTATGTGAGCATATCGTGGATAGATCGTAGGTGATAAGGGGCATCACAGCACAACAGGGTACAGAACGCTAGTTAATAGGTATGTCGGTAGGGCAGAGAAGCGCTAGGGTTGTACACGACCTATAACTGACCAATCATTTGTTACACATCACCGGTCACCGCCCAAAGTCACCATGTCACCTCTGTAACTTATCTAAGAAAAGAATCTAGGGTTTTACGGCAGGTGAAGGTTCCTCTACCCAGCACGCAAGCTTCCAAAGCCCAGTGGTGAATCGGCGGCTGGCGGCGCAAACCTCATTCCAACGCCCTTTTTTTTTTTCCCTCCCTTCCCGACACCTAGACCAGCAGCTAGAGTCCCCAACCAGCCCAAAGATCCTACCCCCGTCAGCTAGCCAGGCCAGCTAAACAAGCCAGCCCAGACAGACACGCGGGTACCTAGTCTGGGGATCTTTCCTCTTCGAACAACACCCCCCCCCTCTCTATTACACCTTCCTGCTGTTGTCCTGCGACCCACCCCCCCCAGTCACTCACTCATCTGAGTGACAGACCAGACTAACTACTCACTGAGGAGGAATTACTCGCTAGAGCCCAGATGAAAGTCAGGGGCGAATGAGAGATCACGAAACACGAGACACGAGACAATCAAGTCAGCAAAGGAAAAGGGTGGAAAGCATACTTGGCCGGAAGAGAGAGCTAAGAGGTGGAAAATAACAACCAGAAGCCACAACAACAACCAGCAATCCCTCACACCCCCCCATTGATAGGAAGGGAGGGCAATAGAGAGAGACCAGACTGTAACTCAGTCAGTCACTCGGGATAGAGCAGACAGTCAAGAGGCAGGCAGACAGGCATCAGTGGTGTTTTTTCTGTTTGATAAGAAACAGGAAGAGCCTGAAAAGTGGCTTTGATATTCTCGTGAGAGACATATCTCGTCCCACGGTGACCAAGAAAAGAAACGTCCATCCATGCATTCGTGCCTGACTAAACTGTTCGTTTATCGACTTATCCCCCATATTCCTAGTAACGTGGAGATTCTGTACTATTTCGCGTGCTTTTCAAACTACAGCTTTATTCTTCAGATCAAAATATTCCGGAATAATTCTCTCCCCGAGACACATCGTCAGTCCGCCACCCGTGATCCGATACAAATATCTAATTCCAATTCTTCATTCATCGTTCCGGGGCACCAGTGCCAGGAGCAGAAGCATCGCCTTGAAACCTACCCCCCCCCCCCACTCCCGTCCATTCGCCAACGGTCTGGACAATCGGATTCCACTTGCATTTGCGGATCGTCTCCCGGACGAGGCCTCTTATGACCAAAAAGACCTTTGTCTGGTATGTACCTCTCTGCATTAAGCTCTTTTCTTTTTTCGTCCTCTCATATCTCTCGATCACCTATTATTCCTCTCCTCGTGCGGACACTAATTGTACCACCCTGCCTACGACAGACTTAGAACGAACGAGAACACAGGGGCAGGAAAAAAAAGAAAAGAAAAAAAAGGGAAGGTAAAAAAATCTAGGTGAAGCGCAGAATTACAACAAAAGTACCTAAGGTTATACATACATCTCATCGAGGAAAAAAATAACCCACTTCGTCATTGCGCTGCGCAATTCTCCCCGAATCATCAAAATAAGCACAGGTACCGTGGTAGCCTATTCGACCACCCGGAAATCAGCCTCCACGTATTTTACCCACACACGAACGAACGCCTTGAGATATACATACCACCTTCATCCTGCAGAAGATCCCTTTTGTCACAGATCACATTTACTTTAGAGCAGTCTAGGCAAGGCACTTCTCAACGCCTACCACCCCTCCCACCCCCCCAGTCGTGCATAACACCGTGACAAGACGTCAACCGTTTTTGCCGGCCCCAGGTTAGATAGTATTGTTCAAATACTCGGGTGGTGACCTCTGCCACCCACTTTCGAATGAATGCAATGGACGCGGAGAAGAGCCTCAAGTCTTATGAGGCCTACGACCACGATCCTTATAACCGTGCTTCGCTCGTCATCGGTTCAAAGACCAACATGGACGTAGTACATATGGGAGACCCGGGCTTTCGATCGAGGATGGAGGAGAACTTTGTTGATGTGGAGAGCAAGTGCTTGGAGCAGACATTCAACTTGAAGGAGAAGCTACGGAATGCAACAACATACGACTTTTGGCAGTTTCTGATGGAGGGCATGTCGGAGATCATGGGCGCTCAGTATGCATTCGTGGCTAAGCGAGTGTTGTATGATGATGAGAACTCTGCGGTGGAGATGCCAGCTATTGGGCAACCAGGTTCGTGTTTGATGGGGTTGGCCTTCTACTTCAATGATCACAAGGGCCAGTCAGGGCTATACCGGGACTACAAGTATCAGGTTTACGGATGCCCCTGTCAATGGATGCGACACGACAAAGTACTCATCATCCCCGAGGGACTCACAACATTAACACCAAACAACCCGAACGCTGGAGCGATGCCTATCCTTCCCGAAGGTTATCTCGCCGTACCATTATTTCACAAGGGCAAGTGCTTTGCGCATTTTGGAGTCATGTGGACTGCTGATGGATTGAGGGAAAGGCCTCAGTTGGGATGGGGAATGTTGGAGATGTTCTTGCACGCCTTGGAGGATCAGGTCACCGACCGAATGATGGAGGGAACTGGATTCACAGAGAAGCCAAACGAGGTTATCCCACAGGAGGCCGTCAGCTACCGCCAATCACTCAGACCATACGCTCGGAGTTTATCACACGAATTACGAACGCCAATGCAGGGAGTTGTGGGGATGCTGGACGTCATGTACGCATCAGTACTAGAAGCCACTGAGTGGGAGATTGGGGACATGAAGCAGATCCGAAATATGGTGGAATCATTAAGGGAGAGCATTGAGGTTGCTCAAGGTATATTGTCCTGTTTTTTTGCTTGTTTTCGGGAGGTTGATGATACTAATGTTACTTTCTTGAATTGTTTAGACAGCACAAGACGTGCTGTCGATGCTGCAGACAACATGGTTCACGCATATGATTTCGACATGGAAGTCCCTTCAACACCTACACGTGATATTGGGCTTGGGGACGACGGGGATGATTCTGACAGCTCGCCAAACCACGAACTCGATGTCGACGAGGTCGACGCATTATTAAACAACCCCCGAAGAAGCAAACGCCGAAGAGAATCAGTATCCCCTGACGAACACCAGCCATACAAAATGCGACACTTTAGCGAGGGGTTGAGCTATGATAGGGAAGGGTCGCCATTACTGGACAGATCCAGGAGGAGCACAAATACACCATCCACAGACCAGAACGCCGTAGACGCAGATCGACGAGAATTCGCAATTCCAAATTATCCTTCAATAACTTCACCGACACCTTCAAATGCCTTGTTGTTTGATGCAGCAGGCAAAGTACAACTCAACTCGCGACCGATTAAGCTTCGAGATTTGCTGAAACAGATAATCCATGATTCATTACGATCTGGCGGTCGTCCAGATTCAACACACTCAGTAGAGACACCACTTGGGGAGTTGATCACTGTGAGATCAATGGGACCCGGAGGCTCCGTTAACACAGTCAAAATAGAGCTAACGGTTGACGAGACATTGCCTGAAACCCTTCTTAGTAAGTCGGCGCTTACAGTCTTGCCATGAAAATGCACTAATCTTTTTTTTTCTTTTCTAGTTGACGGTGTTCAATTGTCCAAGCTGCTTTCAAGCGTTTTTCACAATGCGGTAAAATTCACCGAAAATGGAAAGATCGCCGTACAAGCCACAGCGAAGTCTAGATTTCTCCAATTTATTATCGCTGATACTGGAGAGGGTATTCCCGAGGCCTTTAAGCCAAAGCTTTTCACCGCATTTGCTAGGGAGGACGAATCATTGACACGGTCGCGGGATGGGCTTGGCCTGGGCTTGATGGTGGCAAAAGGAATTGCAAGGAAAATGGGTGGCGAGCTGTGGTGCGAACGGACGGCAGTACAGGGACCGCATAAGGGCTCTGAGTTTCGAATTAAATTGCCGTTGACGTTTACGGAAGTAGCCAGTGCACCCGGGACACCAGCTGCCCAGCCAGGAACACCTTTGACCACGCCTGCAGTATTACCGAACTCCACCAACCCTTTAGGAACATGGTCTCTTGAGACTGGCTTGAATCGCAAGAGTCCTTTCACCGGCCCATCACCTTTACAGGATGACCAATACGCCTCTTCGCCTCCAACAGTGCCACAGGCGGCAAGATTTTCACCAGATCTCAACCCGATACCACAATCACCCCCGCGTCCTAGGGCGGAATTCCCCCGCAACAGGAAGCCCCTTGAGTACGACAGAAACTTAGGGCAAAAGATGCCGCTACGGATTTTGGTCGCCGAGGACAACAAGATCAACCGAAAACTTCTTATCAACATGCTAAAGAAGCTTGGATACACAGAAATATATGAAGCGTGCGATGGTATGGAGGCTGTACAGATGATGGACGTTCCAAGGGAGCGACCAATCGATCTCATCCTCATGGATCTATGGATGCCACGCATGGATGGCTATGAAGCCGCCGAGCGAATACTTGCGATGCCACAATATGCCGACGACATTATCGTACTGGCCGTATCAGCAGACGCAACAACCGAAGCCCTTGAGAAAACATCGAGGATCGGTATGAAGGGATTCATGACGAAGCCTTACAAACTGGTTGACCTTGAACGGTTATTAACCGAGTACTGCGCCGGGAAAGCTCGGTTATACATCTAAACATGATAGAAGGAGTTGATTGAACATTCCAAAAAAACAAAAGGGTCATCATTTTGCGATATTCATCGGTGTTGTGGCTTTGTTCTCTTTATCTTTATCGTTTATTTCCTTTCAGTAAACGGGTTTTGGAGTTTTTCGATTTTTTTTCTTTTTCTTTTTCTTTGTCCCTTTTATACTAGTATTATTAGTGTTTTTTATTCCTGGGTTGGCGTTAACGGGTGCATGTGGTGTCTATTATCTATACTTTTTGCGGGAGGTTGTTGGATGTTAAAATGCGCGACTTCATTTACGGGGCCTGATTTTTCTTTGTCAAATCTCTTTTTTCGTTTATGATACCGTACATGTAACCTGTCTTTTTGGGTTTTTGACACCTTTCTAACAACACTCTCCTCTTCACTCTTTTATTTCGCTTCATTCTCCTTTCGGCATTTTATGATCACGTTATAAACGGTTTTATATCCTATCACTTCATTCCACTGGGTTTTATTTTGGATTGATCATAGCTCGGGGGGCCTTTCTTCTATTTTTTTTGCTTTTGAGCAACTTGGAGTTTATCTTCTCTTTTTCTTATGTTAAGGTTTTTATTTTTTTTTATTTTTCGGTGTTGTATATACCAGGGTTTTCCCATTACTTGATGACACAAGTGGAGATGTTGTATTTACGAGAAAGAAAGGAGGGTAATTGTCGATAGTACTATTACATACATTCTAAATATACTCTAGAGATGTATAAAAAAATCAGATTTTGTGTCAAAACAAGACTTTTCCTGCACTGTTCACTGAGTGATTACATGTAGTTATTGCGTGTTCGAGAGGTCTAGACCTCACCGCCTCCAAAGTAGGAGCCCCAAATAGGACAAGGCTAAAGGATCATGGGGTAATGATCATGAAGGCATTACATAGATGGCTGGAAATACTGCTTAGAATACAGCCCTGTTTTACCAACCCCTACTTCGAGGTGCATCAAATCAGGGACGCCGGGGTAAAATCATTTTTATCCATCGCCCGGTTCCTCAATTTTATACCTTTGCCTCCTTGCCTCGGCGGCCTCGTGGGCCTTGTGGACTGAATAATTACTCATCTCCCGTCTTTTGCGCCTGATGGATGTGTTTGGGGGGTCATCCGGTGAGTGTTATCTTTCCTTTAAGAGATAGAAAGATAAGTTTTCTGAGCAGCACGTGATCCGAAAGTCTGGGAGCTCATGAAATGTCACTCGGTGTCCTTGATTAATTCATTCTTCCGACAACCGTATGTATGTGTAATGATATTTGGCATGCATTGCCTTATGCGGAAGAGATGATACCACATTTTGAGTTGTCAGAGGTCCGGCCTTAGGCGGGCTGTAAGTACCATCAGAGATTTGCCTGCTCTTGGCGTAGTATGCAGATACGGGGTCGGATTTACCTTGCATTATGGTGGAAATGATCGAGTAACCCGGTTGGACCTAATCCCAAAGTTTTTGTTTTACCGAGGACGCGGGGCAAAGAATTACCTATCCTTGGGTTGCAGCATGGATTCGCCTATTTTCTCCTCTTTCTGCTGGCATCGTTTTTCGTGATGGGAATTCGATAGGGTCGGAAGGTAGTTTGTAGTTTTTGTGACGGCTGGAACTCTAGTAGCCAGCAGTCAAGCCTAACCGCGGTTCGGGGGGAGAATTGAGTTTTCGCTAGCCCTGTGGTCTATTTATTCTGTGGGACGCTACTTCAGTTCTTTTTCTTCTATTCAGGCTGATCACGGCGGTAGATGCGTCTTCGGTCTCAGAAAGGATTAAAATTCCTCTTTGAAAAAATGCCGAGCTGTCCGGGTTAGTGGGAGACCTTATTTTTATTTTTATTTTTATTTTTTTCTAGTATCGGCACGGATTCCGAGTACTGCGAACGTGGCTGTCAAGTTTAGGGTCAACCCCCAAACAAGTTTACTATTTTAGTAGAGCCGGAACATTGAAAACAGGGTCCACTGGGTCAGGACCCATGGGTCGGGATGATTCTGTAGTTTGATTCGGTAGTGGGACCACATCGGCCCGTTAGGGACACAGTATAATAATAATAGTGGGCGCGACAACCACCCGATACCGAAGCAGTTTAAAAAGCGACTACTACTGTGTGAGTGAGGATACAGTCTCTACTGAAACTCCAAGTCCCGATGCTATTAGGCAGGCTCTAGAGCAGTAAGTATTATGTATGAAGCCAAAAAAACTACTCCTAGGCCAGTATGTCCCAGCAGGTTTATTATTAGAGGTGGTAGGGTCTCACTCCAGCTGGATTTCCTTTTAAGACTAGCCAATAGATGGTTACCGCTGTAAGCACTCCGGACAGATAGCTGTTAGAAATAGTATCGGCTTGGTTTGGGGTGGGGGATCCTGGGCTGATTGACGACTGACATTGGTCCGAAGTGAGGGGGCATCGATTAACTGATGTGATGCCGATGATACCGATGGTGATGATGGTGATGAATGGATGGATAGCATACAGCCGCCGAAGTGCAAGGCTAGAGAAACAGTGAGCAGAGTAGTAGAAGTTCCCCGATTGGCTAGATATAAACGATCGAGTGGTCTCTAGAGTATCGCCTGGTCGCGACATACTCAGGGCCTGGTGCCCTACATGAGCCCTGGCAACTTTGTGCCAAAATTTGTGATCTCGACTCTATCATTGCCTTATATGGAAAGCCCAGCGCTGGGTTTTTGCATAATATGCAGAGCATCAGATTCTGGGCATGCTTCGGCCGACCAGGTGATGGTTGCATTATGCCAGGAACTATTTCAAAAGGGATTTTTGTGCGGTGTTGTAAGGGTGGAGTCACAGGGGATCGTGGCAAAGGTGACGATGTGTTTGTTGGCAAAGAAGAAGAAGTGTGTGGGGGGAGTGCAGACTTGTGCGTGTGTAAAGTGCAAGGTAGATAGATGTTGTCCTGGTCTCTATGGTACGAGTGATTTTTCGAGATTGGGATCGATCACATAAATGACGCAAGAAGTGTGATCTCCTTAAGATTTTCAGAAATATATATGTTTAACATATACACGCGGCGCTTCAATAGTAAACCCCCCCACACCCCAATTCCCTAATTTGGTTGGTACATATAGTTCCGTGGAAATCCTAGCCTACGAAAATTTATCCATTCGGATCAACACAAATGCATGTATCCACTTGTAAACACCCGGACTCAGCTTTGATATATAAATTTTTAAAAATCCTATATAAGACTACGAATTAGTCTTCTATTATGTTAAATAGCTGACAGGTAGAAGTATATATTTCACGGTATACTACATAAATACATGTACGTGTAGTTCTTAGCTTTGAATAGAATCTCAGACATGTCAACGATAATATAAACTCTAGGAGATTTGGAGGCTCTTATAATTGTAGGGAGATGACCCCGATTCAATGTTCAAGCCGTAGGTCTTTGCATATAAGCAGGAGTTGACGGCAACCGCTTTAGTTAATCTTTTCCCTTTTCAAATTCTTTACTATATTATTTCTGACAGTGTTACACCTAGAGTCTCTTACGACATCCCCAAATTAAAGTCCAGCGGTACTTTCACGCCCATCTTCTACACAAAATCAATGAAATACCGCCTACTGCTTGTATTCGCTTCTGTTATCCTGTTTAGCCATCTTCTCAGTGGGTATCCCACCCAAGCGCTCCAGCTGAGAGATTCTCCTCGTTACATCCGCCGATCTGGCGTAATCAACTCAACAGCAGCAGCAGCGCCCGTTGTAGTGGAGTCTGTCCCAACCCTCATTTGCGAGACATCTATATTCTCTCCTCTCCGAGAGGACGTGAAAAGGGTGGTAGACACGCTACTAAATGCCAACACTAACTGCGTCCAGACAAAAAGGGTAAGAGGGAGGTCCAAAGAAGCGTGCGTGAAGCTCGCTACCTTTGGGACCTCCGCGATTGGCATGTGCGGGGGCTATGGCGCAAAAATGCGGTGTAGAGATGTGGCCATGGTGGTACAAGAAATCGAGGAGTGTAATTTGGAAAATTACCCAGATAGAGTGGGTGGACGGGTGGAGTATCCCTGGGGGGGTATAGTTCTTTTTGGCATTCCAGCTACCTAGTTTGGAGCGTTTCTGTGCCCGCACTGAGTACTCGAGTAAGATTGTCATGTATTTCATTTATTATATATAATTTTGGCCTGATATTTCTCCTAGAACCTTCCTTGGCGGGACCAATGTTGCGATTTTTTTTTTCTTGTATAGTGTATTGTAATATCAGGTTAGACACACAATTGTATTTGTCTTGAAATCGTTGGTCTGCAGTTTTTGTGTATTTCAAGACAAGTTACCTCTAGCTCGTATAAACTAACTGATAACTACGATTTCGCGCGTGTTCGCTTTAGGTTAATCGTCCAGAAAAAAAGAAAAAAAGGAAAAAAAGTGGAATCCGATCATTGACACAAGATAAGAATGGCTTAAGAAGGGACGAGGTTTTATTAACACTGATCGCTAGAAAGCTCTCCATTCCTCGCTAAAACAGAGTACAAGAAGACTGTAGCAGTTAACCCTGGGATCCATACGAGCCTCCTAGACAGTACATCTACTCCGAAGACCTTAGCTTTCATGCTAGAATCCCTAATTTCCCATGTTCTTCAGCCCTCGAAGCACAAGCAGCCTCTATACCTGCGCAATTCCAGAGCCTACCAGTTCCCGGGAGTTTAATGACCGTGATAATTATCCCTTCCCTTAGTCATGAGATATCACTCATCGTGATATAAAAAATGTACGAAGATGCGGAGAGGAACAAAAAAAAAGGGATTGAACGATAAACATAACCGTAAAAATATGCAGGGAATCTTAACAATTTATAATAATAACCTGGGGGGCCTTTCTGGTATAGCCCTGCCCTACTCTCGTTCCACAGTACGCTCAATGCAAGAAAAAGAAAAATGAATTTTGACTTCCCACCCATGATTGCAGCCCCATAAAGTCAAATGGGAGCAGCTTCGTTAAATAATAATCGTATCCATCATTTATCGTGTATCAAAACAATTACTCGCAAGTTACCACCTTTGTACCTGACCCTGGCCCTCGTCTTCTCTCCTCCTTTGGCGAGGCTGCTCTGGACTTCCCATTCCGTCGTCGTCTTCCGCTTCTACCCTGACTAGCACCTCCTCAAGAAACCCTTCTAAGAATCCATTAACTTCACCACCCATACCCACTGAATGATTACTATCTGCCTGTTCAATATCCCTGAATAGGCTTGCCGCTTTGTAAACTTGCTTCTTTAAACGGTCATGAGCTTTTGCTGTCTCTTGGACTTTCTGCTGCGCACTTGGGGATGATGACTGCTGTGCTTTGCGGATCGCCATTTGGAGGTGATAGGTTCTCCGTTGCAGCGCAGCTTCAAGTGCTGGAAGAATCACACCATCAAGGGCAGTAAGTTCTGGCGGCTCAGGTGTTGTAGTTTTAAGCTGGGGTTGGGGTGGTTGGGGTTGCTGTGGTTGGGGCTGTTGGGGAAGCATTTGTGACTGCGATATCCGCCGTAAGTCCTGCTGTGACGGGTGTTGTGAGGGGAGCTGTGATGGGTGCTGCAATGGGAGTTGTGGAAGCTGGTGATGATGATTACTACTGATGCTACTGGAATGTCCGTGGGATGGTGGCAATGGCGGCCCTGGTTGTAACTGCTGCGTACTACGAGGGTGGTGGAGTCCTGGAGGTGGAACTATTGAAGATGGTTTAAGAGCCAGTTGATGCTGCTGTTGCTGCTGTTGCTGCCGTCTCATCTGTTCCGAGACAATCTCGTTGGAATTTTGTCTAGACATTTGAGCATGGGAGAATGCAGGCCTAGGTTCACCAAAAGCGCTTCCTGGTGTCGAGAGGCCAGATTTCAGCTCTACCTCAATTCTGCCGTCTCCGACTAGACCCTTTACTGGTGCCGGAGGCCCTCTTGGGGTGATGTCCCTATCTCTTGGGCCCATGGGTCCCGAA
This sequence comes from Morchella sp. 2018-W45, assembly GCA_024713785.1. Lineage (NCBI taxonomy): Eukaryota > Fungi > Ascomycota > Pezizomycetes > Pezizales > Morchellaceae > Morchella > Morchella sp. 2018-W45. Next base: position 456,547 of record JAMGYZ010000021.1, read on the forward strand.
TTTGATAATTTCATCCAACCCATGTCCTGTACAAGTTCTTGTTGAAAGCCCCTGTCGTGCTCGGACGAGCTACTTACTTTCCGGTGGTTATTAGGGCTCTGGATTTGGTCAAACTTTGACCTCCCTGACGAATTAGGTTGCGGCTGCATATGTTGCTGTTGATATACTTGTTGATATGCCGGAGAACTGGGAGCTTTCTGCTGCGAAAGTGGCTCCCTTGGAGGGGTATTAACTTTATATGGAAGTGCTTTGCCCAACCCCCTTACAGTACCAGAAGAAGCATATCCCGAATCTCTTCCAGAAGCGTGAGGGGGTGCAGCAGGTGGGATATCCCTCACTGGTGATGGGTTTCTGGTGTTATGGGTTGGGACAGGAGGTACTTGTCTGGGAACCTGAGGCGATTGTACGATTCGCCCAATCTTTGAACCATCGGCAAAATCTTGATCAATGCTGTGCGCAACGTACCGCATATTTGCCTCGGCTGCAGATAAACTTTTTAGGCCTGCGTTGACATCCCCATTTCTTCCGCCACCCATAGGTCTGATGGTTCCAAAGTCCCATAAATCGCTTTCCGCATCTGAGTCATCTGTGACTCTACTATCCATAGTATCTGAGGCATTGGAATTGGTGTCATCATCGTGCCCTTTCTTGTTTCCATTCTCAATTACCCAACGCTCATGACGCTCAATCAACTCAGTCAAATATGTGGTCTTCTTCGCTCTTTTTACGAACGGGTGTTTTAAAAGTTCCTTTGCTGTTGGACGATCCCTCGGGTCCCTTTGTAGACACATTGACACAAATTCCTTGAATCTTTCCGTGAAGTTTCCTTCTAATGTTGGAGGGGTGTTTTTGGGAATCAGAAAAAGTACCTTCATTGGGTGAATGTCCGAATATGGGGGTTCTCCAAGGGCGAGCTCTATGGCGGTAATGCCCAATGACCAAATATCAGCCTTCTGGTCGTAGCCGGACTGCTTGATAACTTCCGGGGCCATCCAAAATGGTGTTCCAACAAAAGTGTTCTTCTTTGTCATTGTAGCTGTAAGCTGCCCAGAAACACCGAAATCTGCGAGTTTAACCTGACCGTTTGACCCCAATAGGACATTTGCAGCTAGTTTTTTTGGAGAACTCGCGGTTAGCGTGGGACCGCGGGTGTGGTGAGAGCAAGATCAGTATACCCTTGATATCCCTGTGAAGTTTATTATCACTATGTAGGTACTCCAACCCCATCAACAGTTCTCGAATGATGATGGTAATATACTCCTCCGCTATGACGCCAGGCTTCATCAAGTCCCCGCAACTACCACCGGAACAATATTCCATGATGATCCATAGATCCGAGCCCTTCAAATATGAACCGTAGTATTTTGTAACGAATGGAGAGTGAAGCTCAGAGAGGATGTTGATTTCTTGAATGATGTCGTCAACCTCATCTTCGGCGTTTTCGACATCGATAACCTTGATAGCTACGGCCTGGCCAGTTCGCTTATCGACCCTGTTTCAACCCAACCCACATATCCTCAAAAAGTAAGCTCTCTTGCTACTTTGAACACACAGACACACACATATCTCTCCGACACTTCCGCCCTCTTATAGCGACTAATGAATTGGAGCTGTATTTACCCCTTGTAGACTTTGCCGAAGCTACCCCCCCCTAACCATGACCATTAGCGAGCGGCCACAAGAGCGATAAAATAAATATGGAGACTTACCGATCTGATTTTGCTTTGTATAGAGCGACTCCGGGTCAACAAGCTCATTAGTTGCAACATAGCCCTCGCCCGAGGGACCGCTGTCTCTATTAATTTGTGTATTGTATCTCTGCATTGTGTTTGTGTTTTAGGAATCAATGAACTGAAAGGGAGGACAGTTGGCAAAAATCTTCGTTCTTTTGGTGGGAGTTGAGAGGGAAAAAGATATCTGTAGTGATGGGGGTGGGACCCCTTGCTATCGGTTATCCGGTACAATAAGAGAGAGAGAAACAAAGATAAACACCAGTCTTATTTATTCAGAGGAATAAATTTTCTTTCTTCCTTCCTAGAGCTCGCGTGTGAATCAATGCAGGGGAGTGTGAGCTAGGCACCAAAAGCTGGAGGTTACATGGAAAGCGAGAGGGGTCGTTCTGCGTCTGTGTCCTCGTCAACAAAATAAAGTTCCGCATTCTGAAACGGGAGGTTGCTGGGGGGTAAGTGCTGACTGCGAAAAGCCCGGGTAACAGCTATGTAGCGAGCCAAACGGCTTTGAAGACACGAGACGTAATCAGTAGAGGTGAGACATGGTGGGGGAATCCCTGGAAAAATCCGGCAGCAAGCCCAGCCCAAAATCCGAGGCCTAAGGCGACCAGGTACAGTCAAGTACATGTAATTATACTAAATGTAGGTACTTACTCCTTACCTATATAAGAACTGAATTAATAAAAAGAGTTCCTCTAGAATAATACTATAGTACTGGCTGTTGATTCAAACGTCTAACTTAGAGCAATAAACTGGCTATTAAGTAGAACTGTTCGGCATCGCAAAATCACATGCCTGGCCAATTTCTCTGGGGCTGAAGTTCCTAATTACATGTAGCTAGCTGACAATGGCAAAATGAGAAACCCATACATTTTAGGAATGAGATGCTGATATCCACTCAAACGTGGTATCCTACATGTCAGGCCGGTCCAATATCGAACGAAGGGCCGCTGCAGCCAGGCTGAACTATACCCAAATATCAGCTGTTATGAGGAACCATATAGTAGGCAGCGATGCTTATCGGTATTTGTCGGTCGGCTCAACCAAATTTGAGTCCCCACTACCCCTTTTGGCGCCTTGTTTCGAGCTGCGTCATTGTAAATGAACTCTTCTGGGGTAACAATAGGTTTTTTTATGAAATTGTTTTGCGGCTGTCCAATGGGGCATCTAGCTCCAATAAATAATACTAGACTATAATTTAGCATTCCTGATGAGGCAGGTAGCTCTCGAGAGCCATATGATGTTTAACACAGTTGTGCGAATTTGAATCTGGGGTATCTCCTTCACTACTAGGACCGAACTTGAAGGGAGAACTGTAAGGACTAATCGGAAATTAACCTAGTCATGATATGAGTGTCTTTTAATTCTGAATAGTTTGTGAAATGTTTAGTGGTACATAGAGGTATGAGGCGATATATCTATATGGGGCAGACAGTGTAGAGCTACATGTAGCTCCCCTAGAGCTCCGGTTAATTGCCAAGATATTTATTACATCCCCTAACCCTTAGTGTTGTTCAATTTGAACCACATGGGGAAAAAAAAATCTAGAACGACTTACTCCTCCTATCAGGTCGCGCTTTCTACATCCCTTTTGTTTATCCCGCTCTTTGTTCTCGAATAAATCGCAATGGGTCTTGCTGGACCTAAAAAGTATGTTCTCCATGTTCTCTATTCTTATTCCCGCTACCACAATTCACCGGTGGTGGGGCGGTGAATAAGCTTGCTGTAAAGACAAGCTCACTTACACTATGCCAGCCGTACAAAAATCGGGGCCGATCCCCGAAATACCAATTGGTCCAACAATACTGATCGCTTCGGTCATCGAATGCTTACCACCCTTGGTTGGCAGCCTGGAAACACTCTCGGGGATACTTCGTCGGCATACCATCAATCCGGTCACATCACTGCTGCATCCACCGCTGGTATAAAGATCGTCCTTAAAGATGATAACCTCGGTATCGGATGCAACAAGAAGCAGCGTGAAGATGAGTGTGTAGGTCTTGACGGACTCCAGAGCTTGCTAGGGCGACTGAATGGGAAAGGCGACGATGAGCTAGAGAGAGAGGCTGAGGCCCGGGATAAACTAAGGCGGGATGTAATTGTGGGCGAGCGGTATGGGATGAGGTTTGTTCGGGGCGAGACATACGTCAGTAGCGACATCGATACCCTACTAAAAAAGATTAAGCTCGAAGGGGAGGCGAAGGCGGAAGCGAAAGTGGAGGCAGAGGTGGAAGAAGAGGATGCCAAGGAAGATAAAAAGAGGAAGAGCAAAAAAGAAACCAAGGCCAAGAAAGAAACCAAGAGCAAGAAGGAGGAGCCTGAGAGCGAACCCGGGATGGCCACAATCCAAACTACACCCGCCGGCGAAAGATTTTCGGTTCCTATCAAAAAGGAGAAAAGGGAGGAGACTAAGCGTGAGAAATCACCATTAAAGTCTGAGTCGGCTACACCAATGTCTGGGGATGACTCGGACTCCAAGTCGAAGAAACGGAAACGTGCAGACGAAGAGCTCGTCGAGGAAGCTAAAGATAAGAAAGATAGGATTTCCAAAAAATCCAAAAACGGTGAAACGCACGAACAGAGGAAAGAAAGAAGAGCACGAGAGAAGAAGGAAAAGGAAGCTCGAAAAGCCGAGAAGAAAGAAAAGAAGAAAAGGAAGTCGAAGTCATCCTCTTCAGACTCAGACTCATCAGAGGACGAATCTACCCCGGGGGCTTCCGGAACTTCAACTCCATCTGGATATTCAGCCCTGATAGGGAGACAAGCAGTGAGACATCGATTCATTGCGGCAAAGAGAAGCGCAGTGATGGATGCTAAGGCACTGAACGAGGTTTGTATATTTAATATTCTCTCCTTCCACTATTTTTGGCATTATTCCTTGTTAACTGGCTTTGTAATTTGGAAATAGATTTTTATGATCAAGGCGTGAATACATACATAAAGGCTTAAAGATAATTGTCTTTAAATGGTTTCTTGGTAATCGGCGCTATGGGTAAAAAAAAAAAAGTGTTTACAGCTCATAGAAACGGAGGGATCCCTGGAATAATTACTGTCGTTGTACAATCGGCGTCACCCCTTACTGTGAAGAGCTTAGATATATTAGTTTTCTATTTACATATATTCTAGGTAGCACCATGTCCATTACGCCCAAACATAGGCACATGTATTCATTGCTATGGTAATGCCGTTGCATATAGTAGACAAAGGAACGGCTGGCACATTTTTTAGCTAGGGCTTAAGAGTGGGATAATGAAATGGTTGAATGTTAAGCCTCAACTCTTCATGAGTGCATGCAGGTAAGATAATCACACTGTCCTGATAGCAGACCTTTGTGCGGAATGTCTAGCGGGCAGCTTCCAAATACCTAGAACCAGGGCTTTATATGATTACATGTACTTCTTGTATTGTATTATTATTATTCTAATGACTTTCAGCTCTGTCTAAGCTCCTATGGTAAGTGTACGTAAGGAATTCTTGGCAAGGTGACGACTGCGTGAGTGTGCAACAACAGGAACGCCAAACTTTCTTCCTCTTCCATCGCTTTACCTTCTAAGCACCTTCCTTCTATCTCCACGAAACATCTCTCCATCCGCCACTTCGGATCTATTAACTTGGTTCACCGTGATACTGCCCTCCAGCTCTTCTATCAGCCTGCTACCTGAAATAGACTTCAGCAGAGCAAGGATCCGAGTTGGTAAGTGTTGCCCCTCACCAGCCCCACATCGTATCTTTTTTCGCCACATTTGCTCAAGTATTTCATCTACTGATATCCCACAGCTTCTACACCCAGTCTCCTTTTACTCACACCCACCGACCGACCGCTAATTCTAGCTCCATCACGCACATAGCCCACAAACAGCCAAAATGGAGATGGAAATGGACGGAGATCTACTGTCCGAGTTCTGTGCAATTACTGATGCCTCTAGACAAAAGGCGGTGAATTATCTCCGTGTCTCTGATATGAACCTTCAACAAGCTATACAGCTTTACTTTGACACCGGAGGTGTCGATATGGATGTCCCTACGAGCTTTTCTACACCTTCTGCTGCACCCCCACTTCCTGCACGGCCCGTCCCTGGAACCAACAGTGAGCTGATCGAGATCGAAGACGACGTAGACGACGACTTAAGAGAAGCTTTGGAAGCGAGTAACGCGAACTCCGGGGCTGCAGCAAGGGATGTGGCAGCTACTATGGCAGCTGCAAACGTAGGAAATGCCGGCTACGAGGATGACGAGGCTCTAGCAAGAAGGCTTCAGGAGGAGTTTTATGGCGGGGGAACTGGGGCTGGTGAAACTAACGGTGTCAGAGCACCTATGGCAAGGACAGTGGAGACACTGGTTGATGAAGATGACTATTACTCTGATCCGAGGCGGCGGGCTAGCGCACGGAGAGCAGCAGGTACGTTTTTCAAGCTAAATTTTCCCCGGATGATTCCCTATATGAAAGTGCCTAAGAAGTAGTCACTAATCGTTGCACCGTATAGGGGGCTCGAGCCGTTCAATCTTCAATCAGCACACTTCTAGCGTATGGGACGAGTCTCCCGCTGACCGTGCTAGATTACTCGTGGAGTCTACAGGTGGTGCATCAGAAGCATCGGCAAAATCAACAAAGTTGGCAGAAATGTACAGGCCTCCGTTCGAGATTATGGCACGGATGAACCTGGACGAGGCTAGGGATGAAGCTAAAGAATCGGAGAAGTGGATCCTCGTAAATATACAGGATAATTCGCTCTTTGCCTGCCAGACCTTGAACCGTGATATCTGGAAACACCCGGAGGTTATGGCTACTATCAAGGAGAACTTTCTGTTTCTACAAATGGAGCGTCATGGCTTGGATGGAAAGGACTACATCAGATACTACCTTCAGAAAGCTGCAGACCCATCAGCGCGGTTCGACCCAACTATTGCCAATCTATTCCCACATATTGCTATCATTGATCCCCGGACAGGGGAGCAGGTCAAGGTTTGGAATTCTGCTCCAAAGGAGCCGATGGACTTTGTGATGCAGCTCCACGAGTTCCTTGAGCGATACTCGTTGAGGGTAGACGCCAAGAATCCCGTGCAGCGGACCAGTAAACCTAAAGCCAATGTCGAACACATGACGGAAGACGAGATGATGCAGCTAGCTATGGAGAACTCCCTTGGCTCAGGCGCCATCACAGATCATGACCCGGACACCCTCACGAAGCACAATGACGATGAGTTGATGGAGGTTGGGGGGGACTCGAGTGACAAAGGAAAGGGAGTTGCCGAGGAGCCATCACTGTTTGAACAGATTCGAGCAGATCGCCACCATGCAGAGCCACCCCCTGGACCAGAGACTACAAGGATCCAATTCAAGATGCATGATGGAACCCGTGTTGTGCGAAGATTCCTCCTCAAGGACCACGTCGAGAAGCTGTTTGAGTACGTGAAAGCGGACATGCTACCTGAGCAGGAGGTCAAAAAGCCAGCCGAGGAGAGATCGACCAAGGCCAAGGACTTTGATCTTGTGGGATTAGGCAAGAAGTTGATTGATCACCTTGATCAAACCGTTGACGAGGCGGGTCTGAAGATGGGAACAGTGATGGTTGAGGTAACGGATGAGTAGATTATTCTAGGCGAATCAATAAAAAGAAGCTTAGATGGGGGTATCGAGTATTTTTTTTTTTTTTTACCACTCTTGCAATGAGCACTTTTCTGTTTATTTGGAAAGAGGGGGGTTCACACAGGGGTTGTGGGTTGTGGGTTGTGGGGGTTGGGTTGGGATATTGCTAGTTTAGGGTTTATCTTATTTTCTTTTTCTCTCTGTGTAGGCTGCGAGGCAAATTATCATGTTCATCTATTTATTCCTCTCCTCTATGTCTCGGCATTATTATCATTATTATCTTCTCCCGAGATTTCTTATTTTCTTTCTCGTCCCATCACATCCCAATTCTATTCAGCCCACCTCCCCTCCCTTTCACCTCATCTCATCTATTCGTACTTATCTTTGTAGTAGACTTTGAGGCGACGTGTTTTTTTTTTTTCTTTTTTTTTTTTTTTGGAGAGGGCTATTGCAACAATCCCCCCCCCCCCCCTTTTCTCTCTTTCTTTCCCAAACAAGTGCCCACCCCGAATCCCCTCGCCCAGAAATTAGTTTGTCGATGTACGCTGATATGTCGTAAGTACTTACCGTTAGCGATATCGAATAAAGCTAGTAATGTAGAAGATGTGCCGTGTTGGAGAAGTATTTCAATGGCTGGCTAGCGTGCGTAGTTGTGATCATGGGATATCACTCGGCTGGCGTGTTGCTTCCGTCTGAGCATAACTACATTATACATGTACCCAGCCGGGTACACCACAACACGGGTACAGGGGCTTCTCTGCCGTGCGTTTGAATAGAAGTTGCTATCTAGACCCCGGGCAAAGATACATTGTATATTACTGCTTGTTCTTTCTATGGGCCGGCCCAGATAAGCTATCTATATAAGCCTTAGAGCTACTATGGTTTGTAAGAACTAAGGCTTATTCGGGGCTTATAGAAATGTAGACGGGCGGTAAAGTAATAGAAAAGAAGTGGTGCCAGACATCTCTTCTCCTCCTCCCCTCTTTTAACCTTCCCGCCGTGCCTGTACACCCGTATCATGTACCTCTGTGATCGGGTTCCGACACCTTTGCTGGGTGCGTGTAGTCAGCTAAGTTAGTATGTAGCTGGACTGGGACTCTCTCTTGTGTGTACTTGGGTGGATAGGTTAAGTATGTGGTGTGTGAATCCTTTAGCACGGGTAATTACATACTGTACCAATACCGTATTCTTAACGTATTGCCGTATAGGATGTACTTGTTAAGTGAGCCACCCACTTTTTGGTGCCATAGCTGGCAAAAAGGTTGCTGGTGGAGCTTCCGTTGTTAGTATGGCTTATGAAGTAGTTCTGGCAGAGTAGATCAGTTGAGTACTTACAACCTACTCACCTATATGGCCCTGATGTGCGGACTATCCTGACTGTTTATATATTGTAGTCGTCAGCCAGCTCGTCCCGGTCGTGTTGTGTTGTGTGTGGGGGGGGGGGGGTGTGCGTGTGTGCGTGTGTGTCCGTGTCCGTGTCTGTGTCTGTGTCAGCAGTGCGTGGGTGTTGGTATGTGAATTACACTCGAGCTCGGCCTGGACAGTGACTGTATGTACATACGTACTGAGATGTAGGTGCCCCGGTGTAGTTGTGTGTATGCCCTTATCTATTCCCAGATTCCCATACTTTCATATTCTCATGACATGACATCACATCACAGTCCATCGTTACTCTCACTGTCTTTCCCACCCCCGCCCTCGCCCTCACCATCACTCTTGCTATCCCTTCCTCTCTCTCACTGTCTCTCTCACTGTCTCTCTCTCTCTCACCATTCTCTCTCACCATCTCTCTCTCTCACCATCTCTCTCTCTCACCATCTCTCTCTCTCACCATCCCACCATCTCCGTCACTCCCCTGTTGATGTGACTAACTAATCCGTGCTACGGTTACACACACAGCAACTCCGCCTCGTGCAAGGCAGACTGAGGAAGAAGACAGACAGACAGACGTGATATTTATAAGGAACCCTGGGGATTGGGATAGCCAGTTAACTATCACTATCTACAACACCCCTCATCTATCTACATTTACATCACAACTATACACACACACACACACACACACACACACACACACACACACACACAATGCCCACGCTCCTCTCCACCCTCTTCTCGCACCACAAGCCCCTCCACCTTCTCACCTCCGCCCCGGCAGCACCCACCTTCCCCACGGCACCCACAAAGTCCGACGAGCCCGCCATCCCGGACCCCGCCGTCTTCACCGTGACCCCTCTCGACGCCGGCGGCACAATCTCCCCCGGCACAACCATAGGCCCGCCCACCGTCTCGCAGTGCGCGGTGCACCTGGAGCTCCTGCAGGCTCTCAGCAGGCTCAGGCACCGCGTCGTCAAGGAGGCCGCCTTCATCGAGATCTTTGGCACGGTTGACGAGGAGCGCGAGACGTGGTGGGCTGCGTTCGTCGAGGTCGCCGTGGGTAGGTTCGGCACCTGGTGGTGGGGGGTGGAGGAGGAGCTGAGGAGGAGGGAGCTGGAGTGTGGTGGGTTGGTGGTCCCGACCCCGGTCCCAAAGACGGAGCCGGTTGGGCACAGTCCGAAGGGGTCGCCGGGGAGGAGGTTGTCGAGAAGGTCGTCGAGAGTGTCGTCGCCGGGACGCGAGAGTCTGAAGAGCGTAAAGGGGGAGAAGACGGCGGTGCAAGAGAGTGTGGTGGAGAGCCACGAGACAATCACAATCAGAGAGCTCCCGCAGGACCTTCTCCCGCCGCTCGGTAGGTTTTCATGTCCTGATCATTGACCCAAAACTAACAACAACAGACGTCCTGATGGTCTGGCACGCCTACCTTCTCAACCCGCGCACCTACGCCGAAGACGCCCACCACCACCACCTCCACCGCATCCTCACCACCGCCTTCCCCTGGACCCACATCCACGGCGCCATCAACACCGACACCTTCAGCTACACCCTCCCCGACGCTGCCGCCCGCTTCTTCGAGCGCCTCACCAACCAGTCCCCCCGCCTCCTCGACGAGCTCCTCTGGAAAGACGTTGCCCCGCGGAAAAGCATCACATGCCCTGCATGCGCCGCCCCCGCCGCCCCGGTACGCATCTGCGACGCGGAGCGCAAGGGCGGCGGCTGGATGGACGTGGACTTTAGCACCAACTGCGCCGCCTGCGGCGTAACAATCGATAAGCCCGCGCTGTGCGCCGAGAAGCTGCGTAGGGAGATTGACGAGTTCGTGAAGGCGGGCCCCGGCGCGCGCATGCGCATGACGGACATGGACGCGCTGGGGCGCACCCGCGACGAGTGTCCCCCACCTGGGGACGAAACGGCGTGGGCGTCGCGGGACTTTGTCAATGATCTTTTCCACCGGACCTTTGCCGCCCCTTCCTCCCAGCCGCTGACCGCCGCCGACAGCATCGCAACCATCTCCGCGCGTCTCTACGATAACCTAGATACTACTACTACTCCGGCGGAGCACACCGCCGCGCTGACAACCGTGCTCGCGGCATTCTCGGCCACCCCGCGCAAGTTCTCGACGGACCTCACCGCTGCCGTCCTGCGGCAGGGCTCCTTCGTGGCCAAAATGAACGACAAGCTCTGGTTGCGCTCGCCGGGGCTGATTGGTCGTCTCCCGCCCGAGAGCGCCCGACCGCGCCTGGCCGCAACGCGCTCATGCGTCGTTGTCGCGGCTGACGGCAGCGGGTTCCTGAAGCGCGCCACGGCCCGCTACGAAGCCTTCTTCGAGCTCTTCCGCCGCTACCCTGGCCACATGCTCGTGCCGACGCTGGACGTGGACCTGGCGTGGCACACGGGGATGCTCACGCACCGGGTGTACCGGGTGTGGTGTGGGCAGCGCGCCGGGAGGTTCGTGGGGCATGATGATTCCGTGGGCGCGGGGGACCTGGAGGAAGCGTTTGCCTTCACGGAGCGCGTGTATGGCGAGGTGTTTGGAAGCGTGTGGGGGAAGTGCTGTTGCTGGTATTGTGAGGCGGCTGTGGGGGAGGGGGTGGACGGCGAGGCAGCGGGGAAGAGGTGGTGGTGGAGGGATAGGGGCAGGGGCAGGAGGGAGAGGGTTGTTAGGGTGAGGGTCGAGTTTTATAAAGAGGTGGAGAGGAGGAGGAGGGCGGGCGAGGCGGGGCTGGCGTGGGGGGGGTTGTGGGAGGCGGTGAGGAGGTGTTAGTGTTTTTGGGTTTTTTGGGGGTTGGGATTTGGGGTCGATTTTTGTTCTTGTTTTTTTAATTTTTTTATTCTTGTGTTGTTTTGTTTGGGATTGGGATTGGGATTGGGTGTTTTTATTATTCGTTTATTTGTTTATTGTAGATTATTCCTAACTAACTAATTTATTGGCCATTTAGCTAGCTACGTGCTTAGTTGTGTGATTGGAATTCAGATTCGTGATACAGTTTAGTTGCCCTATAAGGGTATGTACCTTTTATAAGGGTAACCGTGCCCTTATAGGGCGATCCGACTGTATCATTGCCTTGCCTTGCCTTGCCAATCCAAATCGCTACACGTACCTACCCACCCACACGCGGTAACTATGTAGTTCCACCACAGCTGCGGTTGCGGTAGTGGTGGCTTGGCGTTGCGTTTTTCCGGCTCCGCGATCATTACCCCTCGCGCGGCGTTGGCGTTGGTGACGGTGTGGGGGAGGGGGTGGGCCCGAGTAATTAATATTTTGGTTGGGCTGGGTGGTGGTGCGTTTTCTGGGTAGGGTAGAGTAGTACGGGGTGTTGACGCTCGGTCTGGGTTGGTGGCGGCGCGGAGGTTGCGGCTTACCCCGCGGGCCGGTGGTTACTCCCGCCGGTGTAGAGCTCCTCTGCCCACTGCGTCCCAATATTACTACTATTGGTTGGTACTAAGTGGGCAGTACCGCAGTACACAGCCGCGCCGCGCCGGGGTTACATGTACATACATACCAGAGTAAAGTGGCCGCTGTATGCACCGAGTGCTAACATACCAAGTATTACATAGATCTATACACACGGCCATGCAACGCGTGGGGAGTGAGGCGTGCGTCATGGCTGGTCACTCGGTGTGGTGGGATAGGGATAGGGTTGGGGTTGGGTCGGGGTTACTATTCTAAGTGGCAGGCTACCCGCGCCGGCCAGGGACGGGGACACACTGCCCTAGCTATGTAGGTAGGTACTTATCGTCTGTTCATGTATTTCTGTAGGCCCCGAATAGGCTATAACTAAGCCGTAGCGTTATAATCACGGCGGGAAAAAAATACTATGGTTTGGCTGGGGCTTGTAAATATTGTCGCAGCTGCCCGGGGCGCGGCGCTGGAGCTAGAACCCGTTAAAGTTATATGCCGTCTCACCCACTCACCTCACCTCGCCTCGCCCCGCTGGAGTAGTGAAAGCCGGGTCCTAAATCAAGTAACGAGTTCTATTACCCCCCCCCCCTCTCCCCGCGCCCCGTCAACACCAAGCAACAGCAACAAAAACAGAAACCGAAAAAAAAAAAGAAGAAAAAAAAAAGAAAGGCCCAAACCCAAACAAAAAGAAAAGAAAGAGAGAAACAGCAGTCACCACAACGTCATCTTCGTCTGCCGCCTCTTCTCCGCCTTCCGCTCCTCAATCTGCCGTTCCGGTGTTAGCACCCGTCACCCCCCCAGACAGACAGGAGCTTACCCATTTCTTCTTGCAGTCGCGGTACGCCCTACCCGCACGCCCATGTCAGCCCACCAGAACCGTAGACAGGGGGGGGGGGGGGTCACACTGGAAGTAGTCGTTACACATCTCCTTGTCGCCCGGGTTCCTGTGCATGCACTTGATTGACCGGTCCGCCGCCTCCTGGCAGGGGTCAAAGTACTGGCTTGACGCTTTACTGCACCCCTCTGTTAGCTACTACTGGCCCTCCTCGCATTGCCGCGGGGGGGGGGAGGGGGGACTTGTTGAATTTCTTGGTGACCTTGGGGTCGGTGGGGTCTTCGGTGTATTCTATGGGCATTGTGGAGTGGGTTGGGGGATTGTTGGGCGGCGGTGGCGGGGGTGGGATGAGGTGAAGGGGTGCCAGTAGAGTGGTGGGTGGGTGGGTGGGCCGGGTAACGGTGTGTGCCAAGACTGGGTCAATGATTATGGGGTAGGAATCGTGGGTTGGGGTTTCTTTTGGGGGGTGAGGTTGGGGGATGGGTGTTGGTGGCTTTATGATAGTTGCAGACTGGTCGATGTTCTTGTATATACGTGGAAAGACGGGCCCGGGCACGCAGGGGGCTTTACATAACGGGAGTGCACTGGTAGATAAGGGCCCCCTGCGCGCGAGCTACTATGTTGTGCTCCAATCCAGGGCCGAGAAAGTAACAGGCCCAAAGGAAAAGTACTATGCCAGCTACTGGCTTTTTGCAGGATAAAGATCCCGCTAGGCAGTTAGTATAACATTGCCTGTATGAGTGGTGATGAGAGGTTGGTAAACGTCTCCTGGGTCGTTAACGAAGACCCAGAGATAGTTTTGGCCTATATATAGATACATAGTCCGGACGGAACAGCCAACCTTTGTGTCCAAAGCTAGTCTCTCGAGCCGATTGGCGGCGTCTGTTATAGTAGGATATACAAGACTCGAATATGGGTATAGATAAGTATCAATTATAATGGCTGGAACATTTCCTTCCTTCTTTCTAGATAGGATATGGGGATATGACGGTCCTCCGAGGTTATAATCTGGTTGCAAGTTCAGATCGTAGGTTGTATTTTTAAAATATAGTATCCTTAGTGTAGCTCTCGATCATACCATAGTGACTATGCCTCGCTTCCCCCCGGACGGAATTCTCCTAAGGGCAGAAACGGCCACACGCGCGTGTAACAGATAAACAAAGCCAGGCCAAGCTTAGCCCATCCTCATAACATATAATCCAGCCAAGCCAACCCACCAAGCCGCGCTGGCGCCTAGCTAGAATGACTCGCTTTTCCCGCGGGACTAGACTATATAGCTAGTACTTGGTCAGTCTGTGATACCCCGGAGGGTCTGGGATAGGTCTCAGTGGAAGCTAGCAGCAGCCCATACAAAAGAATTGTTGATGAGGGCCTAGCCATGAATATTCGGAAAGCCTTCAAGTAACTGCGCAGGGCTGCACGCTGTGGCGAGGCGGCGAGCAGGTCTGCCATCTGTCTGGGTGGAGGGGCAGAAACTCTCCCGTGCATCGCTCCCTAGCTCCAGGGGCCGGCTGCATGTCCTAGGCTCTTACCCCAAGAGCCCCTATGGGCTATAACGGTTCCTTGCCACTAGCTGTACATGTGGCTAGCCTACCCATCTATTCTACCGAGATGGGTCTTTTTATGATGGTACTTCAATCCCCCGTACATCACCAACCTTTGAACGGAATCCATAAATCAACAAGGCTACGTACACTTCCTCCTCGAGGAGGAACTGGACGGATGAACCACAACATCAGATTTGGCTTGGACCCTTCATCACCAGTCCCAAACAAAGCCACAGGACTGCCCGACCTCACGGACCGAGTGCCCTGACCTGCGTTATGTAAATGTTTGTACCTCAGACACTGCGCCCCCCAAGGAGAGCTGGCTGCTATTGGTATACACATATGACCAATTGTTCATATGTCCATCAACCCCAGACCAGAGAACAGCACAAACACCTAAAAGCCAACATACAGCCTTTCTGTGTAGGCGGCGGCCCCGCCATCTTCTCCAGCAGACAACCCACCCTCTCTACACCCTCTGATCCTTGCATAACGTATCTCTACCCACCAATTCAACGCTCCACCGCTTGCAAATGATGGAAGCACTGCTCATCGCCATTACCGCCTCTCTCTTCCTGCTCATCCTCCTCCTGCTATTCTTTTTCGTCCTATTGTCTACCACGCTCACGCGGCTACCGTGGCAGCTGGCTTATCGAGCCCGCCCCGCCACCAGCGTACTATGTTGATTGGCCTGGGTGTAGGAAGGGGCGCTGCAGGGTCGATACAACTTCGTTAGCTGTTTGATGCGGCGACTATATATATATAATGGCGCTGTTCAATCCTCGGATGACGCATACACATTAATCACATTGGTTGATAAGGAAAGGGGCCGGCTTTATTCTTACACGGTTTTAAGTTTGGGTGCTACCAGAGGCCTTCTAATCTATTATTATTACATACGTCTGCTTCGGATGGTTTCTTTCACAAATACATTTTATAGATATAACTCCCGATGTTATGGGGGCCCTGGAGTTATATATGATAGGATCTTGGCGGCGGTTTCATTGTGATAGGCTGATGGTCAGGACATGTTACCCCCCTCCCCCCCTCCCCCCCGGGGGGACCTATATACTAGGCTATATAATACATCATGCCAAGCTAACCGGGATCTCTAGATTCATATCAAAACACATAAGACGGCCTCATCACACCTCCGCAGCCGGTAACTATACCGAATCACAGCCCATCACTCTCACCAACCCATCATAAACAAATAACTAATCACGTAACCAACCACCAACGCACTTACAACAAAAAAAAAAAACGATTCAAAATATTATTACAAAACGCACAAAAAGAGAAAAGAAAAAAAGACTACAAAAAGGAAAGATAGAGAAAAAAGGTTTTCAGTATACATAACGCACGTATTAATTATGTATCATCTTAGTACAAAGACCTTTTATAAAGTACGGAAACACACGGAACCCTACTCTTTTAATCCTATGTGAACCGTCTAAATCCGATTTCCTCTCTTCATGTTTTGGATGATAGGCCGAAAAAAAGAGCAAACCTTTCCCCAGTTTATGGTACTTTATAATAAGAGACATTATTACATGCATAACCAGCCAGGTCCAGTAATTCTAACCCACCAGAAAACATACAGAGAAACGAAAAATAAAGGGGGAGGGGGGGGGGGATTTGAGAGAAGCAGAAATCCAAAGCACCAAAGAACCAACGGATGACACGAGATATAAAAAGCGGGAGAAAAGGATGAAGAGGAGGGAAAAAAGGATGGAATAATAAACAAAGGAAAACAGTGCTAAACTGTATAGAGTACCATAAGTAGAGTCCCACGACAGCAACAAATTCGCCCAGTTCGAACGCTAACTACAGCTACATCAATCGCTCTTACAAAAACTCGCCAAAATGCAAGACAAAAAGGAAAGAAATCTACAGCCATATAGCACGCCCATAACAGAGGCGAAATAAAAACCCGTGAAATAAGCCAGTAATGCAGTAATAACAGTCCATAGTCCAGGCTCTTACCATCAACTTTTCACCCATGCCTTCCCCTTAGAGTATCATCGTCGTCACTATCCACTATTTCTCCATCTACCTCCCCTGGCCCCGTGAACTCTGAAACCTCTTCAATGTCTCCTTCCTCCTCTTCCTCCTCCTCCTCTTCCTCAATGATACCCCCTCTGTTTCTTTTCCGCTCCTGCCTAGAACCCGCTGAATTTCCGTCCCTCTTCGCCGATAAACTTGTCAGCATAGGCCCCTTGAATGGACTCTTCTTCCTTCTTGCAAATGTTACACCATTTGTCAATACTGCTGCCTCATTATATCCCGTTGCCGTTGACCTGACAAGTCGTACGTGCGAAGGAAATGTGGATGATGTAGGCGTTGACGGGAGAACTTTAATGGAGTTTCTAGGCGAGCGTGGTGACTTTAGGTTAATACTATTCAGTGAGGCCGATGACGTTGAAGAGGCCTTCGAGTGGGTCTTATTGTGGAAAGAACGGATCGAGGATACCGAAGACGATGTCGAAGTTCTCCCGCCGAGTCCGCGTCCGGAAGAGCGTCGATATGGGTTGGGTGTCAGTTGCGGCGAAAGAGAATTCCTCTTGGGCGGCGGGGTGCTACGGTGGGCGGCGGGGTATAGGACATTTCCCCGAGAATTTCTTCGTGCGCCGTTACTTGTACGTGAGCCCGATTGTTGCTGTTGGTAGAGTTGATTACCTTGCGAGCTCGCTGGTTTCTGTGCCGCCTGGTTCTTGGAATTTGGGGATGTGGCGCGCTTTGCGGAGTCAAGAAACCAGTGTTTTATTGACGCGAGTTGCGTCATTAAGGCGTGTTTCCGATTCGGTCGTCCCTTACCGCTGGAACTACTCACATCCAGGTGTAAGTCTGGCGAAGACATCACTTGTCGATCATGCTGCGGGGGTTTCAAATACGGTCCATAATCCCTATCCTTCTCTATCGGCGGCGGCGGCGTGGGCGACGGTGGAGTCTGCACCCTCGGTGACTTTGTAAAATTACGTTCGGGTAGAATGATTACAGCTAAAGCAACGTAAGCTCGCGAAAAGGCAGCTACGGACGGGTCCGGGTTGGGCGGGAAGATTGAACGAACACCCATAGTAGTTAACAGGAACAAACTCACGGTTCGCTGTATTCCTAGAATCGCTCCTCACTCGGTATTCGGCCTCCTCTACCGGTGGAGGCAACAACGATGGATCAAGGTTCGAGGCCGCGCTTATTCGTCTACTTTCTATTTTGCGCTTCTGTCGCCGTCTCTCTTTACGCTCTTCTTTCTCGATCAGCAATGCCCACCATCCAGCTAGAGAATCGCATTTCTTCGCAAGGACATGCTCTATAACTTGGTCAATATCAACACCAGCGGCTTTCATCCTGTGCAATGTATCTTTTTCTAATTTACTAGAGAACGGCGCAGGTTGCTGCACCGCCAATATAGACTTCTGCACAGGCGCATATTCGGCTAGAAAGGGGTGGGAAAGGATTTCATCAAGGGTTGGTCTTAGACTCGGTTTTTTGGCCAGACAACTCTTCAACATGGACACCGAATCTATAAACCGGTTAGCCAACTACCAACTCACCCTTACGTAGACTTCATAGGCTGTACCTTCCGTTAGGTCATCCGGATATCGCGGTTCATCGTTCAGTATCTTACGTCGAGTATCTTCTTCCATATCCTCATCGAACGGCAGCTCTCCAACTAACAAAGCGTACAGGATGACTCCCAGAGACCAAACATCCACAGCTGAGGGTAAATTAGAATACTTGTCACGGTAGTGTTTAAAAGGAGGGAAAGAGGGGCGGAGGCGGGGAACAATCGGGGCCGTGGGAGAAACAGGGGGATCCTGATTGGAATCGGAGGAAAGCAACGTTGAGAATAAAGAGCGGAACCATCCCGTACCGTAGGCAATGTATTTTTCTCCCTTTATCATTTCCGGGGCTGAGTAGCATACCGTCCCACAGAATGTCTGGAGTAGCTTATTGCGCTCGTATTCACGAGTGAAACCAAAATCGCAAAGTTTTACCTGAGCCCCAGTTAACAAAAATAGTCAATCATTTCCCCTACTAAATCCCTACATTCTCATGCTTGTCTAGCAAGATGTTTTCCAGTTTCAAGTCCCTATGAACGCAGTTGTTCATGTGCACGTACGCTACAGCACCAACTAACTGTGCAAAGATGCGTTTCGTTTTGTCGACCGTTAAGCGCCCATTTTGAATGAGGTAGTTGTAGAGCTCGTCACCTATCCTCCCGAGCTCAACCAATCAACATTCTAGTCCCGGACCAGTTCCCAATATTGGTGGGCGGAGGTTCTCACCAGGGCAATACTCCAATACCAGCCAGACCAGACTTTCAGTCACGATGACCTCATATAACCTTGCGATATGCGGATGCACCAGTTGGCGGTGGTGGTGTATTTCCCTCGCCAAATTCGCGTCGTCCTTCTGAGCCGACTTCAACACAACCTACAATCCCAAACCCATCAACATCAACGGCTCCAGAACCCGGGCTTGATCACTCCACCGAATGTTCTAATCCTTCAATCCCCAGGACTATGTCTTCAATTCTTCGTCACTTCCCAAAACTCGCGCAACCCGTAGAAGCTGGATCAGAGATAAATGAGGAGGATTAAAAGTGGTATATACCTTGGACCCATTAGTGAGTTTATGCGTAGCCAGATACACCTTCCCAAACGACCCCTTTCCGATCAAGCGTCCGATCGAATAGTTCCCGACGGTCCGCAGCTCTTTTGACGAGAACTCTCTAAATTCGAGCACCCATCCGTTAGCCCCAAGCTTTCCCTCACATCCGCCCACATCCCGTAGATCCGCACCAGCCACCCAGCTTGCTACTTGCGACCGGACCCAGAGTACAGGGACGAGATGACATACTCTAATAGTTCATTGTACGAGTTTACAAGCTAAGGCCATCACAAAAAGTATCAGCAATCAACCGGTAGTGTGAATGTCGCGGGAAGTTGTAAGTGGCAGTTTGTATCGTACCTTCGCCCTTTGCTTCTGCAATTCCGCCTTTGTTTTTGGGGGCATGGCGCCCTACAGTTGATGGGGAAATAACCTCGCTTGAGGATATCCCCAAGTTCGTTTCACCGGAAAGTTTCTATGGTTGGTTCCCGTCGCCCTGTGGTGTTTGTGCTGGTTTTTGTGTTGTTTTTTTTTTTTTTTTTTTTTGGCGTACGGAGTGTGTCGGATAAACAATGTGGAACGGGTCTGCTTCCTGGGTGTGTTGAAAGAAGAATCTCCTGACTTAAACGGCCGCGGGTCTTGCTTGCTGCTTGGGGCGAACAGGGGGTTGCAGTTGCAGAATGCAGTTGACCAAAATAAGAACAATAATAAAAACAAAAAAAAAGAAGAGCCGAAACTTCGGATTAGAGTAGAATACTCGGTTTTTTAAATTTTTTTTTTTTTAAAAAAGAATAGTTTCCGAGTATTTATAGGGGGGAAACTGAGTACGCAAGAGAGAAAAGAGGAGAAAGAGGAGTTAACACAAGTTGTTTATGAAGAAGAACCAATGTCCAGCTTGCCCCTCCCCTGTAACTACCTGCTCTCTCAGTAAAGCTCCCAGCCCAGTATGCCTTATTGGATGTCGTTGGCCAGAAATAAACCCAGGTAGACGGGGATAATTTCCAGAAAGGGGGGAGGGAAGTGAGTGTGTAGCGGTGACAGTGAAGGTGGAGGAGGAGGAGTGACGGCGGCGGCGGGGGTGGTGGGCGTGTGTCTCTGCGGATGTGTGGTGATGATGCAGAGGCAGAGGAATGGGGAATTAAATGCAGGTAGGCATGGGAAGGGTGGGCTAGCTAGTTCATATGCAGGATTGGATGGATTGGAAAAAAATTAAACGTATGAATTCAAATGTAAATCCCCCAAAGCGAAAGAGAAGAAGAAATTTAGAGATGCAACGTTGCTCTTGTCACCCCGACCTAGAAGTAGTAGTAAATGTAGGGAAGAGAGGAAAAGGAAAGGAAAGAGAAGGGTGGATCGAAGCATGTAGGCAAGCTGTTGTTCAACTCTACAACTGTTTCACTACCAGGGGCTGGTTGACATCCCACAGTGAGGATCTCCAGCTCAAACAAAAAAGAAAGAATGCGATTGTAAAGAACATCCGCCACTCACACATCACCACGGGGTTATGGCCAACGAATCGGCAAGTCCATCGTGTTAATTGATCCCGTTGTGAATACAATGTTACAGTTACATACTAACGCACGTCGCTGTCATGTCCGTTCCATTGCGATCATGACGGGTTCAGATGAGCAAAAAAATTGGTGTGCTGTAATGAACGAACGGTCTACTTGTGGGTACATACATGTACTTAGCGTTTGTATCTACTAATCTACTACTAATGCACTACGTCAAGTACTTACTATTGCTACTATTTAATAGGAACTTTTTGTACCACAGCTTAGTACAACAGCTCTCTAGACAACCCTTGTTCTCCTTGTGGACCTCCATTCAACCACAGCCACAACCACAACCACAACCACAACCATCTACCATTCCGTTTATCAACAGCAGCAACGCATACATCTTCACAGAGTTGGTCTTGTATAACTGATAATCGCATTCTATAAGTTCTATCCTACACAGATGCATCTATAATCACCTCAACCTTAATATAATCTCAACCTCAACTTCATCTCTCCCAACTACCGATCAGGGTCAACGCAGGTACACCCTCACATACGTGTAAAGCAGGGCTTGCCCTGTCTAAGCCACATGTGTCTTTCTCCTCACGCCTGCTCCCTTGGAAGATTGGAAGATTCTCCTTCCCCCCCCCCCCCCCCCATCTGCATGTATGCTCTTGCAGGCGGACAAGGGGCAGAATCAGATCAGATAGATATGTCAATGTCATCGCTTAACATAGATTATTTTGTACATTACGATTAGACCCCCGCCGCCGCCACCATCACCCCTCCATTATCTGATTACGCCCAGTGCTGCACCTCATACCGCACTCCGTAACCATAAATCCAACAAAAGAAGATGATTTCTTCGCCCAATGCAACAAACAACGACGACTTGCGATCGATATCTAACCGCGGGGTGGCTGTAAAATAAAAAGGAAATGCCGAAAAACGAAAAACGAGATATAAAAGTGGAAAAAGATGAGAAGCCCAGATGATGTCCCGCTCAAAATCACCTACAAACCCACCAATGTAATAACAATTGCAACAGCGCGCACAAACTACCCCACCCAAACTGCAATATTCAGTTGAAGGGCGGAAGAAAGGAAAATCTCGAGTGGAACATAACAAAATGATATAAAAAGAACAGACACATGAAAATGCTCGATCCCTTGCTTTCGCCAAACAAACCAACATACAGCCGTCCATGCTGCCTCTGCAGAGTACATAAAATAATATAACGTTGAAGAAAAAGAAGAGAAGAGGGGAAAAACAAAAGATAATCGCAATTATACCAAGTAATGAATTTGAGGCATATCGGAAAGTGCCACCGACATCATGATTTTTTTTTCCCTGTCCCAGTTATACGCCCATGAATGCAATGGTTGATGCATGCTCCCACCCCCTTTCCCCGTGATTTTTTGGTCTAAGAAACGAAAAACGAAAATAAAAGAGGGTGTAACAACAATTGCAAGAAAAAAAAAAGAATGTAGAAGAAAACTTGGATATTATGTAACCTTTACTCGTGCATTAATTAAATGGTCGGATATCGTGTAGCAAAATGCTTATTAAAAGGAAACCCGACCCTTTAATTAACGACTGAGTACTTCCTGGAATTTACTTGGAATCACTAGGTCCGGAAGCTGACCCAAAGTTCAAAATACCCTTCAACCCAGTCTCTCTCTTCTTCTTCCATCCCTCCTTCTTCTCCTGACGCTTTTTCTCAAGGGCCTCCCAACCACTGTCATCATCTTCATCATCTGAAGCGGACCCAGCATTCTTTAGGTGTGATGGGCCAGCTCCCTTCTTGCCCATGTCCTGACTAATACCGGGGATCAAAGAAGATGTCCGTGAACCAGCTTGGGGGCCGCCGGCGGGAGTCATATATGAAACAGGTCTGTAGCGGGAAGGAAGCCCCACAGTGCTTCGTTCTGACGGAGCAATTGAAGGGGTATATCCTCCTGGAGGCATAAGTCCACCACCAGGCATGAGGCCACCACCACCACCTCTCTGGCTCGGAGCAATCGAAGGAGCATAACCAGGCCCTTGGAACATTGGAAGTGGTTCCATCATACTCATGGTTCGTTGATGTGGTGGCGGCATAGCAGGGAAACCACTGGTATTGGCGTTGGCCATGCTCATTGGTCTCTGGCCTATTACAGGCGGGCTAAGCATTGGTTGGGCTTGCTGTCCAGGGTTCTGCATCTGCATCTGCATCTGCATCCATTGCATTTGCATTTGCATCATCTGCTGCATCTGGTTTGCCATCTGCATTTGCATTGGGTCTGTTCCCTGGGCCGGTAGGGGCATCTGCATGGGAGGCATACCGGGCATACCGGGCATACCGGGCATACCCATAGTTGGGCCCAATCTAGGGCTCATGTTACCAGGCATCGGCTGTCCCATACCCATTCCGTTACCATATTGGCCTGCTTGCGCCCCACCTCCAAGGCCAAGCATACCACCACCTAGAGATTGATGTCTATCAAATGGATCCGCGGTAAAAGGATCCTTTTGTGGGATGAACTGTTGCTGGCTGCCGCCTTTCCTCGCCGCCTTCATCTCCTCTGTCCTCATGATTTCACCGATCAATCCACCAGGTTGACGACGTACTGGCATATCACCACCATAAACGGACCCACCAGCAATTGATCTCTGATCGCTACCAACACCAAAAGCAAGTGACATCCTGCTAGTTGGGTTGATAATACTAGCACCCAGATTGTATGGGTCGGCAGGCAGGTTCCTTGCAAACGGTGGCAGTCTCGAATCCTGAATCATTGCTGACTGTCTGAGATTTGGCTGAGAGCTTGCGTTCGAAAGCCGGGTTGGCGGTCTAGTTCGGTTGGGAAATCCGTGGGCCATCAATATCCCCAGCGGGATCTCCTCATCCTCTTCTTCGGAGCTTCTCCCGCTGGACCCTGGCCCAGACAAGCTCAACTGGGGCATTGAGTTGTTCATTGGTAGCGGCAAAGCGGATGCACTAATCGATCCCCTAGCGTTATATGGCTGCTCCATGGGCTGTGAACCAGTGATTTTCATCATTTGTTGTCTGTATACGGACAAGTGTGCCTCCTGTTTCTGTCGCTGCTTCAATGCTTCCTTGTGTTTTTCCGTCTCTGACTCTTCTTCAGATTCCGAATCGGATTCATTGTCGCTTTCAGTGAACGACTTGCCAGAGAGCCTTCGCTGATTATCCTGCTCCTGTCTGTACCTTTCGAACTGAGCAGGAGTCATCACCTTATTCGGTGGGTTGGTAGGCTTGGCCTGCTCCAAGTTCTCGTACCTAGCCGCCAAACTTGCAGAGGCAGAAATGGATTCATCGAAATCCATATCATCTCCATCCGTCAACTGAATAGGCTTCAATACGGGCGCTGAGGCTGGGGATTTGGCCTTAGGTCCGTTATCTTGTAAGTGATAGATAGGTTCTGTATTAACTCGCGACATTGCCGGACTTGTGCCTCTGGTGTCGTGGTGAGAACTTCCGGAGGAGCTGTTCCCAGGGTAGCTATTGACCGACGAGGAACCAGAAGCTACAGACTCTTCCCAACCACTATCTCTACCCTTCATTCTATCCGAAAG
This sequence comes from Morchella sp. 2018-W45, assembly GCA_024713785.1. Lineage (NCBI taxonomy): Eukaryota > Fungi > Ascomycota > Pezizomycetes > Pezizales > Morchellaceae > Morchella > Morchella sp. 2018-W45. The sequence continues at coordinate 480,721 of JAMGYZ010000021.1, forward strand.
CCCTTTCGCATTACCTCCGATTTGTAGGGATGATGGTAGCGACGATTGTGCTTGAGACCGTCGATCAGCCTGCTGTTTCTGTTGCACGTTATTCTTATTGGACGTAGGCTCATCATCATCAGGATATGACGGTCGTCGCATGTTTGCATTCCGCTTCACACCAAGAGAGTCTGAACTATCACCTCTCTGCGCCTGTTGGCGACCTGGCTTCACCTGTCTAGTAGGAGCACTCAAAGAATCGGAATGGGAATGAGAGGGGTTTGGTTGAATGTTCTGTCCTGGAGTCAGATTGCGCGAGTTTCGTGGGGAATTGCTGGTTTTCGCCGCAGGCATTGTGGGGGGTGGTGGTAAGTCTTCCGCGCCTCCTGTTCCCCAACCGTAGGGCGACTCGCTCGTGGCTGGTCTGTCTCCGTCCATATGTGTTGGACTGGCATAAATGTTGCTATACGCTGCGTATGAGAATCTTTGGTTTGTGGGGGACGTTCCTATCGGATCATACGTTTTAGGAGGAGGAACCGGAGAGATATCGTTGTGGTTGTCGCTCTAGAAAGTTCTGTGTTAGATATACCCATATACAAAGTTACGTTGCCGTTCAGGGATGTGGGATTACAGTATTAATAATCCTTGTCGAGGCCAATTTCGGTGCCGTGTGTGGTATTGCCCCGATCCCTCCACCCGTCGCTGGGGGTACGCCGCTACCCTTCGATGCAGAAAACGAAAACATATCTTCGCCAAAAAGGGAGCCTGTGTCCAGGGTGGTTTCAAGTTTGGGGGGTGTCGAAGTCATGTTGTCTCTTCGTGGCGATGCGGGTCCGTAGATACCACCACCAGAACGTTTTTGGGTAGAAGAACCTGTGGAAGAAGTGGTAGTAACGTTTGATTTAGTAGATTTTGCCGCGCTGTTGTGAGTATAAGCACCTGCGTGGTGGTCGTCGGCGGATGCGGGTGTCCGTGGGGCGTCCGCAGAGGAAGGTAATGTTGAACTCGAACTCAGGCGATTTGTGGAGCCAGTAGAAGCATAATCGGTGTTCGAGTATCCAGATCCGCTGGTGTTTCCACTGCCTCTGCCCGACTTTAGCATGGCTCTCGCAAAACCCAGCCAGCGGGGACGTGAGGGTTCATACCGGTTTTGACGTTTTGGGGGCCCACCGTATCCTCCTCCCCCGTAATTAGAGGGCTTTGTAGTAGTAGTGTTGGTATTATTACTATGGTGGTCGTGATGTTCCTGCTGCTCAGGTGCTGATAATTGAACCTGGACTCCCTGGTTGGCGGGTTCGTAGCCAGCTTCCAACGCGTTTCCAGCGGATTTTCGTCGTGAAAACTTGGGGAATTTGATAGGCATGAAACCGTTGGGGTCTTTTTGAAGATCACTGGAAAGAGAGGAGGGTGTATGTAGTTTGAGAGGGTTGGGTGCTGTGCGTCTTTTACAGCCCCTGGGTGGCTTGTTGCCAAAAAGGAATAGCGAGAGGAAAGGAGGGCAGGTAGATATCAGCTAGTGTGTTGTTGATAATAGATCCTATTCGTGAACGATCGTGGCGTAGCAATAAAAATATAACTGGTGCGTCGGATAATATGGGGGCTGCAGGCAGGATCAAGGGAAAGCCGAGGGGCCGCTTTAAGATGTGCAGGGCGTCAAGTAAACAGGTACGGAAGGCAAGATTGGACGGAGGATGAAGGGGGCCCGTGAATGAGCAATCTTCCGTGCCACACCAAAGGAGACGAGAAGTAAGATAGCGAGAGTGTGGGAGAGTGATGAAGGAGAGGAAGAAGAGGATACTACGGCGAGAGTGAGAAGATGGACAGGAGGACGAGAACTAAAGTGAAGGTATGCAAAGACGCATCCGCAGAACTCTCAATGTCTGTGCTAGGTGTTGAATCACTGTGTTCTGTTCTGTTCAGGAGAGCCTGGAGAGACGTTCACGTTCAGCTTGGTGTCAGCGCAAGACAGCGGCGGTTACACAAGTGAAGAGTGTAAAAGAGAATGTGGAGCGAGCAGTGAGACGGCAGACAGGGAATAATTTATGGAGATCAGAACAGAGGAAGATGAGCTGTGGATATGCCCTTCTTTTTCTTTTACTTCAATGGCTTTTCAAACTAGACTTGCGCTTGCAGGGAAAGATATGTACTCTAAAGTACTCTGCTCTCACACTCTGCAGTAGCCCAGCTGTGCTGCTGTCTGAGGTGAGGTTGTCGTGATGCCGCAAAGAAGAAACACAGCCAAAGAGGGAAGGAAAGCAGGACACGAAGCAGAATGGGAATCGGGCAGAGTTTTCTTTGGGAAATATCCACACGGAAATCTCCCAAACGTGAAAAGCAGAGCAGAGTGACTTACATACGAGTTCTCTACTTGCTGCTGCCCAGCCAAAAATAACACCCGACACCGGCCAGGATCGTCAACAACGACAAACCCGAACCACTTGACCGCCTGAGATACAGTATGTAGGTGAAAAAGGTCCACGACGATCTCAAACGTGGGGAGGGTGTGCAGCAACCTTCTCGACTGGGTGATACTTTGTGTTGGCGTGACGTCGCTCAGCAGAAAAAGGAACTCAAACGATAGGAGTAGACAGGCAATAGATGTTGTTCTTCTCTAGGCCTCCGAGGCACACTTCACTTAACTTCTTCCTACTGCGTCTGGAGAATAGTATTTAACGGCAGGCTGCAAACTTCAAGAGAAGGCGGAGAGCTACGTGACCGGATTCTTACACTGCACTTGGGGTATTGTATCTCACCTCGTGCCACCGGTACAGTCATTCACTGAAGGGCAAAAATAAACCCAAAGAAAGAAATCGAGTCACGAAGGTACTGAGAGGAAGACGGTGAACACAGCAAACGGATTAAAGGCAAAGCAGCGATTGTAAACACGAGAATATCAACAAGCAGCACTTGAAGGTGAGGGGTGTGTAGTAGCGGTTGAAGTGGGTTCACTAGCGCCGTGGATGATAGTTTAAGGGTATGAGAGGATCCTTCCTATCGATACTAGCCCAGTACCTAGAACCTACAAGGTGATGACAACCAGATATAACCATATTGTGGTGAATCAAGAAAGGTGCGAAAACCAGACGAGATGGAATACGCCGACGGACAGATGAGGGGGTCAAGCCACTAGACCGCCTGGGAAAGTAGAGCCAAAATAGCCAAAGGGACGAGATTCTAATGTTCATCGTTGTTGTCAGGGCTTCGGAAGAAGGTGGAAGGAATACCATAAACTATGTAATATCCCTCAATAAGGTTTTTTATTACTAGATACCGGCGGCAGGAATTAAGTACATACTCTACATAAAGTACGAGTCCTTTTGTAATTTTGGCCGATGCATCTGTAATTAATGTGTTGTCTGTTTATAAAAGGTTAAATCGGTCGTGGTGCTTCTTTACAATACTCTGCCCGGCGCCGGGGATACCACCACCACTACAGACGGAGTTAGCTAGTAGAGCTAGAGTAGTAAGTTCACGAGAGAGAGAAAAAAGGACATCAAAAAAGCAATACCGGCTCTTGATCCTCGACTATCGAGACATCGCGCAAAAAGATCCCGTCCCTTCTTTTTGTCCAGTCCTCGGTAGCATCCTAGCCAGTCGTCTCGCACATGCCCCTGGACCCTGAATTGAGTTCTGCCTGGCCCCCCAATTCGCCATTCCACGCCACGCAGAGCAGCACAGACAGAGCGGCCTACTTGGGAAACCATATCTAGGTTGTTGTTGTTTCCGGGCTTTTGTCACCTCCTGTCAAGCCAGACTAGTAGGTACATGTGCCTCCTGCTCGAAATGCCTGCCGAGAATATAGATCTGCTTCTAAAAAGGTTGTCAAAAATCTTTTCAGCACCCCCCGGCCCCAATTCCCCCCCTTTCTTTCATAGTTCGCCTATTCTACTACACCCCTCTCGCTTCAGAGTGTCAAGGTTACCATGTATTTATAGCTACAGATACATTCACTCTTTCAAAAGAAGACAGCTACCCGGATCCGGGCTCTCACCTCTTGTGCCAGTTTCCCGGGATTTTTTCCATTCTATGTGATCACTCTACTTAGAGTAGATTAGAGTACGGCGTATGTGCATTGTGTAAGTCCTAACTGACTTCTGATCCTTTATCGGCATTTGGCCGAGACCTTTTTTATTCCAGGTCCTTCCCGCTTCTGGTAAGACGCAGCCAATCGGAACTCGTAACGAGCGCCCATGACGGAGCCAATCCTATCCGTGCGCGCATGGTTGTGGCTCGGCCGCGAGGCGAAAACACCAATTTATGGTCCCTTTTTGACAGCACCTCTTCAACCCCCCCCCCCCTCACTTCCACTGCACGTGGCAGTCAACATACGTCGCGTCAAACGGATAAACACCGCAAAATAAGATTCATTTTTCGAAATCTACCTGGTCGTACTGAGTTAAACGGTTGCTCGTTAATTAATCTATGGATGCGATGGGACGCATGCATGACCTCATGCATAATTTCATGAGCTATCACTCGCACAGCTATCATTTCTCCTCAGCTAGGTCGACCCATGAAGGCTTATCCTAGAGTCACCTGTTGAAACAAGAACTTACAGATACTTTGCAGCCAAGTCTCAGGAGACATTTCCAGCAATAGGCCAGTCTTGCGGCTATGGAGCCGGAATAGTAATCAGTGGCACGGGATTTCTTGCCCGGCGCCGAGAATAGAGCGTTGCGTTCACAACAGAGCAGAATACGATCATGCATCTCAAAGAGACTCCCACATGCCATCCATTAGCCTAGGCGTCCGCCTGAGCCCTTGGATATTTGCTTAGAGATCCGGCGTGGAAACCGTATCGAGTGATAATTCATGACTGATTCTGCCAAGACTGGCGATTAAACAACTTCAGATACTGCACAAAGGTAATCATGTAAAAATTGGCGAGGCGGCGCTTTTGATTAGAAAAAAACGCAACTTTCTTCAAGAACCGAGCGAAAAAAAAAAAAAAGGAGGGAACCTTTGGTTTAGTACCTCTATACGACGGATGCAGGATAAACCTTAAATTTGCCGCGTGCATGATAATGGGCGGGATCCTGTCATGAATACCAGACATACGCATTGGCGCAGTCGGTTCAACCTCATGCGTCGCGATTAAACGTTAACCACAGGATGTTTGCTTCGAAGAATGACATCCATCTCAAGTTGACAGTGTCAATCAATGCATTATGCTAGGTCCTGGATTATTGGTTTGTTAGTCATACTATCACGAGTGCCATGTGTTGGATACCCGCAGTCGGCAAAAGATGATTGGTTGAAACTTTTGCCAGTGAACCTTTCACGCCATGCAAAGTCACGTGAAAGTCTCCTCAAGCGGGAGAAAAACAACTCCTATGTACTTGCCTCGAGAATAAGTTTCTGCCACCACTTCTGTCTTGCAACAGCGTTTTCTCACACAAACTTGGCGGAAACTTATTCTCGCCGCAGGTACTTTACCTATAATCATTAAGCCATTAGTGTCAGACAGCCAACTCAATATGCACGTCAGAAGAACCCTGCTCATGAAAAATAAGAGAGCTCGAGGGGGAAAAAAAAAGAGAGGGGGTGGGTCCCACCTACAGTAATCGTGGCAGTAGTAGAGTTCACAGCATAGTATCTATGGTTGTGTAGTGTTTTGTACCAGCCAAGTAATTAGGCCCATGGATCTTGGTATCATCATGTCAGTGGTGGCGCCTCAGTTCTATGCAGATGGCCGGGTATATCGCTAGGTTCTGCCCATTAGAGACCAATAGATATCGTTTGATAAGCTGAATGTGGGGTGGTAGGGAATGGCGATGTAGAAGTAAAACGTTGGTGGTTATTGTACTAATGCGAAATCGAGGTGTTGAATCCTTCGGATTCCTTCCTGTGTTTTTACGTACCGTGATGTATACGTCACGTCGTTGTAAAAAGAAGCAAATACACATAGTTAGCCTCATGCCTATCAGTATAGGATCAGCTTTCTGCCCAATTATTACACTATTTATTAGACGGATACTCGGAAAAAATTGAATGATTTACACCAAGGCTCATATATATTTTATTTACTCTGGCTCGTGCGTCAACCAGTCATATCTCTTAACTTTAGATGAGCAGTGATCCAGGCTACCTACCAAGCGTCTGACATTACGGGGGTTTGAAAACGATCAATTGACAATTCAACAACCCGCCGATTTCAATGCACGTGTTCTGCTACCACTGGTGGGGGCCTATGCCCTGTTGGAGTTTAGATCTCGGAGGGGCAGGCCCAAGACCAAGGATCTTTGAGTCTAGAGGACGATCAATGACTTACCTAGCATCGAAATCCTTTCCATGAGTCTAACTAGAACTCACATCTTTTTATACCTAGTCTTGCCGAGCATAATTTTTAATTTTGTCGTCCTATGAAGCAAACCCAGAGAATGGAAATCTGATAAATACTCAGTCTCCCTGTGGGGTGAACTCACTGAGTACGTATACCAAGACTTGCAAGCTTGGGATCCTCCACCACGCATAAATTGGCCGCCAAACCTGCAGCCAAGGAATAGATATATGTACGCGGAGCTCGGTTGACATTAGCGAAATCACTCTATAGTGAAACGGGGTAAAGGGAACCGGAATCTTCTCGCCAGGAGGGATGCTAGTCCAAAGGTCACCAATTATTAGTACCGCCTTTAGCAAGGACCGCGCGGCAGGCAGAAGAAACATTGACGCATGGCAAGGCAATTGTCAACGAAAGTTATATCCAAATTTGCGAACGGGCTAGATAAATTCCCACAGTTTAAAACCCATGACAAAATAATAATGCTCAATGCTAGGATCAGTCTTCTGTACTGGCAGGCACGGAGTAACTCTTAAACTTCTCGATCGTCGGTTATGCAGGTAATTCAGCCGTTTAAAGTCTACGCTTTGAGCGAATCGAAGGGTCAAGAGTGGGGGGGCATTCTAGCCAAGGCACGTCTTCTTTTTCTTTTTGTCAATTTACGTGGCTCTCCTCGTGATGAAATGGCTACTAGGTGATGATTTGCTAACTGCTAGAGACTTATTTGTATAGATTTAAGTACCCCCACCCCCCCCGGGATTCTATAAACTAGTATGCCTGGGTCATAAAAAATCACTCATGAGAGCTCCAGTACATGATGATTGTGGTCGCAGGTCTTCGAGAGGGGCCTATACAGGTCTACACTACGTATACTACTACTTCACATGTGAAAGCTGTAAGGAGAGATATATTTATCATCGTATCTATCGATTATTATAAAGGAATCTAAAAGTGAGTAAGCCCCCGGCCAGAATGTCTACCGAATTTCCAATTCTCTCCAATTAAACATATAAGGCGTGGGGGCTAATAGAAAGGAATTTAACTAGACCGGGTTGAGGAGTGTATTCGAGGTAAACCTAGAAGGCTCCTTGGGCTTCTTTTTGCCCAGTCAAGACCTTTTCGAAAGTCTATACTCGCTCGGGTTGTAACTCATAGCGAGTCTAAAAGAAAAATAACTCTCAGGCTACCTGACACGTTACTTATCTCTACAATGTGTGATAATTCATCATTGATTCATCCCATAGGTGTCAAAAATTCCTCCGGTAAAAAGGCAAACACCCGTCTAACCGCCGGATCTGGTGTTAGATAAGATCGTCTCAAACTGGATGCAGTAATGGCAGACCGTTGAATAACAAGCAGATTATCAGGCCTCAACTGCTAGGCTATCGCTCTGCCCGCTCTGTCTTTTCGGCCGGTTTAGCGTACTAAGCTACTGACTGTTTGGCCTGACAAAACATAAAGTAATAATGGGTCATGGCTACCAAGCTAGTCCACATCGTACTTAGTCTCTTCCCCGGACTTTTGTTCCCCGTATTTACAGAATCAATGCCATATATGCATGAGACTATTAGCTACTGCCTTCAGCAGTACGTGCAGAACACGATCATCGTCTATCACTCGACCGTTCCTTCGTCCACCCTCCCACCACCCTTCTCCCCTACAACCTAGACTCAAATATCCCACATAGGCCCTAATCCGCTACATAATCCCACCAACCCGCCTTTCCCCGCTTCCGCAGCCCCGTTTAACCCCCCGTTTCTCCGCAGACTAAGCCTGCATGCAATTAACTCAATGGTTATAGCGCAGCTTAGACCTCTCTCTCTTCCTCCCGAGCTTAATTGCAAGACTCAGGGGCTGGAAGTTTATTCATACTTCATTAAATAAGTACCAGAGGAATTGGGGAAGTGGGGTAAAGTAAAAGTAGGGTCGTGGGATATAGTGCATGTTGCATGTTGATGATAGACTTGTAGACCTGTAGCTGCCCAGGATCGTTCTTTGAGGGGGCGCCGTAAATAAAAAGACGGGTAATATTATAGTCCTCTACCTACTCTACGAGCTTGCCTAATTGAGTTCTCGCCGTTGAGTTATGTATTAGGCTGAGTTGTCGGGCACGCGCTATATCACTAGGTAGGAGCACAACTACGTATAGATGTAATTTGAGGTTTATGAAGCATAGAGCGTCATCTACTTTATCACCCTTTCATATAACGTAACCCAAATCTTCCCTCGTAAGACCCCACAAAAAAAATGGCGTACTGTTTCCTGACTCAGCTCCCCTGCATTGAACAGGTAGGAAAGCGGTTCTTTTGTCTCCATCAGCTAGGCTGTTCCTCCTTCTTATGATCATTTATTCGATCTCTAGTCTTACATGCGTACATAGACCCCGGGCGCTGACAGGTCTCTAGTATCCACGGACAATACTTACGTCTCCGAGCCGCGTTAGTTACGATTCTGTATAGATGAGCAATCCTCACAGGGTATCACTCGGTTCATATCACCTCTCCAGTGCTTATTTAAAAAAAACCCACGAAGCCAGTGAAATTTCTTCTAACTGTTCTTGAGTTACAACAGAGGGAGGTATATATGATTCTCATAGTTCTCGTAGAGGGGATCCGAAAATTTGGGCGGATATTGACGGTATAGAAGGCACCACTGCTAAATGCTCAAACTCATGCATTCCAAAATCAACAGAGTATATGGAGGGGAATAAAACCCCCGATCAAACAAAATATACACCACAAATGCCCTAACTAATTGCCACAGAAAACATCCAGCACCACAAGAATCTATATTACAATACCTTCACTACACACCTCAAGCGGTCTCCTCAATCTTCACATGTGGCCTCACCGTCGGCGCCGGTACTGCCTCCGCCCCGTGGCTCCCGGTCACCGGGCAAGTCCCACCACTCTTCTTGCCCGCACACTCCTCAACCCCCAACCCCGAGCTCGCGCCGGCGCCGCTAAACGGACAACCGCCCTCACAGCCCTCCTCCTCGGAGGCCACGACCCTCTTTCCGTGGAGCATGCCCTCGCCTTCGATCTCGACCTCGGGCTTCTGCTCGGCAAACTCGTCACCGTCGCGCACATACCACTTTGCGAAGAGGTCGTTCTGGATCCAGAGTACCTTGCCGAGCGCCTTGACAATGGCTGTCTTCTGCTCGATTTTGAGGCGTGGGTGCGATAATACGGCTTCTATTAGGATGTCTTGGATGAAGCCGAGGAGGACACCAATGTGGATGTATTCGACGTGTAGGGGGTGTTTACGTCCTTGGCCCTGTGGAGTCACGATTGTTAATTAGCTATCATCCTTCTCAAGAGGTATACGGTGATACATACAACGTGCATGAGACCAACTTTGTCCATGTACTCCCAGAACTCAAGCTTGCTGGGGTCTGAGCAGATCTTGCTGAGGTAGCCACGCAGAAACATCTTACGATACTTTATCTGAGGGGAATCCTCTTCGGGGAATTCGTCGATGGGGCCTTCATACGATGTTGAGCGTGTTGTGAATGCACGTGCTGTGATGTCGTAGGAGAGGAGCTTCTTGTATACGATATTTACAACGGCGGGGATCAGCGCCTTAATATATTTCGAGCCGAGTACGAGGGCTGCTCTGTCTTCTGTGTTTTTAGAAGTTGTATTAGTTTAACAATTCAATTTATGGGCTATATAAGGCTATCCGGTAGTAGCTACGAACCTGAGTTAAAATCTAAAAATGAGTGGAGGTATTTCACTCTAGCCTCTAGGTTTGTGTACAGCTCCTTGCGGTCAATATGCTGCATGTTTTTCTTTAATGAAGCCATATTTGTCAAGGTTTCTGAATGTGATTCGGTGACTGGTTCTTCGGTCGAGGGAGATTTAAAGCCTTTAACGGTAGTAGCTGAATCAGGGTTTAATGGAGGGGACGACTTTTTAGTCGAGATTGTATTTGCGAGTCCAAAGATGTTGCGGATGGAGTCTGTGTAGGAAGACATAATTGGAGATTGGTATTTAGATGAGTGTATATATACCCTTTAGTTCCCAGGCGGAGATGAGGGTTTGGGTTATAGTTATATGGCAGGCTAGAAATAAAAGCCCCTAGCAGCGCAAATTATACTATGTAGAACCGCAAAAAACATAAACGCAGAAATCCACACGAAAAGAAAACGGAGTCCCCTCACAGAGTGCTCCGATGAGGCATTACGATGTTGTGGAGTGTTTGAGAATTACAATGGTCTGATACCACCGCCGTGATGTCGGGGAATCCTTGCAATCTTTCCTTGGAGTGGAACGATTTCTACGCCTCAAGCGAAAATCATCTGATGATCACCTGGTTCAACTCGAGGTCAGCTTGAAAACGTCGCTGCTGATTGATAGATAGCTTTGAAACCGGGTCCTGTAGTTATGGAACGGTACAGTGTATGCTCATAAATTGGGTAACAATTATCGCAGGTACTGGTGACTTTCCCGTAGTGCGGCCGCACAGCTAACCCTAACCCTGGGGATTGAATCGCGGCTAGATACACCCCACCTAACTATTAGGAGCTTCAATGCTATTCTGATTACATGTAATTAACCTGATGACATCGACAGCCACTAGAATTAAAAACCAGCCTAAAGTAACTTCATTGGAGCAACACAAGTCAGTCAACCTGAAGTGGACTCAGGCAACGAATTTATCCGTTTCCCTCTATTGGTTGAACTATGAATACTAGACATTGTTCTAACTCTAATTAGCACAGTTCTAAGTTATTTGTGGAATGGCCGTCGACTTGTCCGGAGCTCTTTATATACCAATCAACAAGGTATAATACTGCGTGATGATGTCGTGTAGGATCAATGTTCGATGTGCGTGTGGGGAAGGCAAGTGGGAAATTTTGTGCATGCAACGTGTTGGTCTCCTCCGTAATGTGCACGTGTTCATCTACCGAAACCTTAAATTCAGCAAAGTTACACTCAGGTGGAATACTCCTGCAAGTCTATGTAGTTCTTAACCAATCGTCTTCTGTTAAAGTTCTAATGCGCCGAAAGTTGTCCGTTGACCGTGCCAGCGGATGGCCAACGACAAGAGGGATCTGAAGATCTATCAGAAGATGTGCGAACCATGTTGTTTGCCCGCGGCGTCGGGCCCGCGAGGGGGAGGAATTTCTAATATAATTCAATAAGCCTACAGCTGATAGTTGATAAATGCTTAAAGAAGTGCTTTGGTAGCGGGTGTTTAAGCGCTTCAAGTATAGATAGGCTGCCTTGCGATGGAGGTCGGGGTCGAACCGTGAACAGAGAAGTTCAGTGCAGGATTACAAGCTGTTTAAAACCTATATCATTCTTGAACGGAAAGACTGGTATGTGGAGACATAGAGGTGTCTTATGATACCGTGGTTTATTGTTATCGTTGTGGTGCAGTGGAATAGGCGGGGAGGGAAAGGGCTATTTAAGAGGAAAGAAAGTTTGGGCAGATCAAATCCGATCTAATTGCGTTGATAGTCTAAAGTGGTATAATGTTGCTGGTAGCACGATTGATGGATAAGTGGTATGGAATTAAGGATTAGGAAAGGGGGGCTAAAGATGAGGGAGCCAAAGAATACATTGCTCATGCCCTAACCCTACATACATATAGCCCAACCAAAGTCCTTGACTTGACTTCCGGGGAAGGAAGTTTCGATGACCTCATTACTGTAGAAAAGACAGCATTAAAGGAGGTGCGTGTAGGAGGGGAAAGGTAGTCCTTATTTTAGTATGAACACTAAAGGGCGTTTATATATCTTTACTTTATTCGCGGTGGCTCCTCGACTAAGTAAAATAATAGCAGTACTATACTAATAGTGCCCGTTGGCCATATATGACGTGGGCTATCTACTTAGAATCTAGCCCTTATTAACTGTCAGCGCATAGGGAGAATAATATCAGGGGATTTCTTCGTATTAGTACGCTGATGGCCACCGGTTCAACAGTGACTACTTTCACTCGCTATGAGTGAATTTAATTATAAAGGTTGAATACTCGCATATATATTTGAGTTAAGGTCCCAGAGAACTCTAGTAATGTTCTTGCATATTTAAGTATGTATTACCCAACCAAGGCAGCTCAAGCGTAGGGAAGACACAACTTGATATATCCTCTCCTTCTAGCCTTGATATATCTAGAACCGAGGTTATTGTACTATTCTTAACTAATGGTCTATAGCTATAGATCATACCCAGATAAAACAAGCACCCTATACCCTGTATACCTGGTGAATTTAACTCATGAGATATCACTCGGTGTTTAAAGAACAAAAGAAAACCGATTTCAGATAGCAATTGGTGGTAGGGCACCAATAAAGCAACTTTGTAATAATTGTGTGTCTTGATTCGGGTCTTGAGATCGACGGTAGTACGCAGTCAGTTACACCAGCAGGGTAAAAAAATCATTACCACTGGCCAAGCCACACCCGCAAGATCGACATATTATTGCACACCCGATTTCTATCAATGAGATTCAGACTCTCAACCCGTTTATTATTGTGCGTGTGCCCTGAATTAACCGTTGTAGTAGTAGTGGTGAAACAACGCTGTGGATTAATGTTGCCCGTTTACCTACACGTAGCTTAGCTAAAAAAAAAAGAAAAGAAAAAAAAAAGAAATATATACACGCTTCACAAAGATGGACAGAGTCTCCGAGCATTTGATGCGAGGTATTGATGTAGTCTTATTGTTCCTAAAAACGCTCGTCGGGCCCGGATGAGGTACTTACATGTATGTAAACTCGCGCGTGAATGACTACATGTACATGTACATGTATGTGTGCCTAGCCCGGGAATGTTTCTGAGAAGGTCTCTAAACAGACTGGGGCCTAAACTGGGCGTCAAGAAACATCTAATATCAAGATCCGTTAGTTCGCGATTCAAGCCTTTTAATTCGACTCACTGTGAATAGTTCAAGCCTGAATCTTACTGCATACTCTAGCTACTCTGCTACCTACCGAGCACGGACCGATGATAAGTGCATGTAAAGCACATAAGCCCTGCATCTTCGGGAGACCAACGGCGCCCGAGCCAATTTCTAGAGAATCCCATATTTCGGGAACTTCCCCTCGCCTCACTGCTAGCAATTGGCGGAGTAAATCAACACCTTCCAGCCTTAAAACTTATGGATAGATTACACATATCCCACTTACTACATGTACCTACATATATCGCTCTACGATTTTTTTTTTTTTCTGCGGACTCGCGGGTGCGCAATTCTACCCAAAGTCCGGTACCCGCAATGTATGTAGTCATACTTCAGTATAAATACATGGTACTTTATAAGTAAACCACCACTAGATGACCTGCTTCTCGACCGGCCTGCTGTGTTCGCAGGTTCGACTCATGTGCATTTCAGGCAACAAGTGCAAAGTGCCCAAATGATGCCGCTACGAATAAGAGCGCAAGAACACGCACGCACAACGGCAACGATTCCCCCTCACCCCCTCCCACCCAACTCCATTCACTGGTCGGATCTATCAATATTATAAGTGCAACTTTCGCCACTAAGACTCGCATTCGAGCGCGCGATGGAATGATAACCAGATCCCTGCGATAGATGGGCTCAAGGCAGGGAGGCCGGCATGTTGCTGCTAAGTGTACTTGGCTCTGTGGGTACTTGGCTGCGCTCGGACAACGCAAAGAACATTCCATGGAGATTCCCGCAGAATTCAAAGAGAAGGGGAAAGGAAATCACTGATTTTTGCTACAAGTTAGTATAGGTACTCTGCATGTTGGTAGAGACGCTGGGAATTAATAAGAGGGGATATCCTAGTTTGCGGTAATATCAACTGACAACGCATAAAACAGAGGAGGGCGCGGTAAATACATGATAATGGACCTGTTTATTAGGCGAAAGCGGGTGAAACAATTTTACGTGAGGCTCTTGGGTGGTGGGACTCCCCGGGCTGTATTTTTAGTGGTCCAACCCTATGTAGATTCACGGGAGCGGGATGGCTTTTATGTGTCCGATATAGGACCCTTATGACCTCATAGGGACTGAAGCTTCGACAACACCAGAGCTGAGCTTCAATTAAACACGATCGGAATCTCTTCCAGCAGACTTGCCAGACCCAGCTCTTTGGGAGAACTTCATTGACAAGAACTAGAGACGTTCACCTCCTGAGATCAGTAGGTACAATTAATTGCAAGCAATTCATGCGAGCGGTTGTCTCTTCGCCTTTTCCCGGGGGGTCATACAAGTACTTCAGCTAGGTACATGACCTAATCCAGAGGCCTTGCTTTGCTCTCCGAGCCGGAATAGACAAAATTCCCCACCCCCAATAAGATTCGAGGTAAGGGTGCCTTATCAAAGGAAAGAGCCTTAACAAGGCTGGAGAACTCTCTGCTCATACTAAATACTATAATTCCGGAGGTCAGATTCGGCATCAAACACACATACAAATATCCTCTCGTCGAGCATCCTCTGGCTCTCTACTTCTGCGCATGTCTCACGGCGGGAGAATTCTGCCGCAACAAGATGGGGCATCTCAGGTAATGGGCCGCAAGGCAGGCAGAAGTTTGCAGAAAGCACTACAGATTTGACACTGAACGGCCATTTGCCCCCCCTCCCCAGGATCTTCCCTTCAGGAATCAGGACCCGACATGTCCAGGCAATTGGACAAACTTTGGGAAAGGGGGCTGGTAATAACTTAAAAGGATCAGTAAATAAAGTCACTCTACTCCGTATCCAGAGTGGTCGAGAAGCTATTTATGCAAGGCGCATGTATGTAGCTCTTCTGTCTTCTTAGGCCCATAATTTGACCATTGGCGGCAACTGATCGGTGGACTTTTGTCTCCTTTGAAGTCTTAGTCTCTAACAGTTACCAGTAGTTGTGCCTTGTAAAGGTAAAGGATCGAGTTGTCAATTTCGCTACCTGTATCATGGGTTAGGTGGTCCAAAGTTAGTATGGGGGACGGAAGTCAGGCAAATGCTTGTCGCTCTAAGACCCTCAACCCGACAGAGTGGTTCTGAAAACCATCACGAAACGTCACGCCGCCTCGAACCCGCCTAGATGGTACATAGAGCAGTGAACGGTTCCTCAGTCATGTTTTTTTTTCTCCCTGTTGGTGACGAAAGGTGGACTTGTCTAATACTAGTCACTCCGTTTACAGATATCTTGATTTTTTGGTTTTTCCTGTTATGTTATTCGCTGCAAAATTTCCCCCAGCTCTACCCCTCTCCACATACATCAGAATCAGGCTGCGGGGACTGTTGAAATACTGAACCCCCCCCCTCTCTTGTCTTCTTCCTATTTATAATTCACTTCTTCGTCCTCCCGCGTTGTGTTCAGAATACTACTAGATATTATTATTACTATACAGTCAAGGCCGCCGTCTAATCTTTAGTTTGTTGCTCTTACTGTCACTAATAAAGGCCTTCCCCTGGAGGCCATAGCTGATTTGAAGACTGAAGGGCATCCTATTCCCTGGACTGTGAGTGAGAGCCGAGCGGAAAGCCACTTTGGCTCCAATCCCCAAATCACCCGGGTGCTGCACCATCTCATCCAAAGTGACACCCGTAAACTAGATTTGTATGTACGGGGGGAAAGCAACAAACTTGTCGTCACTGACCTGGTCCTCGCCCATCCCGGATAATTTATCTTTTTTTTTTTTTCTCTCTATCTCTCTCTTTCTCCACAAGGTGTCACAAACGCTCCGAGCGGGCCTTTGCATTGATCCATCAGATAGTCGGGAAGCTTGAACTCTCAGAGACAATACTATCAGATTCTGTTGAACGAGGGGGGGAACATTATATAGATATTGCACTCATCCATAGTGCCTCCCACGGCAATTCCCATTGAACGACCCGAAGCATTGTTCCTTCTGATCCGGGGATTCCTGGCTGCCATCCGACTAGACCGTGAGCAAGTAGGGTTCTTGGCGCATTTGTTAGACGTTCTTATTCGTGAGTGACAGTGGTGACAACGAATCAGCACCATACCATACCCCCTTGCCCGATTAGTTGGCCCCTCACTTTCTTCCAAAAAAATTTTTTTTTTGCTGGAAGGCTGGCAGATGGGAAGTCCATAGGAAAAATACATGCATCCCTTCTGCCAGAGACACAATTGGTGTTCGATAAATGCTAGGAGGGAATGCCATGGAAGCTAATCAGACTTCATTGCAGGGCATCTACTACTATTCTCGAACTGTGTATTAGCGTCACCTTTCTCATCTCAAGTCTCAAGTCACAAAAAGTATATTAGAGCTTCCCACACGGGGGTAAATAAAAGTGCATAAGCTGTACGTATCTTTCTCGACTCTTTTTTTTTTTTTTTTTGTTTCCCCACCCCCCCTTTCACTAAAAATCTTACCTCCTCATTACCTCTGCAACTTCCCCCCTCCAGTTGAAACACTGCCCAGTATCTCCGCCGTGCCCTCCCGAACACCAATCGTTGGAGTGGGCAAACGTACTCATCTACCTTATATGAGCTTATTCGGCTCACTTTCTTCCACAGTTGAAACCTTCCTCCACAGCGTCATCTATTTTCTTTCTGAACATATCCCATCCCACAGGAGTTTCGAGTGTCTTCTTAAGTCGCTCTTTTTTTTTCGTGGACTATCTTTGTTGCTGTTCCCCGCCTCCCCGTTTAAGAGCGCCAAAATTTATTCTTCCTACCGGTAAGCGTCGCTTGGGTGGAAGGAACCCTGTACGAAACTCGATCTCTCAACCTCAAATAGACTTCGCGTCGGAGAATTCACGTCCTTCGCTCTATAGATATACCTACCTACTCGCGAGACACATAGCCACCTTCATTAATTTATATAAGCTACCGCAGCCGGCCTCTATTCTTCTTTCGAGAGCTATTCTCGTGCGCTTTTCGACAGCTGAATAGCTGTTGGTCCTCTTCGATTTTTATTTTTCTTGATAAAACAGTGGGGCGAACGCCCCTCTTACTTTGTCCAGTCTACTTGCGAGTCGGCCCTGAATAGAAACTTTGCATCCTTAATCTTATTCTTATCTTATTCTTAAAAGTTTGGCGTTTGTTGTCGTTTATTTATTTGTTTATCATTGGTTTAATACCCCACGAGGACTGATTGCCGATAAACAATCACTATGCCGTAAGTAAACAAATCTTTATTTTGGAGCCCCCCCTTGACAACAACAATCTAGCGCGCAGGGTGAGTGCACTAGTAGATTAGAAAGGAGAGATCTGGAATGATGATTTTTTAACATCACCATCCGAATCTTTAATTTCATGGCTGTTATTTTGCATTTTCGTTGTAGTAAAGGGTTATTGCTCACAGGTCTTGTGCTGTAGTATCAACATCACAATCGATCACACGTCGACGACCAACGGGTCGGAGTCTTCTCTGTCTGAAGAAGAGACTGGTAGCAGCGGTCTTGAGTACGGTTACCAGGCGTCTCTAAATTATCACCCTTCCCAGTACTCATCTCATCGGTCCCATCATTCTGTCCATTCCCCCCATCACTCGCAATTTCCTTCACACACTGAGTACTCGGGGGATTCTTTCCCTGAAGACTGGGAGGACCTGCAAGGTGAAGAGCTCGGTCCATCAGATTCAGCCTCACGCCCGCGAACAGCCAACAGCAGAACAGGCCAAGATACCCCCACTCACTCCCGGCGAGAGACAGCTAGATCTCACCGCCGCCGTCAGGATAGCCCACCCGTTCATCCGGATATACTACCACCTACTCCCGCATCAATTCACCCCCCACCCCCACCCCCACCTCCCCAGTCATCTCGCCACAGTTCACACCGTGGTCATCGTCATCGGCAGTCTGCCCCAACTGCACCCCCGAGTACATCTGATAGTGACGAAGATATTAGATACGAGCGTGGACCCCCCTCTGCTCCATTAAAATCAAATCAATACTGGGGATCATCACAAGGTAGTAGTCCTTACCAGCCGGTACCAGCTCCAGCTCCAGCTCCCGGTGGTGGATACGGCGGTTTTGGTGAGCCCCGTGGCTATAATCAAAATCCTCTTGCCCTGGTCCCCACCAGCCCTCCACCTCACCCTCACGCATTACCAGGTAGCGGTGGTGATCCCCGGGACCATATGCGAAGAGGCCTAGGGGGTCCAAATCCCCTCGCTCCTTTTGATCATCAGGGGTATCCGCACTCACAGTATCCAGGCCAACCTTCCCAGCACCCTGGTCAGTATCCCCCACACCCACCACACGCATCTCACCCTGGACATTCGGGATATCAATCTCCACATTATCCAGCTCAGTCACCACAATACCCACCCCACTCAAGTCAATCATCAAAGTATCCAGGACAGTCACCTCACTACCCGGGGCAATCCCCCCACTATCCCGCCCACTCGCCCTCATATCCAGGGCAATCGCCCCATCACCCATCCCACTCTGGACACAGCAGTCCAGGCAGCTCAATGACGCCTTATAATTATGGGCAACATCCCGGCAGCCCTACCTACCCTCCTCATCCGCAGCATCCTCACCATCCTCACGACCCTCGTCACCCATATGATCCAAGACACTCACAACACGATCCTCGAGACCCTAGACATGATCCCCGACTCGATCCTCGGGATCCTAGACATGATCCCCGACTCGATCCTCGGGATCCTAGACATGATCCCCGACTCGATCCCCGGGATCTCAGACATGATCCACGGGACCCTCGGCATCAACCGCATGACCCCCGACACCCCCAGAACCATATGGCCGGTCCGCTAAGCCCGAGAGGCGCACATCAAACTGACATGTATGGATACTATTCGGGATCTCCCTATAGTCCTTACGGCCCATACGGTGGCGGATACTTTAGTGCTGGCGGCCATCCTCACCAAATGAATTCTATGACTTCTATGAATACTACTAATCAAATGATGATAATGGGACCTCAGGGCTATCTAGTCCCATACGTACTTCCGCGAACGGAAAGTCCGCCATCACCCGCTGAACCAGAGAGGCCTCGCGAGAAGACGGAGGAAGAAAAGCGCGAGGAGGAACGTTGGGCAAGGCTTCAAGAAGAGAAGAAATTGAGGGAGGAGATGATCCAACAGGAGAGGAAGTGGCACCTAGAGAAAAAACAGGAGGAAGAGGAGAAGGCTAGAATCGAAGCAGAAAAGGCTGCTGAGAAGGCTAGGATCGAAGCGGCAAAGGCGGAAGAGGCTGCTAGAAAGGCGGAAGAGGAGGCAAAGGCAAAAGCTGAGGCAGAAGCCGCTGCTGCTGCTGAGGCAGCTCTTGCGGAGAAACTGGAACAAGCAACCGCAGCAGCAGCAGCAGCAGCGGCTGCAGAAGCAACTAGGGTAGCTGAAGAAAAAGCTGCTGCAGCTGCTGCAGAGCTCGCAGAAAAACTAGAACAGGCTACTAAGGCGAAAGCTCGAGTAAAGCCAAAGCCGGTCAAGTTCCGCGACGCTGTTGGGAGGAAGTTCTCATTCCCATTTGAGCTTTGTAAAAAGTGGAGTGTAAGTATCTGGTATTCAGAGTTTATGTGGTATAATTTTGTTAATTTGCTACTTAGGGCATGGAAGAGCTTATTAAGCAAGCATTCCTTCACGTCGAGGTCATTGGACAGCATGTTATTGATGGACACTACGATCTCCATGGGCCTGATGGCGAAATTATCCTACCACAGGTCTGGGATTCGGTAATCGAGCCCGACTGGAGCATTACCATGCACATGTGGCCAATGCCCGAGCCCGAGCCCGAGCCAGCTCCACCGCCACCTCCCCCACCCGCCCCTGAGCCTGTGGTTGAAGAACCACCCCCACCTCCTCCACCCCCTCCACCAGCACCGGAGCCGGAGCCGGAGCCAGCCCCCCCACCACCAGCTCCCGAACAAGCCCCACCAACCCCACCGCCTCCACCGCCAGCGCCAGCGCCAGCACCGGCTCCCCCGCCTTCCCATGTTGAGGTCGTAGTTCTTGAGCGACCCGTGGAACACCTGGTGGATGTTGTTTCAGCGGAGCCGGAGCCGGCGCCACCCCCACCCGCCGCCCCCCCCCCCACCACCCCCTCCTGTCAACGTCGTAATTCAAACTCGCACCGAAACGGTTACAGAGAGAGTCAGATCAAAACCAGCGAATATCCCGCCACTTCTTATGTGGACCGCAGGTCGTTATGGATCCAGGAAGGGAAGAAGATAATCGACCGATCTTCCACTCGACGAGAACAAGAGACATGATTGTATGATACGAACTGAGCGAGGATGAACTTGGTAAACAAGGAAAGGGAGTTCGGTTTTACTAATTTTTCCTTTAAATTTCCACTTTTACTCTCATTTCTTATATTTTCCTGTATTGTATGCATATCAAAAAGGTGTCTTTCTCTCGGAAAATCGGGCATCAGCGTTGGCGCGAATGGTTGAAAAAAAAAAGACTCGGGTTTTCTGTTCTGCTTTTCTTAGCGTTAAAATACCTATCGCTTCATTTTTTCCACTTGTCTAATTTTCCTTACCCTTCGTTTTTTAAGCGCAAAAGAGTTAGCAACAGATCTAAGTACATTAATAATGAAACTATTGGAAAAGAAAACCATCTTCAAGCTTCCCTTCTGGGCACCGTGATGCCCGTGGTCATAGATCATCACTCGCTACAATGTCTTGGCGCTTCTTCGCGCATTCGCCAAGCGTCCTAACCTTGGTTTCTTACAACTTGGTGAAAGGTAATAGTATGATATTTCACAGATAACCTTGATCAGGCTGATATTTGGTAAAATATTGGTCGCTAACACCCTGAATAGATGCCGTAGGGCAGGTCGCGATGCTAGAGTCATCGTTCACACCCATCTAGCTGTCGGTCGGGTCCTTTTGGGGTTTAGAGAGGTGGCTGTTGTGGACATGGGGCTTGTGTATCTGGGGGGCTTGATGAAAGTACCGCCCGTCAACCCTTGAAGTATTAAAGGCTTGATGTATAGGCTGGGTAGTTTATAAATAAAATAGTTAGATATGTATCTCTGTCATCACGGAAGGCTTCAATTGGATTGCTAGCTACCTCATATTTCTGTGATCTGGCGGGCTACAGCTGTCAATAGACAAAGAATCGGGTGCGTTAAGGGAGGCGATATACATTGGTAAACCTCAACCACTACTGTCGTGATATATAATAACCCTCTATCCCATACGAGCAAGGAGGGCCCAGCATGCCACACAGTGGCAGGTGGCTCCTGAATTGGGGAGCGGTTGGACGCCCTCAGACCTGGGCGTGATTCTGGACAACTAGACGGGTTTCGGGGCTTTGACCACAGCTGTTAGCCTAACTCTTGGGATAGATCTATTTAGACCTATGCTCAAGCGGGGCCACCCCATTGACTATGTAGCTAATACTACAATTGGCTTTATGGCTCTGTGGGGTGTAGGGGAGGTAGCTAGCGTTGGAATTTGAGAGGTTTATATTTGAGAAAGGCGCGCTTGTGCAAATATATTTAGTGCTTACGTTTTCGGCGCAGTGGGGAGACTGATACGTGAGTCAAAGCGACGAAGTTAGGGCCAATAGAGTGACAATTATTTTCTCGATTATAAGCAACACTAGAAGGCCTCACGTCAATGCGAGGATCACATGATCGATATTATTGTGATTGCCAGTACAGGTCTGGTTGAACTCGGAAACCGAGTGATGATGGTCTATGATCCATTCAACTATCAAACCAAAAAGAGAGATGAGTAGAGCACAATCGTATCTATAAAGTCAGCCACAAGTGAAACTGATTTTGAAATTCAGGCCTGTTGCCACTGTCTTAAAGCACCGGTCTAACTAGTACACAAAAGCTCATCCCCAAAACGAAATCCGGGAAAGAACGGAAGATATGCAACGCCCTTAGCTACCATTATACTTCAACACCGGGCTCAGCAGTTTCCTCCTTCTTGTCCCTTTTCTTCTTCTTCTTCTTCCCCTCTTTGGCCCCACCACCAACTCCCCCCTCAACTTGGGGGGCATTCTTTTTCCTCTTCTCCGTGCCTTCTTTTTCTTTGCCTTTGTCTTTTTTAGCCTTCTTCGTTTTCTTTTCGCCCCCTTCCTTCACCTTTTTGACCTTTACCTTGGGAACCTCGAGACTGTTACGAGCCTTGACCCGCTCTGCTGCTATCTCCATCTCCTTCCTATACTTCTCTACCTGCTCTCTTGCAGCCTTAATGGCCTCCTGTTCCCTCTTCTTCTCTTCCCCCTCCCCATCAACATCGAGTGAATACCCCATTAAACCACTTGAATCAACCTGTAGAAGCCCCTTCCGTCCCTTGCCCTTCCTCTTTGCCTCTTCTACATCATCGGCAAAGTCCTCACCATCGTCACCAGCTATGCCCTCATCGGTCGCAATGGTAACTTTCTCACGTCTCCGCTTCGCCTGAGCCTCCCGGCGGGAAGCAGATGGTGATACATCCCCAAGGTCGAGTTTCATAACAGGGATGCTATCGAGATCGATTTCCTCACCTTCACCTACTACTGAAGCGCCGATGTAAAACGGGTCGTCTTTGTTCCGCTCTCTTCGATCTCGCTTCCGGCGTTCCAGGATATCCGCATCTAGGTAGTCCTCTTCCTTCATAGCCTGGTAACTTCCGCTGCCATTACCACCATTGTTGCCGAATGCTTTCGCGGATGCACTATCCACGCCTAGGGAAGCAGGGATGTTTGAAGCCTTTGGCGCGGGCTTTTGGTAATACCATTCCCTGAAGCCATCGTCTTCCTCATCTGCCCCTAGTGCGCTATCCGCATACTCAGCTTCCCGTAATAACTGTTGAAGATTTGGATTGATAGGTTCATCTAGATCGAGTCCTTCCGGCAATGGTACTTTTCGTTGGGCGCGTGGGGCAACTGGATTGAGCTCCTGCCCTATGAACATGGCTGGGATCGCCTGTGTAAGGATTAGTGGGGGATCATATTCCTCATTTGCGTCAGGTATTGAGGCAGGTGTTGAGGCGATGGCTTCAGATGCGAGGCGGAAGAGTTCTAAAAATTCAACAGCGCGCTCTTGGACCTCAAGATTTGGAGAGATAGCTAGCGGTTCGAAGAAGCTAATGATGCGTGTGGTAAGGAGCGTAACCGTTGATTTGCGAGCAGGGGTCCATGGTGTATTCTCGGAACCTGTTATAACTGCATAGATTTTTGGAGTTGCCTGTATATAAATTGCTAATATATCAGATGGCAGGAGGCGGGATGACGAATGGAGAAGAGAATTTAGCGCTTCTTGGGGATCAGTCAGTAGACTATGCGCAATAATTAGTAACTTGTCCGCAGGGGTATGTAAGAGGTCTTGTCACCTTGAAAATTCCCCAGCGATCCATCCAGCCGCTCCAAGGACTCTTTTTCCCCCGCCACCAGCAGCGGGGAACATCCCATCATACCTCCCTACAAGCATTTCCGCATATCTAACAGCTTCCGCCCTAACGCTTCGCACTCTGATGGCGACATTCCTGAGTTCTCTACCAATCTCTTCCCCGACATCTTTCTCTTTCTCAGCCTCTGTATCGTCCTCGTCCTCGTCGAAATCTTCTGCGTCGTCCTGTAACTCTCCATCGGCCAGTGAAGAGACCGGCGGTGCATACCTAACCAACTGAACAAGTACATCCAAGTACCACTCAAAATCGCCCACATTCACATATAAATCTCTCGAGCACATTTCTATTATCCGCTTTATAACTGTCCTCTTATACGCCTCTGGTAGCTCTAGCACAACTAGCTGGCCTTTCCGCTTCCCACCACGCATGACCTCTTCTTCCATATCCTCCTCGTCACTCTCATCCGCAGCTCCTTCAAGCTCTATATACTCCTCCTCTCCTCTGTTGGCAGCTGGCTTTAGCTGTCTAATAAGACGTCCAACCACTTCCGGCAGACTGTCAGAATTAACCATTCCCACAACCAATTCAAGTGCCCTATATCGAATACTAATATCCGTATCATCTATACAGTCCAGAATAACGTCTTGGTGTTCCGCAACAAGATGTGCGTGTGTAGCGACCAGCTTCGTTAATGCTAGAAGCCCCACATATTTTAGGTTACTGTCTCCTATGACCAAGAACCCACGAAGCTTGGTGACACAGACAGAAGCTAATTCTTCGCCTTCATCCGTTTCCTGTATTCCAGCGAGAAGCCCACCGGAAATGAGACCATTGATGCATTCGTATAATAGTGACATAGCAGGTGTCGTGCGAATTAGATTCGTGATAGGTGGTATGAGCTTCTTTATTAACCGTGGTTCGAGGGGGGTGAGGGTCGCGAACTATTTATTAAGAGTGATAATTCATGATCAGCCTATCTTACTTGACATACCCGGGTCAAAGGGAAGAGTCGTACGAGTTTAATTAGTTTTATGGTCATCCAATTATTCGGCGTCTCTGTGAGTAATCTAAACAGTTGAGGGGCTAGAGGCAAATAATTCTTCGGATTACGCCGGGCGAGCTCGCAAACAACGTTCACTGTTGCTGAAACTACACTTCCGTCTTCATCGTTCAGACATTCTCGCAAACGTGGCCATGAGGTTCTGAGTAGCTCTGGGGACTGGAGGAAAGACTTGTAGAGGACAAGAACAGCCTTTTTCCGGATTAAGGGTGAAGTATGGGAGAGTTTCGAGAGAAGATCAGGCGAGAGGTCCCGCGCAAGAGATGGGGAAACAATATGTGACACGCCGTTTATCGCAAGAGATATTTCGGGAGGATAGCGGGAGCCGAGATCCTAGCCAAGCGTTAACATACGGCCTAATGTGGAGGGGGAGGATTGATTTATAGGCAGACTTTTTTGAGCAAGTTTGTCGTTAGCATCAGCACATCTGTGTCCAGAGTAAAGGTCTGTGTAGCTGCAAGGTAGCCTACACGCTTCTGCATAAACTTGGGAGAGCTCATAACTTCCAGAACATTAAAAGAAGCCCATGACATATCGTGTCCAAACATCTCAAGATATACAAGCTTCAGTATAGCGGCCGCTTTGATGTCTGTTTACCCCACCCCGCACCGGTCAGCTATGGGTGCATTATGTAAAGGACCTTCGGGATAGGTAGCGCACCGATATCCTGAGACTTTGCTTCGTTTTGACACTCTTTTAATGAGTCAAGCATGTACTGGCGCTCATTGCCTTTGTGAGAGCGCAGGCCCCGGATAAGGTCGTAGAGTGATTTCTCGAACCTAGCGACGCTTTATTAGTTCGGGGCGGATTTGAAGCTTATAGAGAAAGCTTACATTGTTAGGAGAGAAGGGAACGCGGTTCAGGATTAACGGCGCACCGGACCCGGAGTATGTTTGAGTTGAGGTGCCCTGAACCTTTGAATTCCTGTAGACGTCAGAGGCTCCGTGAGTTTGGGGGGGTAGTAAGCTTAGTCACCGAGTCTCTAGAGATGATCACGAAATTCTAAGCAACATTTTCGCAAAACAAGAAATTATCGCGGCTTGATTTATGCCTAATAAAATTAAAACCGATCGTGTATATAAACGACGGAGCTCTGTTGTTAGATAAAGTTACTGATAGCAATTTCACCAGCAGGATATGGCGTCCTTGCGATTTAATTTTTATATTATTAATCAAGCTGGTTTTGTGGTAGTCAGACAACGATAACCTATAATCATCTACACACGCCCGTAGCCCATGTTAGACTCTATGAAGTAGTCCCAAGTCAGACTTCATGACATCTGCAGAGCTATAACAATATCATTCCTTAACCAAGTCAGGCCACATGCGATCACTTTGGCAGCTAGGCCAAATACATACGGAAATTCGTAGATATATGTACTTCGGGTGTAGGGGTAAGTGAGAAGACACTCTCACGCAAACTTGGCAGCTTGGTATCTTCTCACTTACCCCTACACCCGAAGTACATACTTCTTTTGATTACATGTAGTGTAGCTTCTCAGTTGATGCGTCTCGTAAAGCAGAATAATGACTTTAAAGAGAACAATGACTGAGTAATATTGACCGGTATTATACTGTAAACCTTATCTAGGGCGCTTGCAGTAGTTGTGATAATAGATATTATATCGTTGTATACAAATGCTCGCACAAGCAGTTGTAATACGCAACACAGTTATGCCCTCAGGGTTAAGGAGGCACTGGACACCAGGCATTGCTTAGTCACTCCGTTTAGTCATCCTCCCACTTCAGGGCGCATCTATTATAGTACTTACCAGTATGCAATGGTGAGGTTGGCAACTGTGAGCTCACCTACTTGTTAAATACTCAACTTCACAGCAAGTACTTGATACTCGAATTTACATAATCCTTCGAAACTGCAGAGCAAAGCTGCAAGGCGAGGAAGTAGAGTCAACTACATGTATTTACTTCAGGGCGTTGCTAAGCGTAGCGCAGCTCCGGTACATGTGTGCAAGTACAGTTAATGAACGTCTCTTAGTCATCTTAGAGTTCCCAACACCTTGCATCTTGGCCAACCTCTTAGGGTTTCAAGGGAGAAACTCAACCATCCTACATATATCAAACCTAAAGTCCACATAGCAACTACGCAGCTCTAAACAATACATACATTATCTACTTGTAATTATGGCGATCTTATCTACTTTGCTTTCTTACCTTTCCTCCCACCCATCCCCTCTACGTCTTCCCCAGACCTCTCAATACCTCTCACAACAAGCTCCCATCTTCCTCTCCTCTTCCGATTCTTCAAAGGATACCCAAGAAACATGGATTGTATACGAGCAGCTCCTTCTCGCATGCCTTCGGGCAGGCGATGACTCCAGCGCAAATTTATGCCTTGAGCGATTATCAAATCGCTTCGGGAGAGACTCTCCTCGAATTCGTGCGCTCCAAGGTCTTTATGGAGAAGCAACGGCAAAGGATGCGAGGGAGTTGGAATCTGTGTTGAAGAATTACCAAGATATCCTCAAAGAGGATCCTACAAATATGGTACGTAAACTATGCATCAGGCTCTTGTCTTGCGTTCCCACTTCCGCAATTACCGCCCAATCTGTCGATCTGGCCAATTCGTCCAGAATATACAAATAAAAATAACTAATATCGCGATACTATCAATAGCCGATAGAGAAACGCCACATCGCACTTCTTACATCTCTTAATCGTACGGAAGACGCCATAAAAGCTCTTACCGCACTCCTTAACCATTCGCCGAATGATGCCGAATCATGGTCCCAGCTATCGTCACTTTATTATACACAAGGAATGTACCCGCAGGCCATATTCTGTCTAGAAGAGGTCCTTCTCATACTGCCGAATGCATACAATATTTTTGCCAGACTAGGCGAGATCAACTACATATCTGCCCAGGGCACGAACATGGACGGTCTTTTGGAGTCAATTAAGCATTTCGCGCGGAGTGTTGAACTATGTGAATGGTATTTGAGGGGGTGGTACGGTCTGAAGCTTGTCACGGGGAGAATTTTGGAACTGAACCGCACAGAGAAGGCTGGCGGCGTTGAAAGAAAAAAGATTGAAGCGCTTAATGAAATGGCAACTAAAAAATTAGTTGAGACTGTGAGCAAAGCAAAGAGACAGGAAAAGGGCTGGGAGGGATTTGACGAAGCCGAGGTTGAAGCCGCAAGAGCCCTGGTTGATAGTAGCGATGTAAAGATTGCACGATGATTGTCTTTAAAAGTGCTGCGATTGAATTTATGATAATACAGTCTTTTAGGAGCAGGGCGGGGTATTTAATGCTGGACATGGGCTTATAATTCTGGTGTTTTTTTTCTTTCTTTTTTTATGTTCATTTAGATTCCCACCCTACTACATGGACCTTTTCTATTAGGTATAACTGATATTATCACTAGCATTGATTGGTATTGGTAAATTTGGTGATATAACGTTGTGGGATGGGGCTTCGTTTAGTCATGAAAAGCTAGTGTTTCGTAAGCTATAGTTCTTATTCAAAAGTCTCGGGACAGGTTTTGTCTCTAGGCTTTTTTTTTGCAGTAGTCCTCGCCTAGTACGCACACCAATTGGTGAACCAAAAACCCTTATTGTCCGGTACTTTTTACCTGCCCCGAGTACATAGGAGGTTTCTATCTAAACTGTCTCAATTACCTCTCACTTTTGCCTGCTACTAGTCCGAAAGAGTGTATGGGAGACTAGGTGTTTGAGCGTAGACACCTATTCGGTGGATGATCCATTATTTATAATGGCCGGTTGGACACCTTTGAACGGCGGTTTAATTTGGTTAGAAGAGGCCACTCTTGCGGAAACACCTACGTACATTAGTCCATGCACATCAATTAATGATGTAAACAAAAAAAAAAAAAGTTCATGCACATGACAATATTTTTCCGAGTGAGAAGTGGTGATTCAACTTTGGCATATAATATATCGTGTTCGCGCTTCAGTAATATTATCTAGGTCTCGTCGAGCTCAAGTGCTACCAAGTAGGCGTGTATGCGTTCCCTACAGATAACGAAATAAGGAATGCCTTGAACTTTAACTATTAGAGGACTTAATTAAGATCTTAGAATCCGTATTTTCTATCTATAGCTAGCGACTGTGTAGTTGCTCAATATATAATTCACATAAATTCACATAGGATAACCCGGGTAAACAGGAGATTCATTCATTAATTCACGAGTAGAAAGAAAGATAACTAGACATGCAAGTATACATGTATCTCATGAAGTAGAAAGACCTACATGTATATAGCTATACCTACATGTACTTGTATATCCTGTCACGAGGCGATGATCTGGGGCACCACCCTCCGGCCTAGCTCCTAGGCCTCATGTCGAGACCATTATATTATATATATACAATCGATACACTTCGGGAGAGCTTTCCTTAGTTTAATATAAAGGACAAGACTAATAAAGATCTTGCTTCATAAGAAATTGTCTCCTCATCATATCCCCGCTTATCTGATATTAACTGGCTAGTCTGTATCAAAATATTATGCTCGTGCTATAGCCTATTTAATTTTAGAACACCCACTAAGTACATGTAGTAGGCTAGGGTCTAAAACCGTTTATCGTTGTTTCTCACTATGACCCATCGATCCGTTAGATAGCCATGGACAAAACGGTATATACTTCATATAACATGTACAAGACTCTGGGATAAAGTGAGTGAACAGCTCCTCACCTGTCAACACCACTCACTTTATCCCATGGCCAGAGCCTTGTGTATGTACCCGGGGGTGCCGGAAAGTGATGCAACGATCAAATAGCCCATATTCCTCAACAACCAAGCTAGCTAGCAGAATCTAGAGCAAATCTATGGTAAGTTACAAGCTAGAGACCCTACTTAGTTATGGTAAGAGCTAATATGAATAGCCCTTTCCTCTCCTTTTATTACTGTCTCCTGTCATAAGTTCTTTTGCGGGCTAAATGCCCAAATCAATGACTGGAAAAAAAATACAGATCTATCCTAGAGACTCATGTATCATGTATGTCCTTCAAACATTGTGTTGTCTTAAAAATTGAAATTCTATCTTTCCGGTTAAACGTTGCATCACTTTCTAGCACCCCGGGTACATGTATGTATGTTAAGTACAGCGATAGGTACGTCTTACTCAATAAGTGATGGAACGCCCTGAGAGTACAAACACCAGTACATAAGTTATCTACATGTATGTATGTACTATGCATTACCGAGCAGATTATAACGATAACGAATGGCGGCCGGGTCTATATAATGAACAAGAATAGGTTTACATGTACTTATAAATGACGACTTAATAGAGACATTCGTATACTTCATGCCATCATAACATAAGATAATAATTAGACACTCTTCGTATAGAATTGACGATCTTTCTTCAATCTCTCTTGTTGCGGAATTCCGCCTAGGAGTTTTGGGTTATAATAGGCCGCACGCACTGCATCAGGCACGATAGCTTGTATAAAGGTACATACATACCCGTGCATGTCTAGGCAGTGCAAGGCAGAGACGCATGAGGCATAGGGAACCCAACTTGTGTTCCTCCTTATTTCAAAATTTTCATGGATTATAATATAATATATTAGGCTAGCTCGGAGTCTGGACGCAGGCTCTAGACGCATTCACATCAGTCTTCTGTTGATCTTTAATTGGCTAGGGCTGTCTATCTAGTGGATTATCATAGCAATAACATAAAATTTGACACTCTAGGAGGTGGTACGACTTAATTCACTGAGAAATACAGACTTATAGTTAAGTAGTTAATAGAGAATAGAAGGCCCCTAGCCAAACATAACTACATGTATTTAGTATATAGCACTTGTAGGTGGTATGTTTATTTCAATGTATGATTCCCACCATACCCCCCCCCCCCACATATTGATCGTCGGTAACACAGGCAGGTGAGTAATTAACAAACCTCATGCTCAACTGCTAATAAATTAAATATATGCTTGAAATTCTCTGCGCCACAATTTAAACCCCCTGTAAGAAGTGGAGATACTATATTCTCTACAGGAACCTCTAAATCAAATGATCTACTGACACGGAAGTGCCCCCTCAGGGTGCTGGGGCAGAAGGTACTCAATAACGGCCGTAAGTCCTCTGTGTCTCATGTGGGCACACACCTTATAGCATTAGCGTACAAACAGCCACCACTGGGATGATTCGGCTCCCATTTCCCGGGGAGGGGGAAGTAGGTCTCCCCTGTGACTGTTAAGACTAAATAGTAACTTTGGTTGTGCTCTAACATATGGAGTCGCTAGGATTCTGAAAATGAAAGGGAGGAAGCATCGTGTCATTAGGACACAATAGGGGTTTAAATAGGACAACCAATTTGTTGCCTATTGGGTCCAATCCCTTGTAAGCTAAAATCTCTCGCAAGTCGACCGGACCTATGTTGTGCATGTGAGTTGAATACTGACTGCATGGATATTTGTCTTCGGCGATCATTACCCGTGCAAATGAAGTTAATATTTCTCTTCATGCAGCGCCGCCTGGGGTTATATATGATGATTGCATAAGACTACCCCTTCTCTACTTTTTACTTCTACACTATCTCTGAATCTAGGGCTAACGTATACTTATGCCAGGACATGGACAGGGAGGTTCGGGCTATAAATCTGTTGAGGGCTTGAGGTTCGAGTTATGCATATCACCTTATCAAGGTTTCGCCGCAGCTCGGAACTCGGATACCCCCTTCACTACCTTATAAGGTCACAGGACGTAAGTATACCGTTGTTATGGTTAGTGTCACCCGAATTTGGATTTTATCCTCAAACTTTGTATTTACAACCATGGGACTAACATAAAGTAATAATGCCGACGATATCAGCTATCTGCTACCTACTACAACCGCAAGGGTCGAAATTTCTATAGAACTGTCTGGCCCGACCCTCGGACTCCGAAGCCGAGTGCTGCTTCCTAATAAGGACTGTCCTTAACTTCCGCTTTTTTCCCTCTTCCTTCTTAGAGTCATTCTCTGACCCTAGCTATTGGCGACTCGTGTGTGCTGTTGCCGTATTACATATAGTCAGTCCGAGATTTGAGGGTTGAAGGGTTAGGACCTTGTAGGTTCAATAGTAACAAATACCTATTAAGGAGGCAGATATGAGCAGTGGTACAATGCCCCACTTTCTTTATTGAACCTAGTATGTAATAAACGGGTAATATATGAATACATGTGTTTACATGCACATAAGTACCAGTAGTAGGTCAGGACCACTGCCACCCATGGCC
This sequence comes from Morchella sp. 2018-W45, assembly GCA_024713785.1. Classification (NCBI taxonomy): domain Eukaryota; kingdom Fungi; phylum Ascomycota; class Pezizomycetes; order Pezizales; family Morchellaceae; genus Morchella; species Morchella sp. 2018-W45. The sequence continues at coordinate 512,435 of JAMGYZ010000021.1, forward strand.
CTGGGGCGAGAATCTGGGGCAAGGACAAGGCTTAGCAGGATGTGGGTTACACCGGTCAGATGGGGAAGATTATTGAAGCCATCCACCAAGAAAAACCTTGGCTGCTCCTTGCATTGTCCCAACTGGGAAATTCCCAGTGAAATCATCCTGGTTATCTTGACATGTAGCGTTCAAAATGCAGAGCTTCTAACGCGGCGGTCTTGAACTTGGAGGAACGCTGCCTCAGATATTCTTTTTTTTTTCGGGAAAACTACAGCATCCGTAAGCATATTGGCTTTTTACGGCAAAGATCGTATTATTCGTGACAACCCAGTACATCCCCCTGTTTGAGGGCAGTTGTGCAATACCCTAAAGCAATATTAGATGTAATATCCAGAAGTTAGCTTATATCCGAAAGCACAAGGAGCACGGGAAATGGGTATAAGATCAACGGATCTGCCCAAGCTCTATTTCAAAGCACCTAATTCGCAGGCTCTATTCTCCCCCTTAGTAAATGATAGGAGGCTATCCACACCTCCCCCTGAATCATTCCCCTTATTTAACTCCGGTCTAAAGCCCTGTTCGCTTTTCCTCCTATTAGAATTTGGTCGAAATGAAATTTTCTACCCTTATCTATGGCTCAGTCCTAGCCTCCCTCCCACTATTCACAAATGCTTGGCTTCCAGAAGGAAAAATCCGTGGCGTCAACCTCGGTGGTCTCTTTGTCGTTGAGCCATGGATGATGCAGGATGAATGGAGCGCAATGGGTTGCGCCGGCCAAGTCAGTGAATTTGACTGCGTGTTAAAACTCGGTCAAACCGCAGCCAACGCCGCTTTCCAGGCGCACTGGAATCGCTGGATCACTCATGATGATATCACCCAAATCGCCAGCCTAGGCTTGAACACCGTTCGCATCCCTCTAGGCTATTGGATATATGAGGATATCGTGTATAGCGATAGCGAGCACTTCCCTCAAGGAGCCTTCCAATATTTGGAGCGTGTGTGCATGTGGGCAAGGGATGCAGGACTTTACATCATTCTTGATCTTCACGGTGCGCCAGGCGCACAGCAGCCTACGCAGCCCTTTACGGGGCAGTATGCACCTACGGCTGGTTTCTATGTAGACTATCAGTACGAAAGGGCCTATAAATGGCTTGAATGGATAACTAACATTGTCCACACCAACTCCAACTTCGTAAATGTTGGAACAATCCAGCTCGTTAACGAGCCCATCCAGAACTCTGAAACCGTTGCAACAATGATCTCTGAATACTATCCAACGGCATTCAAGCGGATCAGGGCTGTTGAGTCAGGTCTTGGTATCACCGCCAATAACTACGTCCACATCCAGATGATGAACGAAAAGTGGGGGTCTGGAAACCCTAATGCCAATCTCGACGATCTCTACTTCGCCTTCTACGACGACCATCACTACGTCAAATGGACTCCCGGCGTTACTGTTTCCAGAGATGGCTACATGCGTCATTCGTGCACTGATGACCGTAGCGGAAACTGGCCTGTTATCACGGGAGAGTGGAGTATCAGTGTCGCTGACTCTGCTGAGTGGGGTGATGAATTTACCCTTGACCGTAGTGACGCAGTCGAGTGGTATCGTAAGTGGTGGGCGGCCCAGTTCTTGAGTTACGAGAAGATCGATGGGTGGGTCTACTGGAACTGGAAAGTCAACTGGATCGGGGGGAGGAACGATTGGAGATGGGGGTACCAGCAAGCTGTAGCTGCTGGAGCTATCCCAACGAACCCATTGGATGCGTATAGCTGGAATGTTTGTGATGGGTACACTTGACCGCGCATCATTTAGCTAATTAGTGAATCATGTATAAAAAGTATTTTCTCTAGTTTCCTAGCTCGAGAGGGATTTTTATTTCGTGTAGTTGCGGGTATATTGATTGAAACATCATGGAAACGATACGCTGGATTTTTTTTTCTCTGTGGCGTTTCTGATTGAAGGATTGTCGAGTGATTCATGGTGAAGAATTTTCCTTCGCAGGAGAAGCTGAGTCATAGAGTATCACTCGGCTTTCAATTAGGGACATCCTTTGGTTCTAGACTCCCTTAGTAGACAACGCAACTAATTACATTAAGTTCGAGGGATTACTCTCTCACCTCCGATTACTACATGGCGAACCACTAGCAATGACCTACAATTCAACTCTAAACACTATCAGAACAAAAATAACCCCCCCCCCCCATTGAAAAGCAATATCAATTCCCCACCAGGGAAAATAAAATACAAGAAGACACGATATAGAGCTGGGAAGGTTTGCCTATGCACTGGGAGGTCGTATACTCTAATGAGCAAGGTAGGATTGTGAATTTATGCTAGTGTGAGATTATGCGACAGTCCCGGCCATAGCCAGCAATAATGTATGAGCGATTACGTGCAGCGACCACAACCCGACCTTCTTAAATCGCCTTCGCCTGGCTTGATCATCCACTACACTGCGAGCAAACCCTTCGTAGGTCTAAATAGATTTGTTAGCGGCTGTTTGAAATGCCTGGGACTGGGGTAACACCTCTGCAGACAGGTCGTCCATCAAGCCACTGTCGTAGATTGTCCAACTCCCGTCAAACTCGTCCTGCTTTTTTACAACACGGCAGTTGATGGGGATGTAGGTTTTTCGGCGGTTGATGTATGCCACGATTGGTCTTATCAGTGCGTTGTTGACATAGCTGAGATCTCTTGTGAATAAAGGCACAGAGGCGCGAACATCGTTTAGCTGTATTCGGAGATCCATTATAACGTATTTTTCGGCTTTCCTATCTTCCGACTTTCTGTTGTCGTTGTCAAAGAACTTTCTGGCCGAGTTCGGGGATACTGTAGCTTCCATTCGTTCGACGATGTCCTGGACCACCTGAGTAAACTGGAGGTCATTCTCCACTGGGAACATGATATCCGCAACGATGTCAACATTTCCACTCTGAATCCACGAGAACATCCCTCCTGCACCGTGATTTAGATGATCAATTTCAAGCCCGTCAATTCGGAGGCGGCTAGTCTTTTTCCACAGATTAGGAGTGCGGGAGCCGTTATCTTTCAGCATCATCGAACTCACGCCGTGGCTCTGCCTGGGGTGTATTGTGAACAACGAGTCATCGAAAGAGCCAGACATCATGTTTGCACTCAAAAAGTCGTAGAATAACCATTGCTTTCTCAGTTGTGGAAGATCGCAAGAGAATATACTGAAAGAGAATGGGCGGAACCCATCTGGCTGCTGTACTGTTACTAAAAGATCCTCAAGCTTGAACGAATCGATCTCAAAGTCTCCTGGGACATGTTCATGCTTAAATGATCTGGGATCAACGCCCTCCTCCCAGCTAACGTGAGTCCGGTCGATTACCCCACGAACTCCTTTAATCTCGACATCTTTGAGAAGCCCCTTGCCGTTCATCCATTTTGTGAAGGAAAGGGTGACATTGACGGCGTCAATTGTAACGTCGAACTGAGTGTAATTCGTATTCTCCTCTTCCGCCGTAACAATATGGTTATGATTCTTTCCGCTTGTTTCGTCTGCGTGAGCTGCTGCGGCAGCTGCCGCCGCTGCAGTAACCGAAGATCCCTTACGAACGTTTTTGTTGCCTTGCTTCTCTCGACCAGGTCTACGGGATACGAAGACGTTTTTGAATGTGATACATCCACCTTTCCAGCTGGGAACGATGGCTGACTCAAAAACGACCTTGACCCCGGTTTCCTTCGTGAGATAGTTACCCACCGCTCTAGCAAGAGATTCTTGCGCAAACACAGTATTGACCAAGAGTATGGTCAACGAAACAAAGGTTGTAGTCCCGAGCACGATCCATAAAACCTGACCAAGCAGCAACCATGAGAAGAAAGCGCTGAGGTCATCCCAGTTATATGGCCTCATCTGCCGTATCATAGCCCATTTCGTTCGGATCCTCAATCGCTGAAAAAACCCAGTTGCTGCCGCCAACATCTCATCCTTTGTTGGCCGATGAATGTGAGAAATCCGGTCTAAAAGCCTATTCTCTTCGGGGTGTTTATTCAATACATCTCTTTTTACCGATTCGCTCTCCTCACTCTCAGTTTCGTTACTGCTCTTATTACCATTTTCACCCTCATTCCCGTTTTCGTTTACATTAACACCAATGGTCCTATTTTTTTGCAGCCTTTTCCCTGCCCTTTGGTCAATTCCACTATGAGCTCCCCTTCCACCCCCACTCCGACCCCGGGGCGATGAAGAACCCGCCCTCAACCTTGATAGAATTTTCAGCTTTGTCGACCTCCCCCCAGTATGGATACACCGAGACCAAGCAGCGCCCGCTATCCACGGCATCTTTCGTCTATCCAGCACACTGCTAGTAGATGTCAAACCCCTGTCCACTGTACTCACGGCACATGATTTCGTCTCTGAGGCGGCTGCAGTTGTTGGTGCACTTGTCCATACACAGAACCCCGCGAATCCACGAGAAACAACATATTTTGACCTTGGGCACCATAATGTCGCCGCCGCTCCGGCGGGTGAGGAGAAAAATCGAGGTCGGTGTGGGAAGGAGTGTATTAATAGTCGAGAAGCGCCTCCAACTGATGCTGGAGTTGCTGAGGAAGATAACAGGGAATTGTGGAGCAATGGGAGGACAGCGTCCCAAATGCTGGCGTACAACCTACGGCCAGGACTTATGGCCATGTTCTTATCGGCATGAGTTCGGCTGGGATATTGTGATGGTGAAGGGTCAATGGTTATCGAAATTTGATTCCCGGGGTTGTGGTTTGCGGGGCGAAGAATGACGATATGGTTTATTTTGCGGCCGCACTTTCACAAGCGAGAACCAGATTAGCACTGTGCAGGTATTACGGCGCTGCAAAATCTTCTTCTTTGAAAAGTTTAGGTCGGAATTTCCACAAAAACAACATATTTATAAATGATTGGCGCTTTGTTTCGCCAAATTGGACTGTGTTTTGTGCATATAGACTATTCATAAATGCCCTCGTCACGTGCAAGTACTTAACACTCCATGAAATATCACTCGACCTCCACCAAAACTAAGATTCTTGAAACATGTCTACGGTACTGTAGGTTTTGTTGCGTTTCGCTCTTAAGAGCTGTAACAAAACCGACCTATTCATTCTTTGTTTGTTTAGGAAAATGATCCTCATGTATAGAAGCCGTTACAATGTAACAAATAAATCTCAAAAGAAATCCCTTTAGCATCATGACCTAAAGGGAAATCTTCCACCTCGTCCTAAAGTTATCTCACCATTAGAGATCAAGCTTAAGACTGAGGAAAAATACAATCTATCAGAGCATCTGTGTGCCAATTGCAATTGCGATAGCTAAGGAGGTCCAAGCGAAAAACCAGAACGAACGATAAGCAGACTCTGCCCAAGACAAGGCGCCATTTACTTCTCCAACCCCTGTTGGGCGTGTAGGAAGATCTGTCGGTGTGTTGTTTGAAGCTTGAATAGCAGAGGTAGGAAACTTATTATATGAGATAAAGAGATCAATCGTTGATTTTACAGCGTTAGGATTGTCTACAATCTTCGGGATCATAGACATGCTCGAGCCTTTAGTTTTTATACCCTATTTAATAGAGTTAATACGTATGAATTGAAACACAAGAGGAAATATATACCTCGCTAGAGGTCTCCGCTTGGTGGGATAACTCTTGTGCAGCTACAGACTGGCGCAGTTTCACAAGATCTTGCAGATCGAATCGATCCTGCATTACTATTTTGCAGTAGGTTTGGCATGTGGGTGTATGGATGCTTCCATCCAGCTGTGGGTTTGCCCTTTGGCATTCCATCTAGGTAAGAAGCCCTGGTTAACAAGAAGAACCCAGATAAATGGTTTGAGACTTACAATGCACTCTTTTAGATTATCTAGGGGCTCTAGACAGTCATCATGAATAAGCTTTTATGCGGACCCTGAGAAAGAAAGGATCGTACCCAAAGGGAGCAAATCTCGTTTTGAAACACCGGGTTTGAACTTGTTTATAAAAGGACCCAGTGTTCTATCGTAGCAATCTGAACGGCACCCGGTATAGCCTTTTATATCGACAGTAGGAGACATATATGTTTCGGTGCAATCAAGCTAGAACCAAAGATGTGTGTTTAATAAGTCTCATTGGATGCGTAGAAATGATACAGGGGAAGGCACGACATACTACACACTGTTCTGTGAATAGAACCTCGGAATCATCAGGGTTCTAGTGGGTATATATTTGACATTAGCTACTGAACGGCAAGGTATCAGTGAAAATCAGTTGAAGAAACAAACGGGGGCCGAAGTATACCGGGCTTGCAAGGCAAGAATTATGACAATCAGTGTCCATGTCAAAATAACCGTGAATCCAACAGATTTCTTTACATAATGACAGTTTATCTGCCATAACCAGCGAGATACTGGTAAGCAAAAGCGTAGTAAGGATCGACGACAACTTCATTTCCCTTTTTTTTTTTTTTTTGAAAAGAAGTACGTAGCCCTATTAAGTTATTAATGAGTTTATGTAGAATCGAGTGCTATAAGGAAGTAGCGAAGTAAAGCAAAGCGAAGGTTTTGAGCCGTAAAGGAAGAAGGGGGAATGGAAGAATTGAGAGCCGGAGCTTACTTGTATGGTGCGAGGTGGTATTAAGAGCCTAGTTACATGTGCATTTCCAGAAGAGATGGTAATGCGGAGAGCGAGTTGGACACATATCAGCCAGTATTTCAGGGTAAGGACACAAGCAACAGCTTTTCAAAGATTATGGGTAAAGAAAACGCTAATTACGATAAATAATTACATACACACTTCTATCATATTGATGCAATATCGACCGCATTTGTACGGATATCGCGTCTACAGCGCACTACAACTTTGCGTTGGTCTGAGCAAATACCACTTTGTTCTTGATGCTGCCCACACCCTCAAGGCCGATCTCTACAATATCTCCGTCATTCAGCCATTGTTGAGGAGATTTACCCATTCCAACTCCTTGTGGCCTACCAAACTATCAGCTATTGATAATTCCTCATAAAATAGATCATCGCTTACGTTCCAGTAAAAAGAATGTCACCAGGCACCAGTGTGGTTCCTTGTGACAGGAACGCGATTGTTTTTGCTACAGAGAATATCATGTCTGCAGTCGAAGAGTCTTGCATAGTCTTACCGTTGACCTAAAGATGATACCGTAAGCATTTCCTAGCCTAGAAGTGGTCATAATTGCTATACCTTTGTTGATATTTGAAGGTTTTGGGGGTCTTTGATAAGCTTAGGGCTAATGATAGCAGGCCCCATGGGGGCCCATCCATCAAATCCTTTCCCCAACGACCTAGGCCTGAATTAACACAAGATCTCGTGCAAATACAATTTATTTACTTGCCATTGGCCACCACCCTTCTTCAATTGCCAGTCTCTGTGGCTCACATCGTTTCCCACGGTGTAGCCTAAAACATATTCCAAGGCCTTGTCCTCTGAGACATCTCTCGCCTCTTTTCCAATGATAGCAACAAGTTCACATTCATAGTCGAGGCCGGGGTCAGATTGGACAGCACTGTGAACCGGAATGGGGTCTGGATTAGAGAGTTAGGGCAATCCTTCTAGGATCTATTTTTAGGCTGTCCGATATCATCTGCGGGGCGACTTTTGAATACATACCAAAAGGTCCCGTAATGGAAGTAACAGGTTTGTACTTGTTTGTCAGCATGGGTTCCGGGTTCACTAGAATTCAAGCTTAAAACTTACGAAAACTACTGGGAACTTTGGAATCGGCATATTTGACTAATGATAGCGATATTAGTATTGGAGCTATGTTTATAGAAAATTTAGTTTATCAAATACCTCTTTTGCGTGTTGCGCATAGTTGAGGCCTAAGCATCTCACAGTTCTAATATCCTCCATCGCAAGTGGGGATAGAAGTTTTCTGATATCCTGCTCGACTCATGATATCTGGTAAGCTCTTATGTTAAGGTAACGAGGCATTAAAAGTCCATTAGGGTGGATATAATACTATGGCTTTCTCAGTAACATTGTGGTTAGCATTGAATATGTCTCCTTCGATAAGCTTGGCTTTGAGTGCCTTGGACACATCAGTAGTTCCGTGGGGGAGAACGGCGTCGCCGTAGTATGTCTTTCCGTCTCCAGCCACGAATCGGACGAGACGCTGCGCCAGTAGAATTAGAAATAAACTAATAAATGTATCACGGCGGCAAGATAAAACATCATACCGAGAATGTGTGAGACGACATATTGAGAATGGTAATTATGTCGAAAGGTGGAATTCTAAAGGTTTTGGAGTTAATTGACTGTTGAGCTGAGGTCCCGTTGCTGTTAAAAGCTATATCGGCTAACCGGCTATCTTCCATAACGCATAGCTGCGCCAAGGTAACTACTCTACAGTGTGGATGGACAGTGCAACCTCCGCCAAGGATCTCCACATATCTGATAGCTGCGCTTCCTGGTAGATATGAAGCGAACAGGCATACAGCGAGATGTTCTCTCGCTATATAGACTCTGTCTGAGAGAATCTAGGAAGAAGCCATTGGTATGTATTCCCTTTGTCTAAGTGATATCCCGGTGGTTTGTAACAAGAACGCTATCTAACACGTACAGGATGCAAGAGAGAATTTCCGCAACTTTGCCAGGTTAGTTGGTATTCGATAAGTTCCATCACCTAAAACACTCTAAATAAGATGTAGGGACGAATTCCGGGCGCACCTTGATATCAAAAAGAAAGACTTTGCAACAATTGAGCACCTATTAAGAGTAGGACAGAAGAAATTGGAAACCTATTCGCAGCCCGGAATAAAGAATATCTTTCGTTGATTCTATACAAGGCCGGAGGAGGGATGGGGAAGGTTATGGTCAATGTGGCCTAGGAATGAGCTACTGTTCGGTTCAGTTGCTCATTTGCTCAGCTCCTGTGGAGTGATGCTCTCTAGGTTGTAATTGGGAAGGAATTATAGTTTATAACGCCGTATAATCAACCTTCAATCGAATTTCAATTTGGTGCCAAGTAGACATGCACTTGAGACAGGACAGCACAACTACCTATTATATCCTGGTCGGCACAGGGAATTTCGTTTTTTTTTATCACCTTGGCGCCCTTTCTCCCGTAGTGCTGAAAATAATGTTTTTCTTGATATACAATAACGAACCTCTAAACTGCTTTCTGCCAGTTAAATGGCAGCGGGCAAGGAACCTACGACTTCCTGCCTTCGCTTTCAAGCTCAAAGCACAAAATAAGAAGGAATTGACGAGCAACAACCGGTGGAATCACTATTGCAGCCGATAAAAAAAAATGCAAATGTCAAACGGATTGGGTCTACCACGGATTGCTCAATGATTCGTGGTGTCTACGGCCCAATGACACCATCCGCCCAGAGCTTTCTCTTAGCACCCATTTCGACAGCTGCGTCCTGCATTAGCCCCAAATAGAGGAATATTCCACAGTGAAAAGTAGCTCACCTGCTTCACCCCAATCTTCACCGTGGTTGTGGCCATCTGAGGTTAACCCAGCACGTTTCTTTGCTTGATCTTCACTAAGAACAGTCTTCAAGAAGTTAGAAACACCGCATTTCGACGAGACTTGAAATAGATATCCCCCTACCAGTAGCCCAAATATAACTGGGACACCAAAATCCAATTGGAGTCTCATCAATCCACGAGAGACTGACTCCGCAATGTGTTCAAAGTGCACCGTATCGCCCTTAATCAACACCCCAATGGCAATGATAGCATCGAATGGCCCTTTGCTAGAGGTTCCAGTGGTGGAACCGGGGATTGGAGTTGAACTGCGGCCAAGCCCCCCAAGGAGGTCCCCAGAAGGAGCCGAAGAAGCTTGGACCTGAGAGGCAGCATACAATCTGGGTGATTAAAGTCTTAGATATTGGCTTTACTTTTATTTATGAAACATCACACTTTCTTTAAATGGGTGGGATGGACGGGAATATGTAATAGCTCCCCAACGTATCAGGGAGCAATGGTGATGCGGGAGGTGTTTCTCAAAGGGAAATCGAACCGTTGAACGGCTATTGGCAGTTCCCAACTACCAGGGACGCTCTGCGTAATTATATTCAATGGCTTCACGCCGCGTTCTAGAAGCTTTTTCTTCGCGCCTTCCACGAGAGGTGTAATCAAGGTAGAGTTCCAGCGGGCGTGCACAATGAGAACACGGAGGTTGGAGCCTGAAAGTTTATTTTATTGGAATCTATATTGGAATTTTGGGGGGGGTATTGATTGGTGTGAAGAGGGACAGTAAGTTCACGGAATGGATGCAAGAAAACATACCATCCAATGCCTCAACTTCACCAGGGCCTTTAGCGCCAGAAAACATTTTGATTTTTCTTGTATTTAGCTGAACAACGAGCTGGTGAGAAATTGGATGGATTGATCGATTCGGAAGATGGGAGATGGGAAAGAGAGTGATGGTGGAAGAGAAATTAGTAGCGATAGGAGGAGAAGGTGGTGGGGGTGGACATGTGAGTGTGGGGCGAGGGACAACGCAGAGAGTATGAATAACGACAGATCGGGGGTCTAGGGAAATAGAATTGATATCTCTAGTCCTATTTATAGCAGATCTACATGCGCTTTCATAACTAAAAACAAGAGACGACAAAAAAGCTTCTTTTTAGTTATGCATTGCTGTTGAATCCTGTCTGCGAGCCACGTCACTCAAGTCTTTAGCTGCGGAATCCACGTGATAAATGCCAAGACTGCGATGAAAGGTTTGTTGAGTACATGGAGTACATACTCCGGAGCTGCATGTACCTACATGTATCTACAGTACGAAGTACTACTATAGAGTACCCACTTCCCTAATATCTTAAGTGCACCGTCAGAGATTTAACTAAGAATGCTCACAATTTTAAAGGGTACAGTCAAGATTGTAGCTGCATATTCCCTTTGTGGCTGAACTTGTGATAGAGTATGGGTGTTGGAGCTCTGTTAGCATCATTTGAACGTCTTATGCAGCTAGGCCGACATTGTTGAGGTTGGGATAAAAAACAGTAGTCTGCAGCCGAGAAAGCTTAGTACCATCCATCTGCGGTAGGCAATTCCCACCAAGCAAAGCATAGGTTATTCCTGCCTGGCTGTAGGAAGGCAAGTGATGTTTGGACTCCTGCAAAGTTAAGGTTCGCTCAATGGCGTATTGGCAGCAAACGAAGTACTACATACATGTATGACTTGCGTTCGGCACCGCACATACTCGCACGAGTACATTTAGATGTCGTTCACGGGGTGATGTGCTGACGGATCCCACCAAAGAGAAACAGCCCCTGGCTGTCAACACCCAGTGTTCGTCAATACCCACTGAGTGACAGTGCCTACACATGTGTATTACCCCTACTAAACGGCAGTAAAGGGCTGAGCACAAGTACACGAACTGTTATGGAATTGAGCATAGAGAAATAAATCACCTACCTACTTTATGATCAAGAAGGGTCAGCCCCATTCCTGTCATATTCATATAGTTTGTGAAGAATTAACAAACATACATGTAAGCAGCCAAACCTCAGCTGAGGTTAAATGCCGATCAGTCACCGGTCTCTAGTATTCCAAAAGAAGCAATCATATATCCCAGTTCGCCCACGGTTCAGCCCTGCAAAATATAATATTGCCGTCAGTCTTTCATATCACGCTGAAAAGGTGACATCTTAGTAAGTTAGGTTATATATCTCTTCTGTGAGTAGGCCAGCAGCATGTGGCAGCAGGCTTGAATCCTGGGAGTAGCATAACTCGTGATCGTGACACAGCTGTAGGGCTGGAAGCACGTTTTGGCCAACCGATCTAATAAAAGAACAAAGAAAGATACTCTAAATCAGCCGCAAAGTTGTTTCACCCATTATCGTCGATAACTCTCGCCAAAAACCCAAGCCCCCCCGGAGCCTGCCCAGACTTTCCCTTGCTCCGGACCAAAAGCTCTCACGAAATATCTTTAGAGGGTAGTTTCGTGATCAATTGCGTAACATGCACGATCCGCTGCCAAAAACGTTCCTGTCGTACGAAATTCTAGCTTTCGGTGGAGCCGATTTTAAAGTTGGAAAAAGAAAGTCTGGGGAAACCCCGAAGACCATCCTAAACCCTTTGCACAGAGGCCGAATCAAAAGAGAAGGAAGAGTTTTTACCTTCTACTGCACTGGCAAGTTCGGTCAAATCAAGAGCTGAATAAGGTTTCTCCTCGGGAGGATTATTGCGGGTATTTAATGAAGATACATGGTCGTTGATTGGGGGTGAAGGATGTTTGTTTCTTTTTTTAGTACATCGTCTGTTGTTGCTTGCTCATAGTCAGCCGCTTTCGAACATGAAGAAAAAAAAACTAGCTTAGCTTCTCGGAGCATTGAACTTTTGCATTCTTTTGATCCAATACGATCCAAAAACAGCGCCCGCTATCCGTGCCGATTAATAACCAGACATGCAGGATATAACTGGTAGTAAGCAGAGTAATAACACAGTGGTTCCTGGGTTCTCGATAGTATATTAGAGGTGAAGCTAGTTGTGTCTGGGTATTTATCATCTCACTCACCCTCGCCCCATGAGCTTTCTTTAAGTCGGATTGAAGTCCTGCTTCCTATTTCTAGAAACACTGCTGCACGACGTTATGAATAAGGAGCGGAAACCAAAATTAATAACTCTAGGGAAAGCTATCTATGGAAAGGAGAGCTGTGGGAGAACGCCGAGACACAGGGTATTAAAAAAAAAAAAAAAGGCGGGATCCCTTTTTAGAACTATAAACTGATAAGCAAATCACCAGTTGTGTAATTGTGAATTCTCTTGTCTGCTATCAATTCAGCAGAAATACCAAGGTGCCTAAGATGTTGCGTGGCAGTCCCAACGCACGTACAGGTCCTTTTCTTTGCAACACTGGGCTGGTACCTAGAACCATCGAAATTTAGTGCTAGAAGGACCGCGAGTAGCATGTGTACTAATAGGTGATCTAATAGGTGATTGGAATGCAAAGGTTTCTGTGCTCCGTATCTAGCAGGTCTGAAGTGGGGAAAGAGCTGATCGGATTCCCTGTGGTCTGGTGGCAGTCTTTCCCTGTCTTTGAAGGGCCCCTTTCCGCCCAAGGCTGGGCGTGCATGGGGTAGGAGGGGCTACGAGGGGTGTGGGTGGACCGTCGAGTTGGGTGGGATAGCTCAAGCTGCTGTGTGCTGCAGCAGCCCGCCAGACAAGCAAGCAGACACGAGAACTTCCCCCTCCTGCTCCTCCGCCTTCAATTCTTACTCCACGGACCCAGCCTGACTAGAGTACTTAAGAGCCCGTAATCCCTCCTACTCTGCCCGTCTTTCTTCCTCTCGCCCAGGTCATTTCATCAAACCCCACCCATCCATTTAACCTCTTCCAATTGCCCTCGTTGGCCCACCTCCAACGGCCTTCCCATCAATTCATCAATCATATCGATTAATCAACCCATCAATCCATCAAGAGAATTCCCTCATTATCATCACAACCTCTATCTAGGTTGAACAAAATCCTTTACAGAGACCTTATTTTCAGTTTATAGATATCACAATGTGGTATGTTGAGAAAAGCACAAAGCAGCTCGACCCCTTCCACCACCCCCACCACCCCCACCACCCCCACTAGCTCCTCAGCAACGAAAAAAATAGAATCGAAAAAAAAAAAGAAAAACAGAAATCATTCTTGATTCGCTAATATCGTTGATTAACTAGTGGAATTTTCGGATACATCAATTACCTTGTTGAGAAAGATCGTAAATTTATCCTGGATACATTGATCCAAGGTAGGCTGGAAAAATTGTTACTATTTTTGGTACGATGTTGAAAATCCGCTAATCGATGACCCATTTAGGTCTTTCTCGTCTTGAGTACCGTGGATATGATTCAGCTGGTGTAGCGGTTGACGGAGACAAAGAAGGCGAAGTTTTCGCTTTCAAGGAGGTTGGAAAGGTTGAGAAGCTCAAGCAGCTCATCTACGACTCAAAGCCTGACCTTGATGCCACTTTCGTTTCGCATGCCGGTATCTCCCACACCCGATGGGCCACCCACGGGCAGCCCTCGCGTGTCAACTGCCATCCCCACAGGTATATTTCTTCTTGAATAATTGAAATATGAACATGAATTGCGCTAACCAGCCCTTTTTCGTCTGATTAGGAGTGACCCCTCATTCAGGTTCACTGTTGTGCACAATGGTATCATCACAAACTACAAGGAATTGAAGGCGCTTTTGGAGAGCAAGGGTGAGGTTTTTGAGAGTGAGACCGATACTGAGTGTATCGCCAAACTTGCCAAATACATCTACGACCAGAACCCGAGCATTGACTTTACCACTCTGGCCAAGTCCATAATCTCTGAGCTCGAAGGTGCTTTCGGACTTTTGTTGAAGTCTGTACACTACCCCCATGAGGTTATTGCCGCCCGTAAGGGTTCTCCCCTCGTCATCGGTGTCAAGACCTCAAGGAAGATGAAGGTGGACTTTGTTGATGTTGAGTTTTCCGACTCAATCCCTCTTCCGGCCGAGCAGGCTTCACACAACGTTGCTTTGAGGAACCTCAAGTCCGGCCCCCAGAACAGCTTGGCTCCTCCGGACAAGAGCCTTCTTCACAGATCTCAGTCACGTGCTTTCTTGTCTGACGACGGAATGCCGGTACCCGCTGAGTTCTTCTTGAGTTCCGATCCATCGGCTATCGTTGAGCACACCAAGAAGGTTCTCTACCTTGAGGACGATGACATTGCGCACATCCACGAGGGTCAGCTCAACATCCACCGTGCCGGAAAGAACAACGGTGCCTCTGCTATCCGTACCATTCAGACTTTGGAGCTGGAGCTCCAGGAGATCATGAAAGGCAAGTTTGACCACTTCATGCAGAAGGAGATTTTCGAGCAGCCCGAGTCAGTCGTCAATACCATGCGTGGTCGACTCGACGCCGTGAACAAGAAGGTTACCCTCGGTGGCCTCCGACAGTATCTGAGCACAATCCGCCGCTGCAGAAGAATCATCTTCATTGCTTGCGGTACCTCATATCACTCATGTATGGCGGTGCGAGGAATCTTTGAGGAGTTGACAGAAATCCCAATTGCCGTTGAGCTTGCCTCCGACTTTTTGGACAGACAGGCCCCGGTATTCCGTGACGACACTTGTGTGTTTGTTTCCCAGTCTGGTGAGACTGCCGACTCGCTGATGGCACTGAGATACTGTCTTGAGCGCGGCGCCCTCACTGTCGGAATCGTCAACGTTGTCGGATCTTCAATCTCTCTCCTCACCCACTGTGGTGTCCACATCAATGCTGGTCCGGAAATTGGTGTGGCATCAACAAAGGCCTACACCTCGCAATTCATTGCCTTGGTCATGTTTGCACTGTCGCTGAGCGAGGATCGTGCATCAAAGATTCAGAGGCGGGCCGACATTATGGACGGCTTGGCAAACATCTCTAGCCAGATCAAGAGCATCTTGGAGCAGGACCAGGCGATCAAGCAGCTTTGCAAGACCTTCTTCCAGAACCAGAAATCATTGCTCCTCCTTGGTAGAGGCAACCAGTTCGCTACCGCTCTTGAGGGAGCGCTCAAGATTAAGGAAATCTCATACCTCCACTGTGAGGCTGTCATGTCCGGAGAACTCAAGCACGGTGTTTTGGCGCTCGTAGATGAGAACCTGCCCATCATCATGATCTTGACCAGGGACGAGATTTTCAAGAAGTCATTAAACGCTTACCAGCAAGGTAGTCCGGTGTCCCAACATGTCTATTAAGATTTAGCGCTAACCACAGGATCAGTCACTGCCCGCGGCGGCCGCCCAATTGTTATCTGCAACAAGGACGATGAGGAGTTTGTCAACGAGAAGTGTGAGAAGATTGAGATGCCGACAACCGTCGACTGTTTGCAGGGTCTTCTCAACGTTATTCCTCTCCAGCTTGTAGCGTACTGGCTTGCCATTGCTGAGAACCTTAACGTCGACTTCCCAAGTATGTTATTCCTATCTATAGTTATTCAGTTGAGTGCAGTCCCTAACGTTACGCAGGAAACTTGGCAAAGTCTGTTACTGTCGAATAAATTTCGGATTTTTTCTTTATGAGGGAGGGAAAAGCGGCTTTTTTTTTTAATGAAGCGGTGATTTGTTTTTTTGTTGAGGGCTTTCAAGGCAAAAGGCAACAATACCCGCTAGGAGAGACTTTCTTCTGTTCTTTTTTGGTTTAATCACAAATTGTGGAATCCTTTCCCCTCATACTTGGGAGAGAGACTGTGAGTTCAACGTGAAGCTGTGCAGTAGTACTTAGTAGTGGCAGTGGTGATGGTAGTAGTAGTGCAATTGGACTCTAGCCCGATGACCGGCCCTTCAATTTCTCTGACATTGTAGTTGCTGCGGTGGTACCAACTAGAAAGCGCAAAGAGAAGGGGGGGGTGGGGGGAAGGGGTAGTTTATTCCGCCTCGGTGGAGAAGCGAGTTGCCAGCCAGTACGGTACCGACCTGTCCATCTTTTTTAACTGGGCCATCGGGGAGAGAAAAAAAAAGAACGCATAGCCTACATGCATACCCACACATCCGCAGCTTGGCTAGATGGTAATTGAAGCAATTGCGATGGTGTGGTGCAAACACGACAAGGCCCAGCCCGTACCACAGTGCCAGAATCAAAATGCCATAGTGACGTCAGAGCAAAGCTCTCCGTCTCGCTTGTGGCTAAGTTATAGTCCATACTATCATTCACTGGACTAGACCGTATTAACAGCCAAGCCAGGTTTTACCCGCAATCCCGTGAACGACAGTAGGTGCCGGCAACGGGTTCGTGCGTTGTGTAGGTAGAGTACGCACACATATCTACCTACATAACACAAACCTGCCAGATCGTGAGAGTGCCGGGAATCTGGCAGGGTTTGGAAAAGAAAAAGCAGAAGCCCAAGCCAAAAAGCCAAAAAGCCAAAAAGCCAAAGTTCAGGGATGGTGCTAATTTATACAGACATACAGGGTGTGAGGGCTTGCACGTTTCCACTATTTCGTATTGGAAGGTCTTCTATCTATACCAATGCACCGCCACCTGTTGACAGACTTACCCCTGCCCCCGGAGTACAGCGGTGGGTAACAAGTCATCGGACGGAACACCACAATATTGTGAATATTGTGGCTAGGCTATCCGATGACTTATTACCCACCACTGTACAACATACTTTGTCTATTCTGTACTTACTCTAGAGTGAGTAGTAGACATTGGCATCATGCAGAGAGCCGCGACGACGACGTCACTCGGTTCTCCCGACGGCACTCGATCAATCAGTCGCACATATGTAGAAGTATGTACATGTACTAGAGTACCAGTCTGAACTGTGCACTGCGTAACTCTAGAGTCCTATACTGTACTTTAGAGCTATCCCAAAGCAAGGCCACCTTTTTATAGAGTATCTTGTCTGCGTCTGTCTGTCTGTGGAACCTGCTGCTGATCATCGACCTTGCTGGCCTCGGCGGCTGCGGTGGGATTCGCTTCTGGTCCTGGTTCCTGTCCTTCTTCTTCCTCTTCCTCCTCCTCCTCCTCTTCTTTTCTTTCATCATCATCATAATCATCATCATCATCATCCTCTTCCTCTTCTTTCTCCTCTCCATCTGATTCATCTGCTTCATCGTCTCCGTCTTCCTCTGCGTCTGTATCTCGGTTCTCTCAGGATATAATTCTTATTCTTACTTGAGAATTGCTATTGAGACGGACGACACTTGAACAGGGAAATTGTTGTTGTGATCTTACTCGTTGAGATTGTATTCGGTGACTATTTATTGATCGGTCTATATCTACGTATCTATCTATCGCTCCGTTATATGTATTAGACATCATTGATCATTGATCATTGAGATACCCGCCCCCCCACCCCCTTCCCACCCCTCAGGTATGTATATATAAAACGAGTCCTGCCTACCCGTGCTACCCTGTCCCGTCCCAATTCGCCCACCCCCCTGCTAACACCCGCCCTCCCTCCCTCTCCAGCCCACTCTCCAGCCCCCCCCAACTACCGCCCACCATGTGCATGATAAAAGTGCGCCCCGAGATCGAAGAAACTCCCGTCGTCCCCGCCCGCGTTGTCCGACACTCCAGCACACGCGGCTCTCACCGAAACCGCTCCCGCACCTCCGTGCGCTCCTCCCGTTCCCGCGACCGTTCCCGCGACCGGGGTTCCACCACCGTCATTGAACCCTTCAAGATCCCGCCACCCGCGTCCCATAGCGTCGACCGCACCGAAACAACCACAATGGTCATCCAGGGCGCGCCCACCACAACCGCCGCACACCACTACCACAACAGCCACCACGGCCACAACCGCCACAACAGCTGGGGCGGCGCCGGCAGCCCCCGTGCAAGTGTCGTCAGCTCAAGAAGCAACCGCGACGTTGACTACTATGTCGACGGCGGCGCCGGGCGGTCACCACGCGCGAGCAGCGTGCGGTATGTTGACGGCGCTGGCGGGGCGCCAGGTAGCAGCCGCGGCGATCTGGGGAGAGGCGCGACGGAGAGGTATGGGTATCATAACTTCCACGGGAGACGCTCGGGAAGCGTCAGTTATGTGAACCCCAGGCATTCGGCGGTGTCGCAGCGGAGCGCGAGGGAGACCAGGGAGAAGGTGGTGGTTGTGGACCAGGACGGGAACGAGAGGTATTACTAGCGCGAGTAGCGCCGGTAGAGTGAGGTGCGGTGCGGTGCGGTGCGGTGGGCGCTAGCCGCTAGCCGCAGGTGCGTGTGCGGGTGTGGTGCGCCATGGGGGCGGTTTTTGGGTGCGGTGATCATTGACATTGGTCAGTGCGGCAGTGCGCAGAAGATAGCCCGCAGCTTGTTAGGCATTGGCACTGGCACTAGCGCGTAATTGATGGAATGATACTATGACATCCATGGATTTTAGCGGGTCCTACATTTAGTTTGAATAATGTATTTTTTCTGTCTTTCTTCTCTCATACCTTTTTGCATCTCGTTTATCACAATTTTCTCATGTCTCTGTGTCTGTATGCGTGTGTTTTTCTACTTTGTCTATCTGTTGAGTTTTTCTCGTCTCTGTATAGTTCTGCGCATCTCCCTTCTCCTCACCCACTTTGGCGTGGTTCCTCTGTTCTAGTTTTACTGTAACTACATCTTTTTATTTCCGGGAGCGGGGCTTGCGTGCAATTTTTCCCTTTTGTGTGTTTCTAGTGTTGAGCAGTTATTCTACAACTATTTTTCTTTTGTTTGAGTGGTACGAATTAAAAGAGAGCAGTTATTTAAGAAAGGGGAAAAAAAACCGATTAAGAGAGAAATAAAAAAAGAGGCTATGACTTTACTTCTGCCCCTTTTGTGAAATGTTTGCCCATCTATCCTGGCCCGCCGGCCCACGCTTTAAAGCATTGTAATGTATATCCGTTAGTACCTCTGTCCCTTCCTCTTTATCCATAAACATTCGTAAACTATTATATCGTAACCGGCTATCCCAAGCACCTACGGCCATCTCGTCTACGCAGGCCTCAACGGCTGCCACGCCGCCATCCCACTCAACTCATCCTCATCCGCATCCAGCACGCTTCTCCCCTGAATCTGCCCATTCACCGCCGTCCTCCTCGGTGGCAACGCCGGGTTCGGCAGATGCGTATCATCGCGGAAGCTATACGGCCTTACTGCGGCCGCCGCCGTCATGGTGGGCGGCATCGGCGTAGTCCCCACCCGCCGTGGCGGCGGTGGAAACATCATGGAGGGGGTCATTATATCTCTTACGGGGGCGGAGCCGCTGCGGGGCGCGGGTATATCCTGGTCGAGGAGTGATGGTTGGTGGTGGTTGTGGTTGCTGCGTGCGGAGAGGACTGCGGGCTTTCGAGGGACGATGGGCGGTACGGCTTTTTGTGGCTTGCCGGCGGCGGTGGTGGTGGTGGTGGTGGTGGTGGTGGTGGTGGTGAGGGGGCGGGGGCGGGGGCGGGGGGAGAGTGAGATCTCCGAGGCGGCCTTTCGCGGGATGACGGGTGGTGGGATGACGGATTTCCGTTTGGTGGGCTCAAGGGGGGCGGGGAGTCGTTGCGGGAGGATGGGGAGGTCTGTGGGATTGAAGGGCGGTGGAAGCTTTCGGGGGCCGATCTTCGAGGGAGCAATGGAGATTATGCTGCTTGAGCTTGAAGCTGGCGCATGCTGATTGTGTTCATCCCTTTGGGACCTCTCGATCCAATCGGGCACGAGTGTCTCGGTGAACGGGTTTGTTGGCCGATCCGGATTAGGTACGAATTCATGAGTCGGTGGTTTCACGGTTGACTTCGCAGGCATCCCATTGTCTAACCACCATTTTCGTTTCTCTGAGCTTGGTGGGGGCACTACGCATACAAAAATATCAGGGATCCAATCACCCAGAATAACAAGGTTTTAGATATCTTACGTCCAGGCTCCAATGGTTCAAAGTCCAAAAGATCATCTCCATCTTCTAGAAGATTCCCGGAATGGCCACCAGACTTTCCAGCTTCGCTCTTTCGCCTCAAGTATATCTCCCTACTCAGCTTATCCCTTACACCCTCATTCACGACTGACACGGTGCATTGAAACGTTGCATACACAGGTCGGTGGTCCGAAAAGCGCAATGGGGCGCAGTTGTAAGAAAGTTGTCGAAGGACATTGCCTTTCTTAAGAACTCGATCGCACCATGCTGGAATTCGTGCCTTCTCACTTTTCCCGTGTTCTAGTTAGTCTGGGGCCATTCATAATTGGTATGCAAAGGGGAACCTACGAGCTATCATAATTGTCAGTTCCAATGTCATATTTGTAAGTTGGTGGGAATGATATTTTCGCTTCAGAGTAAGATGGGAACGTTAAACCCGCTTCCATTTGTATATTCAGCTACATTTATTGTCAATATACAAGTCTAGCTGTCATCCAGTCAAATACAACATACCTGGTCGTTTTGACGTAATATTTGCAGATCGTGATTTTCAACTGCCTGAAGTACTTTCTCGCGTGTAAGAGTAATTCTGTAATTGAAATCTCCCAACCAAATCACAGCATCATGGTCGTCAATCGCGCGCCCACGTGAGAACCTTAAACCATGCGAGATGGTTCTATAATCTCTATTGCGTTCATCATGATTCGAGAACCCTGCAGCAAGGTGCGCCGTGACAAAACAGATTCCCGTGTTTGCGTAATCCATCCGGATAGCAACTGCTCCCTTATTCCCGGCGACACCAGACATTCCCGTCTGAACACATTGACGACGTTAAAATTCGTACAGATGCTTGGATGGTACAATTTTCACGCTATCAAATCATACCTTCTTAAGACTTCCTTCAACATTTTTGATATCCCCAATAGCACTCGACTTAACAAAAATTAATAGGGCAGCCCCTACTAACTGCCCGACTCGCAAGAGGATATATTCCTCTCCACCAATTTCCTTGGACCGCCTATTCAATGTTTTTTTCACAGCCCGTTCCCATATCTTCCTCTTTTCCGGACTAGTTGCCATTATCTGTTGAGGACTAAGCTCGACGATCTCTTGAAACCCCACAACTACCAATTCAGGTTGTAGTTCAGCGCCTTCGAATGGTGGACACAGCCATCCAGAAAGATCATCCTCGGAGCCATTGATCCGGCCATTGAGATTGAATGTACCGACGTAAATGTGAACCGGTTTATCGTATGAATATTCAAGGGACCTATTTTAAGGGCTTTCAGTTAGCTCCATGCTTCATCAATATTTAAAAAGGCCCTATGGTATAACCTTTTGCCTAACTCGGCTATTACATAATCGTTAATAGGATCGTATAAGTATGCTGCTTCCTGACCAACTAATCTTCCCTAAAATATAAAACAAATTTTCGGTTAGCACTTTCCAATTCTATAAAACAGCCTCTAGGTATACCAGTAAAACGTCGATCGTGTTTTGTCTGTCTTTATCCGCAAAATTGTTGATATAAATTCTTGTAGCGCTCTTCCGGGCATCAGCGAAAGCACCAGCTAGGCTCATTTTCCCCGTTCTTGTAAAGCTTGACTTCAAAGCTCCAGTACCAGCATATATTTTTGATAGTGCCTTAGAAATCAATCAGCCACCAACCACGAACAATTTCTTACGGAAACTCACATCACCGTTATCTGCCCATAGACTTGAGTGGCGCATCCAAAATTCTTGGCCAAAATTGTGGTTGAGATGTTCTAGTAAGGCTTCAATAGCCATTCGACTAAAGATTCCCTGTACAAGATTGGTTCGATCTAGACAATCAAGACAGTTCGTCCTGAAGACTCCCTCCTGTTGTAAGACTACACTATCGGTCCCACGCTTCTTTTCGGCTTCATAGACTTCCTGGTCCTCGTGAGACTGGCCTCTAGCTTTGACCTCAACATTTTCCATTAAAAAAAACGAAAACGAGTCGGCAGATGGTTGTATATGTTGTCTAATCCTATTCGCTGCTTCAAAGCCACTAGGACCTTTCGTCTCGGCGTGGAAGTCGAACTCGGTCGATTTCAACAAAGAAGGCCCGCTGCTATCCGCTCTGCTGTGCCCGCTATCAAACAGAGGGGATTTTGAGATGTGTTTCATATATCTATTTGACAATTCCACCTCCCCGGGTTTCGTCTCTGACAGAAGGTTTACTACGTGCGTTGCTCCATATTTCAACGTAATTGTCTCCATGTGCTTGTCGAAAGCAGGCTGGGTAGCTTCCGGAGACCTAGTGATCTGCACCTTCTGCTGGCCTGGCAAGAGACCTGCTTGTTGCTCCCAAAAGACTATAGTCGTCGAGGTAATATTAACACCCATTGGCCTTAGCAAGAGACAAAACACTTACTCGGAATACTCCCTCGGATCTGACAGTAACTGAAACCAAGACTGCGGCCATTGGAACCAGGATCCCATACTACGGTTTCTGTTTCCACAAAGTTTGCAACATGTCCATCATCATCGATACCTCTCGAGTTAAATCGCGTCCCGGCCCTTCGGCAACTCAGCCTACTAATTAATGTTAATGTAGCAAGTGAGCCCGATGACCCCATCCTTTCTTCCAGTTGGGTGCTTGGACGAGGTATTGAGAGTGATTCAACAAATCCACGGATTGTACTGGTAAGAATGTTCGATTTATCTAGAGCAATACGTTCTGATTCTGAGAGGCGAGACCGAAACCTGAGTAGTGGCTGGATCATATAAGAGTTCCATAGAAACGCATCATCGAAATTATCAATATCGAAATTGTTGGTGTCGAGCGATCTATGGGTGATCAACGTGACCAAAATCAGCCCTGACTCGAATTTATGGGGACATGATAATAGGGTGGGGAGGATTGGATCGCTAGAGATTTTCCAAGTGATAAACCAATGTTTCATCCGAGTAAATCTCTAGAAAATGACTCCCCATCTCCTAATAAAACCAAATTGTAGCTGGAGAGATCTCTGCGTTATCGATATCTTGGCAATCCCTTACCGGTCTTGTAGTCGATTTGTTAAATCAAAATCTCGAGAATAATAAAAAGTTCCATCGCTGAGGAGTTTCTTTAGAGCCAAGCATGGATGTTCCAAGCCAACAGGCTGCTGACTTCGACCCTGATCCCAGCCATCAGATTCAACCGAATATGGGTTTACTTCGTTATCAAGAAAATCGTCATAATCAGTGCGGTTAAGACAATCTGAGCGACGTCAGCCCTGGATCTTATTTAACACCGGTATGTATTTGGGGCTTACGAAATTGAACAGCATGAATTCTCAATACATTCTCCCCTGGGCGAACTGAAGCAACTTCTTTGGCACCTGTAACCACACATATAAAAATGTCCCCCCCTAATGTTATCAATCCAAGTGTACCGAGACAAGGCTGGTTTGTCAAACGCCTATAGTCACTGAGTTCGGCATGCTCGAGCTCAACAAGCTCCACCATACATCTTGGGGCATTCGCTCTATCGCCTATTGAAGCGTAGGGGTTATTTGGGCTGTGGTCACTGGTGTGGTTTTCGAGACTGGGAGAATGACGAAAGATCAAGACATGGGATTGTGTCACTAAGGAGATTGAGCGCTTCGGATGGTGATCCCTAATAAGAATATCTATCGACATAGCGAAAAGAGTACTGAAGTTTCATAAGTGTGATGATGTTTGCGGAGCTACGTACTGAGCAGTAGATACTCGTAGTCAACGTTAGACCCTGCCAAGCGCCAGTTAAGCATGTCGAAACTTTAAACCTGGTAGGCCCAGGTAGGGTCTACTTACCCAAATAGCGATCACTATCAGCCACAGAGCCGTGGATCCCGTAGCCATGGATTTTGGGGCATTTTAGAGTAGAGTGAATCGCCGCGCCTCGCATTGTGATGTGTCAGATCAGCCCATTTGGACGGTTGCCAAGAGGACAATTTTGAAAAATATCACCCAACACTGCTCGGTACCTAGTCTCGTGCCCATCCCCTATTTTGGTGTGGTTGGAGATGTAGTATTTTATGTAGTCCACACCAGTACACCACATAAAGAAATACCGATTGGGTCTGGGAACGAGACTACTCGGTACCTACATGTACTCTATGGTAGTTGCGTAGTACCTACTCCTTAAAGTTTGATGAGGCGGGTACGTTCATATCTCTACTGCACTACATGTAGTAGTACGTATACTGGTACTGGAGCCTGGGCTGTAGGTACATATACATACCGCAAAACTCGGCTCGCAGCGTAAGCCACACCAGTTTTCTGTGACTTGTCCCGTGAACCCGAGTTGAGCTTTAATATGCTATGATCTCGGATTTAACACCTCCGTAGGCATTCTTAACGTTCCAGCAACCTTGCCAATCCTCCATAGGTTGCACTTACGTGGATTCAAACTTGTAGCCAGTGTGATTCGAGAAGTTCATACTCCAGGGGCTTGATTACTCTTCGCCATGGCCGGGCTGTGTACAGGGTTTAAAACTGGGAAACAGAATAATGTAGCTACATGTACTGCTGTTGGTCGCAGTTGAGCCTCAAAAACGAGGCTCGATGTGGCAATGAGCGGACCATACGTCATCACTCGGGGTTAAAAGCATCCGGGCCGTAAATGTGGTTTATTAAATATGTCGCAAGTCCCTAATTTATTATTTTGCATCTTCCTCTGTCAAACTTTGAATAAGCTCGATCGAGTTAGCAAGTCCCTCAATGTCGGAAGGTCAACTACAACATAATTCAGACGATGATAGCCTCCAAGTTATCACTCGCAAAGAGAGTCGGCTAGAGGCCGCCAAAAATCATTTTCCGTACTGGATATTACCTTTGGTATCTGCCATAACATGGTTTGGTAAGTTTTGATTATGAAAATATAGAATGATATACTATACTAATTTGTGTATTTTGGTTGGTCAGGGATGCTATGGGTTTTGATGATAGTTTGGTTGGCTAAGGGTCAACCAGTATACGTTTCAATGACTAGCAATCAAACAATTGCTTACATCTCAGATATAGGTATGTGCCTGTGTAGTTTGTAATTTTACAAAACCCTGAGAGGCCTTTACTAATAACGCTATAATCTAGGGGCAACATATCTTAAGCCTCTATTTGTTGTAGGATGCTGTATCACCAGTTTCTTCTTTTTTCTCTCGTTGTGTGCAATGCGTAAGTTACAAGCCGCCTATAAATATTCCTGTGTAGTACATGTATCACTTAGTATAGTACTCATATCTTCACAGGTCGTAATCAAGCACTGGTGAGACGCCTAGAAAAGGGTCTTGATTGGGCTTCGATTTTGTCAGGCGCGATGGGATCTGTATCACTTATCTTGTTAGCCATCTTCGACACCGCTCGCCACCCTACACTCCATAGACTTTTCTTGTTATTATTCATGTTAGGAGTTGTGTTATCTGCTCTCTTCACAACACTCGAGTATCGACGCCTAGGCAAAGTCTTCATTGAACGCTCGTTCCTCAAGATTAGCTACAGGACCAAACAGGCAATCGTTGTTCTTGAGGTCTGCTTGTAAGCACCACTAGTTATTTTTGTCATATCTTAACATAACTAATATTCAATTAGGTCTGTTGTATTTGGTGCTACCATGTATAAAAAGAAGCACGATGTTGCAGCCATATTTGAATGGTTGGTTGCGTTTATTTTCACCTTCTATGTCCTCTCCTTCTTTTTCGACCTCAGGCCCAAGGCCAGGACAAGGGACGAGCTGGAGGCGCGCCGTGAAATGATTCAGCAGCAAAGAGCTTCCGGCCAGTTGGTTTAACGTATTTGTGGAGGATTTCTTACGGGATATGACAAAGAAGAGTTAGAGGTGATAATCTTGAGATTAAGAGTTTCTTTTCTCTCTTCTACTCGCCAATAAGAGGCATAGTAGTAGGAAGTAGTGTTTTTAGATAACTGGTAGGAGTTTTGGTGCGGGATCATTTTGCTATTTCCCCTTATATTTTGTTGTGGACAGCTTTGCATTTTTGTTTTCGTATAGCGCGGCGTTATAGGGCCACGGCGCATTTACATATAACTCTTTCCCCTTATATCGTTATGGATTTTTATGTATCAATGTAAAGGTAATTTAAATGAGTCGACTATAAAAGAGCATATCCAAATTGATTGACTTGAATTCTAGTTCAGTTTTTAGATACAGCTCTGCGCACCGGCGAAGCATAAAGGTTAAATTTGGGTGAGCGCTGGCCTACAGCCCCCCGTCTGTTGACGTAAAGGAAACTAGAGTTAGTTTGCTCACCCCCGGTGTGAGTGAGTTCTCATGAGGATCTACTACACTTAGGGTTAGGGTTCATAATTTCGTTTCAACCTCATGCCAGATCGACGACAACCACAACCTTCTGATTCAACGCAGGAAAATCAAAGATGCTGTGCATTCGCTGTACCACACGGGTAATCCGTCCCGTGGCTAGCCTCCCGCTTAAGAATGTCTTCAAGACTGCCTCTACTAGGTATGATCCCCGCCCCAAGAGATATCCACTCGAGCCCGTATTCATTTGATAGCGAATTCCCACTCTCTAGGACATTCACATCCCTCACTCCTCTTCGGCCATCAGTATTCCCCTCTATCGGCTCTTTTGGTCTGGCTGTGCCAACAAACACCACGCCAATTACCGCAATAACTGTCACCATCGCCCCGCGCATAAGTTCTCACCCGGCCCTTCAAGCGCTGCAAGTCAGAAACGGACCAAGAAACACTTTTGATCCCAGCCACCGCGTTCGGAAGCGGAGAGCAGGCTTTTTGGCAAGGAAGAAGACAAGGGGCGGGCGCGCGGTATTAAAAAGGAGACAACTAAAGGGGAGGAGATCTTTAAGTCATTAGATAGGCGATGGGTCGGGATTTACAATCTTCCCTGGAGAAAACATAAGATTGGGATTAGGCACATAAAAGCCTCATCTTTGTCATGAAAGATAAATCGGGAATACTGGATCAGATCACAATAACTTCAACTGGGATGAGACCACAATCTCTATATCTGAAATGTACAATGATAGCTTTACGTATCTTTTCTACAAGTTATGCAACAATCTCGTTCCTTCCTGGCTGCCAAGGTCCTAAAGAAGCATTCTTGGCCTGAGTGGACCAATTCGAGATTCAACTTTCTCCCAATCTATTCTGTTCCACAAGTTCTCCAGATACTCTGGCTTCCCCCTAACACCGTAATCCGTGATCCAAGCATGCTCCCAGCAATTGATGTTCAAAAGAGGGATAAATTCTTGTACCCCATAAGGTTTGTTAGCCCTCGCAGTAGCAATACTGTACTCGGCGTTTCGTTGGAGTTTGTTGGTAGTGTTCATATCGGTTTCCTGGCGTCTATGAGCCTGTCCGTAGGGCGAACCCGCATTGTATGTGCACAGGATACGGAGGCTCTTGCCCATATCAAGAACCAGCCAAACCCAACCGGAACCGAACATGGCCTCAGCAGTGGCAAGCATCTCACCTTTCATCGCTTCAGGGGAGGAGAAGGTGTCTGGAATATATCTAAGAATCCGTTCAGGCAATTCCATTTGCGTGGGAGACTAGAATGGTCCAATAATCAGCATGGATGGGTACATTAAATGAAGGCCCAGCGAGAAATTATTTACTAGTGCATCGAAGAAGAAGTGGTTATTATGAGCCTGGGAGGCGTAGTTGAAGGTTGCGGCAAGGTCCGCTTGTCGGGATGTGAGAATGGATATCTCAAGAGCCGACTTGTCCGCAATCTCATGGCCTGTAGCGTAACATTTGTCAAATCAATTACACCCCTCATGGCCTCGTGATGCGGGAAGTTGATAGCGCCGGCGGGGGCGATCTCCTCCATACCTGCTGTGAGAGAATTGAGCCTCTCTATCAGGCCCTCTTGGTATTCCGTCCACGCGGCGTTGAAACCCTGAGCTGAGAAAAGACCTGGAATACCCTCTTTTGAAAATCGGGGCTCATGATGCAATATGGGACGCTCATGTAATGACCGCTTTGAGAGATTGATGAACGGGGTCTTCTAGAAGAGACCATGGATGTTAGATCAAACAAATTGGGGGAAGGGGCGCAATTTGTGGTGGAAAAGAAGATCAGGAAAAGAAATCCGGGAAACATACGCCGAGAGGTTGGAAGGTGCGCAGAGCCGACCGCCGGAATAACGAAGGCGCGAACATGATGAAAATATGCAGGAACGAATCCCAACTTGTGCTTGGACAGGCGATTGATTATTTTTAGTTGATGCTGAGGTAGACCTGCACACAAAAATCTGCTGGGCAACGGCGGTTGGTGGTGGGGTTGAATCGGGATGCATGATCTACGGAGCCGCAATATCTGCACACCATGTGCAATGTATCCACGCGTATCACACAGCCTACAGGACCACCGCGACCAGCCACAACCCGGCATTTGCCCGTCTAGTACCTGTGTTGGAAACAAATCAATAAACACCTCCTACCTACTACGTCACCACCTCCGCTCTTTCCAGCTTGCTAATCCAAAGTTGTGGACTTCATCACCCAAATCCCGGAGATATGGATTCCTCAGAATCGAAATCAATCCGCAAGGCTATCTGGTCTGGCTCTATCCCTTGTAAGATACTACTTGATCCTGGAGAGTGCCGTGTCTTTGACGATTCAGATCCGTACTACGCACGTATCCCTATTCCTCCCACCAATCATCCTATGCTGATATTATGGACCCTCGTTAAGCTCACCATTCCGCGGATATCGTATCTACCACTCTTTATCCCGCAAATCTATAAGTTTTATAAGCATTTCTTGATTGATCAAGAAGTCTCAAAAGAGAAAACAGCTTGGTTTGAATTTGAGAGCGTTCCGCTAAAATGGTTTATCCCCTGCCATCCAAACCCATATCTCTCCAGTAAGAGTGAGTCGTCCAGAATTCTAATTTGATCTTGTGGGACTTAGGCACTGGCCCGTTGGTCTCCTCTATGACCTCTTTACCGGGCGCGATCCCTCAAGCATGGATGTTGAAGACGATGAACATCAACTTCCATGGACTCTGATCCTCCACTTCCGAGACTACCCACATAAACACCTTATGCGCTTGGACAATCCCGCAGCTTGTCATGACGCATGGATGAACTTATTAAAAGAGGTTAGTCCCACTATACTTTACTACGGGAAACAATCTCACGATAATTAGGCAGATTATGTCCGCCACGGAAGCGCAAAAGCGGTCATGAACCTAACAAAGGCCGAGTCTACAGGCCTCTGGGACTCTTTGAAGTCTTGTATGCCTTCTATTACAATTTCGCACGCTATTTTCTGACTGCTTGCAAGATGACCTTGATAAGTATTGGAGCGTCTACGATAAGCTTATTTCTCCCATTTCTACCCCCACCCGAAATATACCTTTAAGGGTTTATATCCCTGGCACTGGATCCCGGGTGGTTCAGCGCCCAATTCCCCCTCTTCAAGCATCTCGTATGTACCCCCTTAAATAAAACCTTGTGTTTTCCCCCACTCGCCGTACCCGCATAATTACATGGAGCTTGTAGAATAATGTTTCGTTTTCCTTCACCCCACCCAATCTTGAGTTGACAGCTTTATAGGTGACCCTCATACCGTCGGTACGGCCCTGCACCTATTCGTTCCAGAGCTCTTCCCGAGCCAGAGGGTATGCGTATTAGCGAAACCTGTGATTCATGGTGTGGTAATAGCCATGGGCACACCACTAATAGATTTAATGAGGGACGCGGTGTATCCGGACGGGTTCTTGCATGTGTCTTTGGCCATGATGGCATGATTCTTTAGCGCGAGTAATACCCTGGTAGGTGCAGTGAAGGGTGTTGTTTGGAGTACAAATCTTAGGTAAAGGTCATCGGCGTTCTTGTCAGGGAGTGATAGATTGTATCAAGGGGGTTCTGATTTTCGTTTGTATTATCTTCATCTGTTGGGGCGTCAGGTACCCATGCAAATATTCTGCCATTCGATGTAGCGGAATATATATATGGATAGCCAGGCCTCTGCACGAGCGCATTGATAGTACTAGCTCGCGGGAGCTTCAAACGATTCACTAACGTGCCATTGTTCAAATTAAACCCTTTAATTGAGGAATTTGAGGGCGCGAAGACAAGCTGAGGATCAGAAATTTGCATTGGTGTGAGAACAGGATTTTGCGCCTGGTTACGGCGGCTACCTATTGGAGCTTCGAACTCAGTCTGTAGTCAAGCATTATTAACTAGGATTGATAGTTCTCGAATGAGGAATTTGTACCATTGCATTTTCACCGGTGGCCATATTCCAAACCCGCATCGCATTATCATGCCCTAATGTTACCAACTGCGTCCCATCCTCACTCCAACTAACACCATTCACAGGGCCGTTGTGCGCCAAATTCCTACTATCAAATTTATTAGAATTGGAGTTTGTCATATCAAGGCATGCAAGACAGCTTGCAGCCCGCCGGATGTCCCATAGCCTAACAGTTCCATCTGCCCCACCGGAGGCCAGAATATATTCATCTCTAGGTGACCAGTTTACTGCAAGGGTTCCGGCACCAATATGCCCCACTAATGAATGGATATTCCCGCCGGTATTTAGGTCAAGAAGTCTTACAGCAGGAAACTTAGAGGAGGCCGCGACCATTGTATGAAAGGACTTGGGGGCCATGACAGCTGAATAGACAGTTTCTTCCAGGTTGAACTCAGTAACATGTTCCATGACATTTGTATCCCACGCCTTGACAGTTTTGTCAAAAGATGAGGTGACGAATAAGCCATTGTCTGGAGGGTAGAAAGATATTGAGGAGATGGTATATTTATGCAATTCCGGGCTAGGATGGATGGACCAAGGTGTTAGTGTTACAAAACACCAAACTGATCCGAATTGAAAAAAAATTTATTCCTGTAATGACTTACCTGGGTATATGTGTGACTATGGGTTTGAGCTCAAGTTTCGTGTCAGGGGTAGACTCAAGGTCCCATAAACAGATGGAGGCGCAAGCACCAGCTGAAAGCAGGCTACATGTACGATGTTTATATATCAACGACCACCTATTTAGGACTCGTGTTCTACATACAATCTGGAGCTTTGTCTTTCTATATCCAACGCGCTAGCCCCCAGCGCATGCTGTTCACTAAACGTGATATGGGGGGTGCTTTGGATGGAATGCATAAGTCTTGTGGTATAACCCAGCCTTAGGTTGGAAGCTGCGCGCTCATCACCAAGCTCTCTCGAGAGGAGTAGAGAATCCATATTTGACGAGTTTTGCTGATATAGTACCCAGGGAAGGTGGCTCACAGAAGCCTGGAAGTCTAATGTTCTGATGCGTCATACATGCCAAGGACCTCGGTTAAACTCTAAACCAACGTCCTTTGCAACATCCGCCCCGGAACCTTGGTGGCAAAGAGGCGGTCCAGATTTATCTGCCCGGGACCTCACGTGCGATGTGTAGCACTTGTCATTTTGGACCTAGTAGCTGATAACCATGATTACATAACCTAGGACCCTTAAAGAGTGTGTTCTCAGAATTCACAACTACATGAGGTTCTATTCTATTCAGATAGAGGCACTATAGTTGCTGGAAGTCAAGTTTCAGTGGTAAAAATCCTATCGTTTTAGCAACCAGAAATGGTACAGTTTTTGGGCAGCTGCGTTTGTATCCCATAAGTACATGTAGCGCTGCCAACATAAAACATAACACCAGGGGTCTCTTGCGCATAAGCCACAGCATTGAAACAAGAGACTTGGCAAAGTTGGCAGTGTACTAGTCAAGTTTTTATCAATAGGACTTCGGTTGCTACAGCCATTACCTACCCCCGTCCTATTGATAAAAATTTGGCAAGTAGAGTATGGGATACTGACACCTGAAGGTCTTCTGTGCCACCACAGAGTTGGAGGTATGACGCGAGTGGCGCTTGTTGGGTACCGGCTAAACCCTAAGTCAACGTCCTGCGGCTCTTGCTATGCGGGCCATCCACGGTAATGACAGCAGGGCGAGAAATTTGGTGCTGCACCCAGATAACTAATCTTTCGAGCATCAAGCTGCATTATATAACATTGAAAAGAAAAGAAAAACTGCATTTCAAGTATATTTATGCTGTTCAGAATTAGTCGATAGTAACGGCAACAGACCTCTTCTTTTTGGTCCCAAGCCAGCCGTTATCTTGGGATCCCCCCCAAAATGTCGCGTAGCAGCATACTTATCTAACCCACCGACTACAAAGAAGGATGGACTCACTTCGAAGCAACCAAAGGTGTCAGAAAAAGCCCAATAATCCGCATGGGTTTACAAGTTCTTCATATCAAGCTGCGCAGATATTTGCATTTCTCCTCATCATCTTCAGGTCAGTCATCAGGTGAAGGAGGAGAGTCGGTTGGCACCACGTACTGCTTCTCTATCCAATCCCACCTGCCATAATCTTCCACGTTGGAAAGTATGGTCACAGCCTAAAGCCACGAACGGATTTCTTGGCAAGGAGAATGCCCCGAGTACCCGAAAAGGGAAATGAATAAACAGTTCGTAAATGATACAAAAACAACAAAACCTCAGTACATGCGAGATAAGATACGTGTGGGATAGTCCCAATAAAAATGTCTTTACAAGAATAATTCATCAAAAGGGGAAGATTCACAAAATAGATGCTAATAACCAACGAGAAAGAAATACGCGCAAGATGAGGCGAAAGAAAAGACAGAGAGTGCAATATACAAAACTCATGGTTGCATTTTGAAGAACCAGCATCTCTGCTGCTAACTCCGACTTCGCTTCTAAAATAATTTGCCAAGTGACTTTATATTGACCCATACCCAAATCAAAAGAAATTGTACCAGTGGGGCGTAGTTGCGAGCCGTTAAAGATCGGAGCAGGATTAATCACCTTCCAGATGATGATTTTTGGTTTAGAGAAGATGGGTACGTCTCTCTCGAAATAGGGGCTGAAATGTTGGACGTATCGTGTGTGGCTTGATTTATCGTCGGTAGTTGAGAGGTCGATTGGTATCCATGATAGGTTGAGTGTGAGGGGTGGCCCATGGGAGTTGGGGGTGGAAATGACTGGTGATGGGGGAGTTGTCGGGGCGACGGTGGAGGAAGAGGTTGTGAATGATGAGGTCGTTGATCAAAGTAGCTCGGCCCGGGGGTTGCCCCAGGAGTAGGCGGGGGAAGAGATGGGAGTGAACGGTGAGAGCGGCCCCCATCGTCAAAATTGGACATTGAGGGCGTTAATGAAGGCGCCGATGAGCTCCCACTGCTGCTGATTGAGGCTGGTGTCGGTGGAAGAACATCATCAGAACGTATACTAGACCTACGAATCGCTGGACTTGGAACAGGCTGTCCTGGCCTTGACAAGGGTTGGGCCCCGATCGGAGGGGGTTGGTGTCGCATAAACGAAGGTTGTTGCTGTATATGAGGGCTTTGTATTGTTGGGTGTATACGGGGGAAGAATGGAGATTCCGCTTCGGTAGTGGGAGCTACAAGAGCTTCTTGCTGTTGTTGGGTCGTTCTTAGAACTGCGTCTCGGTAGCGGGCAACATCTGATGGTGAACTTGACCGGCGCGGTGGAGAAATAGCAGGCTTGGCCGCAGAAGGAGAAACAGATTGAACATTCATGTGATGGAAGGCATTCGAAGAATCGTGACTAGAGGGAGACGCATAAGCACTTTGTTCTGATGATGTCGCCGTTCCAGAGCCAGCACCGCCGCTCCTTCCGATACCACTAAGAAAAGGCGCTGTAGCGCCTATTCCACTACTTAAACTTCCACTGCTGCCAACAGTATTTGTAAACACCCCGCTTGAAGAGCTTGTTTGACCTTCGATCTTTGGCCGCTTTCGATTCGTTTCTGCTTGCTCTGCTGCAAAGGTAAGTAGGAAACCCCTTGATAGCTGACATTCCGGGGCTCACCACTTCCTTCCCTACCTTCCTTTCCCATCTTTGATCTGAAGTCGGAAAGATATTGGATATACTCCCGGTAACTCTCAGTCTTCTTGTACTCCTGCATCTCTGAGTTGTACTTCTCTTTGGCTATAGAAGCTTCAAGTTCATATGTTTCTTTGTGGTCCGGATCAAGAACCTTCCACTTCTCACCGACAAGCTTTGCAATATCAGTAAAAGAGAGATTCTGCCCTTTGAGTTCATCTCGCACACCTTGAAAACAGATTTAGCAATTTGAACCACAAAAAAAAGAAGAGCACGTACGATTGGCGAACATAACATATGCGGACGGAGGCTTTTCTGGTGCCCGCTCATCAGGCTTTAGGGAACAGATCAACGTCAGCGGCTACATGCATTCAAGAAGCCTCTTTATTCATACCTTTGGATGCCGCCGATATTTTCTCTTACCCGTAGGAGGTATCCCACCCTTCCCAGGATCAGATTTAGAGGATGGATGGTCCTTCGGTGATAATCTTTCGTCATCAACATCTTCTGCAGGGTAAGTTGGCGGTATTGATGTTAATGCTTGGTGTGGCGGGATACCCCTCGCACTTGCAATCTCTCGTTGCAGAATCTAACAACGATTGATATCAGCAAGCACCCCTGGTCATATGAGAGAGGCAACAAATATTGATAAAATCAAAGATAATAAATCCGGACGTTGTTTAAATCAAAAGGATACCGGAAATATGGATTATTGGGGAATTTTATCTTACCCTTCGATGGCCTAACTTAAAATTGAGGAAGCCGCTGGACCTTAATTATCAGTAACCTGGTACATCAACCTCGAAGAATATGTCTTACAGATCCTGCTCCGTGATGTCCATAACGGCCTCCCATTTTTCGAACCCCTCATCAACAAGCCGCTCTAGGTACTGCGAGAGTCCCAGCCGGTCCAACAACTCTCCCAGATCCGTCATATACACGGAAACACTATCACCGGGGTGAAAGCCGCCCTCGAACAAGAGGTTTCCCCAGATGGCGTCGCAAATGCCTAATCTGCCAACACTTTCTGTCACTTTCCGTTGTTCCACGAACAACTTGTTAACTTCGTCTCAGGAACGTAGACCGATAAAGATGTATTTTGGTCGCCAACGTTCGAGCTGTCGGTGTTGCAGGAACGCAGTCGATGTGTTTGAGCAAGTCCAGATCATAACAAAAAGTCTCAGACTAATATTTTGTCGAATTGAAGCGTATTCGCAGCTCTCCCCCTCCAATAAGAGTAATGGAAAGGGAGGCGGGTTTAGCCCCAAGGTGGCTAGAGTAAATCTATCAGATACGTAGAAATGCAAGATCGAAGGCGTTCTGATCTGACGAAAATTTCGTAGAAACCCAAGGCGTTGATTCGGAAGAGTATAGTCAGATCTACCAGAACCACTCAGCCCAGCTTTTGTGACGCCCACCCGGTTAATAGATACACAAAAACCAACAATTTGCACAGAGAAATGATGCCAGAATAAGTAGGTCACCGGGAGCAACCAGTGGTTTGTTACAAAACTCGGCGATGCTTATCCGGATAGGATGAAAGGGGGGAAAGAGCAAAGAAATTCCTAATAAATAAATGAATGGATACAATTCTCTAATTCCCCGTAAATTGGGATATAAAATATATCAAAATGGATGGCCGGTTTACGAATATGGAAGTCTTGGGGTAAGAGACTGCCGGAGCAAGGTGTTTGCGTGACACGATATCAGAACCAGACCCGTTCTCATCGCACACAGTTCAGCACATTGTTCACGAGGTTCCGTGGATCGAAATTTCTGGGGGTGATCACCCGCAACGAAGGTTATGCCAAGGCCCAAGAGAATCAAGTCTTTTGAGCTTTTTCTGAAAATCGCAGTCTCGGAAGGAATGATGCCGTTTAGTTTGAAGGACTGAAATGGAACAATATCCTGTCGATCAGCCTACTGTAACTAAGGGTTTACGGGAGGGAGACTGACAAGAATAGCACACGCGAGAGGCGTGAGTACGCGAAATTCAAAAGAGGAGGAAGGGGAGGTGAGGGGATTGGGGGGGGGGGGGGGGGTTCAATGAATTGTGGTGCTAATGGAGAGCAGGCGTAGAACGTATTGGCAAAAAAAAAAAAAGGAAAAAAAGGAAAAAAAGTGCAAAATTCACCGTAGCCCTGAATGGAAAGAAATGGGCCGATTTGGGAAGATTTGAATTGATATTTGCAGTAAGTAGGTGCAAAAGAGGAGCTGCAGCTGCGATGGAAGGCTGTGAGGACTCAAGGGGAACGATCGTTGCAGCCGGTAGCCAGTGTAAAGACCTACTCTCAAGGATATGGTAAGGGTACTTTTACTCTACTGTAGTTGTTAAGGTGGGGATGTGTAATGACGTTGTTGTAGGCGGGGATGGGAGGACAAGAAAAGGAAAGGAAGGCTTTGCTTGGTGCCGATGCTCTGTCACGTACGTAGGGTGGTAGAAGAAAGACCTGTAGAGTGCTTGTAACAGCTTCCTTGAAATTTCCACAGTTTTACCTACCTTCCAGCGACAGCCAGCCAGAATAGGGTGTCTTGCGGGGTCCACCGAGACTCATAAATAACAGCCCTTCGCCCCCCCCCCCCCTCCTCTTTGGTACTGCTAATTAGCCATTGCAATTGGCAACAGTCTGGTATGTACATACATACTTAGCAGTATCTCGTACATATACATGTACTTGATATACACCTGTTGGGTGCTGCTTCCATTGCTTCTGTTCCTGCTCTACTCTCTCCGGCTCACGGCTTAGAGGGGAGAGGAGGGAAAGAGAGGAGAAGAAGGGGGGGGGGGGGAACCAGGGGAGGGGGGCAGCAGAATAAGATACAGTGGCACTGGTATATCCTAGGCACGACGGTGGTCATCGGGGACGCGGTGGACCTCTCAAAGGGGGCCGTTGACAACTGCGATGTTGCCCTGTTTTTGTCGGACACATGCACAATGACGTCGGCGGAGCTGTGCATGGCTTAGTTGTTATTTCAAGGGACCTCCCGAAAGAAGAGTGCTTGTTTTGTACCAGGCAAAAACCACGGGCAGACGGCCTACAAAAAGGGCTGCCGGGCGCCCGGACCCGTTCAACTATACTTTGATTCGATTCTCCATTAAAATATGCAGATGTGCCAATCGAGCATTGAGGGGAGAAAACAAATGGCATAAGAAAAAGGGAAATAATCTCCTATCAAAAAAAAAAATTTCTAAATTTCCATTTTCATCAACAGGGGTGGGGTGAATTAAAGAAGACATGCAAGCAAGCAATTCACGTACGAGCTAAACAGACAGGTCCTAGGAGCTGGGGGAGGGGGAGAAACAAAAAAGGAGGCTGCTTACCCGTCTTCACATAAGAGCACCCGACCTATGACGCACTTTGATGCCAGGTCCACAGAATTGGAACGACGGGCACTTAGTCTCAATCTTGAGACGACGAACGACAGGGGCGTCGCCGCTGTCGCTAATTATGGAGCCGGTGAGTTACTCTGAGCAGACATAGTGCAGACTGAAAATACTGGACAGCGGGGACGACGACGTTGGCCTACCAATCATCGTGCTAGAACTGACAGGGGGTGCTCTTGGGAGCCAAGGGAACTGCGATCGTACCCTCAAGCGAGATCGGTAACTTTTCGCGGTCTGAAACGCGCCAAACGTTTAGGGAGGCTTCAAAGAAGGCGGCTCCGGCCGCAGGCAAGGGTGCCTGCGAAATTGAAGATCAAGGAGAATTAAACAAAATAAAGGTTGATACAAGGAAGATAGAACGGGGTGGTTGTTCTGAAAGGTTTCTGTCAGCGATGCGCTGCGAGATGCAACATCGTAAATACCACTCCATACATGCCTTGACGTTTTACTGGGAGTCCAGCGCTTTTCGGGTACCGGGTACCATTTTTTTCTATGCGGAGTATTCGGTTCTGGAAGCAGCATGTATGTATGTATATGTAGGTGAGGTTAGGTAACTTTTGTTACTGCAAGGGCCGTTCTCTGTGCCATTTAGGGGAAACGGTTCATGCATCAGCATCATACGATGGGCACCTTAAATTCATGTATCTAACAGCCTCAAGTCATCGATCATCGTATCGATTTGTGGGTAGGTTGTTTCCTTTTTCTCCTTTTTAAATAAGAGCATGGGAAGAGGGGGAAGAGGAGGAAGAGGAGGCCCTGGATTCGCAGAAGGCTGGGGATTATCCCACCACTTCCTCATTGGCGAGCTGTGACAGGGTTCATTCATGTAGGCCTTCACCTACTTTAAACAAATATCTATATTCGATTCCTTCGTGTGTTTTTACGACCAGGGACATGGCGGCCAGCTTTTACTCCATAGTAAACCAAACCCCTACCCCGTGAACTTTACAAACCGTTCTATGCCCATATGTATTTTAGTGTAAGTACTCCGGTGTGAAGGGTAAGTGAGAAGAACGCGGTACGATTTGCGTTGCTACGTTCTACTCACTCTTGACACCGTAGTACCAGGGTGTAAGGGACGCCCATTTTAGGGAACCCTAAAAAAGTGAGGGCTTGCAAGAGGGTCTAATTGGGCAGATGATATAATTTTTTAAAAAAGCAACACTTAGCAGCCAAGCAGGTATTATCACGGGGCAAGGTAAGGGCGAGGGCGAAACAAACCAAAGTATATAACCTATGTCAAGCTGCGATGAAGAGGTGTAGTAGGAACAATGATTATTCGATGAGAGCAAAATCTGGTACGAAATAGAGACCAAAGGGTATTCTTGTTGATTCCACGTTAAAGACAACTGAAGTGTCTTAAAGATGAGTAAAGATTTTAAAGTATATATTGATTGAAAGAATAAGTATCACAGAGGTGAAATGAGGACTAAGATGAGACGTGCCAAGGTATATATGTCCCGACGTCTTTGCATCAGTCCTGAGAGGTGGTAGTTAAAGCATTGTGGTAACTAATAAAGTAATACTAAACGAGGAGAAAATGTGATTAGGCGGAGGTGTTGTTATCAGATTCTATGGAATTTTCTAACAGGGCGGATTCGGATCCAAGGACAGGGTCAGGGGAGGCGGGGACAGGACAGGGTCGGCTCAGGATACACCAGAGTCGAGGCAGGTTCAAATTCAGATTCAGGGACGAGGCGGGGATGAGAGGGCTGAAACCTTTAAAGTATATATTGCTAATAGAAAGAAGACGTTGCCTGAAGAGCCAGAAACATAGGAAAGAACGAGCACTATATATACAACTATTTCCCTACGCCGATGACTCATATCATAGAATCCCATAGAAACTCCCTTATTCCCGTATCATCCATACTATTCTCAAAGGCCCTACTTCTATCCCGTTACTACTCAATTCTTCCTAGTGCTTACATTCTATTACTCGAGCTCCTTCCTAACTGGTAACCCTGCTTCCGACATCGACCGATACTATCCAACAACCTTGTTCTGAAGCTGTCTTGGCGGGAGGCGAGGTGCAGGAGACCGGTCCTTGATAGATTCAATGGCGTAATGGATTTGTAATATAATTATAGGAGATGGTAGGCAGGAATATGAGGTGTGGCAGTAACAGGTTTTTTGTGGGATTCTATGGACAAAGGTATGAGTTATAATAGACTGGCAGAGGAGAGTGTTAAATAGCACAATAAAACTTTTCCTTTAGTTTTTTTTTTTTTTTCTCTCTGTCTTGTCTTCCTATTATCTCTATACATTGGAATATACTCCTATTCATAGCAATAGTTCCTTGCTCCAAATTCGCTTTCGCAGAAGGCAACTCCATAGTTCTCTCGATTCTTATCCGGAGCTGTTACAGGGTAGGGCCATCGGAAGTTAGGTTAACTTCAGGCAATGGATCACGGAGTGCGGGGACTACAGGACAGGTGTGCAATAGGAGGGGGGCCTGGTTGATAACTGAGTCGAACGGGTTCCAGATACGAGGTACCAAAGAGCACAACCAGGGACGGAGATAGAGAGTATAACCAAGTATATTTAATAGATGAGATTGGGGCAGAAACCAAAAGAAACCAGAAACAGGAACCCAAAGGAAAGGGTTGATAACAGGAAGTTGCGTAAGGAAAGAAGAAAGAAAGAGACAAAGGAAATCCTAGCACATATATATACAACTTCCTACTATCGATTACTAATCCGTATCACAGAATCCCATGGAAGCCCGAAGAAAGTAAATACCAATACCCTTAATCGATCCTTATACTAAACCCTGATTCGTTCATCTGAAACATTCCGATCTTTTTATTAACTCTTCCCCTCACTCCCTAGTGTTCGGGATACACCGTGATAGGAGCCTTATCTGGTCTTCGCTTTCCCTGCTCTGTGCTGTACCTTCTGCTTCTGCCGTTGCTCTTGCCCTTATCGGTGTCTGTGCCTGTACTTGCCTGGCTCTTTTCTCGTCTCGGTTAGTGTTCTTGTTGTGCTGGCTGTGCTCCTCGAGTTTTTCTGGGTCATCATTGTCATCTGTCACGTTGTGCTCGGCTATCTCGTCACACTAAGTTGAGACCACTCTTACTTAACCAGCACAGCACGAGTTCCTCGCCCCACACTTTACTATGATTTCTCCAGTAACCTGTTACAGAGTAACCGGGTGCAACGTGACAAATGACAATGATGATGCAAGAGAGCTAAAGGAGTATAGTTAGTATAATGAGGATACTGACGAGGAAGAGATGAGAGCCAGGTGGGCACAAACACAGGCACTGGCGAAAGCACAGGCAAGTGCAATAACAGAGGCAGAGGGCGCAGGGCAGAGCAGGGGAAGTGAAGACCCGGTTAGAGCCCCGGCGAAGATCAAGGGAACTATAAAGTTGCCTCCTGCAAAGACGAGTTTGGAGAGGAGGAACTATAGCTATGGATAGGAGTATATTCCTATATATCGAGGGAACAGAAAGACGAGACGAAGAGAACAGAAAGAAAGAACTAAGGAAAACATCCATTTCCATTATTTAACACTTCTTCCCTACCAGTCCAATATGGCTCACACATCAGCCCCTAGAACCCCATAGAAATCCGTCGCAACCACACCTCGTATTCCTTCCCACCATCTTTTCTATTTACATTACAAATCCATCATGCCATCGAATCTCCTAGAACATAATGACGACACCCTCTTCTCATCACACCCCTTCCTCGCTTAGTATTACCTATACAGTCGTAACAGCGCTTCGACTACCGATCCCTCGGAACCGATACCAAGACGGCAGAACACTAAAAGAGAGTTGATGTGATTGACAGAAAGACTATTAAATCAGGAATGGTGATAAGGAAGGTGACGTTGGAATTGGAAATTAATTGTCACGTGGGGGAATGTCCTTTATTTGTTACAAAATGAGAACACTTTCCGATTGTGATGGGAATACCAGGAATAAGGAGACATGGAGTCTTAATTGATAGTGGGAAGCATGAGGTTCACTTTCAATCATCAGTATGTCTCAAATACTGCATAGCCAACCGCAAACCTATTGTGGCTCGAGGAAACTCCATACCACCGCCGGAAAGATCAGTTACACATATTTCAGCCATTACTCCTCGATCGTTTAAGGAGCTTTCTCAAGATCCTACCGTTCAGATTTACTCCACTACTTTGTATGCTGTTAATAAAATACTGGAGACCCCAGCTAATCCTGATGGGACAATTCCGATAGACTACCAATGCTTTTGACAACTATTTAATGAAACCAATGCATCAAAACTACCTCCGTATCGTCCCTACGATCATGAGATAAAGGTGCAAGAAGGAACTATACCACCTTTCGGCCCTATGTATAGTATGTCAAGGGAGGAATTGAAAGTATTGAGAGATTATCTGGCCGATAACCTGAAGAAAAGATTTCTTCAGTCCAATAATTCTCCAGCAAGAGCTCCTGTAATATTCGTCAAAAAGTCAGTTGGGTCTCTATGCTTATGTGTACATTATCGGAAGCTGAATGCCATAATAATTAAGAATAGATATCCTCTTCCCCTTACACCAGAGACGATCGCTAAATTGGCACGATATCACAAATCCGCCTCTTGCACCTCGCCTCCTGCTAAGGCAGCCCCGGAACAGGGTTGTTGGATAGTATCGGTCAATGTCGGAAGTAGGATGACAGGTTAGGAAAGAGCTCGGGTAAGAGAAAGTAAGCGCTAGGAAGGATTGGGTAGTAGCAGAATCGAAGTAGGGGTATTGGGGATAGTATGGGTGGTATAGAAGTATAGGCGTTTCTATGAAGTTCTATGGTATGAGTCATCTGTGTAAAGAAATAGTTGTATATATAGAGTTCATTCTTTCCTATGTTTCGGCCTCTCTAGGCAATGTCTTCTTTCTATTAGCAGTCTATACCTTTACCTTCGGCCCTTCTGGCCTCATTCTGAACCTGAATCTGAACTTGAACCTATACTTGAAGCTGTCTCGTCTCTGGTGTATCCCGAGCCAACCCCGTCTTTATCTTCATCCTTGATCCTGTCTCCGCCTTACTCCTGACTCCGATCCCATCCCGTTAGACACGAGCTAGTTATTTTACCAAGCTGGATTTCCGTTGGGAGTATAATCAAATCTGGATTAAGGAGAGAGATCGGTGGAAAACAGCTTTTAGGATGCGCTATGGATACTGAGAATATCTGGTGATGCCTTTTGGGTTAATGAATCTTTCTGCTACCTTTCAACGCTGGATTAACGATATTTTACGTCCCTTACTATATCGTTGTACCACTGCCTATCTTGATGATATTCTTATCTACTCGGAAATACTGGAGCAACACTGGCGGAATGTGCAACAAGAGTGTTGGAAGCACTGGAAGCCAATGAAGTTCATTTGAAGTGAAAGAAGTGCGAGTTCAGTGTACAAGAAACTAAATATTTCAGTATGATCCTAACTCCAGGGGGAATGAAGATGGATCCAGCCAAAGTACAACCAATAGTGGTTTTGGAAACATCAAAAACAGTGAAAAAGGTCCAGGAATTCCTTGAGTTTGCTAATTTTTATTGACGGTTTATTTATGCTTATTGCCAAGTAGCTCAGTGATTGAGTGCTTTGACCAAAAAGCATCTGCGGTTAGGGTGGACCCAGAAAGTGAAACAAGCTTTTCAGAAAATCAACACTGCTTTTACCACCGCCTTGATATTGATGCACCTCGACCCAGAAAAGGAATTTATTGTAGAGACGGATGTGTTCCGGTGTCTTGGTATCGGTCCCGAGGGTTCAGTACTTAAAGCGCTGTTATAACCGGTGAAGGAATTTTAAGCGAGAAGGGGGTATGATAAG
Organism: Morchella sp. 2018-W45; assembly: GCA_024713785.1. Taxonomy (NCBI): domain Eukaryota; kingdom Fungi; phylum Ascomycota; class Pezizomycetes; order Pezizales; family Morchellaceae; genus Morchella; species Morchella sp. 2018-W45. The sequence goes on from JAMGYZ010000021.1 coordinate 555,734, forward strand.
GTGAGGGTGTCGTTATTAGATTCTATGGGATTCTATGGCGTGATGGATTTGTAATATAATTACAGGAGATGGTGGGGAGGAATACGAGGTGTGGTAGTAATAGGTTTTCTGTGGGATTCTATGGACGAAGTTATGAGTCATAGTGGGCTGACGGAGGAGAGTGTTAAATAGCGCGGGAAAACTTTTCCTTTAGTTCTTTCTTTCTTTTCTCTCTGTCTCGTCTTCCTTTTACCACGGTATATAGGAATATATTTCTATCCAAAGATGATAGTTCCTTGCCTCCAAAGTCGCCTTCGTAGCAGGTAACTTCATAGTCCTCTTGATCCTCACTTGGGGCCTTACTTGGTATTCCCTTTTCCTGCTATGCCCTGGGCCCTCTCCCTCTGCCTTTGCCCCTACTCTCGCCTGTACCTGTGCTTGCGTCTAATTAGTTCTCTTCTTTTCCTTCTCAGTGTTGTCATTATACTGGCTGTGCCCCTCGAGCTTCTTTGCGTCATCATTGTCACCTGCGTTCACTCAGCTATCATTTATCATCCTTTTCTTAATTTCTTCATTTATTACTAATCATATTTCTGAAAAAACTAATATTTCCCCCTTCCAAGCCAGCTGTGGAAGCCATCCACAGATGACATTCGGACCCCTACAGCCTGGCAAGACAGTGAATGAAGACCAAACAAATGTGTTGGCGCAGGAGATGTCCCAGGTTTTTGATTTTTTGAAAAGCAATATGTTTAGGGCCCAGGAGATACAAGAGAAAATGACTAATCTACATTGGACTCCGGCACCTCAATATATTATTAGCAATCAAGTATAGCTCCCTACTCAGAATTTAAAAACAAAACGATCCTTAAAGAAACTCGACTGGAAGCAAATTGGTCCTTATTTGATAATTCGAACTGTGAGTCCCTACGCTTATGAGCTGGAGCTACCTGTATTTATGAAAGTACATCCAGTTTTTCATGTTTCTTTATTATCCCTGTTGCTTAATGATCCTGTCCCGGGACATAAAGTTGAGCCACCGCCGCTTGTGGAAATAGAGGGAGAAGTTGAGTGGGAAGTCGAGGAAATATTGGATTCAAGGAGGAGAGGACGACAGGTGGAATATTTGATTAAATATGTTAGATACGAGGAACTATCCTGACAAACTTCGAGCAATTTAGAACACAATCTTGACTTTCAAAGAGCTTTTCACGATCAGTACCCTTCAAAACCTCGTTGTTACGGGGCATGGCGATGATACGGATTCAGAGGGTCAAGGTATACAACCGAGGTGGGACTGTGATTGGGTACGAGGCAGAGACTAGAACGGGACTGAATTGTGGGCGAGGCAGAAACGATAAGCGGTCGTAACTAGATACGAGGCGGGAACTATGATGAAGCGAAGTGGGGTAACGATAGCGCAGTATAATGTACTAGAGCAGCTAATGTAGTATTCTAGAGAGGACACACTTAATCCAATAGATCGAAAATCAAATAAGAATGTAAACAACAATAGAACCCTTAAGGAAAAGATAAGAACAGAAAGAACACGTAAGGAAAGAAAGAGAAAGAAAGCAGCAAAGGAAAGACCCCTAGCCGAATACATAAACTAGTCCCCACCCCTGTTCAAGGATGACTCATAATTCGTGTAATGGAAACCGATAGAAACCAAAATTCTCAAACAAAAACCCGTGACACCAAAACTATCTCACAATATCCTCCCTTCCATTGCGGTCCATGGTAAGCCGTGATACTCAGCCTATCAAGAGCTAGGCCCTGGGAGGGGACTTGATTTGTTTTGGCGTCTTGGCATCAGTCTCGAGGGTTCGCTAGTCGAAACGCTATTGTAACTAATGAAGGAATGCTAATTGAGGAGGAGGTTGGATAAGGTGGGGGTGTCGTCATCGGATTCTATGAGATTCTATGGCATGATGGATTTATAATATAATATCATGGCTCAGCCTCCTGCACCTCACCTTCCACCAAGGTGCCTTCAGAACAGGGTTGTTGGATAATATCGGTCAATGTCGGAAGTAAGATGACGGGTTAGGAAGGAGCTCGGGTAGTAGAATGTAAGCGCTAGGAAGGATCGGGTAGTAATAGGATAGAACTGGGGTTATCAGGAATAGTATGAGTGGTACGGGAGTGTAGGAGTTTCTATGAGATTCTATGATATGAGTCATCGGTGCGAGGGAATAGTTGTATATATAGTGTTCGTTTTTTCCTATGTTTCCGCCTCCTTAGGCAATGTATTCTTTTTGTTAGCAATACATTACTTTGGCTTCGGCCCTTCTGTCTCGCCTCGTTCTTGAACCTGAACCTGTCTCGCCTCGGGTGTCTCCTGAGCCGACCCCGTCCCTGTCTCCGTTTCTGAATCAACACTGTCTCGCTCCTTATCCGACCCCGCCCCGTTAGACTACGTTGCCTCGCCTTTGGCTCCCGAGACACTATCATGGCCGCCTCCGGATCCTCTTTTGCTATTTCACCTGTACCTGTTATCACCGAACGCATCGCTAATAGCGATGTGGCCCCTGCATCGTGGGCCGCCCCCAATACAGTTCAAGCTTTTTCCGAACAGTATGACCATGACAAGGCCCTACTCTTCGACCTCCTAGGATATAATGTCTCTCGTCTTCGACACGAAAGAGATCTGGCCCGTTTCGAGAGAGACACGGCCCTGAATGCTGCCTCTGTTATTCCCGACCTCGAACAACAGATTACCAATCTCGAAAGCCAGCTTGCAGAGGTCCGCCAGTTGAATGCCTTACTAACGGTCCAAGTTGTCGCTCCTCCTCCCGCTCCGCCTGCCGCCCCTCCTGTTGCTCCTCCTGTTGCTCCTCCTGTTACTCCTCCTATTGCTTCTCCTGTTGCTCCTCCAGCCCAACCTTCTAACCCCCGCTCTGAGAAAGTTCCTGATCCACTCAAGTTCGATGGCAAGAGGGAAGAACTTCGTCCCTTTGTCACCCAACTCCACTTGAAGATGCTGGCCAATCATGATAGCTTCCCCGCTGCCCAATCTCGCCTCGCCTATGCCATTAATCTTCTCTCTGGCCGTGTCCTTGCCCAGGTAATGCCCCTCGTAGTTGGTGGACGCATCGACCTGGAAGACATCGAAGCCCTGATTACCATTCTGGAAACTGCTTTCGGTGATCCTGACCGCATTGCCACCGCTGAACGAGAACTCGAACGCCTCACCCAAGGAGGCCGGGACTTCTCCACCTACTTCACCGAATTTCAATGCCTGGCTGCTGAGATTAGGTAGAACGATGAGGCTAAAAAGCACGCACTTACCCAAGGCCTCTTTTGAGAACTCCGCTCTGCTATGATTCACCACGACGTCCCCGCCGCTACTTTTGAATATATCCTTTTGCTCCAGAAGCTAGATAACCGGCTCCGGAATGCTCGGGCTAGAGACTGCTCCTCCCCCTTCGTCGCTCGCCAACCCTTTGCTTTCTCTACTCCTGCTCGTGCTTCGGCCCACCCTGCTGCAGCCCCCGCTCCTCACCCCTCCTACTCCCCAAGAGGTGCGGTGTCAATGAATCTCTCCGATGCCCGCCGCCCTCAGCACCGTGGCCCCATTACTCCCGCTGAGCGTGCCCGCCGCACTCCCCAAAGACTCTGCATGTATTGTGGAGGTCCTGGGCATTTTGTTGCTGAATGTCTCGCTCGTCCTGTTGCTCGCCCCGCTCGTGTTGCTGCTACTTCTGAGGTCAACGTACTTCCGGTTATGTCTGGGGCCGGTGCCCCTCCTGCTATTAACAATACTTCTCGTCCTTCCTCCTCTCCTGGTTACATTTTTGGGTTTCTTTTTGGTGGTTCTTCTCCTTCTGGTTCTGGATCGTTGGGTTTGGATTCTCCTGGTTCGATTTCTGCTGTTACCCCGAATTAGTTGAGTTTTCACGAGGACTTGTCCTAGGTGGCTTAGGCCAGGTCCCCCCTCTTTCTTTGTCTGCTTCTGCTGCTTCTGGTGTCTCTGGTAAGAAGGTTTCGGATAACGATCATCTTGTTGTTTCATGTATCGTATCTGATAAAAATAAAACTGATAAAATCTACTCACTTGTTGATACCGGAGCTTCTGGATTCGCATTCATTGATGAATCATTCGTACGCCACAAGGAAATTTCCATTACTCTTCTCCCTAACCCCCATGCCCTTCATGTTATCGATGGAAGAGAAATCTCCTCCGGTAGCATTACTCATATTGCCCATTTTCCTCTTCGTATCCAAAGCCATACTGAAAAGATCTCCACCTATGTTACTCGCCTAGGGCATTATCCGTTGGTGTTAAGTATCCCCTGGCTTCGCTGACATAATGTTACTATTGACTTTGCTGATAACTTGTTGATCTTTGGGTCCCCTCGCTGTCTCCAACGTTGTAATAATGATCAGGTTCCCGCCTATGTGAAAGGGATATCATCTCTGCTCCCCGTCAACCACGACTTTGAAATTGTTAGTGCCGCTACCTTTGCTGAAACCATCCAGGGACATACAGTTTATGCTCTGTTCTTAGGTGGCTCGACCGAAGCGATACCTTCTGAGATTGCGTCGTTGGTTCCCTCCGAACATCATTACTTCTGGCAACGGTTTGGAAAGGAAGGCCCCCAGAAATTGCCCCCTCACCATCCCTATAATATTCGGATCAATCTCCATGAAGGAAAGGAACCCCCTTTTGGTTCTCTATATAACATGTCTCGAGATGAACTGGCCGTGTTGATTGAATATATCGACGACATATTAAAGAAAGGTTTCATCGAGTCTAGCTCTTCTCCCGCCTGATTCCCTGTTCTATTCATGAAGAAACCCGGTGGTGGCCTCCAATTCTGTGTCAACTACCGAGGACTGAATGCTATTACCGTTAAGAATCGTTATCCGCTGCCCCTACCGAAGGAGACTTTTAATCAACTCTGCAAGGCTAAATGGTATACTAAGTTGGATTCAAAAAATGCTTACAACCTAGTTCGAATTGCCGCCGGGAATGAATAGAAAACTGCGTTCCGCACCCACGTCGGCCATTTTCAATACAAAGTAATGCCCTTCGGACTGACCAATGCCCCCGCCGTCTTTCAGCACTTTATTAACGATACTCTTCGCCCATTTCTTGATCGCTTCTGCACGGCATACCTCGATGACATCCTTATTTATAGTGAGGATCTGGAGTCACATCGCGATCACGTTAACCAAGTTCTTCAAGCGCTCACCGATGCCGACCTCTATTGCTCCCCTGAGAAATACGAGTTCCAAGTTAAAAAGGTTAAATACCTGGGCATGATTGTTACTACCGAAGGCCTTAAGCTTGACCCTAAAAAGATTGAAACTATTGTCAAGTGGGCTCGCCCTTCGAATGTCAGGGACATACAAGTATTTAATGGTTGGGCAAACTTCTATCGGCGCTTTATCAAGAATTACTCAGGGATTGTCCGCCCCCTTACAATGCTTACAAAGGAGAACGTGCCGTTCGTCTGGTCTCCTGCCTGCAGGGGGGCCTTTGAAAGTCTTAAAACCGCGTTTACGACAGCCTCGATCCTTCGTCATTTCAATTTTGATTGCCGGGCTATTGTGGAAACAGATGCCTCAGACTATGTTTCAGGTGGCACTTTGTCCCAATATAGCAATGAGGATATTCTTCACCCTGTTGCTTTCTTTTCGGGAACCCACTCCCCCGCTGAATGTAATTACGAGATCTACGATCAGGAACTATTGGCTATTATTAAGTGTTTCGAAGAATGAAGAGACGAACTCATGGGTGTCACCGAACCCATTGAAGTCTTGAGCGATCATCGGAATTTGGAATACTTTATGACTAAGAGAGATCTGAATCGTCGACAGGCACAGTGGTCAGAGTTTCTTTCTCGCTTTAACTATGTGATTAAGTACCTACCCGGGAAACAAGGAGGAAAACCGGATGCGTTGACTAGGAGATCAGGAGATCTGCCTAAAGAGGGAGATGAACGCCTGACGCAGCAAAGTCAGACAGTGTTAAAGTCCCAAAATTTGGGTTTGTTAGCAGCCATTCCGGCTGTCCGAGGACAGTCACCCATGAAAAAACTTTTTGAACAGGCTTATGTCACTGACCAATTTCCAAATAAAATCCTAGGACTCCTCCGAGATGATATCAGTCACTCCCGAGAAATTACCCTAGCAGAATGTTCGACCAGGAAGGGCCTCCTGACCTATTGCGGAAAGCTCTTCGTCCCAGATGATACGATTTTACAATTGCACCTGCTTAAAGAACATCACGACGCTCCGTCCGCCGGCCACCCTGGGAAGGCTAAGACTTTTCAACTTTTGGCTCGCTCTTATTATTGGCCCGGGATGTGCAATACGGTTGATCGTTATGTTAGAAATTGCTACACCTGCAGTCGGAGCAAAACCTCTCGTCACGCACCCTACGGAGTCCTTCGCCCGCTGTCGATTCCTCAGAAACCTTGGACACATATTTCCATGGACTTTGTTACAGGTTTATCGGAGAGTAGGAGAAGAGATGCAATTTTGGTAGTAGTCGACCGTCTATCGAAGATGAGATACTACATTGCCTGTAATACCACCACCGGATCTGAGGACCTTGCCTGCTTGTTTATCGATCATATTTGGAAACTTCATGGTCTTCCTACCAGTATTGTCTCTGACCGAGGAAGTCAGTTTACAAGCAGATTCTGGAAATCTCTCTGCAAGGCACTTAAGATTAATGTGGCCTTGTCCTCCACTTTCTACCCTGAAACTGATGGTTAGACTGAAAGGATTGATACGGTGATGGAACAAGGGTTGAGAAGCTACGTCTCCTACCAACAGGATGACTGGGTAGACTGGTTACCTATCGTCGAGTTTACCTCAAATACTCATCCCTCGGGAACAACACAAGTTTCTCCTTTCATGTCTAATTATGGATTTGACCCTCGATTTACTGAGAACCTCGCACTACCTCCGTTTACTGAATACTTGCAGGATACTAAAGCCCTTGTCGAGAGGATGGCAGAAATCCACAACCATTTGCAAGCTGAGATATGCTACGCCCAGGATCGACAGGAAACTAATACCAATACTTATTGAATCCCAGCCCCAGTGTATAAGGCAGGTGATGAGGTATGGCTGAATGCCAGGAATATTCAGACCAGCCAGCCCTCTCGCAAGCTCGACTGGAAACGTCTGGGACGCTTTAAGATTATGTCTGTTATTAGTCTCTATGCATACGAACTCGATTTCCCCTCTACCATGAAGGTACATCCTGTCTTTCACGTCTCGAAGTTGGAGCCCTGTGCTATGGATCCCCTCCCCGGACATGTCCCTCCCCCAGCACCTCCGGTGATTGTTGATGGCGATGAAGAATGAGAAGTAGATGAACTTCTAGACTCCCTCCTCCGCTATTCACGCCTGCAGTACCTGGTTAAATGGAAGTGATACGACACGCCCACCTGCGAGTATGCTGAGAATCTTACCAATGTTCTCCGTCTGTTGTCCCATTTCCATACGACGTACCCTACCAAGCCGAAACCTGATGGAGTTCTCGCGGAGCTCGAACCTAAAGAGAGGGCAACTATCACGGCTCAGCCTCCTGCACCTCACCTTCCGCCAAGGCGCCTCCAGAACAGGGCTGTTGGATAGTATCAGTCGATGTCAGAATTAAGATGACGGGTTAGGAAGGAGCTCAGGTGGTAGAATGTAAGCGCTAGGAAGGATCGGGTAGTAATGAGATAGAACTGGGGTTATTGGGAATAGTATGGGTGGTACGGGAATGTAGGAGTTTCTATGGAATTCTATGGTATGAGTCATCGGTGCGGGAGAATGTTTGTATATATAGTGTTCGTTCTTTCCTATGTTTCTGCCTCCTTAGGCAACGTCTTCTTTCTGCTAGCAATACAATACTTTGGCTTCGGCCCTTTTGTCCCCGCCTCATCCTTGAACCTGAACCTGAACCCGAATCTGAACCTGAACCTGTCTCGCCTCGGGTGTCTCCTGAGCCGATCCCGCCCTTGTCCTCGTTCTTAAACCTGTCCCGCCTTGCTTCTGACCCAACCCCACCCCGTTAGATATAATTAGAGAAGATGGTGAGGAAGGATACGAGGTATGGTAGTCATAGATTTTCTGTGGGATTCTATGTACGAATGTATGAGTCATAGTGGACTGGCAGAGGAGAGGGTTAAATAGCACAGGAGGTGTTTTCTTTTTGTTTTTTCTTTCTTTTCTCTCTGTCTCATCTTCCTGTTCGTCGGTATATAGGAATATACTCCTATTTATAGTTATATGTCCCGACGTTTTGGCATCAGTTCCGGGAGTTCAATTGTCGAAGCACTAATGTAGCTAATGGAGGAATACTAAGCGAGGATGGGAGGCGACAGGGTAGAGGTATCATCATCAGGTTCTATAGGATTCTATCACGTGATAGATTTGTATTATTATTGGAGAATATAGTGGGGAGAAATACGAAGTGTGGTTGCGATGGGTTTCAATGGGTTTCTGTGGACAAAGATATAAGTTATAGCGGATTGGCGGAGAGAGTGTTAAATAGCGCGGGTAAATTTTTCTTTTAGTTCTTTCTTTCTTTTCTTTCTGTCTCGTCCTCCTGTTTTCTCGATGCCTAGAAATATACTGTTATCCATAGCTATAATTTCTCGCCTCCAAACTTGCCATCACAGAAGACAACCTCATAGTCCCCTTTGATCCTCGCTTTGGGCCTTATTTGGTCTTCGCTTTCCCTGCTCCGTCCTGCCCCCTCTGTCTCCGCTCTTGCTTTTGCCCTTGCTGGTGCCTGTGCCTGCGCCCACCCAGCTCTCTTCTCTTCCTCGTCAGTGTCCTCATCGTACTGGCTATGCTCCTCAAGCTCTCTTGTGTCATCATTCTCATCTGTCATGTTCTGTCCAGCTATTCCATTACGGGAAGTTAGCATTGGGTTAGGCAAGGGAGTCAAAGTGGTGTGTGCTCAATCACCAACTGTGCTATTATCGGGACCAACATTAAAGCAGAAACTTCTGATGTACGCAAATTAGCTGCTGGAACATCTCTTTTGGGAGTGTTACGGGGCTTGGCGTTGACACTAGTCAAGAGGGCCGAGGTACACAACCAAGGCAGAAGCGGGAACGGGGACGGGGGTCGGCGACGCGGAAGTCTAACCGAGGAGCAGAGTTGTAGGGCAGAGGGTCCAGATGGCTTCTCTGACAAAGACGTGAAGGCGAAGGTACCAGTAGACGATGCGTACTACGGTCATAGACTATGGAGGCGGCGAAGCGAGGCGAGGCGAAGACGAGGACGAGACTATGGACGAGGACGAGACGGGATACTATGGAAGACCCAAGAGGGTCTTGGCGAAGACTATGGTTATGACGTATTATATTCAGAACTAAAGACACGAGACGAAACGAAACTAAACCGTAGGGTTGACAACAGGAAGAACACGTAAGGAAAGAAAGAGAAAGAAAAGGACAAAGGAAAGATCCGTAGCAACATATATATACCCCTCCTAATCCCTGTACAGTCATGACTCATAACATCGTGTAACGGAAACTCATAGAAACTCCAAGAACCCAAAAGAAAACCTCGCAACCGAAAAGCCCATTCCCAAATATCCTCCCCCTCCGCGAAGTCCGTAGTACGCCGTGATAGGGAGATTGGGAACATACCATTGTATTTTCTATTGACCGATGTATAATTTTGCGACACCATTCCAGTACCCGGAAGAAATGATACCACAACTCACGGTTTAGTCTTTGCGCACTCCAAAAGAATTACTGTTCTCACTAAATGTAGTTTTTTAACAATTTTTGACTCAACACACAAATTCAATGTACCTCGGGGGTCCTCAAAGTGATATAACGGGGACAAAAACCACTAACTTCGCAGCTACTGGCCACTACACCTAAAAGTTGGGAAGCAATTCATACATGTCGAATTACATCAGGCCTATCTATATAATAATAGTAAATGTAAATACAAATAAAAAAAATTAACTGGGTCTAGCTTTGATGGTGGTCGCGGCACCAAAATGTTGAGTTTGTTGCATCACTTTAAGGGCCCCCGAGGTATATGGGTACAATCTATTTACATTCATGTGTCGTAATGAATCTGCACTTTGGATCTCAGTAGCACACTGTTTAGTGGGGGTAAAAAATTCAGATATTCTTCGTATTGCCCTACAGTACATTTATCGTTGGACCAATTTCACCTGGAAAATGCATTATCCTTTTACAAATTATAGTGCAATCGAGAAGGACGCTGTCAGGAAAGCGTTTAATATGGAGGGACATATTCTAACGGGACGGGGTCGGGTCGGGACAGGGGTACAGGACAGGGTCGGCTCAGGAGACACCCAAGGCAAGACAGGTTCAGGTTTAGATTCAGGTTCAGGGACGAGGTGGACAGAAGGGCCGAAGCCAAAGTATTGTGTTGCTAAACAGAAAGAAGACGTTGCCTAGAGAGGCAGAAACATAGGAAAGAACAACTCTATATATACAGGTATTTTCTTACACCGATGACTCATACCATAGAATCCCATAGAACCTCCCAAGCATTCACCTCGACCATACTATTCCCGAAACCACCGCTTCTATTCTACCACTTCCCAATCCTCTCTAAACTACATTCCATTACCCAAACTCCTTCCTAATCCATTCTCTTACTTCCGACATCGACCGATTCTATCCAACAACCCTGTTCCGAAGACGCCTTGGCGGGAGGCGAGGTGCAGGAGGCGGAGCCGTGATAGTTGCCCTCTCTTTAGGTTCGAGCTCCGCGAGAACTCCGTCAGATCCTGGCTTAGTGGGATACGCCGCATGAAAACGAGACAGAAGAAGAGGAACATTGGTAAGATTCTCCACATACTCCCAAGTGGGTGCATCGTAACCCTTCCACTTAACCAAGTACTGAAGACGTGAATAACGAAAGCGGGAGTCCAGAAGTTCATCGACTTCCCATTCTTCATCACCATCAACAATTACCGGAGGTGCTGAGGGAGGAACATGCCCTGGTAAAGGATCCATGGCACACGGTTCCAACTTCGAGACGTGAAAAACGGGGTGTATCTTCATCGTCGAGGGGAGGTCGAGCTCGTAGGCATAGGGACTAATAACAGACTTAATCTTAAATCTGCCTAGACGTTTCCAATCGAGCTTTCGGGAGGGCCTAGTGGTCTGAATATTCCTGGCATTCAGCCATACTTCATCACCGACGTGATGCGAACCCGGTCTTTCGGTGGGCATTAGCATTAGTCTCCTGACGGTCCTGGGCATAATGGATCTCGGCTTGCAACTGATCATGAATCTCGGCCATCTTTTGGACAAGGGCATTAGTATCCTGAGGATGATCAGTGAGCGAAGGTAGTGCTAGGTTCTCCGTAAAGCGTGGATCGAACCCATAATTCGCTATAAAGGGAGAGATCTGAGTCGTCTCCGAATAATGATTATTAGAGGCAAATTCGGCAAGCGGTAACCAGTCCACCCAGTCATCCTGTTGATAGGACACATAGCTCCTCAAATATTGTTCCATCACTGCATTAATCCGTTCCGTTTGGCCATCAGTTTGAGTGAAAGGCAGAGGGACATAGCGAACATTAATCTTCAACGGTTTGCAGAAGACTTCCAGAACCGAGGCGTAAAACTGAAATCGATCATCGGGAACAATACTGGTGGGAAGACCATGAAGTTTCAAAGCGTTGCTAATAAATAAACGTGCAAGGTCTTCCGATCCGGTAGTGGTATTGCAGGCAATATAATGTCTCATCTTTGTGATCGATTCGACTACCGAGGATTCATCTCTTCCTTGCTTTCCGGTAGTCCGTAACAAAGTCCATGGAAATATGTGTCCAAGGTCTTTGAGGAATCGATATGAGGCGAAGAACTCCATAGGGAGCATGACGGACGTCTTCTCCGACTACCAAGTATGACAGTTCTAACATAGCGATCGTATCTTCTTGTCCGGGCCAGTAATATGAACGAGCAAGAAGCTGAAAGGTTTTAGCCTTTCCAGGGTGGCCTGCAGAGGGAGCATCGTGATGTTGTTGAAGCAAGTGCAAATGTAACGTCATATCATCTGGGACGAAAAGCTTGCCGCGATAGGTCAGAAGGCCTTTCCTGGTCGAACATTCTGCCAGGGTGATCTCTCTGGAATGCTTAACGCCATTTCGGAGAAGCCCTAGGATCTTATTTGGGAATTGGTTAGTGATATATGCCTGTTCAAAGAGTTTTTCTAGGGGTGACTGTCCTTGGACAGCCGGAATGGCTGCCAACAAACCCAAATTATGGGACTTCAACACTGCGACTTTCTTTGCGTCAGGCGTTCATCCTCTTTAGGCAGATCTCCTGATCTCCTAGTCAATGCATCTGGCTTTCCTCCTTGCTTCCCGAGCCGATATTTAATCACGTAATTAAACCGAGAAAGAAACTCTGACCACCGTGCCTGTCGACGATTCAAATCCCTCTTGGTCATAAAATACTCCAAGTTCCGATGGTCACTCAGAACCCGATAGAACCAGCAACACCCATCAGTTCAGCTCTCCTCTTCTTGAAACACTTGATAATAGCCAACAACTCCTTATCATAGATCTCGTAATTACATTCAGCGAGTGAGTTCGGAAAAAAGCAACAGGATGAAGAAATTCTCATCGCTGTATTGGGAGAAGTGTACCACCCGCAACATAGTCGGAAGCATCTGATTCCACAATGGCCTTCGATCGAAATCAAAATAACGAAGAATCGGGCGGTGGTAAAGGCTGTTTTCAATCCTTGACGCCGATTAAACCCGATGGACCATACAAATGGTGCGTTTCCTTTCGTGAGCGTGGTAAGAGGCGGACAATCACGAATAATTCTTAATAAAGCGTCGGTAGAAATTACCAACCATTAAACACCTGTATATCTCTCACGTTTAGAGGGGCGAGCCCACTTAACAATGGTCTCAATCTTCTTGGGATCGAGCTTCAGGCCTTGGTAACGATCATGCCAAGTATTTCACTTCTTTGACTTGGAATTCGCGTTTCTCGAGAACAATACAGGTCGGCATCGGTAAGAGCTTGCAGGACTTGATTAACGTAGTCCCGATGTGATTCCAAATCCTCACTATAAATCAGGATATCGTCAAGATATCTTGCTGTACAGAAACGATCCAGAAAGCGAACGAAGTGTATCATTAATAAAATGTTGAAAGACGGCGGCGTTGGTTAGTCGAACGGCATCACTTTATACTGAAAATAATAACACGGGTCCGAACGCCGTTTTCCATTCGTCTCCAGCCGCGACCGAACCAAATTATAAGCGTTCTTTAAATCCAACGGTATACCACTTGGCGCTTGCAGAGTTGATTAAAGGTTTCCTTGGGTATGATAACGGATAGCAGTTCTTCTGATAATTGCATTCAATCGCCATTAGTCGCAGAATCGAAGACCACCACCGGCTTTTTTCACAAACAACACAGAAGATCCGGAGAAGAACTAGACTCGATAAATCCTTTCTTTAACATATCATTTATGTATTCGATCAATCTTGACTAGCTTCGTCCGGGACATGCTGTACAGGGACCAAAGGGTGGCCTTTCCTTCATGGAGATTAATTCGAATATCATAAGGACGATGAGGCGGAAGTTTCTGAGGACCCTCCTTCCCGAACCGTTCCCAAAAGTGATGATGTTCTGGGGGAACCAGCGCGGCAATCTCTGAGGGTATTACTTCGGTAGTACCTCCCAGGAACAGGGCGTAAACTGTAAGTCCCTGAGTAATTTCGGCAAAGGTAGCAGCACTAACGATTTCGAAATCATGATTGATGGGGAGCGGAGATAGAATACCCTTGACATAGGCGGGGACTTGATCGTCATTACAACGACGGAGACAGCGAGGTGAACCAAAGGTCAGTGAATTATCGGCAAAGTTAATAGTAACATTATGTCGGCGAAGCCAAGGAATTCCTAGCACCAATGGATAATGTCCTAGTCGAGTAACATAGGCGGAAATCTTTTCGGTATGGCCTTGAATACGAAGAGAAAAATGAGCAACATGAGTAATGCTACCGGAGGAGATTTCTCTTCCATCGATAACATGAAGAGCACGAGGGTTGGGGAGAAGAGTAGTGGGAATTTCTTTGTAGCGTACAAATGATTCGTCAATGAATGCAAATCCAGAACCTCCGGTGTCAACAAGTGAGTAGGTTTTAACAGTTTTATTCATCGAATCACGATACATGAAACAACAAGATGATCGTTATCGAAACCTTCTCACCAGAAACACCAGAAGCAGAAGCAGACAAAGAAAGAGGAGGACCTGGCCTAAGCCACCTAAGACAGGTCTCGTGAAAACCCGACTGATCCGCCACAAAGAGAAATCGAGCAGGAGAACCCAAACCCAACGAACCAGACGAAGAGGAAGAACCAAAGGAAACCCAAAAACATAACCAGAAGAGGAAGAAGGACGAAGCATTATTAATAGCAGGCGCGCCCCAGATACCACCGAGGTCTGCCGACCTCGAAGTAGCAGCAACACGACGGACAACCCGGACGGGTAGGACATTCAGACAAAATGCCCAGGACCTCCACAATACATGCAGAGTCTGGCACGGCGAGACGTTCAGCAGGGGTAATAGGCCACGGGCGTTGAGGCGGCGCACCAGAAAGATCCATGGGCACCGCACTGGAAGTAAGAGGGTGAGGCAGGGCAGCAACAGGGAAGGCGGGGCAGGAGCAGAGAAGCAAAGGGTTGGCGGCGGCGAAGGCGACATGTCTCTGTCTGGCGTCGAAGCCTATTATCCAACTTCTGGAGTAAGAGAACATACTCAGAAGTGGCGGCGGGGACGTCATGATGAATCATGTGAGCGGAGGCTCACGGAGAAACCCTTGAGTTAGTGCATGTTTCTTGGCCATCGTTCCACCTAACCTCAGCCAAGCGTTGAAACTCAGCGAAGTAGGTGGAGAAGTCCCGGCCTCCTTGAGTAAGGCGCTCGAGTTCCCGTTCAGCAGTAGCAATGCGGTCTGGATCCCCAAAAGCGGTTTCCAGAATCGTGATCAAGGCTTCAATATCCTCCAAATCAATACGTCCTCCGACGACAAGGGGCATTACCTGGGCAAGAGCACGGCCAGAAAGGAGATTAATTGCATAGGCAAGGCGGGCTTGGGCGGCAGGGAAGCGATCATGATTGGCGAGCATTTTCAAGCGAAGTTGAGTGACAAAGGGGCGGAGTTCCTCCCTTTTGCCATCGAACTTGGGTCGGGCACCTTCTACGGGCAAGTCGGGGAGCCACAGGAGGGACCGGAGGAGGAGCCACAGGAGGGACCGGAGGAGGAGCCACAGGAGGGACTGGAAGATCAGGAGGAGGAACGACTAGGGAGGCAGGAGGGAGAGCCGCCGCTTGGGCTGATAACAAGCCATTAAGCTGGCGAACTTCCACGAGTTGACTCTCTAGGTTAGCGATTTGTTGTTCGAGATCGGGAATGACAGAGGCGGTGTTCAAGGCCGTGTCCCTCTCGAAGCGGCCCATATCTCTTTCATGCCTAATGCGAGAAATATGATATCCCAGAAGGTCGAAGAGAAGGGCCTTGTCATGATCGTATTCTTCAGAGAAGGCTTGGACATTCTCGGGGGCGGCCCAGGTGTCAGGAGCCACATCACTGTTAGCGATGCGTGCGGTAATAACAGGTGCGGGGGCGATAGTAAAGGAGGATCCGGAGGCCGCCATAATGGTATCTCGGGAGCCAAAAAAGAGGCAACGTAGTCTAACGGGACGGGGTCGGGTCGGAACAGGGGTACAGGACAGGGTCGGCTCAGGAGACACCCAAGGCGAGACAGGTTCAGGTTTAGATTCAGGTTCAGGGACGAGGTGGACAGAAGGGCCGAAGCCAAAGTATTGTGTTGCTAAACAGAAAGAAGACGTTGCCTAGAGAGGCAGAAACATAGGAAAGAACAACTCTATATATACAGGTATTTTCTTACACCGATGACTCATACCATAGAATCCCATAGAACCTCCCAAGCATTCACCTCGACCATACTATTCCCGAAACCACCGCTTCTATTCTACCACTTCCCAATCCTCTCTAGCGCTTACATTCCATTACCCAAACTCCTTCCTAATCCATTCTCTTACTTCCGACATCGACCGATTCTATCCAACAACCCTGTTCCGAAGACGCCTTGGCGGGAGGCGAGGTGCAGGAGGCGGAGCCGTGATACATATCAAAACACATTTATTATGTACGGTTCATTCGGAAAAAACACTTTCTCGTGGATTACGTTCCTTACAAACAAAAAATACCCACAACCAAATGAAACATGTAATGTAGGTAATCACTGAAGAGAAGTGTGTTGCGCTTTGTCAAGAGGCAATCAATTTATTGCCAGCTGAAAATACAGCCGATAGAAGACATATTGAAAGAGATCGGTTGAATACAGGTCAAGAATGGGCTATGTATGCACATCAGCATAGTTCTCTTTAACTGCCAGCAACACATTCCAGTGCATGTGAGGCATAGCACACTCGCTTGCAATTAGGATCAGGCTGGAGAACTAGAGAAATGGCTACTCATGAAATATTTGGTTGCATCAGGACAGTGCATGATTGCGCTCATGACTTTGATAATAAAGCACTGTCAGCGAGATATGAGGCCAAAATATGCCATGTAATATTTTCACGCACCTATCTTATATTATCACCCTTTCCCTATCTAGTCCAAAAACTGGTCATGACAGAAGAAAGCAAGGTTAATATACGGGTAGAGCAGGATATGCTTATCCCCATACGTGATAGGGACGAGAAAGAATTCTTCTTCTGTCACTGTCTTTTTAGTAGGCGCAATCACCTTCCTTGCCAATATATTTTCCATATGGACTGCGCTATATCAGCAAACTCATATGTTTCCGCCTGGTGCACCTGGCGTCTCTGGCGCTCCAGGCGTTGACAATACAGACCGCGTCCCTAGGAAAGGGGCGCTCCGCCAGGGGGACTGGTTTCCGCCACTAGCACCTGGCGCTGCCCGGCGTATACTATCATCTCCTAGTGCACACTATCATTCCCTAGCGCTCTCTACTATCCTCTGAGGCACTCTACTATCTCCTGGCGCACTCTACTACCTCTTGGGGCACTATAATATCTTCTGGCGCAATCTATTATCTCCTGGGGTACTATATTATCTCCTGGCACCCCCTTTTCTGTCCTGGCATATGTGTCTGGCAATTCGCTAGTGCTCTAAAAGTAGTCACCAGTGATCTTATGACAGTCGCGAATGCTTCCAGGGCACTCCCGAAGCTGTGTTTATTGATATCTCATACTACTATACTACTAAATACAGCTAAAGATAGATATGAACTAATAATAGTATCCCGTATCACCACAGTTGCCTATTGCGTGCAGATCACCCTTCATCTTCCTCCAAAATCATCTCCACAGTAGAGACAAGGTTTACACCTCTAAGTCGAGCATCAATCACCGAATCATAGTTTTCGCTGTTATCCAAGCACTCTGCGGGCCTGAACGCTACCCTGATTGTTTTCCGAGCCTTCCGGAATCCTGCCAGATCGGCGGCAGGTGCATCATCATTTTCATTTATCTCCTTTACGGGTATAACCTCCAAGATTACCCCCTTCACTTCTCATATCTAAAACTGAGGTTAGTCAGGTAGCTTGCTGTACTATGGCTAGTTGCTTACCTTATCTCAAAGATTCTCTTTGATCAACTCCAAAACAACCTCCTGGTTCGTTCTACTATGAGCCCTCTATGTATTAATCATCCTCGTGAATGTTTCTAGTACTATCAGCACTCGTGAATGCCCTCATGACACTAGGGCACTACTTACTCACGACTGTCTCGTTCTGAGATTGCAAGTGCTCTGATTTCACATACTACCACGTCGACCAGGCGCGAATTCCATGCCATATCGCCGTAGATATAAGACAAATCAGAGTAGGTGTTATCCACTCTAAAAACTTAATGTCTCTAACCCTCCGCATCCTGATACCGTTGAAGAATTTAAAATAAAGAATGTCCACGATTTCTGGTGCCAGAAACCGGCAACGATGTGTCGAAAGTTGTTAGCGCATTCTTCAAAGCTCTCTGGACATTCTATGGGCAAGAACGTACCTCATAATTGTTTGGATGGCTAATGAAATGGTCACTTTGCAGGAGAAAATTCATGCGCACCGCTCTTCCATCTGATGTCACGAATTTTGAAAACCCATAAATGGTTCTGTCCGGTATCTGGCTTTTGACCTTACTCATCAAATGTAAGCGGACATGGGAGTGGATGCTCCTGACCTATTTCATTTCAGTAGTGACCTTAAAGCATTGGTGTAATGGAGGAACTGAGAGCAATGTGACAGATGACAATGATGACGCAAGGCGACTCGAGGAGCACAGCTAGTACAATAAGGACACTGACGGGGAAGGGAAGAGAACCGAGCGGGCACAGGCTCAGGCACCGGCAAAGGCAAGGGCAAGGGCAAGAGTAAAGGCAGAGGGCGCAGGACAGAGCAGGGAAAGCGAAGACCAGGTGAGGACACCGGCAAGACTCAAGAGAGCTATAGGATTGCCTTCTGTGAGTACGAGTTTGGAGGGGAGGAACTATGGCTTATGGATAGGAGTATATTCCTATGTACCGAAATAACAGGAAGACGAGACAGAAAGAAAAGAAAGAAAGAACTAAAGGAAAAGTCTTCCCGCGCTATTTAACACTCTTCTCTACTAGTCCGCTATGACTCATATTTTCATCCATGGAAACCCAAAGAAATCCATCGCAACCATACCTCGCATTCCTCCCCACCATCTTCTTTAATTATATTACAAATCCATCACGCCATAGAAACCCATGAAATCTAATGACGACACCTCTACTTTATCGCACCCCCTCCTCGCTTAACTTTCCTCTATTGGTCACATCAGTGCTTCAACAACCGAACCCTTGGAACCGATGCCAAGACGCCGGGAAAATTGGGCAGTGCCCTTATGGCACTGAGGCATGCCCCTGATGTACTCACTTGCTTAATTATAGCCTTATCAAGTTCTGGCGTGCAACCAACAATATGACCAGTCTTGCTCTACATATTCACCACTAGAGACGAGAGTCTTGCATGGTTCGGAAACGGTTTCTGGAGTAGAGTATGTTTGCCGATTAGGACACTGCATTCCCTTTTGACTCGCTGAGCCTGTACCGGCAGTTTGGTTACGTTCCTCGAGTTACTGCTACGACGAACCTGGGAGGGAATATCCTGAAAATTTTCGTCAATATATTCAGAGGCAGGTGGGAATTCATATTCGGGCAGAGGTGGTTGCCCTGATGATGGTGGTTGCCCTGATGATAGTGGTGGTCGCTCTTTTTCTCTAGACCACTGCTAATAACCTGATTCCGTACTCTCATTCTGACATTCATAATATGGTTGATTTGGGGATGAACATTGAGGGTCTGGCTCCTAGGAAAGTGATCTTTATGGCCCGATATCCCATGGGGCACTCCTCATTGCTCTAGAGGCACACCTGAATTGCCGTATGGGGGGCGTACTTTCAGAGTCTGGCCCATAAAAAGAAGTAGTTAGTGCTCTCTATGCAGCAGTAGCGGCGTCCCGTGATGCACTTTCTACCACTCTCGAGGCACGCATGGGTTGGCGCGTAGGAGATGTATATTCAGAGTCTGACTCGTAAAAGAAAGTAGTTAGTGATCTCTATGTAACAGCGGCGCCCCGTGATGCACTCCACACTGCTCTCGGGGCACTCGCGGATGTTTCTGCCACTCTGTCTACTGAATCTAGAGCCTGTTCAGATCCTCGTTCTCAGTTTTCCATAGGTTTAGCCGTGAGACGGTATTCTTTCTGCGTTCTCACCCACTTATCAATTAGCAAGAGGCAACTTGAAGGAATGGCTACTATACTTGAACAACAGACAATTCAACATCTGATGAGGCAATTGCCTCTATTATCGCTGCCGTTGGCTTTCTTCGCGTAGTTGCCAGTGCGCTGGCAGTGGTAGCCAGTGCTAATGGGGGCCTCTTACCACGTACTTGACTTGTTGATGTCCGGGTTGATTGTGGAGTTTGTGAATAGTTGGTATCGTCCTCAGAAGAGTGTTCTGAGGGGGGGATTTTCTCCTGGTCCTCGACATCCGACCCTGCATACCCTTGATCTTTCTCTGAAATGTTGAATAATAACTGTCTGTCACGGCTACGCGGATCACTATGCAGAGCATCTTTGGGAGGTGAAGGCACTGATGGAGCCTCCGGTGGCGGCGCCATCAATAGCACCTCCGGTATATCATTGAAGTCTGTGGTTGAACCGTCATCATTCAATTCGGTGATATGATCTGATTCATTTAAGACTTCACCAGTAGTAGGGAGGGTCCTAGGTTGTTTGTGATTCGCATTAGGATCCCCTCCACTTGCAGTAGGAGGAGGCCGCTTGCTGTTAGAGGGCATCTTAATTATCTGGAGGATGTTGACGAGTGCTTACAGGGCAGAGCTATGTCCCTGAAAGGAGTGCGGGGTTACTAGAGTATTTTCTTGGTGTGAAAATTTTCAACGCCTAACCTAATATGGAATTAACGCATCGTCACATACTATCACTTGGAAGTTCACTTCATTTCATTGGGGGAACTCCTCACTACCCCGGGAGTACTCCTCACTCCCCCGGGAGCACTCCTCACTGCCCCGAGCACTTCTCACTGCCCAGGAAGTACTGTTCACTGACCTGGAAGCACTGTGAATCACTGACTCAGGAGCACTCGCGACTGTCCTGGGGGCATTTATTTTGGAGTACAAAAACAAATTTATTGCTTGCATAGATAATAATGCTAACATGAAATAAAACAAAGCCTCCGGAAAGGATAGCAGAGCGACAAAACCTCTTAATAACAAATACAAATGCCCTGTAGGCAACGGTGACTGCCCTGCGAGCAGTGCTGACTGCCCTTGAAGCACAAAACGGATCAACAAAGCATCAACAAATATAGTAGGAATCTTAACAATCTTTAGCTTGTCTCAGTAGTATCCACATTAGCCTTTTCCTTAGCTGCTCTCTGTTCCGCTATCTTGGCGGGAGTCCAGATCTTCCCAACTAGGAAATCGAGGTCGTCTGGGCCAACTTCTAAGGGGAACTTCCGAAGGTATACTAGCGTAAGGTGGTCGATGCCGCCCTGCTGCCTATCCCGATGTACTATAAGCTCGTGGGGGACTTTCTGGAAACCTATATCGCTACAGGGCAACTGTATCCTGCGCCCGGTGGTTGTGACCCTAACATTTGGATCGAACTCGGTATCTTCTGCCAGCAGGTCGACGAGGGTGTAGTCTTCCTCCTATATGTGAGGAAAAGACCTGCGAACGGGTGGGGTCTCAAGACCATCGATGCCAGCCATGTCTGCCCTGTGGAAAATGGCCAGTATACTGCAAGGTCTAGTCTTGGTGTCTTGCAGCCAACATTCAACCCCCTCGCTGTTGGTGATCTGGACACTCCTCGGGGCCTGCTCTTCAGGGTCATCCTCAATTGCTCCCTGGATAGACCTGATAACCCCACCCGCTGGAGTATGCTTTAGTATTACCCTGCAAAGCTCATTGAAGATGTGTTTGGTCATGATCCCCGCGAAGTTAGTGTAATGGGTCGGGTGGCGTGTCATTGCATAAAGGTTGGTACTTTACCAATGATGTCCTCGTAGACATAATCCAGGTGTCGGGCAGGCAGGAAGGCAGGAGATGAACCGGGGCGGGAACAGGAAACAGGGAGGAAATGAAGAGAGGAGTAGCCTAGGGTCCACGAGGCTAAGTGGTATACGCGATAGGGAGACACCCTAGACCACCGCGGGAACCGGACAAACCAAGGACAGAATGACCTGAGGGCCAAGGGGAGACAGAACAGGAACAGGACCAAAAACCAGAACGTGATTTGGGCACAGGACAGGAAGACCAGAAGTACACGAGGCTAAGTAGCATACGCGATGAGGGGAGGCCTCAGGCTACCGCAGGTACAGGATGACCATGGAGACGGAGAGGCGAGGACGGAACAAGAATAAAGGAGGAACAAGAGCAAAGGTGGACCAAGACGAGAGCTGAACAAGAATATATTCAAGGGCCTACCCTCAGGCTAGGAGAGCCCGAAGGCAGGAGCTGGTCTACGAGAGAAGTTCTTCTAGGGTGAAGTATTATATTTCGAGGATCTAGAAGAACCCAAAGAACAAGAAGGAAAGCTTAAAGGGAAAAGGAAAGACCTTCGACAAAGCGCGAGAGAGCCCCCTTATATCCAAGAATCATAATGTTGCTGATTAATCCAGACGACACAACGGAGAAACAGAAACAGGAATCCTCAAGCGAGGAACAGAACACTGAAGAAACCCGGAGAACCTAGGAGATAGGAAAATCACAGAAGGCGGAGCATACTCTGACGTGGAACATAGAAAGAAACAGAATTAGAACAAACTAGGAAAGTACATAAACACGGAAATAGGAAAAACAGGGGCAGAGCGGGACCAAGAGGCGACAGGATAGGGAACGGAAGCACAACCGGAATCGTTAGGTAAATGCATCACCGATATGTGAGACGGCGAGGTTGGACATTACCCCACGAAGTGCAATGGGGATCGGGGAACAAGGAGGCGAACGGGGAACGAGGCAGAGCCAAGACTAAGAAGACCTTTCACGAGCCATAGGATGTGCTTCCAGGGACCAAGCCATCTTCCCATACGTCTAGGTTGAATAGTCCTGCGACGATAAGGGTTGACAGGGGTGCAGCCAGAGCAGGGAAGAGCTTACAGGGTGTTGGGTAAACTAGGACTCAGGAGCGGGGAAGACTAGGGGCTAAGCGAAGGGGAATACAGGAAACCAAGAACAAAACAGGAAACATAATATCAAAAATAGTGCAGAGCTCCTAGGCTACCACTAAGGGCAACACGATTCGGGAGATGCACTATGTACAAAACCAAAGGCGGAGAGAGAGCTCCTAGGCTACCACTAAGGGTAACACGATTCGGGAGATCCCATCGTACATGTAAGAAAACCCGAAAGAAACACCGAAGAGAAAACCCAAACACCAAAGAAAACCCAAACACCAAAGAAAACCCAAACACAAGGAAACCAACCAAACTAGAGTCCTGGCCATACGCTATGACAGTTAGGCTCATTGCCCTCGTCATCCCAGAAGTATTCAGACCGCCTCTCCCTAGTTCCAACCTCACTAATGAGCTACTTCAAGGCATCTTATAGGTTTTTCTTAGCAGGGAATTCTTCACCCCTCCATATAGGGGCAAGGTGTTTCAAAAACTCGGTGGCTATAAACTAGCTGCATAACTGATTGAATTGGACCATACCAGACTTGGTCTTGTTCACCCAACCTGTGGCTATCATGCGCACGGTGAGATCGTTGTGGAGAGTAGTATAGACCTTGCTCATACTGGCTAGGCCTAAGGTAGTTTTAGACCTCTATGTAAGACGGCTCATTCTGGATCTTTTTGATATACGTTGGGGGGCACTGAGGTTTGCTTTCTGGGTACTGACAGTTGCTTTCTAGGCACTGGAGGTTGCTTTCCGGGAGGTTGCTTTCCGGGAGGTTGCTTTCTGAGTACTAGCGGTTGCTTTCTGAGTACTGGCGGTTGCTTTCTGGGTACTGGCGGTGGTTTTCTGGGTACTAGCGGTGGTTTTCTGGGTACTCATCAGCAAGCTTTACCATTTGTGACTGGAGTCTCCTGAATCTCCTAATGGTCTCTCGAGTCTCCTGAGACACCTGTAATCTTCTGGGACTTGTAAAATCTAGCTGATGCTAGCGGTAGCTTTCTGGATGCTAGCGGTAGCTTTCTGGACATTGGAGGTTACTTTCTGGGTACTGGTGATGGCTTTCTGGGGGATTGCTTTCTGGGCGGAGGAGACAGGTTTTGAATTAGAGCTGCTCAGGGGACTTAGGCTTGACAACTCAGAATCTGAACTATCGGACGGTTGGGTTTCTTCAACTTCACTCTGAGCTGCTATATTTTGCTGGCTAAGGTCAGGACTAATTAGCCTAGGTTTTGACCTTGGAAAGCCTGATATCTTCTTCCTCTTAGCGTAGGACCCAGCCTTCTTGGTTGATGTAGGATAGGAGCAGTTTCGGTCGCTGGATGAAGGTACGTCATATATATTCTTGCGTTTATGGCTGTTACTGTTGATGTCCTTGGGGTTAATATCAGTGCTCCGAGGATTGCAGGTGGTGCTTTGGGGGTTGCTGAGAGTTCCCTAATACGAGATAGCTATGAGTATGATGAGATGCTTACAGAATTGGGAGACTGAACCTTATTTATGGAAGTAAATTGCATCTTGGTTGGTATGAGTTGAAAGCTGTGAATTAAAAGTAGTGAATCGAAAGCGATAATTTGAAATCGAAAATGATGACTTAAAAGCGGTGAATTGAAAGCGATGAATCGGAAGCGATGGGTGATTTGAAAGCAATGATTTGAAAATAGTGCTTTGGGGGTGAGTAGTGGTAGAGCTGCAGATTGGGCTCCAGTTTGATGCTCTAGGAGTACTCCCGGATGCTTTGGGGGCACCTGCCTCCTAGACCCTTGCCCAATATGCGATATCCAACTTATGATATCACTGATGGCTTCTGTACTTTATCGTTGGTTCCCTGGTGCTACCGATGTATGCTAAAGTATTTTCATAGGCCTAGGGTTCAATTGAACTCTACGGGTTTTGCCATTGCCTGCAAGCAGTACCAAATGCTCCTAGGTTAGTCGGGAATGCCCCTAAGGCGGTCTGGAGTGCCTCTAGAGCAGTGGCGGGTGCTTTCGGAGAAAATATTGTTTGCAATAGTGTTTGCTTGTACGTTGATGTGATGTTTTTGATATTTGAAAGTTTGTGGGAGGCAAACAAACTATCGATGTCTTGGCGGTAGGGATAGCTGCAGGGTAAGGTAAAACTCCACCTCATGAGCACTAACGACTGCCACCAGAGCATTCCCGACTACCACCAGAGCATTCACTGCGCGATGAAGTCTATGTGTTCTTTCTGTATCAAATGTTATAGCACTTCAACAGGTTTTGATAAGCATCTCCGTTCTGCACACTCCAGCAAGGCGGATGAATAGTTCATAGAAAAGTCAAATTTCTTTGAGCTCGAGAGCCAGTTAACCAGTCCCGATGACTTCCAAGATAGTGCTGATCACTCAGAAGACAAAAGCAACTACTGCAGAAGCAAGCCGGCTCAGATCTCGAATCCGAACCCTCTTTCATGCAGGATTCGGAGGACAATGAGGGGAGAGGTTGCATAACAACTATTTATAGAGGTGCGGGAGAGGGCTTATTTGTCTCTAATGAGTATTCTCAGTACTCTGAGAGCCGTTTTGAAGATCTATAGCACCCCTTCAACTCAGCATATGAATTTTTGGATTGCGTACTACTTCATACTATCAAAGGCATCGCAAAGCAATATCGATAGTTTCTTTCTGCATGCCACAGTAAGCAATGGGTAGTGCTCCTATAGCACTGGCCGGGGCATTATGCGAAAGTTGGACGAAATGAATGATTATCTATCAGCAAGATTTTACAAGTCTTAGGAGATTACAGGGGTCTCAGGAGACTCAGGAGACCGTCAGGAGACTCAGGAGACTCTAGTCACAAATGGTAAATCTTGCTGATATCTGGGAAAATCGAGCTGGCGACATTCCGAGGTTGAAATAGGGGGGCAGATGGTCCCATACTACTACCGCGACCTGTTAACAATTGTGCGATTCCTTTTTGGCTAGTGGGTATTCAGGAGTTGCTTAGTGTACGTGCCGGTGATGGAATATAATGAGTTAGGGGAAAGAATATATGGGGAAATGCATACGGCAGACTGGTGGTGGGAAACACAGGTGAGAACTCCCAAATGCATTGAGAGTACCTACTAACGCCCTAAAAACAGAATACACTACCGGAAGGATCTACCTTAATTCCTATCATATACGCATTGGACAGTACATACCTGACAAATTTTAGTGGAGACAAGAAGGCCTGGCCAGTCTATTTGACAATTGGTAATATTGTTTCCTCGGTGCGGGGCAAGCCCTCAAGACACTCGCTAATTCTCCTGAGGTTGTTGCCGGTGCCTCCAAAGCTAGGGAAAACCGTGAATGCCAATATGCTGCTCTGCCGTCAGAGTAACAAGGCACTACACCAAGTTCCTAATGACATTTTCCCGAGCTTGAATTGATTCAAGGATGGAGAGGTGATGGCCTGCGCAGATGGCTACAAATGCCTCTGCTTCCCGGTCCTATGTAGCTGGATTGCCGATCAACCCGAACATGCATTCCTGCAAAATATCAGCAACTACGCCTGACCTAGATGTGAGGTAGAATTTTAATGCTTTGGGAGCACTGGGTGATATCCTGAGCGTGATCATCAAAGCGATCAGGATATGGTTAGGGAGTTTAGGAGAAATCCGGCAAGCACATTAGCAGTCCAATACCTTGTATCGAAGTCTGTAAAGACACTCTTCAATGCTTTCTGGGATATGTCTAGGGTCAATGTCTACGACCTCAACAAGTCCAATATCTTGCCCAACATATATCTAGGCTTATTAAAACACATGATGGAGTGGGTTCAGGCGTTCCTTAAGAAGCATAATCGATTGGACACGTTCGACCAGATTTAGTCGTCGATTGCACCATATTCTAGGCTTACAGTACCAAATAAGTATTACAGGGCGATGACACAATGGCTGGGAAAGGAGATGTGGAATCTTGGGCGGATTATTTTGGGGGCACTCGCGGTTGCTCTGAGTGACCCGTGTACAGCTGTGAGGGCAGAATTTGGGAAGGCGCTAAGATGTTTACGCTCATTGATAGATTTTCATTTGATGGCGCAGTATGGGAGTCATACAAGGGATACTCTATACTATCTAGAACGATATTTCAAAGACTTCCACAAATACAAGGATATTTTCCTTGAGTTTTGTGCTGACAAGTGAAGAAAGATGTAAGGGGGCAGACGAGAGCCTTGAAACAGCAGACTGAAGGCTGCCAGAGTACTGATCACTGCCTACGGGAGATTCACGAGATCCGGGAAAGGTCGTACTTCAACTTCATTAAATTGCACCTGCTATCACATTATAGGGACCATGTGAAGCGCTCTGGTAGCATTCCGATGTTCTCCACAGATATGAGCGAGCTCGCCTATATACACTAGATCAGAGAAGTATATAGAGCATCTAATAAGATCGACACAGCGACCCAAATCTTGGACTATGGCGGGCGATGATTAACACTAGAGATACAAATATTGAACCTGAAAGATATTGTTGGGACTCCGAAAGATAATGGTGAAAGCCTCTAGAGACATCATGACAATCTACGGAAGTTACTTGAGATACTTGAAACTGAGGAGCAGAAAAGATTACCTAGCGAACGTCCTATTATCGATGCTCGACTCCCATTACAGAAGCTCTGCAATCCATCACTATCACGGGGCTTGTCGGGGAGTGGGATCGAAGCAGGCCAAGGTACACAACCAAGGCGAAACAAGGCGAGGCAGGGACGGGTAAGGCTAAGCGGGATAAGAGACGAGAGGTACAAGGTAAAGAAGCTATGGACTAAGTAGAAACTATGAAGGTTCCTCTGGCCCTTATGGAGATAGTAGGAACATCGTGGCGATAGCTTGAAAGTCCTAAAGTATGTATTGACTAAAAGGACACGAAGGTTCCGTGAAAAAGAAAGGAAAGAAAGAGAAACCCTACAAGCGAAGGAGAGAGCTCCCTATATATAACCTCAGAATCCCTTTGCTGACTTATTTCATAGAAGCCCGTAGAACCCAAAGAAAATTCTTCTATTACAAATACCTGCAGACCGTTGACTCATAGAAACCCTGCAATAGAGGCTCATAGAACAACATAGAAAACCCTGACTAATCTCTCTTCCCGCAACGTGATAATCGCGAGAATTAAAACGACTATATGATATCACGGATGCACTTAAAATCAGTAAAATGACACTAGTCAGTCTTTATCAGCAAGCTTTACCATTTGTGACTAGAGTCCTCTGAGTCTCCTGACAGTTTCCTGAGTCTCCTGAGACCCCTGTAATCTCTTGAGACTTGTAAAATTTTGCTGATGTTGTGAGAGAATATGCAGCATATACGGGATGCCTTGAGAGTTTTTCCGGAAGCTGGGAAAGCATTAGTGAGTACCGTATGGAAAGGTTCAGGTGTCTGCGGGTACCTATACCCATTTTCTAAAGACCAGACTTATATGAGTTTCATTATCTTCACTGTACAGGAGATGTAGTATTCAGAAAGTGGGGAGTAAGTAACGATTGGATTTGGATTGCGGTATCATCAGAAGAGCACTAGGGAGTGCTCAGAGGACGTCTTGGGGGAAGGCTAGAGGCTATAATCAAGCTTGGTGATAATAGAGGGCGATCTCATAGACTTTGTTTGGTGGAGCTTTTGGAAGCAAAGGACTCTGGGACTCCCAATAGCCTTTATGGCCTTCCGAAAGTCTCCAGGCGCTCAAGAAATAGGGTATGGGTAGTGAATATTTGCAGCATATTAGGAATGGCTCACCTATTCGAAGTTGATGGAGAAAACTGGCTTGTAAATACTAGGATTGATTTGTGTACATGGAATGAATTTAGCTGAATAGTTAGCTTGAAGTTGGCTTTCTAAGCACTGATGAATGCTCTCAAAACACTGGTGGATGCTCTCAGTGCAATAGTACACTTGAAAGGGGTGGGGAGAATAATCAGGTGGAGAGGGCTCCAGGCGCTCCAGGCGTAAAGGCTTGGAGTCTCCGCCCTAGCGAGGAAGTTACGCCAGAAGATGGTATAGTAGGACACATCTCTAGGGGCTCCTGGTGCCTTTAGGCGATAAGGTTTAGCGTCCGCACCCTGGCGCCGGGGTTTGCGCCAGGAGAAAGTAATAAGCTTGCTGATGTAGGCAAGTCTTGACCTCAGAAATGTAGAACTTCATTTGGGGAATGCGGTATGGAAATCTATAATGTAGGAGCAATACAGGTACTGGATAGCAAGATAGTGAGACCAAATGACTACAGAACACTCCCGGTACTAAGAGTCATTGAATCGAACGAGAAGATAAGGTCAGCTTCTTATAACTTGGATGAGATTGATACTCAACGTTCACCAGATTTTATTGAAGGAATTGAATCTTGTCGCTACCATACTTTTCCTTCCTAATAGCGAGCGCCAACAGGTTCCAATACCAACCTTTTCATGGAACCTACTCTAATCTTTTAATCCTTCAGCTCCTATATATCCTCTAAATACATCTGCACCAAGTAGTCCTATACCGGAGAGATCAGAGAGAGGAATGCTAGGAGAACTAGGGAGCGGAGGAGAGGACCTTGAATTAATATGCTAAGAGAATTAAGCAGCAGAATGTTGAGAGCATCAATACCCGCTCTATCAGGTTCACCATCCCTGACATTTTACAATTCTTTACTTAGTAGCCCAATCCATAGCAAAATGCCGAGAGATTTTAAGTGCGAAACGACGAGATTCAGTGCTTTCGCTACCCCTTGGTTGCTGAATGAAAGTCCACAACCTAGTTGAGTGCTAGTAGATTCTGCTGAACTTGAAGAATAACGTTTTAGACCGGGTACCATGTCAGACCCAGTACTGTGTCGCCACTCCCAGCAACAGCACTCTCCTCGCCTAATGAATTCACAACACTATGCTTTCAACAATAAATCAAAATACAGAGGAATATAATGGTGAGAGATCAGAATCAAAATACCCAAGCCTTGATAAAGCAAATTCTAATAGGACTACAGGCCTAATTCATATCTGTAACAAAGATGGTCACAAATTCCCAGTCTCTTAACCCTATTAGAACAAGTCCTTGACCGCTACTTTCCATTCCACCTTCTAACGGGGCGGGGTCGGGTCAGGGCAAGGACGCAGGACAGGGTTGGCTCAGGGCAAGGACACAGGACAGGGTCGGCTCAGGAGACACCCGAGGCGAGACAGGTACAGGTTCAGGTTCAGGTTCAGGAACGAGGCGGAGACAGAAGGGCCGAAGCCAAAGTATTGTATTGCTAACAGAAAGAAGACGTTGCCTAGAGAGGCAGAAACATAGGAAAGAACGAGCCCTATATATACAACTATTCCCTCACGCCAATGACTCATACCATAGAATCCCATAGAAACTCTTACACTCCCGTACCACCTATACTATTCCCAATAACCCCCATTCTATCCCGTTACTACCGCATCCTTCCTAGCGCTTACACTTCATTACCCTAGCTCCTTCCTAAACCATTATTCTACTTCCGACATCGACCGATACTATCCAACAACCCTGTTCCGAAGACGCCTTGGCGGGAGGCGAGGTGCAGGAAGCGGAGCCGTGATACACCTCTACTGTCCATAGGGTTGCCGAGACTGCCGAGACTTCTACCTTCCATTCCACCTTTACTATCATCAGTATTGCTGAGACCGCTGAGACCGCCGAGAACTTTGGTGCTACTGGTAGTATAGCCTGATTGTTTTCTACAAACCGAACTGGAGGTGGTTGCGCAACAAAACCAAGGAACGATGGAATCACTATTTGGAAGATTTTCTCAAGTGGCTCTGTACTAAAGCCAGATTTGGGTGTTTCTATACGCTGGGTGTAGGTTCCAGATGGTGGTGGTGATTGCTGGAAAATAAAGGAATGAGTTTTTTTTTTTTTTCTTCCTTTCCATCTCAGTATCCGTTTCTTCTGCCTTTCGCTTAAGGTTTGGGGCTTCCTCAGCGCTCAGAACCCAGGTTTTAGAGAGAACTCATTGATCCTGTTTCGTGCACATATGATTGGCATTGCGTAACTTGGTATTGGCCTTAATCAAAATAGCATTCTCGGCGATATATCTCTCTACTGCGTTGCTTAACTGCTGGATCCTGAGTTTGCTGGGGGATGAAATCTCATCGAAGGACTGAGCTTTTAGGTCATGAAACATGTGTTTGAGATGATTCTGTACATCTTTGGATTTGCGAGGAGTTGATGGGCGATCCTGCTGTATAAGAGAGGGAGAAAGGTTATTTGACGGACTTTGGGTGGACGAAGAAGTTGAGCTTGGAGAGGCTTTTTTGTAGTTTGGAAGTTTTTTTAGAACTTTAGTGGGTGAATACAGGAGAAGTCCTGCTTCAACGAAAGCATTTTTGATTGTTTGCTGTTGCATTGTGTTCTCTCGTACTTTCATAATAATTGAAGGAACATTGGCTTCCCGATACTAGTAATTCCTAGCCTTACCATATTATCAACTTTTCGACTATAGTAATGGTTGAAAGAAGAGAATATGCCAACATCTAAAGGTTGTAGGAGGTAGGTAGAGTGCGGTGGAAGGTATAAAGCTACAATTTTATTAGCTAGGCAATATTGAAGGAATTTCCAACTAATATGTAACTCGTGTCCATCCAAAAGAAGCAAGCAGTATTGAGAAAAAGATGTTAGAAGATGCCATGTAGGTATATCAAAATTATTCTTCAACCAATCAAGACACAAAAATCCGTTGGTCTAACCTATTGGAGAATAACTAAATCTCCAGTTTCCTGGTACTAGTTGACTGTCTTGATGCCATCCTCGTTGATAATATGCTCCTTTATAGATAATTAATGGTGGACAAATAAATCCTCAGGTACTAACTTCTTCAAGAACTGTAACAGTTTCTCTACTACCATATTGGGTTACGAAATTGTATTTTTTTGAAGCATGTACAATAACCTTTGCAGATTTTGCTAGCCCTTATAAAAATCCTTTCTCGTCCATATTGAATGTCCGATCAGATGTGAAATTATATATGTTGAGTACCTATTTGTGTGGGTCAAAGGATTCTTGGATTGTTGTTCGTAGCACGGGAGTGGTCAAGTTTTCGTCCGTAGATAAGTTTCAGTTCTGCATAATATCTCAGGAATCGTTTATACCAATTTTTGCCAATTTGTTATAGATGTATTGATTGATTTTTGTCCTTATGTCTTCTCCGCCGTATTACTTCAGCCATATCCATTAGAATATCAATCCTTGAAGGATAACCTCCCTATGAATGGTATTGTAAACATCATTTACTTAAAGTAGATTCCTCATCTTATGTGAGAATCTGTTGTGATTGATGAGCTTTTTTCCGGATTTCTCTTTCATCAAATCGTTTACGTACTGTCTCCCGGTTTGCATTATGTTCTCGTGCTGCTTGTCTGAGAGAATCGGCTCTTCCCTCCATCAGCAAGACTTCATTTGTCTCCTGATGTCTCCTGAGCCTCAGGAGACTCAAAAATATCCAGGAGTCGCAGGAGGCACTCAGTAGACCTGGGAGACTGTTGGGAGACTCTAGTTACAAGTTGAATTTGCTGATGTTATTGTAGGCAGTAAGTGTGAGTTGAACAAGTTCTTCAGAGTCTTCAGAGATAGCAACCGGTATAGGACGGTATACAGCTTTAGGTACTGACATCGTGATAGAGAGAATTGATTTCTACAGGCTTTCCGATCACTAGAATTTACTAATATCGTTCAACACTTTTCTTTTTTTCACAGCTGATCCGTTTGCAATGGGTGGTGACACAATACTGAGTCTGACACGGTATCCGGTCTAAAACGTTAACAGACTTACTAATAATACTTGTAGCAGTGAGCAGTAGCAGCAGTAGGCATTGGGAAATGTAGGGTATCGAGTTGAATTGTATTACGAGGCTTGGCGGGGACTAGAATCGAAGTGGACCAAGGTACACAACTGAGGCGAAACAAGGCGAGGTAGAGACTGGTAAGGCTAGGTGAGGTAAGAAACGAGAGGTACAAGGTGAAAAAACTATGGACTAAGTAGAAACTATGAAGGTTCCCCTGGCCCCAAGGGGAATAATAGGAACGTCGTGGCGATAGCTTGAGAGTCCAAAGTATGTATTGACTAAAAGGATACGAAGGTTCCGTGAAGAAGAAAGGAAAGAAAGAGAAACCCTACAAGCGAGGGAGATGGTTCCCTATATATAGCTCCAGAACCTTTTTGCTGACTCATCCCATAGAAGCCCGTAGAATCCAAAGAAAATCCTTTTATTACAAATACATGCAAACCGTTGACTCATAGAAATCCTGCAACAGAAACTCATAGAACAACATAGAAAACCATGACTAATCTTTCTTCTCACAACGTCGCTAGGTACGTTCTACGCTGTGATAGATTGGTTGTTGTGGGGAGATCATATGGATAGGGTCCGGTGGCAGACTAGTATGTGTGTACCTTCCTGTGCGTATATTCTGTTGTTTCCAGAGGGCTTGCTTACAAGGCGAGGGGGCGATTTGCGAAGTGCGAATGTCTGTCGGCAGAGGGGAGTGGTGAGGACTCGTGATCTCTAGTCCCTGATATCTCTTGCTACTAGCTACGTATACATCATAGGGAATGCTCAACCTATATGTTGGGCGTAATCACCACTTGCTAGCTAGCACGTTACCTAAGAGGTAAGTTTTAGGCCTTGTAGTTGGACTGGCAATGGGATGTATGAGTAACTACGAGTCGAGGAGGGGGCGAGGGACAACGTGCCCAAAGGCAGAAGGAGAAGCAGAAGGGCAACGAAGAGGCAGCGATTCATTAACGAATGTAGAAAGAGGCTTAGCCCTACCTCCTGAAAAAAGGAGAGGTGGGGCTTAGGCGAGGGAGTAGTAAAAGAGAGAACTCTAGTGGAGGTATAAGTATGTATTGAAGTATTTGCTAGAGTTCAGGTGAGAAGACGTTGAGTAGTGAGGATAGAAAGACAGGATGGTATGTCCATGGCCCTTTATAGTTTTCCCTATTTGGCGATCAACTCCCTTCCCTCAACGAAGATATCACGGCGTAGAGCGCGGTCTAACGATGTTGCGGGAAGAGGGATTAGTAAGCGATTCTCTTATGTTCTCAGTGGTTCGGTTCGGGAATAGGGATTCGGGTATAGGAGATAAGGCCGAGGTTCAGAGTCATGGGTCGTGGAGGATTCTATGGAGTTCTGTGCAGGGATACTCGGGTTAGTCAGCAGTTGGATATGAAGTGTATATATATGGGGCGTGGTTTCGCTTGTAGATAGTTTCTTTCCTTTCCTCTTCACGCAACCTTCCTATCTCTAGGAACTTGTAGTCCTTCAGAATATATTTCTCGATTCTTGATCCTACCAATCCCAACACCCGTAAGGGCAGTCCTTCGTCATAGTTCCGCCTCGCTCTTCGTCCCTGATACTCCGTCCCGATTCATCTCTTGCCTCGTCCCGTTTAGCCTCGGTAGTGTACCTTGGCCTGCTTCGCTCTGATCCCCGCTCCACTCTGTGAAAGAAGAGAAGAAAGGAAACAGCGAAAGATACAGGTAACAGTGATTCTCCGGAGCTCTGATGGCCAATATGAGGATGTACAGCGTAAGAAAAGAAAAGAAAAGAAAGAAGAAGAATAACTATACAAGTCTCTTCGGGACACAAGTGGTTAAACCGAAGACAAGGGCCCAATGAACTATCAGCAACGTCTATCTGGAAGGTAGCATGGTGTACCGGCAGCCCAGCCTATACGTGCCTCAAGCTCAAAGGGGAAGAGAGAAGCGAAGTAAGGAGACATCGAAAGAACATACATTGGGGTTGCCCCCCGAACAAGAACCTATAAGCGAGTACTGTCGGGGGGAGTACAGGATAAGGAAATATAAAATCATTAACCCCGAATAAAGGAAACCTCGCACCGAACCACCGCACTGATCAACATACTAATCCCCGATCTCTAGGTGAGATCGCCTAATAAGCCTGCCATCATCCCTGTCAGCGTGCTGACCTTCCACGTTCCATTCGTGTTGTCGGGAGACCCGTGATCTGCCAAGGCTAGATGAGTTCATGATATAGAGGTAGCGAGTTTGATTGATTAGATAGAAGAAAAATAGTCCATGTCATCAAGTCAGACCCTGCTGCTATAGCCTCCCCCGGTTCAGCTAACAGGGTTGGCACAGACCAAGCAGCAAATTGGCTGATTTCATCAGTCCAAGGGATGACGCGTTGGACCATGAGTTCTGTCAGATGCAGAAGCTGGTCGCTACCGCCCCTGGATGGCGACTGTAGACAACGCCCATAAAAACCAAAGTGATATCGGGAGGGTTGTAGTTGTGGAAAATTTTCAAAACATTGTTATATAAGATGCTGAAATAGAAAAGTAGTAGTCAGGGCCACAGAATAACCAAAGCAAGCCACTCCAAAATTCTTTCAAGTCCGATACTTTTGCTTATGCCTTCTATGAAATTGAACAGGCCGGTTCCTCTTCCTGTTCCAAATGATAAAAAAGATTTAATTCAACAAGCAATTGCTTCCTACCGGGAAGATAGATCAAAGTCATTGAGACAAGCCGCATATAAACATAATGTATGCAGGGAAGCTGTTAGGACACGGTTTAATGGAGTAGTTGATAGAGTGCAAACTCATGCTTCTCAGCAACTTCTTACACCTGTGGAGGAGGATACCCTTGTGATATGGTGTCTTCATTATCATGCATGTGGCTATCCTCCAAGAATTGATATACTTGTCGGAATGGCAGATTCAATTAGAAGGAAGTGCAATGATAGAGAAATAGATTTATTACCGGCAATTAGTGAAAATTGGTATAAGCAGTTCATTCGACAACATTCAGATTTGAGTTTAATTCACAGCCGTAAATTAGATCGGTCCCGCGCTATGAACAACAATCCAAAGATTCTGTTAGAGTTTTTTGAACTCTACAAGAGTGTGGTTGAAAAATATCATATTACCAGTGATAGGGCTTTCAATATGGATGAAAAAGGGTTTCTACTCAGTTATGCACAATCGGCAAAAGTGGTCGTTCACTCATCAAAAAAATCTTATAAATTTGTCACTCAAGATGGCAATCGAGAATTGGTGACGGTACTAGAAGCCGTTAGTGCTACTGGATTTGTATGTCTACCTCTTATTATTTATAAGGGTGCACATCATAAAGTTGGATGGCATTCAGATAGTCATCTGGTACCAAAGAATTGATTATTTGGTATTTCGCCTAAAGAATGAACAGATAGCGAACTTAGTCGAACTTGGATTGAACATTGTTTTGATATTCCCACACGTCCTCTTCTTAAAATACATTCACAATATCGACTATTAATATTAGATGGACACGAATCTCATATTCAATGGGATTTCATCGAGTATTGCATAAACCATAAAATTGTAGCACTTTGTTTACCTCTTCACTCAACTCATTCTTTATAACCCTTACACATTGGTTTATTTTCACCCTTTAATCACTATTACGGTAAAGAGGTTGATGATAAAGTCCGGATGGGAATCACTGGAATCGGAAAACCACTTTTTCTGCAGCTCTACCAGGCAGCGAGACAAAAGACTTTTGTTCAGAGGTCAATTAAAAACTCATTTGTTGAGTGCGGAATAGTTCCTTTTTGTCCTTCAAAAGTACTTAACAAACTTCCAAATTTTGAAGAAAACAATCTTTCACCCGAAGCTGAACTTACGGTACCAAAATGTCCTACTCCTCCAACAACCCCCCGTAAACCAAAGGATCTGGAATCACAATTAAAGGCTATTTTTGATGACCCTATGATCAACGAATTATCTGATTCTACATTGGATCGCATTAAAAAAATTGCCAGATTTGGAGAAATGGAGTACGCATCAAAATCTATTCTAATTGATGCAAACACAAAGCTTAGGAATGCCAATAAACAGAAGCGCACTCAAGACCAGCGAGTTTTATCGAAAACCAGAGTCCTCGATGCAGAAGAAGCTCAAAGGCTCAAACGTAGAGCTGAGGAAAAAGCTAACAAGTCCGCTCCCAAAAAGAGGAAACCCATTAATCCAACCCTCAATTATCCTGTGTCCTCTACCGTTCCGAACAGTATACCACAATCCCTTTCTTCTACTTCAACAGTCCGCTTTCCTGGTTCTCAGATCTGCCTTCCCGAACATACAGAACTCTCCAACAACCAGGCAAACAGGCAAACCTATAACACACCAAAATCCTTCCTATGCGTTCCAATAGAGTCTTCTCCCTATCCCCATACACCTCTTCTTCCGATACCCCAAAGTGCAAGGGTTTCAGCAAGCAACTCCAATATTATTCTCTACCCGCCAGCATTCTTGTCTGTACCGGGCTCCTCAGTGGCCCACTATCCTATACAGGCCCCCCCAGGACCTGCTAGTGTATGCATGCCGAGAGATCTACCTGCGCCGAGCGAACCTTTGGGAATAGGTTTGGTGTAGGTAGCGAAGCTGTGACTGCAAGTGGATCGCATCGCATCACCCTATCAATATCACAGTTAGTATCTAGGGAAATCAAACTTAAAGGCATGAAGTGTTGTAATTACTCTTACTGCTTTGAAATGATTGATTTAGAAATGTAATAGTAGAATAGAGGATAAATTGTTGCTTGCTGAGTTGAGGTTCGTTCATGTTGATCATGATAGGTGACCGGCTTCTGCGTCTGACAGGCCTCACCTTCTTGCGATCTGATATTCAGGCAGATTTGCTTTACTAATAAGTTCAGGTTAGGGCTTAGACCTGTAATACCGGTTGCCTAAACCAACGACAACTGGGTCTATTACTTATATAATTACATACAAACGTTAAGCTCGTCCAGGCCGATAACGACTCCGCCAGAATACCCCTACCCACTCGCAATGCCGTCGAAGGATGATGAAGCAGATTTTGCAAAGGTAAAGTTACCCGAAAATACCTTGGTTTGGTTCAAGATATCGGATAGGGTGCTGATCTGTGTTTCACAGGCATACAAGGACTTAGCCGAGTAGGTTTCAGCCTCCTCGTTGACACTGTTTTCAATACGAAGTACGATATAATATAAACTAACTAATTCATCAGGGCTGAGAAGACTGCAGCTAATTTGGAGGCTCAATTAAACTCCCTGGAACAGAAACTTGACGATTTTCTGGCGGATCATGACAAAAACGATGCCAAGCTGTCTAAAGGGAGCAAGGATAGCACACAAAATTCCGAAGATTCGTAACAACGTTTAGTGGAGGGCCATATGAATACGTGGGATCATGATAAGATGAAATGGTCATTGGTATTCTCTGTATCAGCCACATCACACAAAACAAGGGATTCTTGGTACGCTCGGGATTCATAAACAAGATGTTGAGGGCAAGCATTATGGCATAAATGGAAACCAGCATGTGACGGGCCTTTGTGAGTAGCGGCCAGATGAAAATGAGACATATATGTACTGCTTATGAGCAGACTCAAGACCTCTTGATAAAAGTATATCTATTCTGGGTATAAAGTTATCAGGTTTTGATCCATTAAAGGCTACATGCGGTCCAACTTAAACATCCAGACACCGTTCCATTTCAACTGAAGAATTTTGACAAGTCTAACTTTCCATCCAACCCCCTCGCTGCAACGCCCTTCTCTGTCACTATTGCGTCAATCAGGTCATTAGGAGTCACATCGAAGCTTGGGTTGTAGACATTGATTCCATGCGCAGCAGTGGAAATCGTGTAAAAGCGACTCTCATCCAGCTGAACCTTTCCATCAATAATCCCCACCGTCGGCCCCTGACTAACCAGCACCTCCACTCCAGGCCTGTGTTCTATCTCAATGCCATCGCCAGATGCGGTGTTCATATCGATGCTTGTAGTTGGTGCAGCGACAACAAATTTGACCCCATGATGTTTTGCAATAATTGCAAGCTGGTAAGTCCCAATTTTGTTCGCAGTATCACCATTTTGAGCCACACGATCCGCACCCACAATTACGGCAGCTACGCCTTTAAGGCGCATTAATGAGGCCGCCATTGAGTCCGTGATCAAGGTGGCGGGAATATTTTCGTATACAAGTTCGTATGCGGTCAAGCGTGAACCTTGATTATATGGGCGAGTCTCGGTGCAGTATGCGTGCTCTAAGTTAGAGCTTAAGTGCAAAGAGCGGATTATTCCCAGTGCAGTCCCGTAGCCTGCAGTAGCGAGTGATCTGTGATGACCTATGTCAGTGGACAATTAATTATCGTCTCAAAAAACACGAAATACACGAACCCAGTGTTGCAATGCGTTAAGACTTTTATCCTTCCATCTGCCGTGGTAACATTCTCCAGAATCCACCGGGCTCCAAAGTCTCCAATGTTCTTGTTGTCCTGGACATCGTCGACCAACATCTGCTCTGCTGCCTGGATATATCTTGCAAAGACTTCCTTCCCAGCAGTTACTTCGGCTGATACAACCTCCTTCAATTTCATAGCAGCATCGGCAAGATTTACCGCTGTTGGTCGAGATTTCCGGAGATAGTCCAACTTGGAATGCACAAAATTCCGCGCCTCCGCTGGTGTTGCCCCATCCTGGGGATTGCTACACAATTCTACTGCCAGAGAAAGCGCGGCTACAATCGCAATGGCAGGGGCGCCTCGGACAACCATGTCTTTGATGGCTTGGAAGCCATCTTCAGAATCTCTGATGGGTACATATGTCGACTCGTGAGGAAGCTTGAGCTGGTCGAGAATTTTAAGGTCACCCCTTTTGTACTTGATTGCCTCGAGTGTTTTTGTCATTTTAAGGGCTCCCTTGTTGGTTGGTAGTTCACAGGTAAGTTGAAGATCGGGGTGAGTGCGGGCAGCTGAAAATATTTTCTGTTAAGATGTGCCAAGAGTTACCTTGTTGGCCAGTAACCTACGTCATTGTACTTTCTACCGCTTAATGAAAGTTATAAATGCTATCAGCACGACACGATACTGTTACCTAGTACTCTAGAAAATAGTAGAATAGCCCATAAAACCAGCTTGTAAGCTTCTGATGGTATACTCAAAGAAAAATATATAGCCATGATGTCGGAAGAAAGACGAAAAAAAAAGAAGAAAAAGAAGCAAAAAAAGAAGACAACTCCTAGCTCCTTAAATCACCCATCACTCCATCCCATAGATACCTAAGCAGAGATAATAACAATAGACACAAAGGAAAAATAGACACAAAGGAAAAAATGCCTTAAGACATAGGGATTCTTCAAGCACTAAAACACGTGCATAAGAATAGTCTCGTTACGCCACTATTTCAACCCACTACTGTCCTTACTCCCGTAGACTGCTGCCTCGAGAAACGCTGGTAGTATTCCTGTCCTGTAATCCTACTTCTACGGCACAGCTCTGGCCCAATACTGATGCGCATAACTGGATCGTGCATAGTACCAGAGGGGCCAGGAAAAGCAACACCGGCTGCGCCCATTTGGTCGCTGATTGATGTGAATGGGAGCTGTTCTACTAGTGGTAGGCAATTCTCAACATTAAGAAGATTGAGAGCCCCCTTCCGCTCTATCTTGGGATGTTGAGGTAACGGAGGCACAGGCTGGGGGTCAGGCGAGGTTTCAGGCACTTTAATTTGTGAGACTGGACTTTTGATAAATGTAATCATGCTTCTCCGATGTTTTAACTCCGGTCGAGGTTTCCAGAGGGATTTAGTGCGCTCTACGATCGGAACTGTTGGCACAGGTGGTTGCTTTATGCTGTTATTATTTCGGGCAAAGGCCTTGAGGTCACCTTGGGAATACCTCCTCCGAATGGCCGCAACAACACTTCGCCTTCTCGATACTGGCTGCCCAGGCTTCACCAGAGCTTCTTCTGAAAAGACGGGATTTTCCATTGCTGTCATCATGACTTCCGATTTACGAGTGGTAGACTTTGATTTGGAATGTTGATCGCTCCACGCTGTTTTCCAGCTATTTACGGATCCGGAGGAGCTATAGCCAGAGTCCATGCCCTCACTACCAGCCTCAGTGATACTGGTATGTCGGGCGTGTTTATCGCTATATGTTGGATCATCCTCCGAGAAGGTATAAGCATGCACATCTTTTCCAAAAAAGGGCGCTGATGCAAACATCTTTGACATTTTGACATCAACACGTCCTGGCTTATCAAAACTCCGGTTTAAACATTGTTCAGTAAGAATCTTGTGATACTCATGTCCGATGGATATGGCACTGGAAGTAGTGCTAGAAAGACTCTCGTAGCTCTCTGTCGGCCTAAAAAGAGACTGCCGTAAACTATCCGGTGTATCATTGGCGGGGGATTCGAACTCGAATGGTGAATCTTCAACATCTTCGCTATGAACACTTGGACTCTGTGCAAAACTAAACGGACTACTTGGTATTCCATCTTCATTGTCGTCCCTTCCGTCAGTAGGTGATGGTGGAACAAGGCGCACTTCACGTGTTGAAAGCGTTGCGTTTGTAAT
The DNA here is from genome assembly GCA_024713785.1 of Morchella sp. 2018-W45. Taxonomy (NCBI): domain Eukaryota; kingdom Fungi; phylum Ascomycota; class Pezizomycetes; order Pezizales; family Morchellaceae; genus Morchella; species Morchella sp. 2018-W45. Next base: position 596,747 of record JAMGYZ010000021.1, read on the forward strand.
CACAAAAAGTTGCTTCCCTCTCGATCCTGACCTGCTGATCAAGTCATCTGAAAGTGCAATATTTGCGTCAAAATATTCAGTCTTAATAGACATTTCTGGAGAGGCCCGGGAAGATGATGGTGCTGGAGAGGCTGCGCCATTTGCAATTCTTAAAGACCCCCGTTTGAAAGCCCCAAGAACGCTGTAACCCGAGGGTGTCGTACACCGGCCAGCATCATAGTCTGCTGAGTGGGGTGCAAGTGTGTAAGGATCTGGAGAGGATGTATCGGGGCCGCATTGGTCCTGTAAATATGGTTGTACTGGTCTCCTAGTTGCCGTCGCAGGGGGTGCAGCAAGAAGTTGGGATTTACGACGGACAGTGCCCATTGAAGGTATTTCAGAATTACGGTTTGGAGGTGGTGCACAAGCTGCACTACTGTTGGTTGAGCTGCGTGTGACCATACTTCCTCCTCTGCGCATTCCAGTGCTTATGGGCATGCTGCTGACCACCCCTGGAAGGGCTGAATCCACAGCAGAGTCGGAAGTCTCAAGGTCATGATCCCCCAGAAATGACCACATCCCGGATTTTCGAACATCGTTTGGGGGTAATGTCTTGGAATACTCGACCGAAATGATACCTGCGTGTGACTCTTCGGTGGGTTGATGTTGTACTGCCAAAGGCCTTGATCCAGAGAGACTTAGGCGAGATAGCGAAGGAGGTAGACAGGAAGCTTCACGACTTGAGGTGTTGGAGTTGGTACGAGGTTTGGTGAGTTTATTCCGGGGTGGGTGGGTTGTTGAAAAGTGGATTCCTTCGACTTCGGATGGAATAGACTGTGCAGCTCCCATTTTGGCGGGAAGCTAATGCTATATGGGGTAACAGGTGCTTGGTAGTATGTAGGCAGCGTGAATGTATGTAAAACGCGCCCGCCGGGAGAGCGTTTGTAAATTATTGAGGCATAGGAGTAATTCCAGAATGTTTAGATATAGATGCAATAGCAGACCAGGTAGAGCCAGAAGCCTGAGGAGAGGGATGAAAAGATGTTGGGAAAGAGGGCAGGACGAAATAATGACGGAAAGAAGAACTGACGGGATTGAGGGGATTCGAGGCAGGAGATGAGGGAGACCACACAAGCACAACTATTAGCCACATAGGGTAGGCGGGTATGCTATTCAAACAATACATGTACATACCTCAACTCAGGTAGGGAACACCATAACTGCTCTCAAACCTGTATAGAGTGTAAACACTCACCTACATGTAGTAGTACAACAGGTTGATGGGTGCCAGACAAGAGATAAAAAAGCATGGCTTGTGGGCGGAGAGAGCAGGGACCAGGCGGTTAGATTAGATAAATGAGGGGGTGAACCAGCCCCTGTAGTTCCGCCAGAAATCTAAACAATTCGTGTGCGGAGTTTCCCCAGTAACCACAAGTTCGAACCTCCTATCAGAAGGTGGAAAAACTCCTCTCAGAACGACGGATAAGCAAGTGATTGCAGGGTTGGGGTTTCAGGTAGTGGAAATAGCAGGGATCGGGACATCCGTGCTTAATGCACCTCCCAGTAAACGGTGCAGCTCCCTCATGAGAATGCCACCGATATTGCAAATTCGGTTTGATGGACCTGATCGCCTCAAAATTATGTTGGCCACTTTGGCCCCACCTTGAGATACAAAAATTACATAAGAGTAGTTACTGCTCACTGCTTACATGATCATTGCATCGATCTACTCAGGCGATTATGGCATGTAAGAATTGAAGGAGGTTGGGACACCCGAAGGTGGCTGGTAATCCTACCCCTCCTCAGCTGTTATTTTAAAGATTTTGTAGAGGTATAGTGGGGTCGAAGTGCACTGGTGTATTGCATGTAGCCTGGGTGTTCGATTTCGTGCCAAAATTAGCATTCGACGGCGATCGCGTCGTCACAGACATGCTTCCCCACTGCTAGTACTTGATGTGCATGTGTACACAAAGGTGCTTGACGTCAACTACATATGTAGAAGTACATACTAGTAAGTGAATGAAATGATTTTAGCAAGGCTGTCATCAAATAGTCCGGAGAACCGAAAGTGTACGAATATTAGGGTGTAACGTTTTAGACCGGGTACCGTGTCAGACCTAGAAGAGTGCCAACCCCACACTACTTGCCAAATTTTTATCAATAGGACGGGGGTAGGTAATGGCTGTAGCAACCGAAGTCCTATTGATAAAAACTTGACTAGTACATGTACCAGGTGTTGAGGGTAAGTGATCAGAATCTGATAAGTGAATGTTGCGGTGGATTCTCTTACCAGATTCTGATAAATGAATTCCACTTCCAAAACACAAGCATTTAATTAGTTTCCGGATTCATTATCCTCTATTATGGTAACTTGGGGTCTAGGGCTGATATAGTACTGGGTTAAAAACATTATGTTTCAGTGCATATGACACCTACTGCGTGTCCATCTAAGCGTTCTGTAGCATATGTCCAGGTCTACACTTTGATACCTCTTTCTTATAATGACACTGCCCTTATCTAGAGGTGAAAAACAAGAATTAAAGAAAATGGATCAAAAAGAAATATACTTATATAGAGCTTACTTACCTTATCTATTAGACCGTCAGGCCAGGTCAGGATCATATATGTGAACAATTTGTAGTTAGCTATGTCATATCTATTTAAGTTGGAGTTGAACTGAGCTTTTCCATTATGTGTTACAGAGGAGATTGAGGGTCATAACCAGAACTAACAGAAGTGCAAAGTAGCAAAAACAGGGGGTGTATAACTCTGAGGGATGCAACATTATAGATGGCAATAATGACGTATACGAGATTGAGAAGCACGACCAGGGCTAACAGGAACGCAAGGCAGTGGCAATGGCAAGGGGAAAAACAAAAGTGAAGATAGGGCAGAGAAAGTGGGGATCAGATAAGAACCTCGGGCAAGAAAAGGGAAACTATAAAGTTATCTTCTGTGAAGGTGATTTTGGAGTCAAGATAGCTATGGCTGTGAATAAAATTATAGTCTTATATAACAGGAAAACGAGACGAGAAAGAAAGAGAGAAAAGAACTAAAAGAAATGTCTATAAACGCTATTGAATAGTCTCCTATACTAGTCCATGATCATTCATTTGTCAGATTATGGAATCACATAAAATTCTGTTATAACCACACTTCGTATTCATCCCTGTCCCGGTGTTTTAGCATTAGTCCCAAGAGTTCAGTAGTCGCAGTTTTATTATAGTTAATGGAGTAAGGTTAAGTAAGGTGAAAATAAGATGGGGTGAGGTTGACGTCAATAGGTTCTATGAGGTGCAGTTCCAGAGAGAATTGGTAATAGGATTTGGCGAGATGGTGGAGAGAAATACGAGGTGTGGTTACAGTTGGTTTCGATGAGTTTCTATTAGCCGATGTGTGAGTCATACTGGATTGGTGGAGGAGGGTGTTAAATAGCGGACATAGATGTTTTCCTTAGTTAATTTTTTTTTTCCTCTCTATTTTGTCTTTCTTTATCTCACTACATAGGAATATACTCCTATTACCAAGCCATAGTCTATATCACTTCAGAAACTGTCTTCAGTAGCCAGAAAAGCTTATAGTCATCAGCAAGACTTCATTTGTCTCCTGATGTCTCCTGAGTCTCAGGAGGCTCAAAAATATTCAGGAGTCTCAGGAGACTCTCAGGAGATCCAAAAGAGTGTTGGGAGACTGCAGTCACAAGTTGAGTTTGTTGATGGTACCACTGATTACTTACATTGAGGTCTATCAGATTCTCACTTTCTCTACCTCATGTCTTTTTTGCCTTAGCTCTTGCCTTCATTAGCAAACTCAACTTCTGACTGGAGTCTCCCAACAGTCTCCCGGGTCTCTCGAGATTCCCTTGAGACATTCGAATATTATTTGAGTCTCTTGAGACTCAGGAGAGATCAGGAGAGAAATGAAGTCTTGCTGATGTTTGCCCTCACTGGTGCCTGGCCTTGTGCCTGCCCAGTGTTTTTCTCATCCTCGTCATCATTCTCATCTGTCACATTATGCTAGGTCACTCCGTCAGACTCCCCACAATTTCTCTAAATTCTATTACAAATCCTTTATCCAATCAAATCTCTAACGGGATAGAGTTCAGTCCAGAGTTGAGATGTAATAGGGGCCTTCTTTCAAAATGCTTCAATTTACTTTATGAAAGAATGGAGAAGGAGAGAGTAATGTTGTCGCCTTCGGGGTATTCTTTCAAAATAAGAGATTATATAGAGATAGGCTTTAGAATGAAGTGAACTTCAAAGGGTCCCATCACCAGAAGAAAATCTATCAAATTCGTATCCCACAATATAGATGATGGGGAAGAGGCTGAAATCAATTACTGGGTTAGTATTTCATACTATTCGACCTCCCTACTTCCTAAAAGTGGTTTAAGCTGAACCAAAACTCAATAGTCGGAGGTGTAACGACTATTTCCTAGGATTGGGAGGAATGATCTAACCTGCGTTATATCAACAAAACTTTATTTTTCTTCTTATATTTCCTGAGATTCAAGAGATTCAGAGAATAGTGAGAAGTCTCAGGAGATTCTCAGGAGACGTGGGAGACTGCTGGAAGACTCCAGGCACAAGTTGAGTATGCTGATGCAGCTTAAGGGAATAATCTATCCGAGCTAAAAAATTACGCAATGCCAGAAGCTGTAAGTAAGACCCTAAGAACTAGCAGGAACAGCTATACAGATAAGATGCTAATCAAGATTATAAAGAGCTTTGTAGTAAAATCTATTTCAGACAGTCTACTATCGAATATGCATTGGTAAACTCAACATGTGATTGGAATCTCCCAACAGTCTCCTGGGTCTCCTGAGAGTCTCCTGAGACTCCTGGATATTTTGTGAGTCTTCTAAGGTTGAGGAGATTTTAGGAGACAAATGAAGTCTTGCTAATGGGCTCTCAGGAGATCCAGGAGACTGTTGAGAGACTCTAGTCACAAGTTGAGTTTGCTGATGGAATGTGATAGTCATTGGAATAAGGGTCAAGAGTCCTCCTTGTATTAATTATTAAATTAGACTTGTATCAAGAGTGGTGCCTACCTGAGATCGGTATTAGACGTCATAATGTGTATCAGGAGTCAAAGGCGGAGACAACAAGTCTAAGAGGACAGGGTCGGGTTCAGGACGAGGATGGGCACGAGTTTGGCTCGGGAAACACAGGGGTCGAGACAGGTTCAGACTCAGGTTCAGGGGTGAAGCGAAGACAGAGGGACTGAAGCTAAAGATATAAATTGCTAACTGAAAGAGGATGTTGCTTAGAGAGGCGAAGACATAAGAAAAACAGCACTCTATATATACAGTTCTCTCCTCTTCCACTGACTCATATAATGGAAATCTATAGAAACCCGTATAAACCAATTCATTTCTCAGCCATTCCTACTATTCCCAATAGTGATACTTTTATTCCACGATTACCCAAACATCTCTAACGTTTACATTCTATAACCCAAACTTCTTTCTAATCCATTACTCTACTTCCGACCTATACCAATACTATCCAACAACCCTGTTCTGGAGGCGGTTTGGTAAACTGGGAGGTGTGGGCGACTGGACCATGATACCAGTCAAAACTGTGAAAATCAGTAAATCGGTGACAGATAGTGAGCCTCAGGAGACTATGCATATCAGTAAATTGGGTGCACCCCTTCCTCCGTACCAGACGGATCCGCATTAACAAATTCAACTTGTGACTGGAGTATTCCAACAGTCTTCAATATCTCCTGAGAGTCTTGTGAAGCTCAGGAGAAATCAGGAGACAAGTTAGCTCTTGCTGATGTAGTCTAACTGAGACTCACCTCCTCTTCTAACCCTAGCCGGTCTGACAACTAAACTTAACCAGGATATGATAGAGCAACCAGGAGCAACGTGACAGATGATAATGATGGTGCAGCAGAGCTCAAAGAGCACAGTCAGCACAACAAGAATATTGATGAAAACAAGACAAATGGAACACCGAGCAGGCATAAACACAAGTACCGGCAAGAGCAAAGGCAAGAGCAGGGGCAAACGGGCGTAGGACAGAGGAAGTGAGGACCGGATGAGCCTCAATGAGAACAATAAGAGCTACTATGAGTTTCCTTGTGACTGAAGACAAATCAGGAGGTCAAGAGAACTATGGCTAGAGATAGGAATATATTCCTATATACCGAGATAACAGGAAAACAAGATGGAGAGAAAAGAAAGACACAAAAGGACAACTCCCCCTACACTATTTAACACTCTCTTTCACCAGTCCACTATGACTCATACCTTCATCCCTAGAATCCCGCAGAAAACCTGTTACTACCACACCTCGTATTCTCCCCCACCATCTTCTTTAATTATATTACAAATCCATCAAGCCATAGAATCCGATAAATTCTGATGACGACACTTTCACCTCATCACATTCCCTCCTCGCTTAGCATTCCTTCATTAGTTACCACGGCACTTCGATTACCGAACTCTTGAGACCGATGCCAAGACATTGAAACAGTAGAAAAAGTAACATTATATCCATAACTAATCTGAAACTCGCTCCTAGGCCAAACGATATTCCGTACGCTAGGAATCGTCCAAACACGCAAATACCAATCCAGGGGTTGACCAAGGACCCCAATGCGGAGTGGGAAATCGACGCCATGCAAAACTATAGTTGGTTCTTCCGCAAGAAGCAATATCTTGTCAGATGGAAACTTTGGAGTCCGGACCACGATGAATGGAAAAACCAATCTGACCTAGTGAATGCCAAACAAATAGTCGAAGACTACGAAAGCAAGATCCAAAGAGAAACCAAAGCTAGGGAGGAGGCTGAGACAAAGAGAAAGTGTGGAAGACGTAAGAAAGTTAAATATTGAATGGACGAGAATGCGTGGAATACCTTAGAAGGTGAAGGAATAAACGGAAATGCATATTGCTAGGACACGAGATTGATTATGAGAAGGATACGGTAACAATTTATAAGAATGACGATACTATTATTAACTATCATGTACTTCAATGAGGTAATAGAATGCTACCATTATCTATAAAAGAGGAAACTGCTGTGTAGGTTTGCACAACGATTGACTGAAGCCCTTCTGGTATATATTGTAATGATAGAGTGGCCGATAGCTTAATTACTTGATAATCACATCGTCAATAGTCGGCGGGTATAGGTGTCATGCCCAACCGACTACTATAAATATAGTGGTACGGACATGGATAATAAACCATCTTGATGCTCATTACAAACTACTGTGCATTGCATCACAATAGTAAGTTAGGAAGGGTGGGGTGGGGTGAGAATATCGTCATTAGGTTATGGGAGATTCGATGGCATGATGAATTTGTAATGTAAATGTGACGGAGTGACCGGGTGCAATGTGATAGATGACAATAATGCAGAGAGGCTCGAGGAGTACAGCCAATACAAAAAGGACACTGGCGAAGAAAAGAAGAGAACTAGGTGAGTACAAGTACAGGCACTAGCGAGGGCAAAGGCAAGGGCAGAGCCAGAGAGCGCAGGACAGAGCAAGAAAAGCGAAGACCAAATAAAGCTTCAAGCGAAAATTGAGAGAACTATGAAGTTGTCTTCTGCGAAGGCGAGTTTGGAGGCGAGGAACTATGATTCTTTGGATAGGAATATATTTTTATATACCGACAAAACAGGAAGGCAAGACAGAGAGAAAAGAAAGAAAGAACTAACAGAAACATCCATCTCCACTATTTAATACTTCTCCCCCATCAGCCAAGTATACTCACGTACACCGCATAAAACCCCATAGAAATTTCTAGTAACCATATCTCGTATTCCTCCCCACCATTTCTTCTATTTACATTACAAATCCATCACGCCAGCGAATCTCCTAGAAGTCAATGACCACACTCTTTCCTAATCGTTCCCCTTCCTCGTTTAGCATTACTTCAACAATCACAATAGCGCTTCGACTACTGAACCCTCGGGACTGATGCCAAGACGTCGGGACAACTACTTTCATCGATAAACTAGGTTCGGGGAATTGGAAGGATTGGCAAGGCTGGTATTACTACATCAGCAAGCTTTACCATTTGTGACTGGAATCTCCTGAGTCTCTTGACAGTCTCCTGAGACCCAAATAATTTTGTGAGATTTGTGAAATCTTGCTGATGTATGCACTAGGAGGTGAAAATGAGTCAGAATAGGTTCCATGAGTTTCTGTTACACAAAGTGGTGAGTCATAGTTGGAGTACGCGAGGGTATGAGTCGGACTTGGCGGTGGGGTAATGGTATATAAGGGAGGCAAGGGTGCCTACTCCTGTACTTTTTTTCTTTCTCTTTTCTCTTTACACAACGTATTCTGTATCCATCTACTAATATATTTCATAGTCTCTACTCAACTAGTGACTATCGCTGCTTCTTTTATTCCCATACTTTCTTATACTTCCTCCTTGTAAGAAGTATCGCTTTTGTTAACTCCCATCCTGCGGAACGGAGCCAAACCCTAACACTCCCTCAAGATTATTCTACTGAAATACGCTCTATGTTCCAGACTATGACAAACTTAAGCTCTACTTCCTACAAGAACACTATAATAAACCCTCTGCAGTACATTTTGCAAGGTCAAAGACTTTAGAACTCCTAAGGCATAGTTATTATTGGCCGACCATGCGGAAATATACCGACCGCTATATTCAGAATTACTATTTTTGCCGGCGGAGTAAAGCAAATCATAATCTTCTGCAAGGAGTTCTATGATGACTATCAGTACTCAAAGGTCCGTGAACGGATATTACAATGGACTTCGTGACTGGACTTCTGGAAAGCAATGGTTTTAATGTCATACTTGTGGTAGTCGATCAGTTAATGAAAATGAAACATTTTATTGCCACCATGGAAAATGTTACTGCAAAGGATCCGTCCCATCTATACCTAGAACAGGCGTGAAAATTGCATGAGTTACCAGAACTTATTGTTTCAGATCAAAGAACACAATTTATTGCTGAGTTCTAGAAAGATCTTTGCGATTGTTTGGAGAGAGCTCCCCGATATTCTACCGTATTTTACCCTTAGACTGATGGGCAAACCGAAAGGACTAATACGATTATGGAACAATATCTATGCAGCTATATATCCTGTCAACAAGATAACTGGATTGATTTCCTACCTCTCGTTGAGTTCACTATCAATAACTATATTTCGGAAATAACTAATATGTCCCCCTTCCAAGCAAACTATGGAAGACATCCGCAGATGACGTTCAGACCCTTGCAATATGGAAGAACAGTGAATAAGGATTAGGTCAACGGAATGGCGAGGGAGATGTCCCAGATCTTTGAATTCTTGAAGAGGAAGAAGTTTAGAGCTCAGAAAATACAAGAAGAGATGGCTAATATTCATCGTACCTTGGCACCCCGATATGCTGTTAGCAACTCCATCTGGCTCTCTACGCAAATTACAGAAACTATCACGGCGTGGAACGAACCGGGCGTGTTGCGGGAAGAGAGATTAGTCAGGGATGCTATTAGGGGTCTGGAAGTTTCGATGATAGGGGGTTAGTTCGGAGATAGGGATTAGGGAATAGGAGATACGGCGGAATTAGGAGTTACGGGGCTAGGGGGGATTCTATAGGGTTCTAGGCGGGGTTAGGTGGATGAGTCATTGTATGAGTATGGGGTGTATATATACGGGCTCGGTTTTCGCTTGTAGATAGTTTCTTTCTTTCCTCTTCACGCAACCTTCCTATCTCTAGGAGCTTGTAGTCTTCTCGGAATATATATCACGAACTACGATAATCTTGTCCTTCGGGTTCCTGCTCGGTTCCGTTACTACCATAGTCACTGTCTCGATTACGTTATCGCCCTAGTTCCCCGTGTCGCCTCGGTTGTAGACCTTGGCCCTTCGTTCCGATCCCTCGTTTCGCCACCGTGATACTAAGGTTGCGTCTTCAACACCAACCTCTACAACCCAATCCTCGAACGCATATTTTACTACGAACATCATGTCCACAGAACCAATGGAAACAGAATACTTCGACTTTGAAGACCTCTTTCAGAAGCTAGAGGGGTTCTTTCGAGTCAACTCAGTAACCCCCACAGTCACTGACACCAATGCCGAACACGTAGCAATCTACGAATTGATCAAGAAATGTCAACAGGGCCTGCTACGGTACAAGGAAGACCTGGCGCAAGAAGAGGAGGACGCAGATGAGGCCAAGGAAGTATGGACGAAAAGAATAACCGAATTAGGGGTAGAAAACCAGGAGTTGGAGAGACAAGTTGCGACCCTGAAGGAGCAAGCAATAAGTCTACAAGGTCAGGTTACCACTGCCAACAATGCTGCTCGGGAAGCGGAGGCTGCCCTAGCTACTCATCTCGCACACCCACCCCAACCCCCAGCAGCAGACCCTATCGCACCGCCCTCTACTCGGCCCGCAACCGCCTTCTAGAAGGCCTTACAGTGACTGCAGAACCAAGGACGAAAGGTCAGAAAAACTCGGACCGGAGAAATCTGAGCAACCGGAAAGGGCTTCCTCAATTCAAAAATATGTTGCAACTTAAGCTCTTGGGCAATGCCGATAGGTACCCCACTCTGCAAAATCAATTAACCTACGCCATTTCTCGCCTGGAAGGCCCCGCCGCCGACCAGTTTATGCCATATATTAACCCCACCGGAATTACCCTCCCATCCATGGAGAGGTTCTTTGAATTTTAAACACAGCCTTCGGAGACCCCGACCAGATAGGGACCGCTCGCCGCGCCCTGAGGAGAATTCGACAGCTCAATCGCCCCTTCTCGGAATACTTTGCCGAGTTTCAACGATACGCCGCGGAGGCAGGAATGGGAGAAGCTGCCAATGTGGAGGCCCTTATGGAAGGCCTGAGCGAGGAGCTGACCAAGCTCATGGTCCATGAGGAAACCCCCGCCACTATTAACGAACTTGCGACCATTCTTCAACGATTAGACAACAAGCAGCAGATGATCACTGCTTCTCGCCTCCTTCACCGCGCTTCTTCGCCCGCCCGCTATGTTGCCCTGTGTCACCGGACCCCCCCAAGCACCCCGGCACCCCGGTACCCAGTTCCATCGCTGCCGGTCCCTCGTTACCAAGCCCCCGCTCGCCCTAATCCACCTGCTGCCCATCCGTCCCATACGCCCGGAGGAGTGGCCCCTATGGATTTGTCAACTGGTCGTGCCCGCCCGGACCCTCAGGAGAGAGAGGCCCGCCGCGTAGAAAATAGATGTTTTTACTGTGGACAAGGAGGACACCTTGTCAGGGATTTGCCATAAGCGGCCTCCAGGAACCCAGCCCCAAGAATGAGAGGAGCTAGGGTGGATATTAGAGAAGAAGAAAAGGAAGAAGCCTCCGGCGATGAGGCGTTAAAAGATTTTTCCCTGGACTGAGTGGCTCACTCCAGGGACGGTTAAAGGACTTTTCTAGGATTTCGGTTTCTGGGTTTTCGGTTTCGGAGAAGGATATGGATGGGAATCAACTAGTAAATAACTTGTTCAATTTCTCAAAATAAAGATATTTTTATTCCATCATATGCCCTCATTGATACTGGCGCCTCAGGATACGCGTTCATAGATAAGGACTTCGTATGCCACCACAATTTAAAACAAACCCCACTTATTCTCCCTCGACACATAGATGTAATAGACGGCCGACCTATCGAATCGGGAAAGGTTACCCATAAGGTTATTCTCAGTCTAGATATAAATGGACATCGAGAAGAAGCCCCCTTTTTTGTTACTCAATTAGGACATTATCCGATTGTGATGGGCCTTCCCTGGATGCGACGACACGCGACTGTTATTCTCCCCGCAGTCAATGAAATTCATTTTGACTCCCCCGACTGTATACAATATTGCTCCCCCAATCATACTAAGGTGGTCGCTAAGGGTATCTCTACCGACCCCCCGACTAAGTCAAGAACCAATATCTCGGTTATTACCTCCTATGCATTTCATAGACTGGTTAATAAAAAACGAAAAGGAATGAGACTGTATTCTACTACTCTCAAGGCTCTCGATGATCTATTGGCCCAAACACCCAAAGACCCTCGAATACTCGTTCCCGTTGAGCATCATCAATATCTACATTTGCTCAGCGAACCGGATGCAGCAAAACTTCCGCCCCATCGAACCGAATATGATTTGTCTATCAATATACAGGAAGGAAAGACCGTACCTTTCGGACCCATGTATGGGATGACCCGGTTGGAACTCCAAGCACTTAGGGATTATTTAGCGGAATATTTAGCCAGTGGACGGATTCGACACAGCACCTCCCCCGCAGGTTCCCCGGTACTATTCGTTAAAAAGGCTGATGGCTCCCTTCGACTTTGTGTGGACTATAGGAAGTTAAACGCGGTGACGGTTAAGAATCGACATCCCCTACCATTAACACCGGAAACCTTTATGGGTATTTCCTCAGCCAAATATTTCACTAAGTTAGACCTTCGCAATGGTTACCATCAGTTGAGAATTAGGGAAGGAGATGAATGGAAGACGGCATTTCGCACTCGTTACGGGCACTTTGAATATACCGTTATGCCCTTTGGACTTACCAATGCTCCTGCTGCCTTCCAACATTGGGTCAATGATATGCTTCGCCCGTACCTAGATCATTTCGCTACCGCTTATCTTGATGATATCCTCATCTACTCGGAAACACTGGAGGAACACAAGAAACATGTGGATAAGGTTCTTCGAATACTCAACGAGAATCAAGTCTATCTTAAACCGGAAAAGTGTGAATGGCACGTAAAGGAAACTATGTATCTCGGATTTATACTTACACCCGAAGGGATTAAGATGGATGAATCGAAGGTCGCTACTATTAGGAATTGGGGAACCCCGACCTGTTTGAAGGATGTACAGGAATTCCTGGGATTTGCGAATTTCTACCGACGATTTATTTACGCATACTCGAGGGTAGTATCCCCACTGACGGCCTTAACAAAAGGCGAAATTAGTATTCAAATGGACAGATAAGACGGAAAAAGCCTTTCAGGACCTTAAATTTGCATTTACTACGGCCCCAATCCTTAGGCACTTTGACCCGGATAGGGAAATCATAGTGGAAACAGATGCATCAGATTACGTCTCAGCCGCCATTATGTCACAAAGAAATGATGAAGGAATTCTACACCCAATTGCCTTCTTTTCTAAGAAACATACCCCCGCTGAATGCAATTATGAAATATACGACAAGGAGCTTCTGGCAATTATCCGGGGATTTGAAGAATGGCGTTATTTTTTGGAAACGGCCTCTTACCCTATCAAGGTCCTAACAGATCATAGGAACCTTGAATATTTTATGTCAACAAAATTGTTAAATCGCCGGCAAACTCGTTGGTCGGAATTTTTATCTCGCTTTGATTTTGTTATTCAATTCCGCCCAGGCAAACAAGGAGGGAAACCGGATGCACTTACCAGGCGATCAGGGGATCTTCCTGAAGAAGGGGATGAACGTCTTGCGTATCAATACCGGACGGTGTTAAAGAGGGAAAATTTGGATAATAAGCTAAGTTTGTTGGCGGGTTCTTTGGCAAATGAACCCGCTGAAGGAACGCCCACTGTCCAAGAATTATTTTCAAAAGCTTACCAAGAGGATAGTTTCCCAGATAAAGTACTTACAATGCTGAAGGATGGCACGAAACAATCGAAACAAATCTCCCTCGCCGAATGCGCGGAGAACGAAGATGGACTCCTCCTCTATCGACGCAAGCTTTTCGTACCCGAATTCGAAGAATTACAGCTTAGACTCCTCCAAGAATATCATGACAAACCATCAGCAGGACATCCGGGTAGAGCAAAAACTCTTGAATTACTGAGTCGAGAGTATTATTGGCCGAATATGCGGAAGTATACGGATCGATATGTTATGAACTGCCATACCTGCCGTCGAAGTAAAGCGAATCGCAATGCTCCTCAAGGAGTCCTTCGTCCTCTCTCAGTTCCTAAAGCACCATGGACGGATGTGTCAATGGACTTCGTTCTGGGGTTCTGAAACTTGATAATTATAATCTTTATCACCGTTGTTGTGGACCGTCTTACAAAAATGAGAGCGTTTTATTAGTATGCGAAGAATCAGGAGCTAGGGACGTCGCTCGAATGTATCTGGAGAATGTATGGAAACTACACGGACTTCCGGAAAAGATAGTTTCAGACCGAGGAACCCAATTTACTTCCGATTTTTGGAAATCATTATGCGAACGTCTTGAAATTTCCCCTCGTTATTCCACGGCGTTTCATCCTCAGACAGACGGCCAAACTGAAAGAATTAATGCCATCATGGAACAATATCTTCGTAGTTATGTGGATTATCAACAGGATAATTGGGCCACTTACCTACCTATGGCAGAGTTTGCTACCAATAACCACGTTTCGGAATCGACTAAACTCTCTCCCTTTGAAGCAAATTATGGACGCCATCCTCGAATGAATTTTGGTCCTTTACGGCACGGTACTACGACTAATGAGGATCAAGCAAATACTATGGCAAGAGATATGTCAGAAGTATTTGATTTCCTTCGAGCAGAAATGTTTAGGGCCCAACGGATACAGGAAGAATCGGCTAATGCGAATCGGACTCGGCGCGTTATGCCATTGGGGATAAAGTATGGCTATCTACTCGGAATTTGTTGACCGGCGGCCATCGAAGAAGTTAGATTGGAAACAAGTTGGACCCTCTTCGATCTCGCGTATTGTTAGTCCTTATGCCTTTCTGAATTGATGTTACCATCGCCGATGAAAATTCATCCGTTATTTCGTGTTTAGTTACTCTCGCCTGCTCGCGTCCCGTCTAGGACAACGACAATTACCTCCACGCCCGTGGAAATCGAAGGGAACAGGAATGGGAGGTCGATGTTATTTTGGATTCAGCAGCAGCGGCAGAGTAGAGTATCTGGTTAGATTATCACGAGTGCGATGAACCATCATGGCAACCTTCTGGCGACTTAGATAACTCCCGAGTTACTCAAAGACTTTCATGAGCGATATCCGCAAAAGCCTAAGAGGACTTAGGCCTCAGAGAGGACCTAATATCTATCCGCGTGGAGCGAACCGGGCGTGTTGCGGGAAGAGATTAGTCGAGGGATCTTATTAGAGTGCTGGAAGTTTCGATGATAGGGGGTTAGTTCGGAGATAGGGATTAGGGAATAGGAGATACGGCGGAATTAGGAGTTACGGGGCTAGGGGGGATTCTATAGGGTTCTAGGCGGGGTTAGGTGGATGAGTCATTGTATGAGTATGGGGTGTATATATACGGGCTCGGTTTTCGCTTGTAGATAGTTTCTTTCTTTCCTCTTCACGCAACCTTCCTATCTCTAGGAGCTTGTAGTCTTCTCGGAATATATATCACGAACTACGATAATCTTGTCCTTCGGGTTCCTGCTCGGTTCCGTTACTACCATAGTCACTGTCTCGATTACGTTATCGCCCTAGTTCCCCGTGTCGCCTCGGTTGTAGACCTTGGCCCTTCGTTCCGATCCCTCGTTTCGCCACCGTGATAGAAACAAAGCGACCTTCAAGGAAACTCGACTGGAAATAAATTAGTCCCTATTTGATTAAACGAATCGTGAGCCTCTATGCATATGAGCTGGATATACCTACATCCCTGGAAATACATCTGGTATTTCATGTTTTGCTATTATCACTGTCAGTTAACAATCCTATCCCAGAACAAATTGTCGAACCACTCCAATCTGTAGAAGTAGAGGGGAAGTTGAATGGGAAGTTGAAGAGATATTGGATTCAAGGAAGAGGGGGCGAAGGGTAGAATATTTGATTAAATATATTGGATATGAAGGACCTTCCTGGCAGCTATCAAATGATCTCGAACATAGTTCTGAGCTTTGACAATTGTTTCATCGCAAATATCCTTTAAAACCTCAACCTATCAGGAGCTAGATGCTAGGAGGAGACCTTCTCTTTCCCGACATCTTGGCATTGGTCCCGAGGATTTGGTAATCAAAGCATTGTTGTAACTAATGGAGTAATATTAAGCAAGGAGACAAGATTAGTAGAGAATGTCGTCACTAGTTTTAATAAGATTCGATGGCGTAATGAATTTGTAATATAGGTAGAGGGGATGGTAGGGAGGAATACGAAGTGTGGGTGTACGAGGTGTTTTTATGGGGTTTTATAAGTTGAGTTATGAGTCATAGTAGATTGGTGGAGGAGAGTGTTAAATAGTGTGGGAAGACTTTTCCTTTTGTTTTTTCTTTCTTTTCTCTCCGTCTCGTCTTCCTATTATTTCGGTATATAGAAATATACTCCTATCTCTAGCCATAGTTCTCTTGACCTCCTGATTTGTCTTCAGTCATGAGGAAACTTATAGTAGCTCTTATTGTTCTCATTGAGGTTCATCCAGTCCTCACTCCCTCTGCCCTATGCCTGTTTGCCTCTGCCCCTGTCTTTGCCCTCACCGGTGCCTATTGTTGTGCCTGCCCGGTGTTGTCCTCGCCCTCATCAGTATTCTCATTGTGTTGGCTTTGCTCCTCGAGTCCTTCTGCGCTATCATTGTCTTCTACTAACTTGCCTCCTGATTTCTCTGTCACATGCATTCAGCCAAGAAGTGGGTCTTAGAGAGGTAGGCAATAGGGTGAAGGATTCCTTCGTCACTATATTAAGAGAGTGTACTATCAGAAATATAGTCAGATATGTAAGCCTTCACAATCGTAAAATAGTCAAAATCAAAGTGCTAGAGGATTGAAGCCATGGTGAATGCAGTCTTTAATCCTTCAAAAGTGTCTCCTTGTCACGGTCCTAGCAGGGGCGGGATCGGGTCAGGGAATGCGAGCAGGACAGGGAATTAGGCTCAGGAGACACTTTGGGACGGGTTCGGAGTTTAGATTCAGGTTCGAGGCAGGCGAACAGAAGGGCGAAGCCAAAGTATTATATTACTAGCAGAAAGAAGACGCGTTTAGAGAGGCAGAAACATAGGAAAGAACGAGCTCTATATATACAAGTATTTTCTTACACCGATGACTCATACCATAGAATCCCATAGAACCTCCCAAGCATTCACCTCGACCATACTATTCCCGAAACCACCGCTTCTATCCAACAACTTCCCAATCCTCCCTAGCGCTTACATTCCATTACCCGAACTCCTTCCTAATCCATTCTCTTGCTTCCGACATCGACCGATTCTATCCAACAACTCTGTTCCGAAGACGCCTTGGCGGGAGGCGAGGTGCAGGAGGCGGAGCCGTGATAGTTGCCCTCTCTTTAGGTTCGAGCTCCGCGAGAACTCCATCAGGTCTCGGCTTGGTAGGATATGCCATATGGAAACGAAATAATAGACGGGGAACATTAGTAAGATTCTCAGCATATTCCCAAGTTGGCGCATCATAATCCTTCCATTTTCGCAGACGCCCAATAAAGCGCGTAATCCAGGAGCTCATCAACTTCCCATTCTTCATCACCGTCAACAATTACCGGAGGTGCAGGGGGAGGAATATGTCCTGGTAGAGGATCAATCGCACAAGGTTCCAACTTCGAGACATGGAAGACAGGATGTATCTTCATAGTAGAAGGGAGGTCAAGTTCGTAGGCATAAGGACTAATAATCGACTTAACCTTAAATCTTCCAAGACGTTTCCAATCAAGCTTCCGAGATGGCCTGGTAGTCTGGATATTCCTAGCATTCAACCATACTTCGTCACCGACGTGATAGGCTGGAGCAGGCGTTCGACGGATATTAGCATTGGTCTCCTGGCGGTCCTGAGCATAACGAATCTCTGCTTGCAACTGATCATGAATCTCGGCCATCTTTTGAACAAGGGCATTGGTGTCTTGAGAACGATCGATGAGCGGGGGTAGCGCTAGATTTTCCGTAAAGCGTAGATCGAAACCATAATTAGCCATAAAGGGAGAAACCTGAGTCGTCTCCGAGGGGTGATTATTCGAAGCAAATTCAGCAAGCGGTAACCAATCTACCCAGTCGTCCTGTTGATAGGATACGTAGCTCCTCAAATACTGTTCCATCACCGCATTGATTCGTTCCGTCTGACCATCAGTTTCAGGATGAAAGGCGGAGGACAGGGCCACATCAATCTTTAGCGCTTTGCAGAGAGATTTCCAGAACTGGGACGTAAACTGAGTACCCCGATCGGAAACAATACTAGTCGGAAGACCATGAAGTTTCCACACATGATCAATAAACAAACGTGCCAGATCCTCCGACCCGGTAGTGGTATTACAGGCAATGTAGTGTTTCATCTTAGATAGACGATCGACTACAACAAGAATCGCATCTCTACCCTTGCTTTCTGGTAATCCCGTGACAAAATCCATCGAAATATGTGTCCAAGGTCTGGGGAATTGGTAGAGGATTTAAGAACTCCATATGAAAGATGACGGAGGTCTTGGCTTCGACTTACAGGCGCTGATAATTCCTCACATAGTGGTCTACTATACGACGCATTCCGGGCCAATAATACGAACAAGCGCGGAGCTGAAAGGTCTTTGCCTTACCCGGATGGCTCGCGGATTTGGAGATCGCGACGATGTTGTTGAAGCAAGAATCAGGCCGCCATTCCCTGAACGAAGAAATTTTGTCATGCAGAGGTTAAGAGACCTTTCCTGGTTGAGCATTCTGCCAGGGTAATCTCTCTGGAATACTTAACACCATTTCGGAGAAGTCCTAGGATCTTGTTCGGAAATTGGTCAGTGATATATGCCTGTTCAAAGAGTTTTTCTAGGGGTGACTGTCCTCGGACAGCCGAAATGGCTGCCAACAAACCCAAGTTATGGGACTTCAACACTGTCTGACTTTGCTGCGTCAGGCGTTCATCCCCCTCTTTAGGCAGATCTCCTGATCTCCTAGTCAATGCATCTGGCTTTCCTCCTTGCTTCCCGAGCCGATATTTAATCACGTAATTAAACCGAGAAAGAAACTCTGACCACCGTGCCTGTCGACGATTCAAATCCCTCTTGGTCATAAAATACTCCAAGTTCCGATGGTCACTCAGAACTTCGATAGGCTCAGCAACACCCATCAGTTCAGCTCTCCACTCTTCGAAACACTTGATAATAGCCAACAACTCCTTATCATAGATCTCGTAATTACATTCAGCGGGGGAGTGAGTTCCGGAAAAGAAAGCAACAGGATGAAGAACATTCTCATCGCTGTATTGGGAGAGTGTACCACCCGCAACATAGTCGGAAGCATCTGATTCCACAATGGCCTTGCGATCGAAATCAAAATGTCGAAGAATCGGGGCGGTGGTAAAGGCTGTTTTCAATCCTTCAAACGCCGATTCGCAACCCGATGACCATACAAATGGTACGTTTCCTTTCGTGAGTATGGTAAGAGGGCGGACAATCCCCGAATAGTTCTTAATAAAGCGTCGATAGAAGTTCGCCCAACCATTAAACACCTGTATATCCCTCACGTTTAGAGGACGGGCCCACTTAACAATAGTCTCAATCTTCTTAGGATCGAGTTTAAGGCCTTCGGTGGTAACAATCATGCCCAGGTATTTCACTTCTTTGACTTGGAATTCGCATTTCTCGGGGGAGCAGTACAGGTCGGCATCAGTAAGAGCTTGCAGGACTTGATTAACATGATCCCGATGTAATTCCAAATCCTCACTATAAATCAGGATGTCGTCGAGGTATGCTGTACAGAAACGATCCAGAAACGGGCGAAGTGTATCGTTAATAAAATGTTGGAAGACGGCGGGGGCATTGGTTAGTCCAAATGGCATCACTTTATATTGAAAATGACCAACACGGGTCCGAAACGCCGTTTTCCATTCGTCTCCAGCCGCGACCCGAACCAAATTATAGGCATTCTTTAAATCCAACTTGGTATACCACTTGGCCTTGCAGAGTTGATTAAAGGTTTCCTTGGGTATGATAACGGATAGCGAGTTCTTTCTGATATTGCATTCAGTCGCCATTAGTCCACGCAGAATCGAAGACCACCACCCGGCTTCTTCACAAACAACACAGGAGATCCGGCGGGAGAAGAACTAGACTCGATAAATCCTTTCTTTAACATATCATCTATGTATTCGATCAATGCGGCTAGCTCATCTCGGGACATGCTGTACAGAGGACCAAAGGGTGGCTCTTTTCCTTCATGAAGATTAATTCGGATATCGTAAGGACGATGTGGCGGAAGTTTCTGAGGGCCCTCCTTCCCGAACCGTTCCCAAAAGTGATGATGTTCGGGGGGGATCAACGCCGCAATCTCTGAGGGTATTACTTCGGTAGTACCTCCCAGAAATAGGGCATAAACTGTAAGTCCCTGAGTAGTTTCGGCAAAGGTAGCGGCACTAACGATTTCGAAATCGTGATTATCAGGAAGCGGAGATGAAATGCCCTTAACATAGACGGGGGCGTGATCATCATTACAACGTCGAAGACAGCGAGGAGACCCAAAGGTAAGCGAATTATCGGCAAAGTTGATAGTTACATTATGTCGGCGAAGCCAGGGAATTCCTAGCACCAATGGATAATGTCCTAGTCGAGTAACGTAGGCAGAAATCTTTTCAATATGACCTTGAATACGAAGGGAGAAGTGAGCAACATGAGTAATGCTACCAGAGGAGATTTCTCTTCCATCGATAACATGAAGAGCACGAGGGTTAGGGAGAGGAGTAGTAGAAATTTCCTTGTGGCGTACAAATGATTCATCAATGAATGCAAGTCCGGAAGCCCCGGTGTCAACAAGTGAGTAGGTTTTAACAGTTTTATTCTCATCAGATACGATACATGAAACAACAAGATGATCGTTATCCGAAACCTTCTCACCAGAGACACCAGAAGCAGCAGAAGCAGACAAAGAAAGAGGAGGGACCTGGCCTAAGCCACCTAAGACAGGTCCTCGTGAAAACCCGACTGATCCGGGGGGACAGCAGAAATCGAACCGGAAGAACCAAAGGGAAACCCAAAAACATAACCAGAAGAAGAAGAAGAAGAAGAAGAAGGAGGAGGACGAGAAGCATTATTAATAGCAGGGGGCGCGCCGGCCCCAGATACCACCGGAGGTACGCCGACCTCAGAAGTAGCAGCAACACGAATGGGACGAACAACCGGACGGGCAGAACATTCAGCAGCAAAATGCCCAGGACCTCCACAATACATGCAGAGTCCTTGGGCGGCCCGGTGGGCACGTTCAGCGGGGGTAATAGGGCCACGACGTAGAGGGCGGCGGGCACCAGAAAGATCCATGGGCACCGCACCTCCTGGAGCGTAAGAGGGGTGAGGAGCAGGGGCAGCACCAGGACAGGCCGGAGCCCGGGCAGGAGCAGAAGAAGCAAAGGGTTGACGAGCGGCGAAGGGCGACGTGCGGTCTCTGGCACGAGCATCCCGAAGCCTATTATCCAACTTCTGGAGTAAAAGAACATACTCAGAAGTGGCGGCGGGGATGTCATGATGAATCATAGCAGAGCGAAGCTCACGGGAGAGCCCTTGAGTTAGTGCATGTTTCTTGGCCTCATCGTTCCACCTAACCTCAGCAGCCAAGCGTTGAAACTCGGCGAAGTAGGTGGAGAAGTCCCGACCTCCTTGAGTAAGGCGCTCGAGTTCTCGTTCAGCAGTAGCAATGCGATCTGGATCCCCAAAAGCGGTTTCCAGAATCGTGATCAAGGCTTCAATATCTTCCAAATCAATGCGTCCTCCGACGACCAGGGGCATTACTTGGGCAAGAGCATGGCCAGAAAGGAGATTAATTGCATAGGCAAGACGGGCTTGAGCGGCAGGGAAACGATCGTGATTGGCGAGCATTTTCAGGCGAAGCTGAGTGACAAAGGGGCGGAGTTCCTCCCTTTTGCCATCGAACTTAGGTGGGTCGGGCACCTTCTCGGAGCGGGGAGTCGGGGGGGGAGCTGGAGGAGGAACCACAGGAGGAACCGCAGGAGGAGCCATAGGAGGAACCGGAGGAGGAGCAACAGGAGGAACTGGAAGATCAGGAGGAGGGACGACTGGGGAGACAGGAGGGAGAGCCGCTGCTTGGGCTGATAATAAGCCATTAAGCTGGCGGACTTCCACGAGTTGATTCTCCAGGTTAGCAATTTGTTGTTCAAAATCGGGAATGACGGAGGCAGTGTTCAAGGCCGTGTCCCTCTCGAAGCGGCCCATATCCCTTTCATGCCTAATACGAGAAATATGATATCCCAGAAGGTCGAAGAGAAGGGCCTTGTCATGGTCGTATTGCTCAGAGAAGGCTTGGACATTCTCGGGGGCGGCCCAGGTGTCAGGAGCCACATCACTATTAGCGATGCGTGTGGTAATAACGGGTGCGGGGGCGATGGTAAAGGAGGATCCGGAGGCCGCCATAATGGTATCTCGAGCCAAAGAGGAGCAACGTAGTCTAACGGACGGGATCGGGTCAGGTACGTAACACAGGACAGGGTCGGTCAGGAGACACCGAGGCGGGATAGGTTTAGATTCAGGTTCAGAGGCAGAGGCGAACAGAAGGGCCGAAGCCAAAGTATTATATTACTAGCAGAAAGAAGACGTTGCCTAGAGAGGCAGAAACATAGGAAAGAACGAGCTCTATATATACAAGTATTTTCTTACACCGATGACTCATACCATAGAATCCCATAGAACCTCCCAAGCATTCACCTCGACCATACTATTAAACCACCGCTTCTATCCAACAACTTCCCAATCCTCCCTAGCGCTTACATTCCATTACCCGAACTCCTTCCTAATCCATTCTCTTGCTTCCGACATCGACCGATTCTATCCAACAACTCTGTTCCGAAGACGCCTTGGCGGGAGGCGAGGTGCAGGAGGCGGAGCCGTGATATACGGGAAATCAGGTGAACGGAACATTCCCCTTAGTAAGAATGGTAAAAGATTGAATAATCTCTAAGTAGTTTTTGATAAATCAACGATAGAAGTTTGCTCATCCATTGAATACTTGTATGTCTCTAACGTTCAGGGGTCAGGCCCATTTGACGATGGTTTCTATCCTCTTAGGGTCTAGCTTGAATCCTTCGATAGTGACAATCATTTCTAGGTATTTGACCTTCTAAACCTGGAATTCACATTTCTCGGGAGAGCAGTATAGGTCTGCACTGGTAAGGGCTTGTAAGACTTGGTTGACGTATTCGTGATGTGATTCCGGATCCTTAGTGTAGATGAGGATATTGTCGAACAATTTCTACTGCTGCTTTTGGGTCCCTAGCGGCTCAATCAGTAACTCTCTCACTTCGCGTGACCATTGCACTTAAGGTCACGTGTTCAAACCACACTCACTCCTTAATACTACTCTACCCTCAAACCACTATTTGTTGAACCTGGACCCGTCCGAATTTGATAAAAAAAAATCACCTATGATCAACCTCGCCAAGAGGTGGTGAAAATCCGGAACAGACAAAGGGATACACTCCTGGGTCCTGTTCGATCACATCATAACAAGTCCCACTGAGGCCATCCGACTGATAAACTCACAACATATTTTTCTATGTAATTTCCTTTATTGGGGTTTAATTTATTTCTTTGAGGGGGATTGCAATTTTTGAGGTTGTTTATGCCATAGTTTCTACTACGCGCAATGTTTTGTACCTTAAACAAATACAACTGATATATATAAAAAAAATACTTGTCAAATTGAATATATGACGATTAGGGCCTCTAATTACAAATTTGTACTTCGACCCCTAATGCAAGGTGAACTCAGACTCATCTGGGACCCACTCTCTCCAAAACTTCCACCCTTGACTCCCCTTCCCAATCGCTCCAATTCCTACTAATCCCTCCACTCCCTCCGCCCCATCGACGGCTAAGAACATTTCTTGTGTAATCTCAGTCTCTTTATCTGTCCTAATTACGGCAGGCCATAAAACACCAACGCCAGCACCCCCTAGCGTCGTTTCGTATCTTTCGAAGCCTTCATTGCTCAGTTTTGTGTTCAAGTCATCTAGAACAGTTTGTTCAACATTCCGATTGAGAAGGGTAATAGCACAACCTCCACCGCCAGCACCCGTTAGCTTGGTCCACCCGATGCCTGGGTAGTCAATTAACTCTCGTATTCGCTCTAGTTTTGGGTGCGAAACTCCCAAAGATGTGAGAAGACCATGATTTATCCGCATCAATTCACCAAGTTGAACAAGACCCGGGCTCCCGGCTTGAGCGGAGAACTCTGGGTTGGAGATAATTCTGTGCGCATCAAGTGTAATTCGGTCAATTGTATCGAGAAGATAATTTGTGACCTCGGGGTGAGCAGAAAGGAGCTTATGGACATTAGCAACCTGTTCAGAAGTCCTGCGAGGCTGCTTTGTGTTGACTAGCAGAAGTGGGAGTTCGGGGAATCTGGGTACCAGGATTAGTGTAGGTTCAAAAGGGAAACAAATCAGTATATAGAATGTCACTAACTTATTTATATGGATTACATGTGGAGGTAGGGAATAATCTGTTCGCTTGAAGAGGACTGCCTTCCCTCCAGTAGCCACTGTATTGTCAACTCCACTAGGATTTCCATGGATACACATTTCCCCTACAAATGCCCAATTGTTGATTCTTTTAAGTTGCAGCTGCGTTTCATTTGACATCATTCCGTTGAAGGGTGTTGTCAAAGTCCCCATCTGAAGCTGCAAGGCGGTGCTCAAGCAAACGGAAATACTCGCGCTGCTTCCAAGTCCTGCCCCGATGGGAATTGTGGATCTTAAGGTGTATATTGATGCCGGGGCATGCTTGGAGCCAAGCATCAGGTAAAGATATAAAAAAGCTGCGGCAGATGATTGAAGGACCTTTCCGGGAATATCAGCGACCAATGGTTTAATTTCATTCATTAGCTGATTATCCAGACGTTCGACAGTATCGAAGTAATATTTCTTTTTTCCGGGCGCAGAAAATGTATCCCACGGCAACAATTCAATGTCCCAAGAGTGATCAAGGCCAATATCAGGGAACCGTAGAGTCAACTTATGCGTAGTCTTTGGTAAAGGTGTAACTAGGAGATAGCATCGAAGAGAGAGTGCGGCAGCGATTGCTGCCTATAGTATTGTTTGTTAGAGAGGGTGCATACTAGTTAAAGAATGGCGCAAAGAGGAGACTGTAGTAGAATAGGTGGACTGGCGTAAAGGATTCTACGGACCTTGCCGTGAACTACAGCATGTTCACCGTATACGATGACCTTTCCTGGTGCCGAAACCATGAAAGAAGGAAGTTGTGAGACGGTCGATGAACGGTGAATCCTCGGCATTGGGTGAGGGGCATCTAATGGATTGGTGATACCATTCGGGGAAACATTCTAAACAGAATCTATTAATTAAGGGTATTCATTCGAATCCAGTCTCCCGAAATATCACTCACATCTCCCCCGGGGCCAAGCTGATCAGATCCCACCACCACTACACCACCGTTGAGTCTTGATGATCCCATCATCACTATCAACTTTTAAATAGGGGCGGTGAGTTGTAGAAGTCGGAATAGTTGGGGAGTGGGGGGGGGGGGGGGATGGTAGTTTTTAGAGCTCAAGGAATAAGATATCAATAGGAGGGGTCGAGTGGTGGTCTCAGAAGGGGGATCTTGAATGGGATTAAGGACAGCACCACCGGGCAAGCTAGGGGTTCACATGTGGGTGTAGGGGTTCACCTGCAAGCCAAGGCAAAGCGGGTGGAAAAGAATGAAAGCTTTATTCTCCGTGAGCTACAAATTCTACTACTTCATCAGCGAATGCATGACTTCTAGCTAATAGTTCAGGCTGCCGTCTCCAGTCCCCAATCTCAATACCTTCAAATCCTTTAATATTGATAGTGTGATCTTCACTGCCATC
The DNA here is from genome assembly GCA_024713785.1 of Morchella sp. 2018-W45. NCBI lineage: Eukaryota > Fungi > Ascomycota > Pezizomycetes > Pezizales > Morchellaceae > Morchella > Morchella sp. 2018-W45. Next base: position 622,423 of record JAMGYZ010000021.1, read on the forward strand.
AACCAGTAATGACAACCTCACATTTCTGAATGCGTTCTTGACAACCTCTGACTTCTTTATACAGAATTAATACCGAGCATCGCCAACTGACCAAGTAGTTAAAATCCTCCTCTTACTTACAGTCCACTTTTCAAAATCATCAGCCATAGATATCCTCACAATTAATTATAGCTTCATCGGTAAGCTCTCTAATATGGTCTTTGATAGGTTAATTAATTGAGATATCAAGAAGTTGTAGTAAGCTTGTACAAGTAGCAGGAATCAAGCTAGGAATAATATGTTTTGCCGGAATATTTCCATAACGGCTGGAGTATATTATGAGGTACATTTGTCAAGTGCAAAAAGAGTAGGGAGGTTGGCTAAAACAGGAAGGGGGTGAAACTCAATGTATTTGAGAAAAAAACTGTCGTTCATGTATACTGTATCATTGAATTCAACAATGACTCCATGATAATATTCAGACAATTTTTAGTCAAAACTATACTTTTCCTGTGAAAAATAATTATTGGTAGATGTACCGGCATTTTGGCACCGATCCTAAGGATTTGGTAGTCGAAGCGCTGTTGTAACAAAAGAAGGAATGTTAAGCGAGGAAGGGATGTAATAAAGTGAGGATGTCGTCATTAAGTACTGGGAGATTCAATGGTATGATGGATTTGTAATATAAATAGAAAAGAAGGTGGGAAGGAATACAAGGTGTGCTGGTAACAGGTATTCCACGAGATTTTATGGATTGAGAGATGAGTAATAGTGGCTTAGTGGAGGAGGGTGTTAAATACTGCGGAAAGACTTTTCCTTTATTTCTTTCTTTCCTTTCTTTCCGTTTCATTTTCTTACTATCTCCGTACATAGGAATATACTTCTATCTATAGCTATAGTTCTTTTGACTTCGGAAGCTGCATTCAGGACAAGGAATCTATAGTACCTTTCATCTTTCTCATCGAGGTCAATCCGATCCTTACTCTCCCTGTTCTACACCCCTTGCCTTTGCCTTTGGTTTTGCCCTTACAGGTGCCTGTTCTTATACTTGCCCGGTACTTTTCTCACCCTCGTCAGTATTCTCGTTGTACTGCCTAGACCCTTCGAGGCCCTCTGTGTCATTATTGTTTTCCGCCTTCTTACCTCTCATTTTTTCCGTCATATGGAACACGATTGACACCATCAGTAAATACATATAACACTAGGCTTGCTTATCATTTATCTCATCCACGTTTTATCTCTTGACCCCATATCATTTTTAAACTTATTAAATTATATGTACGGCCTGTAAGATATTCAAAAGGTAATTATATCTTGTTAAAATTGCAAATATTGTTTGACAAGTATTTATTGATTGATTTATTAAGAACATCAGCAAGTCTTCATTTGTCTCCTGATGTCTCTTGAGTCTCCTGAGACTCAAAAGATATACGGGAGTTTCAGGAAACTCTTAGGAGACCCAGGAGACTGTTGCGAGACTCTATATTATAGAGCGACACGGAGACAACGAACAAGAGAGCCGAGGTACACAACCGAGGCAGAAACAAGGACGAGGACGAGGGTCGGCGACGCGGGAGTCTAACTGAGGAGCAGGGTTGTGGGGCAGAGAGTCCAGATGGCTTCTCTGACAAAGACGTGGAGGCGAAGGTACCAGTAGACGATACGGATCGCGGGCATAGACTATGGATGGGATAGGGAAGGGACAAGACGAGACGAGACGAGACGAAGCGAAGCGAGGGCGAGGCGAGGGACGAAGACGAAGCAAGAAACTATGGAAGACCCAAGAGAGTCTTGGCTAGGACTATGGTTATGACGTATTATATTCAGAACTAAAGACACACAGAACGAGACAAAACTAAACCGTAGGATTGACAACAGGAAGAACATTTAAGAAAAGAAAGAGAAAGAAAAGGACAAAGGAAAGGTCCGTAGCAACGTATATATACCTCTCCTAATCCCTGTACAATTATGACTCATAACATCGTGTAATGAAAACCTATAGAATCCCACAGAACCCAAAAGAAACCTTGCAACCGAAACCCCATTCTCTAATATTTTCCTCATCCGCGAAGTCCGTGGTACGCCGTGATACTCTAGTCGTAAGTTGAGTTTGCTGATAAATTGTTTTCATCTATTTACTAACTGATGATTGGGAAACCCAATGGTTGAATCTGAGTCAATCAATTACTAGATTTCAGCAGTCTTCTAGAATTTTATATGCTCTTTTGGTAATGTATCGTAAGTAAATCTGATATCTGTATAAGAATGCTTCAAACTAGATGTTAGAAAAGTGAAAAACTGATTCAATAGGTTGGATAGGCTCAACCATTACTGATTGATGATTATGTCTCAAGGGGGCGTCAGAGGTGTAGCTTCGTTCCGCAGAATGCGGGATGGTGACAGCGATACTCCCAAAAGGGGGAAGTATATATGAGGGAAGGTAGAGAAGCAGCGATAGTCACTAGTGAAATAGAGACTATAAAGTATATTGATAAATAGATACAGAAGACGTTGCGTAAGGAGAAAAGGGAAGAGAAAGAAAGTACAGGAGTAGGCGCCGTTGCCTCCCTTATATATGCACCAATTCGTAGCCAAGCCTGACTCATACCCTCGTGTAACCCCAACTGTGACTCATAACTTTGCATAACAGGAACCCATAGAACCTATTCTGACTCATCCCCACCTCCCAGTACGCCATAGCCCAGCTTTGCCCATCCTTCCAATCCCCCGAACCTAGTGTATCCATGAAATTATGATAGTACAGTTGTCGGAACAACAGTTGAGATTGTATTCGGAACCAACTTCTTCATACTGACTGTCCCTTTTACCTACAGTCCAAAAAGAAATTAAATAGAGATGTGTCTAGTTCTGGCCACCTGCATACTATTTCTGTCCACATACTCCTGACGGAGTTTGAGCAAGACAGTGTTTCTATCTTCCCTAAATTTTTAACCTAAGCACAAATTGTTTCTTGGGATATACTAAAAGTCTTGCCAGCTGCTCTCTGATATGCATGTCCCGGCGTCTTGGTATCGGTGCCGAGGGTTCGGTAGTCAAAGCACTGTTGTAACTAATAAAGGAAAGTTAAGCGAGGAAGGGATGTAGTAAGGTGAGGGTGTTTTCATCAGATTCTATGGGATTCTATGGTGTGATAGATTTGTGATATAATTATAGGAAATGGTATGAAGGAATATGAGGTATGGTAGTAATAGGTTTTCTGTGGGATTCTATGAACGAAAGTATGAGCCATAATGGACTGGCAGGGGAGAATGTTAAATAGCGCGGGAAGGCTTTTCCTTTAGTTCTTTCTTTTCTCTCCGTCTCGTCTTTCTGTCTTCTCAATAAATAGGAATATATTCGTAGCCAAAGAATCATAGTTTCTCGCCTCCAAACTCGCCTTCGCAGAAGGCAACTTCATAGTACTCTCAATTCTCGCTTGGAGCCTTATTTGGTCATCGCTTTCCCTGCTCCATCTTGCGCCCTCTGGCTCTGCCCTTGCCTTTGCCCTCGCCGGTGCCTGTGACTGCGTCCGCCTGGTTCTCTTCCTCATCAGTGTCCTCGTTGTACTGGCTGTGCTCCTCGGGCTCTCTTGTGTCCTCACTGTCATCTTTTACGTTACGATTTGTTACTCCCTTACAATGCGGCCTTATAGGAATATTCTCCAGGTTTCTGGTTAGATTCAACAGGTATGCGATGGTGGTGTAGGAAAACCAAAATCCAAGTTTTTGGTTCTGACTTTAGGAACACTCCTGCCTGCATATAGGTTGCATATTTCCGAACTTAAGAACACAGTCTTTAATGTGACAGAGTAACCGAGAGGCAGGACAGCAGAAGACAATGATCCAGAAAGATTCAAGGAGTACAGCGAGCACAATTAGAACACTAACGAGGACGCCAGACAGGCAGAGGCACAGACACCGGCGAGGGCAAAGGCAAAGGAAAGGGCAAAGATGAAAGCAAAAGGGCGCAGAGCAGAGAAAGTAAAGAACAGATGGACCTGAACGAAAATGATGAGAGATACTATGAATTTCCCCATTGCTGAGGAAAGGTTCTGAGGTCAGGAAGACTATGTATAACAAAGCCATATCAGCGGTTAGAGGAATAATTCCTACCGGGCTTGTTATAGACTTAGAGTTATTGATAAAATCAAGCAGTTACAATGATAGGAAAAGTACCTTCAGTGAGGACCACAACCTGCTGCAAGTGTACCTAGTTTCTGATCAATAGGGTGGAGATCTATTCATGAAAGAATAGGTTGACGAGTTTAGACCTTGTCAGTGAATAGGGGACCGGCTACAGAAAGGGACTCCAAGTGCCTGAGTATCTCCAGTATCCCTTTGGGTAAGAATAACCCTGTTTCAGGTAGCAGTGGCTATATCCGGGAATAATCTACAATAACTTACAGCTCTGTAGCCACTTTGGGAAAATTATTTGACCGAAGACTCATTTAATGCAGGCCCGGATCTGTGTGACAGCCAGGCTGCAGGTGATCTTTGACCCTGGCTAAGGGTGCTTACTTTAGGACCGAAAACATCTGCTAGCGCTTAGGGAGAAGCGGGGTAGTGGAGAAATTATTTCCGGTCCAAAACGGAGTTTTTACCAGAACTTAGTAGTAGCGGTGGAATGCAGGAAACAGAGAAATTTGGAGTATAAGTACTCATCTCCATTTCCACCCACCAGTTCTAGTTTTCCTCATCATCAGTAGTAACAAGCAGAAGAAGACCCTTAAGATTATTCTAAGTCTACCAGAAGAATCTTTACTCTCTAAAACAAAACTTTTATCTTCTACTGGCCCTCTTGCTTTCTACACTCTTTTAGTCGAGGCAGAGCACCGTCACACTATAGCTTGAGATTAGGAGTAGATTCCTATGTACGGAAATAATAGGAAGACGAGATAGAGAGAAAAGAAAGAAAGCACCAAAGGAAAAGTCCTCCCGCAATATTTAGCACCCTCCTCCACCAGTCCACTATGACTCATCTCTCCATTCATAGAATCCCGTAGAAAACCCACTACCACTACACCTTGTCTTTCTCACCACTATCTTTCTATTTATATTACAAATCCATCATGCCATCGAATCTCTCAAAACACAATGACGATATCCTCATCTGCTAACAACACCCTCCGCCTAGTATTCCTCTATTAGTTACCACAGCGCTTCGATTACTGAACCCTCGGGACCGATGCCAAAATCCCAGGATATTTAATTGATTTAGACTTCAGTGCATGACGCATATTGATAAGCTTATGAAAAATATTTTTTGTGTGTACCTGGGATGGTACTCTGCCTCTACAACTGGAGAAGAATAGGACAGAGGGTCGACAAAAAGTCTCTAACGTGAAAGTCAGCTCTAAGGTACCAATACATGACTCTCTCTACTGTTACAAGAAGTAAAGAATCAATATGAAAAGATCAGGTTTTAGAGATAAAGATTCTTCCCGTATTCACTTAGAATAATTTTAAGGGACTTCTTCCACTCTGATTCCTCAATTGGAGATGATGATTAGAGAAAACATGCGGAAATAAAGGCGACTACTTATACTCTAAGCTTCCCTAGACCTGAACTCCGTCTTTCCTACTACGTTGAGATTATTAACTTGATTGCAAGGCAGAATTGTATTCCTCCATTACCCTGCTTCTCTCTAAGCGCTCACAGGTGTTTTCATCTTCGCGAGTATAATATTCATAGTCAGTATTATTATTACAGCTCAGCCTCCTATACCCCTTCTTTTACTAAAGTGTCTTCGGAATAGTATTGTTATACAGTATCGGTCGATATCGGAAGTAGGGTGACGGATTAGGAAAGAGTTCGGGTTATAGAATGTAAGTGCTAGAAGCATTGGGGAATTTATGAGATAGAAGGGTTAGTATCGGGAATGGTATGAATGATTGAGAATGCTGTTGGGTTCTACGGGTTTCTATAGGTTTTTTAAAATATAAGTCAGCAGAGGAAGGAATAACTGTATATATAAAGCTCTGTATTTTCTACATTTTCAGCTCTCTAGTCAACGTCTTCTTCTGTTAGCAATCTATATCTTTAGCTTCGGCTCTTCTGTCCTCGCCTTGTCCCTGAACCTGAACCCGAGCCTGTCTCAATTCCAGTGTATCCCGAGCCAATCCCGTAATTATACTCGCTCATTGACTCTGCCACTGTCTCGCCTCTGAGCCCGATCCTGGCCTGTCAGACTAAAATGCCTCCGCCTTCAGCTCCTGATACACATTATGACTTTTAATCCCAATCCTATATAGGCACCACCCTTGACACAAACCCAGTTTGACAACCAATACGAGGAAAACTGTAGATTCACATTCTAACGACGATTACATCTTGTGGCCAACCAACATGCCTAATGGGACTATAATCGCAATCCTGGGGACTTAACATTAGTTCGGATAATTTGGTAGTTAGAGCGCCGTTAGAATTAATGTAGTTATATTAAGCGAGGATGAGGTGAGATGAGGAGTGATTGTTATTATATATTTCTACATAATTCGGTTGCAGGAAGAATTGGTAATAGGTTGTGAGAATATGGTAGGTAGAAATACAAGGTATAATGTTAGTAGGTTTTTAGGGGATATCATTTTTAATGTATGAGTCATAACCGGACTGGTGGAGGAGGATTTTAAATAACAGATGTTATAACGGGGCCATATCAAATCATCTGGTGAATGAGTACACATGGGCCCGTTATATATGAAAAGTCATTATTAGAAACCAGTTGGTATAGTGGAAGCAAAGTTACTACAGCAATGTTCACTACCTGTTATGAGGATACAGACCTCCTAGCCAACTAAGGCAGAAGAATGATTCATAGGAAGACTTGACTGACGAGTCTACTACTTCGCTAGTATTTAGAGGACTGGCCAGAGCTAGGCTCTAAATGCCTGAGCATCTTATATTATTCTGCTGAGTACATCAGCAAACTCAATTTGTGACTGGAGTCTCCCAACAGTCTCCTGGGTCTTCTTAGAGTCTCCTGAAACTCTTGAATATCTTTTGACTCCCCTGAGGCTCAGGAGACATCAGAAGACAAATGAAGTCTTCCTGATATTGTAACAGAGTAGCCGGTATGATGGAGTAGCTGGACGCAACAAATGACAATAATGACGCAAGGGAACTCGAGGAGCACAGCCGATACAATGAGCACACTGACGAGGAAAAGAGGGGAGCCAGGCGGGCGCAAGCACAGGCACCGGCAAGGGCAAAGGCAAGGGCAGAGGCAGAAGGTGCAGGGCAGAGCAGGGGAAGGAAAGACTAGGTAAAAGCTCTGGTGAGGATCAAGGGAACTATACGATTGCCTCTTGCGAAGGTGAGTTTGGAGATGGAAAACTATAGCTAGAGATAGGAGTATATTCTTATATATCGAAATAACAGGGAGACGAGATGAAGACAAAAAAAAGAAAGAATCAAGGAAAACATCTATTTCCGATATTTAACACTTCTCCCCCACCAGTCCAGTATGACTCACACATCAGTCACTAGAACCCTTTAGAAATTCATCGCAACCACACCTCGTATTCCTCCCCACCATCTTTTTCATTTACATTACAAATCCATCACTTCATCGAATCTCCTAGAACATAATGACGACACCCTCTCCTGATTATACTCCTTCCTCGCTTAACATTACCTCAACAGTTACAATAGTCCTCCGATTACCGAACACTAGAGACTGGTGCCAAAACGGCGGGACAAGTAAATCTAAACAGTAGGAATTTGGGAAAGTGTTTCAAATGATCAAGGAGTAATGGCTGAAATCTGTGCAACTGATTTTTCTGGTGGTGGTGTTAATATTCCTTAAGCCACAAGAGGTTTGCGGTTAGCTATGCAATATTCGAGACATACTAATGATTGAAAACGAATAACATTGCTCTTGTTATCAATTAAGACTCCATGTCTCCTCATCTAGAGTATTCCCATCACAATCGGATAATCTCATAATTTTACAACAAAGAAAGGGCTTTCCTGTATATGTCTATTAATTTCCAATTTGAACGTCATCTTCCTCGTCACCTTCCCTGACTCAATAGGCCTTCCGTCAATCACATCAATCCCCCTCTCAGTCCTCAAACTCTTCATCTTTAATTCATGGTAGCGTACAAAGCTATCACGGGGACAAGCGAAGACAGTATTCGAAGTAGCCAAGGTACACAACTATCTTGGAGGAGGTAAGTCCTGGGGTGGGAGGACTAAACTATAACGAAGAAGAGAACGAGGCGGGGTGAGACGAGATGGGGCTGGGCCGAGCAGTACAAGCGAAGGCAACTAGGTACGAAACGGGACTATGGTAGTTTCAATGAAGTCGATTACGAGAAGACTACAAGTTCCTAAGGATAGGAGGGTTGCGTGAAGAGGAAAGGAAAGAAACTATCGACAAGCAAGAGCAAGAGCCCTATATATACATCCGCATACTAGCCCGATAACTAACTCACTATCTCTGTATCGAATCCCACAGAATCTCCCAAGACACCTAACTCCGAGCCCGACCCTTTACCCTATACCCGATCTCCTATCTCCGAGACGAACCCCTGTCACCGACACCCAAAGAACATAAGAGAATCTTCTGACTAACCCCTCTTCCGCAACCTGGCCTAGACCGTGCTCTACGCCGTGATAAATATTAGGTTTGCGTGGATAGCGTTCATGAAAATCTTTAATCAATTCGGGAGAGTTGTCCAAATCATCGTTGGGTTGCCATGACGGTTCGTCGTAACCAGTATAGCGAACCAGATATTCAAGTCTTCCACGTCGTTTCTGAGAATCCAAAATAGCATCAACCTCTCATTCTTGTTCGCCTTCAATCTCAACTGGTGGCGGGGGTACTTGTACTTGTCCTGGTACAGGGTTATCGGCAGCAGGCGAAAGCAATGAAACATGGAATACTGGGTGAACTTTTATCGAGGAAGGTAATATAAGTTCATAGGCATATGGACTGACAATTCGAGAAATCAAGTACGGTCCGACTTGTTTTCAATCCAATTTTTTCGATGGCAGCTTGGTAAGCAGGTTATGCGTAAACAACCACACTTTGTCCCCAATAGCATACCGTGGTGCTGGAGTGCGACTTGCATTAGCTGATTCTTCCTGTATTTGTTGGGCTCTAAACATTTCCGCTCGAAGGAAATCAAACACTTCTGACATATCTCTTGCCATGGTGTTCGCTTGATCTTCGTTAGTGGTAGTGCCGTGCCGTAGAGGGCCGAAATTCATTCTTGGATGACGTTCATAGTTGGCTTCGAAGGGGGAAAGCTTGGTCGACCCAGAGACATGATTATTCGTGGCGAACTCAGCCATAGGGAGGTAGATAGCCCAGTTATCTTGTTGGTAGCCCACATAACTCCGGATATATTATTCCATGATGGTATTAATTCTCATAATTTGGCTATCAGTTTGAGGATGTAACGCAGTGGAATAGCGAGGGGAGATCTCGAGGCGTTCGCAAAGGGATTTCTAGAAATCAGAAGTGAATTGAGTACCACAGTCTGAAACTATTTTTTCCGGGAGGCCATGTAATTTCCAAACATTCCCCAAATACATTCGAGCAACGTCTCTGGCTCCTGATTCTTCAGTACATGGAATAAAATGTCTCATTTTCGTAAGGCGATCAACGACCACTAATATTGCATTGTACCCATCGCTAAGCGGGAGGCCTGTGACAAAATCCATTGAAACATCTGTCCATGGCGCCTTAGGGACTTAGAGAGGACGAAGAACTCCCTGCGGAGCATTGCAGTTTGCTTTGCTTCGGCGGCAGGTGTGGCAGTTTATAGTATAGCGGTCAGTATAATTTCGCATATTGGGCCAGTAGTAATCGTGACTGAGTAACTTCAGTGTCTTCGCTCTGCCAGGGTGTCCTGCTGATGGTTTATCATGGTATTCTTGAAGTAATCTAAGTTGTAGCTCCTCATGTTCTGGTACGAAAAGTTTGCGACGATACAGAAGGAGTCCATCTTCATTTTCTGCGCATTCGGCAAGGGAAATTTGCTTTGACTGCTTTGTTCCGTCTCTCAACATCGTAAGGACCTTATTCGGAAAACTATCTTCTTGGTAAGCTTTTAAAAATAACTCTTGAACGGTGGGCGTTCCTTCAGTAGGTTCATTTGCTAAAGAACCCGCCAACAAACTTAGCTTAGTATCCAAATTTTCTTTCTTCAATACGGTCTGATATTGGTATGCGAGGCGTTCATCCCCCTTCTTGGGGAGATCCCCTGATCGTCTCGTTAATGCATCTGGTTTTCCTCCTTGTTTGCCTGGCCGAAATTGAATAATAAAATCAAAGCGGAATAGAAATTCTGACCACCGAGTTTGGCGCCGGTTTAGCAACTTTGTTGACATAAAGTATTCAAGGTTCCTATCATTCGTTAGGACCTTGATAGGATAGGAAGCGGTTTCCAATAAATAGCGTCATTCTTCGGATTCTCGAATAATCGCTAGAAGTTCCTTATCATATATCTCATAATTACATTCTGCCGGGGTATGTTTTTTTGAGAAAAATGCAATTGGGTGAAGAATTCCTTCATCATCCCTTTGTGACATTATCACAGCTGATACATAATCCGAAGCATCCGTTTCAACAATGATCTCCCGATCGGGGTCGAAATGTCTAAGGATTGGGGCGGTAGTAAATGCAATCTTGAGATCTTGAAAAGCTTTTTCTGTCTTATCTGTCCATTTAAATACCACACCTATCTTTGTTAGGGCGGTCAGTGGGGATACTACTCTGGAGTATGCATAGATAAATCGCCGGTAAAAGTTCGCAAATCGAAGGAATTCTTGTACATCTTTCAGACAGGACGGGGTATCCCAGTTCCTAATGGTTGCTACCTTTGTGTCGTCCATCTTAATTCCTTCAGGGGTAAGAACGAATCCTAAGTACATGGTTTCCTTGACATGTCATTCATACTTCTCGGGTTTGAGATAAACTTGGTTATTGTTCAGTATCCGAAGAACCTTGTCGACATGTTCCTTATGTTCTTCCAGGGTAGCCAAGTATATAAGGATGTCATCGAGATAAGCGGTGGTGAAGTGATCGAGATAAAGACGTAATATATCATTAATCCAATGTTGAAATACAGCGGGGGCGTTGGTTAATCCTTAGGGCATAACAGTATATTCAAAATGACCGTAGCGAGTACGGAATACCGTCTTCCATTCATCTCCTTCCCGAATTCTCAACTGATGATAACCATTGCGAAGATCCAACTTAGTAAAGTATTTGGCCGAGGAGATGCCTATAAATGTCTCTGGTGTCAGTGGCAGGGGGTGTCGGTTTTTAACTGTTACCACATTCAACTTCCTATAGTCAACGCAGAGTCAAAGGGAACCATCAGCCTTTTTGACAAATAGTACTGGGGAGCCTGCGGGGGATGTGCTATGTCGAATTCGTCCATTAGATAGGTATTCCGCTAGGTAGTTTCTAAACGCCTGTAGTTCCATTCGTGTCATTTTATACATTGATCCGAAAGTTACCATCTTCCCATCTTGGATGTCGATGGACAAATCATATTCTGGTCGGTAAGGAGGCAGCTGAGAGGCGTCAGGTTCACTAAGGAGATGCAAATATTTCCGATGTTCTGAAGGTACAAGAGCGTGAGGGTTCTTTGGTATATGGATTAAGAGATCATCCAGAGCCTTAAGGGTGGTTGAGTATAGCCGCATTCCCTTTCTTCCCTTGTTGATTAATCTATAAAACGCATAGGAGGTCATAACTGAAATATTCGTCGTTGGTTTCGCAGGGGGTTCAATAGAGATGCCCTTAGCGATTACCTTGGTGTGATTAATCGAATGTTGTATAATATAACTGGAGGAATCAAAATGTATCTCATTAGATACAGGGAGAATAGTAATTGCATGACGACGCACCTAGGGAAGTCCCATAACAATCAGATAATCTCCTAATTGGGTGACAAAAAAGGGGGCTTCCTCTCGATATTCGTGAATATCTAGGCTAAGAATGACCTTATAGGTGATCCTTCCTGATTCGATAGGTCTTCCATCTATTACGTCTATATGTCGGGGGGGAATAAGGGGAATTGTTTTTAAATTATAGTGGCATACGAAGTCTTTATCTATGAACGCGTATCTTGAGGCACCAGTATCGATGAGAGCATATGTTGGGATAAAAGAATCTTTATTTTGAGAAATTGAGCAAGTTACAACCAATTGATTCCCATCCATATCCTTCTCCGAAACCGAAAACCCAGAAACCAAAATCCTAGAAAAGACCTTTAACCGTCCCTGGAGTGAGCCACTCAGTCCAGGGAAAAATCTTTTAATACCTCATCGCCGGAGGCTTCTTCCTTCTCTTCTTCCCTAATCTCTACCCTAGCTCCTCTAATCCTGGGGGCTGGGTTCCTGGGAGCTGGCGCCTGCGGGCATTCCCTAACGAGGTGCCGTACACCTCCACAATAAAAACATCTATTTTCTACGCGGCGGGCCTCTCTTTCTTGAGGGTCCGGGCGGCCTCGACCAATTGATAGATCTATAGGGGCCACTCCTCCGGGCGTATGGGACGGGTGGATAGCAGGCGGACTAGGGTGAGCGGGAGCTTGGTAGCGGGGGGCCGGAGGAATCGGGGCTGGGTACTGAGGTGCGGGGACAACAGGGGTCTGGTAGCGAGGTGCGGGGAAATTGGGAGCGATATAACGAGGTGGAAGGCGAGCCTGGGGTGCGGAGGTCTGATAGCGGAGGCGGTAGCGGGCAGTAATTATCTGCTGCTTATTATCCAGGTGTTGGAGAATGGTAGCAAGTTCGAGGACAGTAGCAGGAGTTTCTTCATGCACCATGAGCTTGGTAAGTTCCTCACTCAGCCCTTCCATCAGGGCTTCTACATTGGCGGCTTCCCCCATGGCTGCCTCAGCCGCATAGCGCTGGAACTCGGCGAAGTATTCGGAGAAGGGGCGGTTGGTTTGTTTAATCCTTCTAAGGGCACGGCGGGCAGTCCCTACCTGGTCAGGGTCTCCAAAAGCTGTGTTCAGGATTTCGAAAAATCTTTCTATTGATGGTAGGTTAATCCCGGTGGTGGTGATATAGGGCATAAATTGGTCGGCGGCAGGGCCTTTCAGGCGGGAGATTGCGTACGTTAGTTGATTTTAGAGGATGGGGTACCTGTCGGCATTGCCCAGAAGTTTGAGTTGCAACATATTTTTAAACTGGGGAAGCCCCTTCCGGTTGCCTCGGTATTTATCCGGGTCCGGGAGCTTCTCAGATCGTTCTATTCAGGTTTCGGGGGTAGGGGCGAATCCTTGAAGAAAGCGATTGATGCGTCTTGGAGGTGGTGGTGGTGCGGGTGTTTCAATTGGAGGAGGGGGAGGAAGGGCAATCTGCTCCGCCAATGCAGCCCCTGCCGCTTGGGTTGCTTGTGTGGTTCGGGTAACCTGGGCTTGAAGACGAGTGACTTCCCCTTCGAGGTTATTTACTTGTGTTTCCATACCTTGGTTTTCTCTTCCTTGTTGTGACACCTTCTTTTACCATTCTTTGGTTGCCTCCTTTGCTTCCTCCATAATATCATCGAGTTCGGATAGGAGAGCATGGATGGCTCCCGTTGCTTCATGCATTAGCTGATGCATTCTCTTGGCTTCATCTGTGGCGCCTGATGGAACAGTAGGGTAGTTGGCCACAAAGCTATCCATATTCGCCACGAGTTGTACATAATCAATCCCTTCTGGATCCGTCATTTGAACTTCTTGCGACATAGTAGTAGTGTTGTGGTCGTGGCATATTTTTTAAGCGAGATTTGTTGTGTAGGTTGGCGTTGGAGACGCAACCTTAGTATTATGGGGACAAGCGAAGACAGTATTCGAAGTAGCCAAGGTACACAACTATCTTGGAGGAGGTAAGTCCCAGGATGGAAGGACTAAACTATAACGAGGAAGAGAACGAGGCGGGGTGAGACGAGATGGGGCTGGACCGGGCAGTACAAGCGAAGGCAACCAGGTATGAGACGGGACTATGGTAGTTTCAATGAAGTAGATTTCGAGAAGACTACAAGCTCCTAAGGATAGGAAGGTTGCGTGAAGAGGAAAGGAAAGAAACTATCTACAAGCAAGAGCAAGAGCCCTATATATACATCCGCATACTAGCCCGATGACTAACTCACTATCCCTGTATCGAATCCCACAGAATCTCCCAAAACACCTAACTCCGAGCCTGACCCTATCCCCTATACCCGATCTCCTATCTCCGAGCCGAACCCCTGTCACCGACACCCAAAGAACATAAGAGAATCTTCTGACTAACCTCTCTTCCGCAACCTGGCCTAGACCATGCTCTATGCCGTGATAAAAGCCTTCATCTATAAAAACATATCCCGACACTCCAGTATCAATTAAGGTATGAGTGGGTACTATAGATTTTTTATTTTGCAAAATAGAACAAACTACAATCAATTGATTTCCATCCATTTTCTTTTCTAATACTGAAAACTTTGAAATCAACATCTTAGAAAAAACCTTAGGAGGTCGCTGAAATATGCCGCTTAGGCCATGGACAAATCTTTTAACTCCTCCTACTCCGATACTACATGCTTTTCTTTTTCCTTCTTTGTTTCCAACAATCCTCTCATCCTGGATGGAGCACTTCCTGAAGATAAGTGAGGACACTCCCTTACCAAATGTCCAACTCCTCTGCAATAATAACAATGATTATCAATTTGACGGGCTTCTCTTTCGTTGATATCTGGAGGACAACGATTATTAGACAAATTCATAGGAATAACTCTCTCAGGAGTATAGGAAGGGTAGGCTGCTGGTGCCACATTCTTTAGTGGTGGTGGTGGTGGTATCCGTACGACTATAGGTGTTGTTGATGCGACAAGTGGGCGAGGTGTTTCGGTGTCTTGGCATCGGTTTCGAGGATTCGGTTGTCGAAGCGGTTATGGAACGGAGCCGAGAGGTCTAGGCAAAGCTTCAAGCAAAGTCCTACGAAGGACAGGGAACACGGTGCGGGATGTGACAGATGACATAGTTGGTAACCGAGGTGAACAGGTTCAGGACACGGGGTACCAAGGGGCACAACCGAAGACGAAAGTAAAGAGTATAAACAAGTATATTTAATAAATGAGTCTGAGAGGGAAACCAAATGAAAACCGAAGACAGGAACCCAAAGGAAAGAGTTGATAACAGGATGTTGCGTAAGGAAAGAAGAAAGAAAGAGACAAATGAAATCACAGCTTATTTATATACAATCTCATACTATTGATTACTAATCTATACCATGGAATCCCATAGAAATCTAAAGAAAAAAACACTAATACCCTTAACCGATTCTCATATTAAAGCTCAATACCTCAACCGAAGAAACCCGACATCATTACTAATTTTTTCCCTCATTCCCTAGTATCCAAAATATGTTGGGACAGAAGCACTGATGTAACTAAAGAAGAAATGTTAAGCGAGTGAGAGATGCAACAAGGTGGAATTATTGTCATTAGATTTCATGGGATTCGATGGTGTGAGGGTTTTGTAATACAATTAAAGAAAATGGTGGGGAGGAATACGAGATGTGGCTGTGATGAATTTCTATGAGTTTCTATAGGTTGAAGTATAAGTCATACTGGATTGGCTGGGGAGAATTGTTAAATAGCGAAGACAGATGTTTCCCTTAGTTATTTCTTTCTTTTTGTCTCGTCTTTCTGTTCTCTCTCGGTACATAAGAATATACGCTTATCCATAGCTATAGTCGTTTTTTTCCAAACTTGCCTTCGCTGTGACAGGGTTCTGCCTCTACAACAGGAGTAGAGTAGGACAAAGAGTCCACAAAGAGTCTCTGACGTAAATATCAGCTCTAAGATACCAATAGATAGCTTTCTCTACTATCATAAGAAGTAAAGGGCTGGTAGAGCAATAAAAGTTAGGTTTTAGAGAGTAAAGATTCTTCTGGTAGACTTAGAATAATCTTAAGGGTCTTCTTCTGCTTGTTACAACTGATGATGAGGAAAACTAGAACTGGTGAGTGGAAATGGAGATGAGTACTTATACTCCAAATCTCTCTGTTTCCTGCATTCCACTGCTCCTACTAAGTTCCGGTGAAAACTCTGTTTTGGACCGGAAATAATTCCTCCGCTACCCCACCCCCTACTAAACACTAGCGGGTGTTTCCAGTCCTAGAGTAAGCACCCTTAGCCAGGGTCAAGGATCACCTGCAGCCTGGCTGTCACACATCTCCAGGCCTGCATTAAATGAGTCTCCGCTCAGATGATCTTCCCAAGGTCACTACAGAGCTGTAACTTATTGTAGATTATTCCCGGGCATAGCCACTGCCGCCTATAGCAGGGTTATTCTTATACGAAGGCATATTTGGAGATGCCCGGATACTTAGAGACCTTTCTCCAGCCGGTCTTCTATACACTGATAAGGCCTAGACTCGTCAGCCTATCCTTTCATGAATAGATCTCTACATTAGCGGTTAGAAGGTTAGATACAATTAAGCAGGTTGCGGTCCCCTTCTGCCAGTACTTTTCCCATCACTGTAACAACTGGATTCTCTCAATAACTCTGAGCCTATAACAGGCCCGGTGAGAACTATTTTCCTAACCGCCGGTATGGCTCTGTTATATTCACAAGAGGCAATCCTTAATCTTCGTCGGGATTCTTACTTGGTCTTCGCTTTCCCTGTTCCGCCTGCGCCTTCTGTCTCTGCTCTTGCCCTTGCCTTTGCCTTTGCCGGTGCCTGTTCTTTTGCCCGCCCGGCTCTTTTCTCTTCCTCGTCAGTGTCCTCATTGTACTGGCTATGCTCTTCAAGCTACCTTGCATTATCATTGTCATCTGTCATGTTGCGTCCAGTTACTCCGTCACACCAAGACGAAACTACCTCTACTCGACTGGCATAGCACGAGTTTCTTGCACCATAGTCTACCATGACCTCCTCTACTACCAATGCATTTGATTATCAAAGGCTTCATACGGATCTCAATGGCTTCTGTATCGCTTACTCTGAAGTAGATCCCACCGCAACGAAAGAAGCGAAGCAAGTGTATATTCTCCTCCAGAGCACATACGGAGGGGTCCAACAATATACGATCGACCTTACCCCTCACCACTCTGAAACTGAACAAGCCCGAGCTGAGTTCCATAAAGAAGTCCAGGCACTATGAGCTAAGATCAAAAAATTGTAAGAAGCGATTAAAAAAGATTTAGGGGAGCTTCATAATGACTTAACCAAGCCGTCCAAGTCCGAGAAACTTTCAGACCCCAAAAAGTATTAAGGTAATCGGAAAGGTTTGAGAATGTTCCAGAGATAGCTCCAGATTAAGCTTACTTCTAATCTCGACCGATTCCTTACTTCTGCTCAACAGATCACTTATGCTATATCTCGACTGGAAGGACCTGCGGCGGACCAGCTTTTCGCATGTATTTCGGATGATCGAATTGCTTTGGATACCATGGGGGAGTTTTTTGAAATTTTGAATAAAGCTTTTGAGGACCCGGATCGTGCTGCCACTGCCGCCCGTGATTTGAGAAAAATAAAACAACGACAATGCCCCTTCTCAGAGTACTTTGTAGAATTCCAGGAGTATGCTGCCGACTCTGAGTTCAATGAGGCTGCAAAGATTGAATGACTTTTGGAAGGACTTAACCAGGAATTAGTGGCTTTGATGATCAAAAATGAGACTCCCATAACGATTAAAGAATACGGGCTCCTCCTTCAACTGCTTGATAATAAAAAATGAGAATTACAGGCCAGGATGGAGAGGTTTAGATTTTAGATTCCCAGTGGTCCTGCTCCTCATTCCTTTGCCCCTCGCCCACCTGTTGCATCAATAGTACCCCCAATCGTACCAGGGCCACCACTACCACCACTGAAGAATGCGACATCAGCAGCCCACCCCTCCTATACTCCTGGGGGAGCTGTTCCTATAGATCTGTCTAATAGCTGTCATCGTCTGGATCCCAAAGAAAAAGAAGCCCATTGTTGGGAGAATCGTTGCTATTATTGCAGAGGAGTTGCACATTTAGTAAGGGAGTGGCCTCACTCGCCTTCGGGAAGAGCTCTAGCTAGAATGAGGGGAGCATTGTTGGAAGCAAACAAGGAAGAAGAAAAGGAGGTAGTGTTGGAGGAAGAGAAGTTAAAATATTTGTCCCTAGCATAAGCGGCATAGTTCAGGGACTCTCTAAGATTTTTTCTAATGTATCTATTTCTACGTTTTCAGTATTGGAAGTGGAAATGAGAATCAATTGATTGTAGTTTGTTCTATTTCTCAAAATAAAAAATCTATTGTACCCACCTATACCTTGATTAATACTGGAGTGTCGGAGTGTGCATTTATAGATGAAGACTTTGTACGCCACCATGAATTAAAGATGAAGAATTTAGGGGCTGAGAGGGGGATTGATGTGATTGATGGAAGATCTATTGAATCGGGAAGGGTAACCAGGAAGGTGATACTGGAGCTTAAGATTAATGGGCATATAGAAGAATGCTCCTTCTTTGTTACAAAGCTAGGACATTATTCAATTGTGATGCGGATACCATAGATGAGAAAACATGGAGTCCTGATTGATAGTGAAAGGAATGAGATTCACTTCCGATCTTCGATGTGTCTTGAGCATTGCATGGCCAACCGCCAACCTATCGTGACCTGAGTAATTTTAACGTCTCCACCGGAAAGACACATTACATACATTTCGGCCATTACTCCTCGTTTTTTTAAGAGGCTATCCCAAGACCCCACTGTTCAAGTTTATTCAACTACTCTATATGCTGTCAACAAAATATTGAAAATGCCTGTCAACCCTGATGGCAACATTCCAATAGACTACCAATGATTTGGGCAACTGTTTGATGAAACCAATGCATCTGGACTAACACCGCACTACCCCTATGATCATGAAATTAAATTACAGGAAGGGACAGTACCACCCTTCAGTCCTATGTATAGCATGTCGAGGGGGGAGCTGAAAGCATTGAGAAATTATCTGGCCGACAATCTAAAGAAAGGATTTCTTCGTTCCAGCAATTCTCCAGCAGGTGCTCCTATGTTATTTGTCAAAAAAGCGGACAGATCCTTACGCTTATGTGTGAATTATTGAAAGCTGAATGCTATAACGATAAATGATAGATACCATCTTCCCCTTACAGCAGAGACTATGGCCAATCTGGCTCGGGCAAACTACTTCACCAAATTGGATCTACGATAGGGATATAATCAGATCTGAATTACATCAGCAAGATTTTACAAGTCTCAGGAAATTACAGGGCTCTCAGGAGACTTAGGAGACTGTCAGGAGACTCAGAAGACTCTAGTTACAAATAGTAAAGCTTGCTGATATAAGGAAGGAGACGAGTGGAAGACGGCTTTCAGAATGCGGTATGGATATTGGGAATATTTCGTGATGCCTTTTGGATTGACAAATGCTCCTGCCACCTTTCAGAGTTGGATTAATGATATTCTACGTCCCTTTTTGGATCGATGTGCTACTGTCTACCCGGATGACATACTTATTTACTCGGAAATATTGGAACAAGATCAGCAGAATGTGCAGCAGGTGTTGGAAGTTCTCGAAGCCAATGAGGTTCACCTGAAGCCCGAGAAGTGCGAGTTTAGCGTACAGGAGACTAAATATATTAGTATTATCTTAAACCCCGGAGGAATGAAGATGGATCCTGCCATGGTGTAGATGATTGTGGATTGGGAAGCACCGAGAAGGGTGAAAGATGTTCAAGAATTTCTCAGGTTCGCCAACTTTTATCGATGCTTTATTTATGCCTATTCTCGAGTAGCTCGACTCTTGACCGCTTTGACCAAAAAGCATGTGTGGTTTGAATGGACTCAGAAAATGGAACAGGTCTTTCAGAAACTTAAGACAGCGTTGACTACTGCCCCAATGCTGATGCACCCTGACCCAGAAAAAGAATTTATTGTGGAGACAAATGCTTCCAACTATGTGTCAGCCGGGGTCCTATCACAACGGGACGGAGAACAAATTTTACATCTAGTAGCATTCTTTTTCAAAACACACTCACCATCGGAATGCAATTACAAAATTTACGACGAAGAATTGCTAGCTATTATTCGTTGCTTTGAGGAATAGAGACCTCACCTGGAGACGGCCCAGTTCCAAGTCAAAGTACTGACAGACCATCGCAATCTTGAGTACTTCATGTCGACCAAATTATTAAACCGATGCCAAACCCATTGGGCGGAGTTCTTGTCTCGATTTAATTTTATTATCCTGTATAGGCCAGGAGAGCAGGAAAGGAAGATGGATATCTCGACAAGGAGGCCTAAGGATTCACCAAAGGAAGGAAATGAGAGATTGGAATAGCAAAGTTGGAAGGTCTTGAAGAAGGAGAATTTGGATCTAAAGATAGGTTTGTTGGCGGGCTCTTTGGCAAATGAACCCGCTGAAGGATCGTTTCCCGTACTTGATTTATTTAACAAAGCTTACCAATATGACAGTTTCCCAAATAACATTTTGTCGATGTTTTGAGACGGTGTTTGACAATCCAAAGAAATTTTGCTAGCCGAATGCAAGGAAAGCGAGGAGGAGTTGTTACTCTATTGAAATGCACCATATGTACCTAACTATGACGAACTTAAGCTTCATCTACTACGGGAACATCATGAGAAACGTTCTGCAGGATATCCCGGAAGCTCAAGAACGTTGGAACTCTTGAGTCGAAGTTAATACTGTCCGACATACGGAAATATACAGACCGCTATATCCAAAATTGTCATGTTTGTCAACGAAATAAAGTAAATCATAATCCGCTCCGGGGAGTCCTATATCCATTATTAGTACCCAAAAGACCTTGGACGGATGTTACAATGGATTTCGTGACTGTACCTCTGGAGAATAATGGGTTTAATGTCATCCCTGTGGTGGTAGATCAGTTAACAAAAATAAAACACCTTATCGCTACCACCGAGAATGTTAACACCAGTGATCTGTCTCGTCTATACCTGGAGCAGGTATGGAAATTGCATAGGCTACCAGAAACTATTGTCTCGGACCAAGGAACACGGTTTACTGCTGAGTTTTGGAAGTCTCTTTGCGACCGCTTGGAGATAACCCCTCGATATTCCACCGCATTTTATCCCTGGACTGACGGGCAAACGGAGAGGACTAATGCAATTATGGAGCAATACCTACGTAGCTACGTATCCTATCAGCAAGATAACTGTATTGATTTCCTAACCCTTGCCGAATTTGCTACCAATAATTATATTTCAGAAACAAGCAATGTGTCTCCCTTTCAAGCAAATTATGGAAGACATCCCCGGATGATGTTTGGACCCCTGCAACATTGGAAGACGGTTAATGATCAAGCTAATAGGTTGGCAAGGGAGATGACTCAAGTTTTCAAATTTTTAAAAAGTGAAATGTTTAGAGCCCAAAAGATACAAGAGGAAATGGGTAATTTACATCAGGCCTCAGCACCTCGATATATGGTCAGCAACCCTGTTTGGTTCTTTACTCGAAACATATAAATCAAGCGACCCTCAAAGAAACTTGACTGTAAACAAATCGGTCCCTACGTAGTTAAAAGAATTGTGAGCTCTTACGCTTACGAGTTGGATTTGCCTGTATTCATGAAAATACATCCAGTCTTTCATGTTTCGCTGTTATCACCGGCGGTCAATAATCCTGTCCTTGGGCAAATTGTTGAACCACCCCCACCGGTGGAAGTCGAAGGAGAAATTGAATGAGAAGTGGAGGAGATATTAGACTCAAGGAAGAGGGAACGACAGGTGGAATATTTGGTTAAATATGTTGGATATGAGGAACCGTCCTGGCAACCTTTGAGCGATCTAGAATATAGTCCTGAACTTCAAAAATTTTTCCATTGATAATATCCTTCGAAACCTCAGCCTATCAAGAGCAAGACCCTACGTGGAGACCTGATCTGTCCCAGTGTCCTGGCATCGGTCTCGAGGGTTTGGTTGTCAAAGCGCTAATGTGACTAACAAAGAAATGTTAAGCGAGGGAGGGATGCAATAAGATAGAGTTGTTGTCATTAGGTTTCATGTGATTCCATAGTGTGAGGGATTTGTAATACAATTAGAGAAGATAGTGGGGAGGAATACGAGATGTTGCTGCGATAGATTTCAAGAGATTGATCCGTTACGGGTTCCTTCAGTCGAGATAAAGAATACGCAATCTGTTATGCCCAGGTAGAAAAACAATCCAAGTTATTTGTTAGCTTAATTTGCAGCTGTTTCTGGAAAGTCATAAGGTTTTTGCGGTCGCCCCGGTACATCTCCAGATTAGAGAGTATCTTGGACTCAGACGGCTTGATTAGGTCAGCATAGAGCTCCCTTAAATCTTCCTTCAGTCCTTTATGAGCAAGACTTCATTTGTCTCCTAATGTCTCCTGAGCCTCAGGAGACTCAAAAAATATCTAGGAGTTTCAGGAAACTCTCAGAGGATCCAGAAGATTGCTGAGAGACTCCAATCACAAGTTGAGTTTGCTGATGTTCTTGCAGCTTCTTGATTTTAGCTCGTAGTCCCTAAGCTTTTTTTATGGAACTCTGCCTGAGCCTTTTCTGTTTTGGAGTGGTGGGTGGTGAGGTTAATCACATATTGTTTGACCCCCTCATAGGCCCTTTGGAGGAGGCCATGAGCTTGCTTCGACTCTTCCGTGGCATTGGAGTTCACTTCAGGGTGAGCGGCAAAGAACTTTTCGAGATTCGTATAGAGCTTTTAATAGTTAAATGCATCAGTTGTTGGGGAGGTTATGGTAAACTATGGTGCGAGGAACTTGTGCTGTACCAGTCGAGTAGGGGTGGTCTCGTCTTAGTGTGACAGAGTAACTGAGAGACAGGGCAGCAGAAGACAATAATGCAGAGGGACTTTGAGGGGCACAGCGAGCACAACAGTATCACTGACTAGGACGTCAGGCAGGCACAGGTACAGCCACTGGCGAGGGCAAAGGCAAAGGCAAGAGCAAGGACAAGAGCAAGGAAACTCGAAATAGTGGAAGTGTGGAACGGATAGACCTCAACGACATCAGCAAACTCAACTTGTGAATGGAGTCTTTTAACAGTTCTTCGGGTCTCCTGAGAGTCCTCTGAAGCTCATGAGACATCAAGAGATAAGTCAAGTCTTGCTGATGGAGAACGATGAGAAGTACTATAGATTTTCTCTTTGTTGAAGAAAGGTTCTGAGATCAAGAGAGCTATGGCTTGAATATAGGAGTAGATTCCTATGTACTGGTATAATAGGAAGACGAGACAGAGAGAAAAAAGAAAGAAAAAACCAAAGGAAACATCCATTTCCATTATTTAAAACTTCTCCCCTACTAGTCTAGTATGACTCAAACATTAGCTCATAGAAACCCATAGAAATCCATAGCAACCATACTTTGTACTCCACCTCACTATCTCACCAAAACCTATTACCAATCTTTGCTGTAATCGAACCCCATGGAATCTAATAACGTAATTCTCACCCCATCGCATCCCCTTCTTGCTTAACATAACTCTTTCTATTGCAATAGCGCTGCAGCTACCAAACTATTAGGAATCGTGCTAAAACGCTGGGACATCCTCACTTCCCCTGCTCTGCCCTTATCCCCGTTGCGGTCTTTGCCTCTACCTCTGTCTTTGCCTTTACCTTAGTTGCTGTCATGTACTTACATTAGTTTGACTTGTATCTTCTCGACTTCGCCTGCATTATCACTTTCATCCGCCATTTGAGTAATTTTAGTTACTTTGTTACATAGAATCTCATAGAATCCAATTGCAACTGCACCTCGTATTCCTCTAACCGTCCCTCCAGGCTACATCAGCAGGCTTTACTATTTGTGGCTGGATTCTGTGAAGTCTCCTGATAGTCTCCTGAGTCCCCTGAAACCCAAAAAATCTCAGGAGATAGGTGAAATTTTGTTGATGTATATTACAAATCTTACATGCAACTAAACCTCATAGAATCTAATTACGACAGCCTCAACTCATTTTATCCTAACCACATTTAGCATAACTCTATTAATAACAACATCGCTACCAATACTGAATTATCGGGATCAATACTAAGACACTAGGGCAAATACATTTTGAATTATACTAATCTATATACTATATTAGTAGTTATTCGGTAGCAGTCCAATTTAATTTTTTTTCCAAAATACGATTTCTCAATTACAAATTTGCGAAATTGAATACAAAGCTTATAGGAGATTCTAAACTTTCAATCCATTAACCATCATTCAAATATAATTTAAAAATTAGAATAAAACCAAAAAGCAAATTGTTTTGATAGTATTCATCAGAATATCACTGAAATCACATATATATATATTAAAAATTAGAGTAAATAATAATTTATTAACTTATTTCAGTTTATTTAATTTTAAATTAATAAAAACATAAATAATAAAAAAGATAAAGAGCTCAATCAATTGCTAAACCACATTAGGAAATTCTGTCTAAATTAGGCTTGGTGTTGTCACACCACCATCCCGTGTCTAGATTTATCTGGTGTAATTATTCCCCTGAATGGGTATGATATAACATTTTGGGTAGGTTGTAAATTTGAACATTTTATCCTACCATGGGATACGTCTTCAGGTTCCATCATGGAATGATAGATCAAAAGGCTGGTTTCCCAACGAACCAAAAATCACTTTGATCGGGTAGGATTTGACAGGGTTATGAGCACTGGGGTAAATATTGATAATAAACCCCACGCTGAGTTTGTTGTGCCTCAAAATGACCATTACTGGGAGGTGGTCGTGGCCATGGGCAGAGATGGGCTGCACCACATGTAGGTTGAATTTGTACAACATCAAGCTCACTCCACACTAATAATCTCTCTTTGTTTCTACATTCCTTCTTAACTTGACCCCACTGCAATCAGCCTGCTTGCAGCAAGTTTTGTGGCTCAAGCTCGTAATAACCTTCTACCTACATCTTCGAGATGTCGCTCTACTCCCGGGACCCTGAATGGGAGGATGTTGTACCCCTCCCACAAGATGACGGCGTCCATCCGCTCGCCCAAATAGCATATACCGAGGAGTACGCCGAAGCCATGGGGTACCTTCGCGCTGTAATGGCTAAGGATGAGGCTAGCGAAAGGGTTCTCAAAGTTACCGAAGATGTTATAGAGATGAACCCCGCTCATTACACAGTGTGGTAATTATCATCGGCCCTATAACTTATTAACCATTTGGGAGCTACTCACTAACTTTGCGAACCAACCACTTTGTTCCAAAGGCTCTATAGAGCGAAAACGCTGTTTGCCTTGGGCGGGGATTTACGCAAGGAGCAGATATTCCTCAATGAGATGGCCCTGAAGCATCAAAAAAATTATCAGATTTGGCACCACCGCCAGTTGATCATGGAAAAGATAGGTGATGTTACCGGCGAGGCGGAGTTTACGGCATCCATGTTCGAGAAAGATTCAAAAAACTACCACGTCTGGTCTTACAGGTTCGTCATCGATTATGGGCAATAATCCTGCGAAGCCTTTAGCTGACAAATGTGCGGGTAGGCAATGGCTTGTAAGGCGATTTGACCTATGGGAGAGTCCTAGTGAAATCGAATATATTGATATCTTACTGAAGAAAGATATCAGAAACAACTCTGCTTGGAACCACCGATTTTTTGTGGTTTTCGGCAGAGATCAAGAAGTCTCTAAAGAGATCGTGGACCGTGAAATCAAGTGATATTATCCATTTTTTTTATTGATATACCTATACTATTACTAATGTTTGCTCACCGAGTAGCGTTTGCGAAGATGCCATCTTCATTGCTCCCCAAAATCCGAGTCCTTGGAACTACCTGCGTGGGTTAGTCACAAACCTAATTAGTGTTCTAGAAGGAGAGAGCTCTCTAATGCACGATGTCTATAGGGCCTTAAAAAAAGCACACCTTCCACTCTCAACAATTGGAAAAACCTGCCTTCACTATGCCCCGCTGGATAAACCCGACAATATCAAGTCGTCGCATGCCTTGGACATTCTGGCCGATATCTGTGTGGAAAAAGCGGAAATAGGGCAGGCAGTGATGGCCCTAGATCTTTTGGCGAAAAAGTACGACCCAATCAGAGCTAATTACTGGAATTACCGAGCGGGGCTCATAAAGGAGATTTGAACGAGGTTGGGATCTGCGGTTTGCGTACTGGGGTTTAAGAGAATCGGTCATGCCCGGGATTATTTTCCTTTCTACAATGCCTTGATAGGTGAGCGGTAAAACCTCAAAAATTACGTTATTCACTACTTTGGCATTCAATACTTATAATTTGCTCACTACTATTACTATGGTTTAAAATAAAAGAATTGTGTAAATTTAAAACCATTGGGACCAGGGAAGAAAGTCTAATTACCCGTACAATGGGCGCCTAAGAAGTTCGAGAGCTGGGAACGTTTCTATCACTAACTTCACCAACATCGGCCTTCGATCCATACGTTTCACGATATGCAACAAGCATATCTACCGATATATTGCTACCTAATTATAGAATTAGTCTTATTGTTAAACCTGGTTATAGGGAATGGCATGAATAGACCGCTACTTACCCCCACACAAAACGAGAACAACCTTGCTATCTGGTTGGAGGCTAGGAACGACCTTTCTAAGAAGACCGTAATAAATAGCAGCCGCAGAAACCCCACATGCAGCTTCTACTGCCACCCTCTCGTCATCCATCAACCTGCAACAGCCCATGGCCGCTTGGGCATCACTCAGTACCACCGACCTGACATTGGGCCTCTGCCCAAGTTCATATGTTCTTGCAGCAACCCTCCGAGCCCCCAAAGATGTCGCAATGGAGGTCACTGTGGGGAGGGTTACATGTTCACCAGCCTGGAGAGCTGCATTAAGAGAAGCTGCGCCCTCCGTCTCAACAGCCAGAATTGGTACGTCGGGGGACCCATGATCTATGAGTCCTAGCTGAATGCCACAGAACAATCCACCACCACCAACAGATGCAATTATTGCGTCCGGCGGTCCCTCAAGATCCTCAATAACCTCATCAATTAAGGTGGCATTTCCCTCCCAAATATCCGGGTGGTCGAAGGGAGCACAATAGACACCTTGGTCGTCCATTCCTAGGAGACCTTGGATGTAGTCATCCGCCTCTTTCCAACTGGCGCCACGAGAGATGACATGGCCACCTGCGGCGCGAATTTTAGCTTTCATGAGCTCTGTAGTGGTTTCTGGAACCACCACAGTTGCTTCATGACCTAGCATTTTAGCGGCCGTCACAGCAGCAAGTCCTGAATAGAAATCATATTACTAACCGAGTACTCCCTTAATAAGCCTTATGAACCATACATACCAGCGTTCCCACCACTTGAGCTGTAAAATCTTATCGGCCCTGTCCTTGACTCAACAGCTTTAAGGCAAAGATTTCCCACCCCACTTTAGCAGTCAGCGGTGCTCAAACACCCGTGAATTCCTGGAGGATGAGTAATAATATTACCGAGATTTGAATGATCCGGACGGTTGGAACATGTCCATCTTCATAAATACTCTGCTTCACAGAGAGTTAGCTCAACCAAATAATTATGAGATCAATGCACACCATCCTGCTGCTTTAGAAAGAGAATTGCTCTCTAACAAAGGTGTTCGTATCCATGGGAGCTTGTTCTGCCGCAATTGAAGAGCAGGATTTGACTCTGAAGTGACCATTTTTATATTTGAAGCAGTAGAGATGAATGAAAATGGAAATTAAAGAGTCAAGTCTTTGACAATGGACGAGATTTATATTAAATACTATATGTGTACATGTATGTTTGTATACAGCGCAGGGGGCTTAACCCGGTTCATACGTAACCTTCCGGTGGTAACCGACCGCCCGCTTATCGTGAACGGACCCCAGGTTCTAAGATAGCCAGCGGACGAATCCCATCGTCGCATAAAGGCAACTCTGTGGCCCACATGATGTTCGGGCGTCTGCTGTACTTACTTTAATCTGGCAGTCTAGGCGAATTACCCGTGGGCATGGCGTAAAGTAGCCTATATATGTAGCTATATGCAACTTATATACTCTACAGAGTAGACAGTAAGGAAAGAATATACTGTTAAAGACTCGAAATTTAAAAGTATACAGACACGTGTCTAATCATCGGGTCAAATTAAGGCATCATTTACAAATAGAAAAGGCTAAGGAGAAAGATCACAACGCTGTAGTAACAGTCAGGGAATTTGAATGGACAAGAAGAGTTGGAGGTAGCTCGGCAGTAAGAACCTATAAGCAGTTGTGTAAGTGTGTGTAGATCAAAGGGAGTCACGGATGGTTACCTCCAACCCTGCAAGATAATCCACCGAGTCCTTCTCACTCTTGCATGTTCCGGATTGTGGCGAAGGCAAAGTAGTGAAGACAACAGCCGTATCATGAGAATGTTTTCGTATCAGTTCATTTAAAATAAGGTGCTGTGCTCTCGAGGGCAGATCATTGAAGGATAAGGGGTTAAGGAATGTTGAAGGTGCCTGTACCCTATTACCACGTGTATCCGCGAACATAATACTAGGACCAACACCCTCTTCTATTGCAACTTCTGTATCCGGAACTGGTTTGCAGGAAAAGATTGGAGTGGAGCTTCGATGCGGCAGCTCAGGTCTAGTAAATGGGGCCACAGGCGTCGTGGAGGATTCTCCGGCGGAGCGAGTACCTAAGCTTGCTTCTTTGGGTAGTTTGGATCCCTCGGGTGGCGTTGACTTAAGTGCAGCGGCTCTGAGCGCTGCCTGTCGCAGGCTTTGCTTTCTGTACGTAGTGCCGAATCCTAGGGGGTCGCCAGTGCTGGCACGTCGAGCTTTGGTGACAAGAGGCCGTTCTTCGTCAGTTGAGTATTCATCCGCGTCATTTTCAGTTGCGGCACTTTTTATACTCTCGTCATCACTAGAAAGAGTGTCGCTTTCACCATCACTTGAAATGTCAGACGCCGATTCATGTTCAAGGGCATCTGGATTAAGGCGATGAGTTCGCATATTTAGCGATAGGGGCATTCCTAGTCTAGCTAGACCAAAGATAGAGTGCCGTTTGCGAGACTTCTTCATGAGCTTATTTATTCCCCCAAACATCGTTCGGCTACCATGGTGTCTTTGTTGCTGAAAGCTGCTGCTTGGCCATTGGTCTCCGCTAACAAGTTGCGCTACATCCGCGAGATGATCAGGGGCGTCGCGGGATGACGCTCGACCTCTGCGCTTTTGTAACTCCTTCCACCATTGTTCATTTCCAAGCACGACCTCAACATTATCGTCCTGAGTTTCACATCCTTTTACGATTGCCTCATAGGAGCGCAAATTACCGTCCGCGAGCCACATAACCAAGACTTCGGCTTGAATGCGCAGATTCTCCAAAAGCTTCCTGACTCGAGCTCTTTCCTCATTAACGTCGCTCTCATACTCAACGAACACTGCGACTCGAACTTTATAGGTCTTTTTCCATGCGGGAACTGTATTCAAGATGCACCCCTAGAGAAGATGATAAAAGATATAGTCAGAGACATTGTGTAAAGGATTTATAGGAAGATATTACGTCACGTACTAGTTGAAGAATAAGAGTATAAGTGTCGAAGTTTGTTGTTAGGATATTACCAGCACCAGGAGCGCCGTTTTCAATTTCAGCAGACATTTCTACCGGCGTGTCAGTTATATCCAACGACCAGGAGGCTGCTTGAGTTCTTACGAATTGGCCAGAGATCTATATACTTTTTGTCGTGATTTCTACCCTTTGTGGGAAGTTCGAGATTTTCAAATCCCTTTGCAACAGCCACATTTATCTGTAAAGAGAGGAGCAAATCTTCCAAGATATTGACGTAACTGGTAACACTGACGGCGGTTTCGTTCCTCATGCTATCTGTCGGGAGTTGTTCTAATATATGAGTCGTAGTCCCACCAGAATGGACACTTCGAGTTGTCGGTTGATGTCCCGAATTTGCCTTTGTTGACTTTGAAGTAGACGGAATATCCACTAAAGGTTTTGAGTTCCGATATTCATCTAGATTATAAAAGCCTAATACTGCAATATTTGGACGCATGCCTCCTAAGCCAGCTGAGAGTACAATATTCCTAGCGCCCCATTCTATAGCAGGAGCAATTGAGATTTGGGGGAATGCTTTGACTTTGCTGAAATCGATATACTTCATCCAGGCGGCCTGCTGTCGCTTGACCTCTGGAAAAGAGTCTTGAAAATCGGGGGTGACAACGATGTGACCAAGAATATATAAAGATCCTTTTTTCATAGCTACAAGGAGAATAGTAAGTTTGAGTTGCTTTCACTTTACCTGAAGGAATTAATTTTAATACCGTTGCAAAATTGAATCAACTTCCAAGATCGCCGAGGATCATTTACAAACAAAAGGATCTATAGTTACTGTATAAGATGATGCTCTATGAAAAATCACGGATTATGTAAATGAATATACCTGAGGTCTCCAAAACTTCACATGCTCCTGTTTGAGTCTTAATAAGTACTTCCTGACTTGGTGATATATCAAACTTTGCGAAACATCACCCCAACTCTTAGGTGGTGTAGTGTAGTGAATAACTAAGAATAGGGTAACTAAGACGCCAAGACAGCCCCCAGCATAAAGTTTGTCAACCTATGGGGGTGGTTAGTTAAAATCTCCGAGACAGGTGGTGATACATACAAATATCATGGTAGCGCCGCTGACTACTGCCCCCACTGCTGCTGTCCACCAAGTAAAGTATTTGAAACTAGGTCTGAAATTCGGTGCACTTCCGATTTTTAGTAAGAAGCAAGCCAAATTTGTTACCAGGAATGTCATCAGGTATGTCATTGTCACAAAATTTGCGATCTGGTTAATATCGCACAGAAGAGTCAGTTGGGAAAGAAGAAAGGTAAGTATAATCGCATAAGTTGGCTCATCGTTTGATTTGGTTCCCTGGCCAAATAAGGAAACGCCAGGAAGTATCCCATCACGAGCTAGAGCCTGTAGAGATTTCGCCGAGCCAATTACTCCCATAAGAGCCGAGAAGAATGACGATGCAAGCTCCCCACCAAGAATGAGATGTTTCGACATGTTTATCTATACAGTGGGAATTAGTTGGATACACACTTGTACTTAGCCAGGGACCAATGTCATACATCCTGAATTATATTAAGGTTTTTGTACAGGCTTTCGCGTCTAATAGTGGCCCCCATAGAGAGAATAACCAAGGCGTAGGCTACAAATGTCAACATCAAGCCATGTAGAGTACCTCTTGGTATCGATTTGCTGGGATTCCTGAGGTCGCCAGACATGCTTGCGCCAGCGAATATTCCGGCTGTGGCTGGAAAGAGGATGCCAAACAAATCTTGCCAGTTTTCTCTACAGGCCGTTAGAATGCCACTACAATATGGGAATAAATACACACCTTCCTGATATCTGGCTTCCGGCAGCCCCTTTGGTGAACCTGGGCTTGAGATTTTCCATGAAAGTATCCATTGACAGACCAGTATAGAGAACGTCATGGTTAACATCGTGAAATGGGCTGACTACAAGAGCTGATATAGGGATAGAAAATGTTGCAAAGAGAAGGATTGCAAGAAGAAGGTTTGATGCGCGCGCAAAGATTGCAGAGCCGAGTAGACAAATTATTGTGCAAAAGACCAAGACTGCGGTAGCATAGGTATATCTATACCACTATTTTTTGAACCAATACACATTAGTAATAAGAAGATAGTATCTAGGGTCCCCTCAGAAAAAGGCTAGAATGAAGTCTACTGCGGTGGAACCCCATGTTACCGATCCGACTTGGGGTTTTCGCCGCTGGAAACTCCATTTCGCCCCACTACTAAAAGGCCCTTAGGATACCTATATCTCGGGGGAAATATACGGATGAGAGAGGTGGGGAAACCGACGAATGTATCTGGGAAGATCTGCGGACCACTACTAGTGTTCTCACCAAAATTATTCATTAAGCAGTCAATCATGCCAACAGCATTCATGCCTGTGTTGAATACAAAACCTAAATAGAATACTAGTCCAATGCTTCCCCCAAACTCTGGCCCTAAAGAGCGCGAGATGAGATAGTACGCGCCTCCGCCACGAACTGTACCATTCGAAGATATCGCAGATATTGACAGCGTAGTTATCAAGTTGATAAGGTAACTGGTCGTGCCGTGCAAGTCAGCGCGAGAAACGTGAAAGATCTGGAGTGGCAAAATATCGTTCCGTAAGAATTGAAGGAGCTTAGTATCAGGCTGAAGCCATTCAGCCCAACTCTCCAAATCGCGTTACTGAGTGGCCTAGGGGCGCTGTCGAGTGAGATTATTTTGAATTACCTAATTAAAAGCATGCCTATACTGTTAAAACCTTCGACTTGCTAGGTGAATGTGAGATCATACCAAACATTCCGAGTACCCCTCCTTGTCCCAGGACAAAGCCAAACCTCAGAAACATGAGGATGGATAGAACATTTAATGTGGTCGGAACAAAAACCTAAAGAACACGCATTAGGAAGACTTCTGACCTATTTGAGTATCATGGCCACCTACTCCACTAAATGTACCCAATTTCTTCGTTTTTCCCACATGTATCTTCTCCTCGTCGGATATGGTAATTCCCCGAGCCATTTTAGGAAGATTACCAGCTGTCTTTGCCGCGCCAGGCCAACGCGTAGTTGGAGATAGAATGTTCGACTCTTCATCAGAGGGAGGCGCACTGCGACGGGTAAGCTGGGAGGTGAAATCCTCGCTAGGCCGGGAGATGAACTTCGATGTTCTGGTTGACATGAATGGAATGTAGTTGATTAGGGATTGTGAAAGGTTAATGGGAGGCAGAGAAGATACTTCGAAAGCAGCAAAGGCCTCAGATGAATTAGTTAGGCATCAACAGTGGGTTTATGATAAGTATCGTATCGACCTTTACAGAGAGGGAATGAGGAGGGAGCCTCAACTGGGAGGGAGGTGCAGATCCAAATGCACGGCACGACCCGAACGTCAACCCGGATAGCTATTCTTGGCATACTTTATTACATGATTTATGGGGTCATCAGGATGCTTACATGTAGGTCACAAAGCTCTACATAGTGGTGACGCGACGAATATTGAAATGCGGTATCTAATCTAATATCTACTGGGGTGTAAGGGTAAGTACTGAGACGCCCATATTTTAAAAAGTAAGTGCCTATAAAAGGGTCTGATTGGGCAGGTTGATATCGTTCTTCGACAAAATATCACGTAACAATCAGGCAGGTATCTGGATAGTGGAGCCCATAGTGCTTGCAATACAAACCTCCTCTCTCACGGAGTGGAACGTACCTGGCGATGTTGCGGGAAGAAGGATTAGTCAGGGTTTTCTATAGGGTTCTATGGGTTTTGGTTACAGAGGTTTCCTTATGAATCAAGGGTATGCATGTATTTCTAATAGAATGTCTTGCGTTGGATTCTATGGGTTTCTATCAGATGAGTCAGCGGAGGAATGTTGGAACTATATATACAGAGTGTGATGGAATAACCGGGAGGTAAGATAGCAGAAGACAATGATGACGCAGAAGGACTTGAGGAGCTCTCCCGGCTTGTTGGCATCGGTCCCGAGGGTTCGGTCGTCGAAGTGCTGATGTAACTAATGAAGAAATATTGAGTGAGGGGGGGATGCGACAAGGTGGAGGTGTCGCCATCAGGTTCAATGGGATTCTATGATATGATGTTTGTAATATAACTAGAGAAGATGGTGGGGAGGAATACGAGGTGTGGTTGCGATGGATTTCTATGAGTATCTATGGATGAAGATATGAGTCATAGGGGACTGGCGGAGGAGAGTATTAAATAACGTGGAAACACTTTTCCTTTAGTTCTTTTCTTCCTTTTCTCTCTATCTCGTCTTTCTGTCACCCTGGTATATAGGAATATACTCCTATCTAAAAGACTATAGTTTCTCGCCTCCAAACTTGCCTTCGCAGAAGGCAACCCCATAGTCCCCTTTGATCCTCACTTTGTATCACGGAGCGAGACAAGGATAAGGACAAGTGGTGCCAAGGTACACAATCTAGGTGAGACGAGGTGGGGCGGGGATGTGTAAGGCTAAGCGAGGTAAGGTACAGGGGGGGGGCACAGGATGAGGAGCAAAGCGAGACAAGGCGGAGGAGCACAAGACGAGGACTATGGATTTCCTCCTACTTTCTAGAGGGTAGGAGCGGGAGGACTCAATAATGACTAGAGATCTTAAAGCTTTGTATTGGCTAAAGGATAGGAAGGTTGCGTGAAGAAAAAAGGAAAAGAAAGAAAACTCTACAAGCGAGGGAGCAAGCTTCCTATATATAGCCCCAGAATCCCTTCGTTGACTCATTCCATAGAAACCCCTAGAACCACAAGGAAATCCCTCTATTGGAAATACATGCATACCGTTGACTCATAGAAAACCCTGCAACAGAACCTCGCAGAACTCCATAGAAAACCCTGACTAATCCTTCTTCTCGCAACATCGCCAAGCACTTTCCACGCCGTGATACTTTGGGCCTAATTTAGTCTTCGCTTTCCCTGCTCCCTCCTGCGCCCTCTGGCTCTGCCCTTGCCTTTGTTCTTGCTGGTGCCTGTGCCTACGCCCGCCCGGCTCTCTTCTCTTTCTCATCAGTCTCTTCATTGTACTAGCTGTACTCCTCGAGCTCTCCTGCGTTATCATTGTCATCTGTCACGTTGTGTCCGGCTCTTCCGTCATAGGAGCACAGCCGGAATAACGAGGAGACCGATGAAAATAAGGAGCACACCGGGCAGGCTGTAATAGGGTAGCCGGGCACAACGTGACAGATGACAATGATGACGCAACATAACTCGAGGAGCACAGCCAGTACAATGAGGATACCGACAAGGAAAAGAGAGCTGGGTGGGTTCAAGCACAGACACCAGCAAAGGCAAAGGCAAAGGCAAGAGCAGAAGCAGAGGGCGCAAGGCAAAGTAGGGAAAGCGAAGACCAGGTAAAGACATGAGCAAGAATCAAGGGAGCTATAAGATTGCCTTCTGCAAAGGTAAGTTTGGAGAGGAAGAACTATAGCTATAGATAGGAGTATATTCCTATGTACCAATATGACAGAAAGACAAGACAGAGAGAAAAAAAAAAGAAAAAACTAAAGGAAGAAACCTATCCACCCAATTTAACACCCTCCTCTACCGGTCCGCTATGACTCATCCTTCTATCTGTAGAAACCTATAGAAAACCATCGAAATTCATCGCAACCACACCTCGTATTCCTCCCCACCATCTTCTCAAATTCTATTACAAATCCACCACTCCATAGAACCCCATGGAACCTGATGGTAACACCTCTGCCTTGTTGCATCCCTTCCTCACTTAACATTCCTTCATTACTTAAACTAACGCCTTGACGACCGAACACTCAGAACCAATGCTAAAATGCCGGGACACAGGCAAAAGCACCGGCACTGGCAAAAGCAAAGCCAAGGGCAGATACGAAAGAACACAAATCAATAGAAGTGAGGACCAGATGGACCTCAACAAGAATAATGAGAGGTATTGTAGGGTTACAAAAGTTCTTGTATGGATTTTGTAAAAGGGTTGGCCACATCAGCAAGACTTCATTTGTCTCCTGATATCTCAGGAGACCTGGAAGACTATTTGGAGACTCCAATCACAAGTGGAGTTTGCTGATGCATGAACCAAATATAATTTGGCGGCCACAAGAGCTGTAAAAAAGATATGTTACGTGTATAGAAAATGGAATCCGAAGACTTCAAGAGACGGAGCCCTATATTACCACACTACAAAACCTCTATGTCCCACTGGGCGCGTCTCAAGGGGGCGTCAGTGGTGTAGCTTCCTTCCGCAGGGTGCGGGGTGGTGGTAGCGATACTCCCAAGAGGGGGAAGTATATATGAGGGAAGGTAGAAAGACAGCGATAGTCACTAGTGAGATAGAGACTATAAAGTATATTGATAAATAGGTACAGAAGACGTTGCGTGAAGAGAAAAGAAAAAGAAAGAAGGTTTCACGGAGCGAAGCGGGGATCAGGACGAAGCAAGCCAAGGTACACTACCGAGGCTAAACGGGACGAGGCAAGAGATGGGTCGGGGCGGAGGATCGAGAACGAAGAGCGAGGCGGGACTATGACGGAGGACTGCCCTTACGGGTGTCGGGATCTGTAGAACCAAGAATCGAGAAATATATTTTGAAGGACTACAAGTTCCTAGAGATAGGAAGGTTGCGTGAAGAGGAAAGGAAAGAAACTATCTACAAGCGAAACCACGACCCATATATATACACTTCATATCCGACCGCTGACTAACCCGAATATCCCTGCACAGAACTCCATAGAATCCTCTACGACCCATAACTCCGAACCCCGACCTTATCTCCTTTACCCGAATCCCTATTCCCGAACCGATTCCCTGAGAACATAAGAGAATCCCTTACTAATCCCTCTTCCCGCAACATCGTTAGACCGCGCTCTATGCCGTGATAAATATTAGGTCCCCTTCTGAAGCCTAAGTCCTCTTAGGCTTGCGTGAATATCGTTCATGGAAATCTTTAACTAACTCAGGAGAGTTGTCCAAGTCGCCGTAGAGTTGCCATGATGGCTCATCGTAACTGGTATACCGGAGGAGATACTCAAGTCTTCCGCGTCGTTTCCGTGAGTCCAGAATAGCATCAACTTCCCACTCTTGTTCTCCCTCTATCTCTACTGGGGGCGGAGGTAATTGTAATTGCCCTGGTACAGGGTCACTGGCAGCGGGTGACAGCAGCGAGACATGAAACACCGGATGTATTTTCATCAAGGCGGGAAGCATAAGCTCATAGGCATAGGGGCTAACGATGCGAGAAATACAGCAAGGTCTGACTTGCTTCCAGTCCAGCTTCTTCGATGGCCGCTTGGTTAATAAATTCCGAGTAGATAACCATATCTTATCTCCAACAACATAACGTGGTGCCGGTGTGCGGCTAGCATTCGTCGACTCTTCCTGAATCCGTTGAGCTCTAAACATTTCTGCTCGAAGGAAGTCAAACACTTCTGACATATTTCTTGCCATAGTATTTGCTTGATCCTCATTGGTCGTCGTGCCGTGCCGTAAAGGGCCAAAATTCATTCGGGGGTGACGCCAATAATTGGCTTCGAAGGGGGAAAGCTTAGTCGATTCCGAAACATGATTATTGGTAGCGAATTCCGCCATGGGTAAATAGGAAGCCCAATTGTCTTGTTGATAGTTCACGTAACTTCGAAGATACTGTTCCATAATAGCATTAATTCTTTCGGTCTGACCGTCTGTCTGAGAATGAAAAGCGGTAGAATAACGAGGGGAGATTTCAAGACGCTCACATAGTGATTTCCAAAAGTCCGAGGTAAATTGGGTGCCCCGGTCTGAGACTATCTTTTCCAGGAGTTCGTGTAGTTACCAGACATTCTCCAGATACATTCGAGCAACATCCCTAGCTCCTGATTCTTCGGTGCATGGGATAAAGTGTCTCATTTTTGTAAGGCGATCAACGACGACGAGAATGGCATTGTAGTTATTGCTAGGGGGTAGTCCCGTGACGAAGTTCATTGAAACATCTGTCCATGGTGCTTTAGGAACTGAGAGAGTATGAAGAAATCCTTGCAGAGCATTGCGGTTTGCCTTGCTTCGGCGACAGGTATAACAGTTCATAACATAACGGTCAGTGTATTTCCGCATATTCGGCCAGTAGTATTCCCGACTGAGTAACTCGAGGGTCTTTGCTCTACCCGGGTGTCCTGCTGAAGGTTTGTCATGATACTCCTGAAGAAGTCTAAGCTGCAATTTCTCGTGTTCTGGTACAAAGAGCTTGCGTCGATAGAGAAGGAGTCCGTCTTCGTTTTCCGCGCATTCGGCGAGAGAAATTTGTTTCAATTGCTTTGTGCCATCTTTCAGCATCGTGAGTACCTTATTGGGGAAACTATCTTCTTGGTAAACTTTTAAAAATAACTCCTGGACAGTGGGCGTTTCTTCAGCGGGTTCATTTGCCAAAGAACCCGCCAACAAACTTAGCTTATTATCCAAATTTTCCCTCTTTAGCACAGTCTGATACTGATACGCGAGGCATTCATCCCCCTCTTTAGGGAGATCCCCTGATCGCCTGGTGAGTGTATCCGGTTTCCCCTCTTGTTTGTCTGGTCGAAATCGAATAACGAAGTCAAAGCGAGATAAAAATTCCGACCAACGAGTTTGCCGACGATTTAACAGTTTAGTTGACATAAAATATTCAAGGTTCCTATGGTCTGTTAGGACTTTGATAGGATAAGAGACGGTTTCCAGAAAGTATCGCCATTCTTCGAATCCCCGGATGATTACCAAAAGCTCTTTATCGTATATCTCATAGTTACATTCTGCGGGAGTATGTTTTTTGAAGAAGAAGGCGACTGGATGCAGAATTCCTTCATCATCTCTTTGTGACATAATAGCGGCTGAGACGTAATCAGAGGCATCTGTTTCCACTATAATTTCCCTGTCTGGGTCGAAGTGTTTAAGGATTGGGGCGGTGGTAAATGCGAATTTGAGATCCTGAAAAGCTTTCTCCATCTTGTTTGTCCATTTAAATACCACTCCTGTCTTTGTTAGAGCGGTCAGAGGAGATACTACCCTTGAGTATGCATAAATGAATCGTCGATAGAAATTCGTAAATCCTAGGAATTCCTGTACCTCTTTCAGACAGGTCGGAGTCTCCCAATTTCTAATAGTAGCGACCTGCGATTCATCCATCTTAATCCCTTCAGGTGTAAGTACAAATCCGAGATACATAGTTTCATTTACGTGCCATTCGCACTTCTCGGGCTTAAGATGAACTTGGTTCTCGTCGAGTATTCGAAGAACCTTGTCCACGTATTTCTTATGTTCTTCCAATGTGGCTGAGTAGATGAGGATGTCGTCGAGGTAAGCGGTGGCGAAGTGATCTAGATGAGGACGTAGCATGTTATTGACCCAATATTGAAATGCAACAGGAGCGTTGGTAAGTCCAAAGGGCATAGCGGTGTATTCAAAATGACCATAGCGAGTGCGAAATGCCGTCTTCCATTCATCTCCTTCCCTGATCCTCAACTGATGATAACCGTTGCGAAGATCTAACTTAGTGAAATACTTGGCCGAGTAGATGCCCATAAAGCTTTCTGGTGTTAATGGTAGGGGGTGTCGATTTTTAACTGTTACCGCGTTTAACTTTCTATAGTCAACACAGAGTCGGAGGGAGCCATCAGCCTTCTTAACAAATAATACTGGAGAGCCTGCGGGGGAGTTGCTATGTCGAATCCGTCTATTGGATAGATACTCCGCTAGATGATCTCTAAGTGCTTGGAGTTCTAACCGGGTCATCCCATACATAGGCATTAACAACACACGGAGACAAGAGGCAGAGAGAGACAAAGACACAAATCGGCGCGGAGACGAGGACGAGGACGAGAGTCGGCGACGCAGGAGTCTAACCGAGGAGCAGAGTTGTGGGGCAGAGGGTCCAGATGGCCTCTCTGACGAAGACGCTGGGCGCTGGCAGGTACCAGTAGACGACACGCATTACGGTCATAGACTATGGGTAGACGGTTAAACGAGGCGAGACAAGAACGAGGACAGAACTATGGACGAGAGCGAGACGAAGACGATAGCAGAACTATGGACGAAACTGTTGACGAGGGCGAGGCTATGGACGAGGACGAGGCGAGGTACTATGAAAGACCCAAGAGGATCTTGGCAAAGACTATGGTTATGACGTAATCTATTCGTAGCTAAAGACACAAGCGCTAAACGAAAACTAAACCGTAGGGTTGACAACAGGAAGAACACGTAAGGAAAGAAAGAAAGAGAAAAGAACAAAGGGAAGATCCGTAGCAACATATATATACCCCTCCTAATCCCTGTACAATCATGACTCATCACATCGTGTAACGGAAACCTATAGAAACTCCAAGAACCCAAAAAGAAACATCGCAACCGAAACCCCATTCCCAAATATCCTCCTCTTCCGTAAAGACCGCAGACGCCGCGATAGACTCCTTCAGGCCTAACTCCCAGAGGCCTAGCTTGCGGTATTCATCGCGAAATCTCGAACCAGAATAGGGGCATGCTCCAAATCTTCGGGGGGTTGCCATGATGGTTCGTCATAACCAAGATATCGAACCAGGTATTCCAATTTTCCATAACGTCTACGAGAATCTAAAACTTGTTCCACCTCCCATTCCTGTTCGCCTTCGATTTCTATTGCTGGAGGCGGGGGCTGAAGCTGACCAGGGACGGGATTGCTTGGTGCCAAGGATAAAAGCGAAACATGGAAGACGGGGTGAATTTTCATCGAGGCCGGAAGGTCGAGCTCATAAGCATAGGGGCTAACCATTCGCTTAATCACATATGGTTCGATGCGTTTCCAATCGAGTTTCTTCGAGGGGCGCTTGGTCTCAATATTCCGGGTCGAAAGAAAAACTTCGTCTCCAATAGCATACCTAGGGGCAGGAGTCCGATTTCTATTTGCCGCGTCCTCATATATCCTCTGGGCTCGGGTCATCTCGTCACGAAGAAAATCATACACCTGCGCCATAGTCCTCGCCATACCATTGGCCTGATCCTCATTAATGGTTCTCCCATGCTGTAGCGGAGCGAAAGACATCCTAGGGCTTCTGCCATAATTGGCTTGGAATGGGGACATCTTGGTGGTTTCCGAAACATGATTATTCGTCGCAAACTCTGCCATGGGGAGATACTGAGTCCAGTCGTCCTGTTGATAGGAGACATAGGCACGAAGGTATTGTTCCATAATAGCATTAATCCTCTCCGTTTGCCCATCGGTCTGAGGGTGGAAGGCGGTACTGTATCGAGGGGCGATCTCAAGGCGGGAGCATAGTGTCTTCCAGAACTCGGCCGTAAACTGTGTACCGCAGTCTGAAATAACGGTCTCCGGGAGTCCATGAAGTTTCCAGACTGAATCAAGATACATGATGGCCACATCTCTCGCATTTGCCTCTTCGGTACAGGGTATAAAATGACGCATCTTCGTTAGACGGTCAACCACAACCAAGATTGCATTAAAGCCATTGCTTTCGGGGAGCCCTGTAACAAAATCCATTGATACATCGGTCCATGGTCCTTTAGGTATAGCCAGAGGTCGAAGGACGCCTTGTAAAGCATTGCGAGAAGCCTTGCTTCGGGAGCACACATTGCAATTCAAAACATAACGGTCCACATACTTCCTCATATTGGGCCAATAATAATTACGGCTAAGGAGCTCAAGGGTCTTGGCGCGGCCTGGATGTCCAGCGGATGGTTTATCATGATGTTCCTGTAATAATCGAAGCTGAAGGTCGTTGGACTCGGGAACGTAAATTGCCCCGCGATATAATAAAATCTCAAGACACTCGACAGAAATCTTTTTCGAATGTTTGATGCCATTGCGAAGCATCGTCAGGACTTGGTTAGGGAGACTATCTTTTTGGTAAGCTTGGATCAATAATTCCTTCACGGTGAAGATTCCTTCAGCGGGTTCATTTGTCAAAGAACCCGCCAACAAACTTAAATTTAATCCTTGATTCCAGATTCTCCTGCTTCAATACCACTTGCGACTGATGTATCAAACGTTCATCTCCCTCCTTTGGTAGGTCCCTTGACCGTCTGGTAAGTGCATCTGGTTTGCCTCCTTGTTTCCCTGGTCTGAATTGAATAACAAAGTTAAATCGAGACAAGAATTCGGCCCATCGTGTTTGACGACGGTTCAATAACTTAGTCGACATGAAGTATTCCAGATTCCTATGATCACTCAACACCTTCACGGCGAAACGGGATCCTTCCAAATTTGCACGCCATTCCTCGAAGCTCCTAACCACTGCCAACAATTCCTTGTCGTAAATCTCATAATTACATTCTGCCGGGGAGTGTTTCTTTGAAAAGAAGGCTACAGGGTGCAGCAACCCGTCGTCACCATACTGAGACATAATGCCGGCGGATACATAGTCGGAGGCATCGGTTTCCACAATAACTTCTTTTTCAAAGTCAAAGTGGGCCAGAATCGGGGCTGAGGTAAATGCGTCCTTTAGTTTCTGGAAGGCCTCTTCCGCCTTTCACCATTCGAACTTTACGCCCTTTCCAAAAGCAGTCAGGCGCCACAACACGAGTAGATATATAAACCGTCGATACAAATTGGCGAAACCTAGAAATTCTTGAACCTCCCGGAGCTTGGTGGGCGTCTCCCAATCCTTTACCGTCGATACCTTGCTGGGTCCATCTGGATGCGCTTTCGAAAGAATAACAATAAGCATCAGATACTTGTTCATAATGAAACTCGCACTTCTCTGGCTTAAGGTGTACTCCATGAATCTGAAAAGCTTTTAGAATTTCCCGGACGTGCTGCTTATGTTCCTTCAGGGTCTCGGAGTAAATTAATACATCGTCGAGATAAGCCGCAAAGTTATCCAAGAAAAGGCAGAAGATCATTAATCCAATGTTGGAACGTTGAAGCATTAGTTAACCCAAAAGGCATCACATTGTATTCGAAGTGTCCATAGCGGGTTCTAAAAGCGGTTTTCCACTCGTCCCCCTCCTGAATCCTGATCTGATGATATCCCCAACGGAGGTCCAACTTGGTATAATACTTGGCCTTCGAGAGACGTGACAGAGTTTCTGGAATCAGTGGCAGAGGGTGGCGATTCTTAACCGTAATCTCATTGAGCTTCCGATAATCGACACACAGACGGAGAGAACCATCGGATTTTTTGACAAATAACACTGGGGCGCCGGCGGGAGACTCAGAGTATCGGATGAACCCTTTCGACAAGTTCTCCGTAATATAATCTCTGAGGGCCTGAAGTTCGAGTCGCCATAGAGAGCTAAACGGAGGTGCCTTCCCATCCTGTAAGACTATTTTCAAGTCGGGGCGGTGGGGCAAAGCGCGGCCTCAGATTCCTGGAACAGCGACATAAACTCACGAAGGTCAGGGGGCACACGAGCAAGGGGGTCCGAAGTCTGTTTTCCGGCAAGGGCCTCATCAATGGCGCGAATCGAAGCGCAGAAGAGTTTATTCTGCCGGCGTCGAGCAAGGCCTACAAAGGGGACGGCCCCAATGGCCGCAATCTGAATGGCGGGAGCATCTGGGAACGAGACGGAAATACCTTTAGCAGTAACTAGGGCGTGAGATCGGGAGCAATTCTGAATGCAGAAATCAGAGTCGAAGATGATCTTATTCGTCTTCGGTCTGATGGCCAAGTCGTGATGTCGCATCCAAGGAATACCCATTACTAGTGGGTAGTGTCCGAGCTTAGTAACGAAGAACGGGGCGAGTTCTTGGTGGCCATTGATATCCAGAGAAAGTTTCACCATATGCGTAATTTTCCCTGATTCTACCAGTCTACCGTCGACACTCGAGCAGACGTGACTTCTTCAGGGGAACCGGAACCAGACCGTGTTGTAGGACAAATCCTTGGTCGACAAAGGCATAGCCCGAGGCACCTGTGTCTATCA
Source organism: Morchella sp. 2018-W45 (assembly GCA_024713785.1). Lineage (NCBI taxonomy): Eukaryota > Fungi > Ascomycota > Pezizomycetes > Pezizales > Morchellaceae > Morchella > Morchella sp. 2018-W45. The sequence continues at coordinate 665,688 of JAMGYZ010000021.1, forward strand.
GGGCGTGGGTAGCGATGGGAGCGGCGGAGTCTGGGGCAACGGAGCAGGCGACAACGAGTGATTCTTCAGACATCCTGTCTTCCGAAACGGCGGCGGCAGAGAGAACAAAAGTGGGTGGCGGGACTAGCCCCTTTGGTGTGCCAATTTCTACCAAAGGGGCTGACCTTTTAACGCCGGCTTGGAGATTCCTTGTTCCACTGGTGCTTTACGCCAGTTGTCAGAGGTGCGGAATTCCTGGGACCGGGGAGCGAGGTAGCGGGGTTTTGGGGTCTGGGCGGCGGAGCGAGCTGGGTTCCGGGTGTCCTTAGGGGCGGCAAGGGGAAGGCGACGGCGAAGGTCAGCAATAGTCACATCAGCCTCGGCAAGGGCTTCCTGATGCAGGGCCAGGCGGTAGTAAAGCTCCTCCTTCTCAGCAACGAGGGAGGTAACTTCTTGGTTGAGGCTTTCTACAGCCTCGGCAGAAACTTCGTTGGCTTCGCACATGCGTTGCCACAAGTCGTCAGCCTTGTCCTCGGCCGCGTCGAGTTCAGACTCGAGGTTCTCGATAACCTCGTCGTGGACCGTGCACACGGCAGTTCCTTCGTGGGCGGGGACGTCGGTGGGTGTGGACAGAGCGGCCAGAGCTTCGGCGATCAGGGCATGAGCTTCAGTAAGCTCGTACCCGAAGTCTTCCTCGACAGGGCCGAAGGTTTCCAAGAAACGGGCGAGTCTCTCAGGCAAGGTAGGCGAGGCGGGGGAGTCCATGGGGCGGCCGATAGTATAGTTGGCGAGGGCAGGGTCTCTGAGGCCACGGATGATGGGTTCGGCGTGGTGGGCAGAGTCACGGCCCCGACGGAGCTTACTGCAGTGCAGTAAAGGTGGCCTGAGCCCAGTGGGCGTCGGCACGCTTGAGACCGTGGGTGAGGGCGTACTGGCGGAGGGTGTGGACGTGGGGATCCGAACCGAGGCGACTGCCAAGGTCGAACCAAAAAAACTGGGGAACAAGGGCGAGGTGGCAGTACCCCTTCCGCTCAGGGAAGAAGCACTCGAGAGGGCCGGGGGAGAAGAAAACAGGATGGGAGAGGTCCCCCATAGGGACGTCCCAACTAAGGTCGGTCATTATGACCGAGACTAAACGAGGCGGGGTGATGTTGTGTAGGTCGGTAGAGGGGACGTGTTCTTAGTGTTATGGAAAGAACACGGAGATTGCTTAAAGAGAGATAATACAACCGGCGCGAGACGGCGACGAGGACGAGTCGGCGACGCAGGAGTCTAACCGAGCAGAGTTGTGGGCAGAGGGTCCAGATGGCTCTCTGACGGACGAAGGCTGGCGAAAGAGTACGAGCATACACGGTCATGATTACATGCATGCAGACGAAACGAGGCGAGACAAGAACGAGGACAGAACTATGGACGAGGGCGAGACGAAGACGAGAGCAGGACTATGGACGAAACTGTTGACGAGGGCGAGGCTATGGACGAGGAGATTATGGAAGACCCAAGAGGATCTTGGCAAAGACTATGGTTATGACGTAATATATTCAGAGCTAAAGACACAAGGCGAAACGAAACTAAACCGTAGGGTTGACAACAGGAAGAACACGTAAGGAAAGAAAGAAAGAGAAAAGAACAAAGGGAAGATCCGTAGCAACATATATATACCCCTCCTAATCCCTGTACAATCATGACTCATCACATCGTGTAACGGAAACCTATAGAAACTCCAAGAACCCAAAAAGAAACATCGCAACCGAAACCCCATTCCCAAATATCCTCCTCTTCCGTAAAGACCGTGGTACGCCGTGATAATAGGTCCGAAAAGTACGGTCTTTCCTTCCTGTATATCGATAGATAGATCATATTCGGTGCGATGGGGTGGGAGTCTGGATGCATCAGGTTCACTGAGTAAATGTAGATACTGATAATATTCGACGGGGACGAGTGCTCGAGGGTCTTTGGGTCTTTGAGCCAGCAGATCATCGAGAGCTTTGAGAGTAGTGGAGTACAGTTTCATTCCCTTTCGTTTCTTATTAATAAGTCTATGCAAGGCATAGGAGGTAATAACTGAAATATTGGTTGTTGGCTTGGCAGGGGGTTCAATAGAGATACCCTTAGCGATGACCTTAATATGGTCGAAGGAACAGTGTTGAATGCAGCCGGAGGAGCCAAAGTGTATTTCATTAGCTGCAGGGAGAATAGTAGTTGCATGTCGACGCATCCAAGGAAGGCCCATCACGATCGGGTAGTGACCTAGTTGAGTGACAAATAAGGGGGCTTCCTCTCGATGGCCATTTATGTCTAGGCTGAGAATAACCTTATGGGTGACCTTTCCAGATTCAATGGGTCTACCGTCTATTACGTCTATATGCCGAGGGAGAATAAGGGGGGTTTGTTTAAGCTTGTGGTGGCATACGAAGTCCTTGTCTATGAACGCGTATCCTGAGGGGCCAGTATCAATGAGGGCATATGATGGGATAAAAGAATCTTCATTTTGAGAAATTGAGCAAGTTACGACTAATTCATTCTCATCCATATCCTTCTCCGAAACCGAAAACCCAGAAACCGAAAACCTAGAAAAGTCCTTTAACCGTCCCTGGAGTGAGCCACTTAGTCCAGGGAAAAATCTTTTAACGCCTCATCGCCGGAGGCTTCTTCTTTTCCTTCTTCTCTAACATCTACCCTAGCTCCCCTTATTCTTTGGGCTGGGTTTCTGGGAGCCGGCGCTTGTGGGCATTCCCTAACGAGGTGTCCTACACCTCCACGATAAAAACATAGATTTTCTATACGGCGAACCTCTCTTTTCTGAGGGTCCGGGCGGCCACGACCAGTCGACAAATCCATAAGGGCCACTCCACCGGGCGTATGGGACGGATGGGCAGCAGGAGGGTTGGGGCGAGCGGGGGTTTGGTAGCAAGGGGCAGGCGGGGATGGGGCTGAGTGACGGAGTAACTGAGGCCCAGAACGAGGCGGGCAGGAGCAACGAAGCGGGTGGGCGAGCGAGGGGCTGAGCGAGGCGGTAGTGAGTAGTAATTATCTGCTGCTTGTTGTACAAACGTTGGAGGATAGTGGCTAATTCGATAACGGTAGCGGCGGTTTCCTCATGGACCATGAGCTTGGTGAGTTCCTCGCTTAGTCCTTCCATAAGGGCCTCCACATTGGCTGCTTCTCCCATCCTGGCTTCTGCAACATAGCGTTGAAACTCGGCAAAGTATTCCGAGAAGGGACGGTTGAGTTGTCTAATTCTCCTGAGGGCGCGACGAGCAGTACCTACCTGGTCTGGGTCCCCGAATGCTGTATTTAAAATTTCAAAAAACCTCTCCATAGATGGGAGGTTGATGCCCATGGCAGTAATGTAGGGCATGACCTGGTCGGCGGCGGGGCCTTCCAAGCGAGAAATAGCATACGTCAATTGATTTTGAAGAGTGGAGTAGCGGTCGGCATTCCCCAAAAGCTTGAGTTGTAGCATATTGTTAAATTGGGGAAGTCCATTTCGGTTATCTTGGTATTTCTCCGGGTCCGGGAGCTTTTCTGACCTTTCGGTCCTGGGTTCCTGGTGTAGGCTAATGCCTTCCAGTAGGCGATTGCGACGGCGTGGAGGAGGCGGGGGTGCGGACTGGGTGGCTAGTGCTGCCTGATTTGCTGCCTTGACCTGGTTTCGGAGGGTGTTAATTTGTTCCTCTAGGACGGAGACCTGCCTTTCCAAATCCTGATTTTCCATCCCCAGTTCCGTAGGTCTCTTAGCCCATATTTCTTTGGCTTCATCCGCATCTTCCTCCTCCTGTTCTAAATCTTCCTTGTACTGTAAGAGGCCTTGTTGGCACCTTTTAATCATGTGGAAGATTTTCACATTTTCGGGGTGGCTTCCTTCGGGGGGGTTGGGGTTTGTTGCAAAGAAAACTTCCAGCTCGGTGGCTAACTCTTTTTGGTTAAAAGGTTCGGTGTCCATGGGGCCGGTAGACATGGTGCAATATGAGGTTCTATGATGTTGTAGTGTAGGTTGGCGTTGGAGACGCAACCTTAGTTTCACGGAACGAAGCGGGGATCAGGACGAAGTGAGCCAAGGTACACTACCGAGGCTAAACGGGACGAGGCAAGAGATGAGTCGGGGCGGAGGATCGGGAACGAAGAGCGAGGCGGGACTATGACGGAGGACTGCCCTTACGGGTGTCGGGATCTGTAGAACCAAGAATCGAGAAATATATTCTGAAGGACTACAAGTTCCTAGAGATAGGAAGGTTGCGTGAAGAGGAAAAAAAAGAAACTATCTACAAGTGAAACCACGACCCATATATATACACTTCATATCCGACCGCTGACTAACCCGAGTATCCCTGCACAGAACTCCATAGAATCCTCCACGACCCATAACTCCGAACCCCGACCTTATCTCCTATACCCGAATCCCTATTCCCGAACCGAACCCCTGAGAACATAAGAGAATCCCTTACTAATCCCTCTTCCCGCAACATCGTTAGACCGCGCTCTATGCTGTGATAAAAGGTACAGGAGTAGGCGCGGTTGCCGCTCTTATATATCCACCAATCCGTTGCCAAACCTGACTCATACCTTCGCGTAACCCCAACTGTGACTCATTCCTTTGCGTAACAGAAACCCATAGAACCTATTCTGACTCATCCCCACCTCCTAGTGCGCAACAGTCCCAGCCCTGCCAATCCTTCCAATCTCCCGAACCTAGCGTATCCATGAAAGTAGCTCCCCCCTTCAGTCGCAAGCTTCTGCGAACTTTGTTTTCCCCTGGCCCCGGCTTATCCGGATAGCGTGTGTGAAAGGTATCGACAGCGGCGGTCTGTTTGTGATACTCAGCGGGTTCTCATGTAGGGTCAGTATATCCGGTCCATTTAACATAGTACTGGAGTCCCTGCCTCCCATGATGCCTCGAATCTAAAACTTCCTCGACTTCATACTTCTTTTGATCCACAATAACTAGTGGTGGTGGCGCTGGTCTTTGGCCTAATATGGGGTCGACAGTGGCAAGGTTAAGCAGTGAGACATCAAAGACAGGGTGCATTTTCATAGAACAGGGGAGATTCAGGCGGTAGGTATAAGGGGAAATAACTTCTTGAACAGGAAACGGTTCTGGTCTTTTCCAATCGAGCTTTCTTGATTTTCGTGTGGTACAGATATTTTTTTGCTGAGACAAATACCATATCTCCAACCTCATAACGGGGGGCGGAGGTGCGCTTCACATTTACTGACTTCTCCTGTTGATCTTGGGCCGATTTTAGTTGAGTTCGTAAATAATTGTGTAGTTCTTTCATTTTGCCTGCAAAGTCATGGGCGTTGAGGCTCGGTGGGGACCTTTCTGGCTTTCGGAGGTCTATAGTGAATCGAGGGTGGTAGCCGTAGTTGGCGAAGAAAGGGGTAGCTTTGGTAAAGGTTGACACCTGGTTATTTGCTGCAAATTCTGCCATTGGCAACCATTTAACCCAATCGTCTTGTTGATATGACACGTATCCTCGGAGGTATTGTTCCATTACTGCATTCAGTCTCTCTGTCTGGCCATCCATTTCTGGGTGAAAGGCTGTGGACATCCTGGCTTCGGTCTTGAGTTGTTCACAGAGAGACTTCCAGAATTTCGTGGTGAATTGGGTGCCACTATCGGAAGTAATATGTATAGGCAGGCCGTGTAGCTTCCAAACGTGTTGCAGGTATAAGTTGGCCAGGTCTTCTGCGTTGACAGTGGTGTTGCAAGGCAAAAGATGGCGCATCTTCGTCAGCCGATCCACAACCACCAGTATAGTATTGTAACCTTCGCTTTGCGGTAGGCCAGTGACAAAGTCCATAGAGATCTCTCTCCAGGGTTGCTCTGGGATAAGTAACGGTCGAAGTATTCCTAACTTCCCATGTGTCGTTGGCTTACTTCGTCGACAGCTGTGGCAGTTTCGGGTGTACTGGCCGATATAATCACGCATATTTGGCCAGTGATAGTTTCTGCTAACCAGCTCGAAGGTTTTTTCCCTACCGGGGTGTTCTGCCGAAGGGGCGTCGTGATATTGTTTCAGAATCTCCAACTTCAGTGGTTCATAATCGGGAACGTAGGTGCTTTCGCGAAAGAGTAGGTGGCCGTCTCTTTCGGTACATTACGCTAGGGATATGTCTTTGCAGTACTTCGTGTCTGTCTGCCGTAGGTTCAACATTTTTTGTGGAAATGGGTCAGCTAGGTATCCTTCATCGAATGATTTCTGTAGGGGGGCATTCTTTTCAGCGGGTTCATTTGCCAAAGAACCTGCTAACAAACTTAGCTTAGGGTCGAGATTTTTCCTCTTCAGGACCGTCCGACTCTAGTGCAACAATCTTTCATCCCCTTCCTCAGGGAAATCTCCTGATCTCCTAGTCAATGCATCTGGTTTCCCGCTCTGCTTCCCCAGTCTATATTTAATAATAAAATTGAAGCGCGATAAATATTCAGCCCATCATACTTGTCTCCTGTTGAGTTGCTTGGTAGTCATAAAATATTCGAGGTTTTTGTGGTCGGAAATAACCCCAATGGGGTGCTTGGCCCCTTCCAACTCTGGTTTCCATTCTTCGAAAAATCTAATTATCGCCAGTAACTCCTTGTTATAAATTTCGTAATTGCATTCTGCGGGTGTATGTTTCTTGGAGAAAAATGCTACAGGGTGTAGTCTCCCTTGTTCATCATGTTGAGAAAGCACGCCACCGGCAACGTAGTCCAACGAATCTGCTTCTACCGTAATTGGTTTCTCGGGGTCAAAGTGGATTGGAATAGGAGCCGTGCTAAAAGCCTCCTATAAGGATTGAAATGCTGGTAAAGGCCTCTTTTAAGGATTGAAATGCTGTTTCTGCTTCCGGGGTCTATAAAAAGGGGATGTTCTTCTTCGTAAGTTTGGTCAGGGGGGCTGCAAGTTTTGAAAATCCATAACTAAAGCGGCGATAGAAATTGGCAAAGCCTAGGAAGACTTGTACGTCCTTGACCGTCTTGGGGGTCGTCCATTCCTGTACTGCGGAGACTTTATGGGGGTCCATGCGAATACCATTGGTTTCAATAATAAACCTAAGGTAGGTTGTACTTTGAGTATGGAACTCGTATTTTTCCAGCTTCAGCAGGATCCCGTTCTTCTGTAACACTCCAAGTATCGTCTCGACGTGCTGTTGATGTTTTTCCAAAGAGTCGCTATATATAAGGATATCATCCATATATGCGGTGCAGAATTGATCCAAGTGTTCTCGGAGACAATCGTTAATAAAGTGTTGAAAGGTAGCGGGGGCATTGGTGAGGCCAAAGGGCATAACGGTATATTCGAAGTGGCCATAGCGGGTCCTGAACGCTGTCTTCCATTCCTTTCCTTCAGCCATGCGAATCTGGTTGTACCCCTGTCGCAAATCCAATTTGGTATACCATTTGGCTTTTGAAAGTCGATCCAAGGTTTCCCGAATTAAAGGTAGCGGGTATCGATTCTTGACTGTTAGATCAATTAGACATCGGTAATATACGCACAGGCGCAAAGATCCATCAGATTTCTTAACGAATAGCACCGGGGCTCCAGCTGGGAATGAGCTTGCGCAAATAAAACCCTTGGAGAGATTCTCGTGAATGTAGTCCCTTAGTGCGAATAGTTCGTCTCTGGACATGCCCATAGAGGGGCATGAACGGTGGTTCACTTCCTTCCTTCAGGGGGATCCTATAATCATAGGGACAGTGCAGTGGTATATCTTGAACCAGAGCTTCATCGAACATGTTTAGTTGGTTATGGTAGCTTTCGGGGATCCTTTGTTTTCATCCGTCCTTCGGAGTATTTTGGAGGGCCTTTTCGGTTTCATAGAGGGTTATGCAGCAAATTTGTAATTGTTTGCGGCGGGCGAGGCGACTAAATGGGACGGGACCGATCATATAGGTTGCTGGTTTAATGCCCGAGATAATATCGGTAGCGACTGTAGAATTACAGTTCCTTTTACAGAACTCGGAGTCGAAAGCTACTGTATTGTCCTTGAATTTAAGGGTGGCATTGTGATGTTGTAGTCAAGGAATACCAAGAACCAGGGGGTATTGTCCTAGCTTGGTAACGAAGAGTGGGATTTGTTCTTGATGAGAGCCAATAAATAGGGGAACGCGGTAATCTGTCCGGATGCTATAGGTCTTCCATCGATAACCTCAAGCATACGGGGGGTTTTAAGGGAAAAAATGGGAAGTTGGTGATGGCGTGCAAAGGTTTCATCGATAAATGCAAATCCCGAGGCCCCAGTATCGATCATAGTGTGAGTGGACATAGAGTTCTTATTGTGAGCAATGTTACAAGCTACAACCAAGTGGTCTCCATTTAGCTCCTCCTCCGTCATGTCCGAAACTGAAAACCCAGAAATAGAAAATGCAGATAAAGAAAAATTCTTTGAAGGTCCCTGGTGAGGGCCAAGATACTGACCAAGGACTACTGAAAACCCGAATTAACAAAAGAAAGAATAATATCCGTAGAAGAAAAAGAAGAAGAAATAAGAGCGGGAGCCTCAATGGGGGCAGCGGGGGGAACAGATATGGCGGCGCCTCTCACAGCTGGAGGGGGGCTACGTGGGTGATTGTCTTGGGGGCAGTTGACGAAGACATGATCGGGGTCGGCACAGTAGGCGCAGCGGCCATTCTCCATTCTCCATCTATTTCGGCGGTAGTAGTGTGTCGGCAGCTGTTGGCAAACGTATATCTACCTTCCGGAGGGGGACGGGTAGTGGCGCGAGCCTGGAGGGCTGCAAGGTCCATAGGGGCGAGGCCTCCTATGTGTGAGACGGGTGTGGGGGAGCGGGTTGGGAGGTGAATTGTCTCATTGGGGTCCTATTATCCTTGTGAGCATACTTTCTGGCCCTAATCCAGTTGTCCATAGTCATGAGCCTCCTGACATAGGCATCAAATCCTTCCGGCGTCAGATCCCCAGAGATCATCAGCATCCTTAAAGTCGCCGGAGAGCCATTCTCCGGCGCATCTTTCTTGGCTTATCATTGTAATCGTACGACGCTACAGAAATTGTGTGAGGTGGGTAGCGAAGTCTCCTTTGCCCTGGCGGAGGTTCTGGAGCTCTCGCCTGGCTGTGCCTCGAGGGTCTGGATCCCCAAAGGATGCTTCCAAAAATGCGACAAAGGTAGCGACTGAAGTAAATGGGGGGGCGTCCCCAGTAGCCATGGGGATAACCTGGTCTAATGCCTTCCCTTCCAACCGGCTGACCATATAAAAGACCTTAGCTTCCTCATTCAGGAACCTGTCATGGTTAACCCTGAGTTTGGTACGGAGGAGGTTAAGGACCTCTGGTAGTTCTTTCCGGGTTCCATTAAACTTTGGGGGGTCTGGGAACTTTTCGGAGTGGAAGGTAGAGGGCGGGGTGTTAGCGGGTAAAGGAGGAACTATTGGTGGGGATGGCGGTGGTGGTGGTGGTAGTGGAGCACGAGCCGCGGCGAGTTGAAATTCCAAAGTGAGGACCTGGGCCTCTAGGGCATCGGTGTGGTTGTTAGAGGCGGTGAGTTGGGTCCGAGCTGTAGTCAACTTTTGCCTGGTTTGAATATATAGGGCTCTGTTAGCATCCCTTTCTGTCTTCCATTGATCTCCTTCCCGTATAAGGGTGAGGAGGTGTTTGTAGTGATAGTGTTTGTCCTCAACTGTGTCAAATTCCTCAAAAGTTGGAGGAATCTGATAGTTTCCATCAAGAGTAACCCCATCCAGCATGTGGGCTGGGGGAGGAGGTAGAGGAACTGGTGTAGACATTGGTGAGTGTGTACGGTGCGGATGACAATGCAACTTAATCTCAAGTGGGCGTCAGGAGTGTAGCTTCCTTCCGCAGGGTATGGGGTGGTGGCAGCGATACTCCCAAGAGGGGGAAGTATATATGAGGGAAGGTAGAAAGGCAGCGATAGTCACTAGCGAAATAGAAGCTATAAAGTATATTGATAAATAGATACAGAAGACGTTGCGTGAAGAGAAAAGCAAAAGAAAGAAAGTACAGGAGTAGGCACCATTGCCGCTCTTATATATCCACCAATCCGTTGTCAAGCCTGACTTATACCTTCGCATAACCCCAACTATGACTTATTCCTTTATGTAACCCCAACTGTGACTCATTCCTTTGAATAACAGAAACCCATGGAAGCTATTCCGACTCATCCCCACCTCCTAGTGCGCAATAGTCCCAGCCCTGCCAATCCTTCCAATCTCCCGAACCTAGCGTATCCATGAAAGCGCGCCAGAGAGGCACGGTGTAGCCAGTATGGAGCCCAGTGCGGAGTTGCGGAATCCCTAGTTAATGGACCCGTTTTCGACCCCGAAAATAACCCCTGGAGCATCAACGTACTGGCACAGTCACTCAGGACACCGGTGGGTATATGAGGGGGTAACAGTGCGAGTTTGGAGTCAATCAGACCAAGACTGATTGAATGGCAAAGGTCGCGAGGAAGCTCACTCTGGTGGCACCTTTGGGGAAGGTAAGACTACCCGACAGCTCCGGTACTGATCGTTAGCAGTCCTGATGTTGAGCTACGCTCCTTGATAATAGATAAGGATGTAGGGAAAGACTTGGCGAGCGAAGTCAAGCCCAGTACCAGGGAGTTATCAGGTAGGTCGACTCCAAGACTCCACATGACCACTGACGAAGGCTGAGTGCATACAGCAGCGGGATGTAACATGAGGGATTTATAGGAATAAACGGCATGGGCATTTAAGATGGTGGGATAGAATTGGCATTAATGTTTCTTGGCATGTTTTCAGGGTCTTCAAGGTTTCGCACATACTTATTATAATTGTGATAGTTAGTCCGCGTGGCATTTGCGCGGGATATAAATACAGTGTCATTCTCTGACTTTGTTGAAATCATCAGCGACGAAGAAAGAGTCTTGTCAATATAAAATCTATTACTGAATTCATATCTACCCTATATATTGAAAGCTTTTGGTGATCTTGGAAACTCCACCTCGAACCATCTTCGCATCTACGACTTCTATTCTTTACTCGAAGGACTAGCATCAGCGACCGAGATCTATAGGCAGGTAAAAGACTGAGGAGACCTTGTTCCCTTCTGCCTTTGCGGTTAGTTTTTCAAACTCTAAGCTCTATACCTGACTACTCGGGTTGTTCGGGGCGACACCCTAATAGCCACTGCCATCTTTTCATGGATACACTAGGTTCGGGAGATTGGAAGGATTGGCAAGGCTGGGATTACTGCGCACTAGGAGGTGGGGATGAGTCAGAATAGGTTCCATGGGTTTCTGTTATGCGAAGAAATGAGTCACAGTTGGGGTTACGCGAGGGTATGAGTCAGGCTTGGCGACAGATTGGTAGATATATAAGGGAGGCAATGGCGCCTACTCCTGTACTTTCTTTCTTTTCCTTTTTCTCTTCGCGCAACGTCTTCTGTACCTATCTATCAATACATTATAGTCTCTATCTAACTAGTGACTATCGCAGTCCCCCTATTTTCTCTATATACTTCCCCCCTCTTGGGAAGTACCCCTATCACTACCCCACACCCTGCGAAATGAAGCCATATCTCTGACGCCCCCTTGAGACACCTGCAGCAGGGTTATTCTTGCACAGAGGGATACTGGAAATGCCCGGGCATTTAGATACCTTCCTCTAGCCTGTCCTATATTCACTGACAAGGCCTAGATTTGTCAGCCTACCATTTCATGAATAGATCTCCACTCTAGCGGTCAGAAGATAGGTACACTTGCAGCAGGTTGCGGTCCCCACTGCAGGTACTTTTTCTATCACTGTAACTGCTGGATTCTATCAATAACTCTGAGCCTATAACATGCCCGGTGAGAACTATTCTCCTAACCGCTGATATGGCTCTGTTATATCCGTACACTCTTTGGAGGAGGCCATGCGCCTGTTTTGCTTCTTCCGTTGCGGTGGGGCCCACTTCAGGGTGAGTGACAAAGAACCCTTCGAGATCCGTATGGAACTTTTGATAATCAAATGCATTGGTAGCAGAGGAGGTCATGGTGAAATATTGTGTGAGAAACTTGTGCTGCGCCAGTTGAGTTGGGTGGTCTCGTCTTAGTATGACGGGGTAACCGGGCGCAACGTGACAGATGACAATGACGACGCAAGGTAGTTCGAGGAACACAGCCAGTACAACGAGGACACTGATGAGAAAGAGAAGAGAGCCAGGCGGGCACAATCACAAGCACCAGCAAAGGCAAAGGCAAGGGTAAGGGCAGAGTCAGAGGGCGCAGAGCAGAGCGGGGGAAGCAAAGACTAGGTAAGAGTCCGGGCAAGGATCAAGGAAGCTATGAAATTGCCACTTGTGAAGGCGAGTTTGGAGAGGAGTAACTATGGCTATGGATAGGAGTATATTCCTATTTATCGAGAGAACAGAAAGACAAGACAAAGAGAAAAAAAAAAAAAAAAAACCAAAGGAAGAAACCTATCCACCCTATTTAACATTTTCTTCCGCCAGTACATTATGACTCATACCTTCATCCATAGAAATCGATAGAAATCCAGCGCAACCACACCTCGTATTCCTCCCCACCAAATTCTCTAATTATATTAGAAATCCATCACACCATAGAATCTCATAGAACCTAATGACGACACCTCTACCTTATTGCATCTCATCTTCGCTTAACATTCCTCTATCAGTTACATCAGCACTTTCACAACCGAACCCTCATGACTAATTGCTAAGATGCCGGGACACAGGGTAGATTTGTAAGGTAAATAGAAAGGATGGTGGGGAGGAATATGAGGTGTGGGTGTGCGAGGTATTTCTACAGGATTCTATGAGTTGAGGAATTAGTCATAGTGCACTGGTAGAGGAGAGTGTTAAATAATACGGGAAGACTTTTCCTTTGATTCTTTCGTTTTTCTCTCTTTGTCTCGTCTTGCTGTTATCTAGGTACATAGGATTATACTCCTATCTCTGACCATAGTTCTCCTGACCTTGTGATTTGTCTTCAGTAATGAGAAACCCATAGTATTGTAAGATGACAAAGGTTCTCGTGATTTCTGCATAGCAACCAGCAGAAACTTCCTAAAATTCTAACCCCAAAAGCCATTAATAGAGACTTCAGCCTACATACTATGTTATAACAACTTTGAACTCTCTAACAATACTAATATCTTATTAGGGTGTCGCACCTAACAACCCAGGTAGTCTGGTAGAGAGCTTAGAGTTTGAAACACTATCCGCAAAGGCAGAAAGAAACAAGGTCTCCTCAGTCTCTTCCGGTCTGAAATTCCCGGGTGCTCCACACTAGTTCTTCGAGTACAGAGTACAAGTCATAAATACGAAGGTGGTTCAAGGTGAAGTTTCCAAGGTCACAAAAGTATTTAGTATATAAGATAGAGAGTAGAAGCGTATTCAGTAATAGATTTTATATCGATAAGACTTTTTTTTCGTCGCTGATGATTTCAACAAAGTCGGAGAATGACACGGTATTTGTATCCCGCGCAAATGTCACGATGACCAAGTATTACAATTACAATAAGTATGTACGAAACCCCGCAGACCCTGAAAACATGCCAAGAAACATTAACGCCAATTCTATCCCACTATCTTAAATGCCCATGCCGTTGATTGCCATAAATCCCTCATGTTACATCCTGCTGCTGCATACACTCAGCCTTCGTCAGTGGTCGTGTAGAGTTTTTGGAGTCAGCCTACCTGACAACTCCCCAGTACTGGGCTTGACTTCGCTCGTCAACTCTTTCCCTACATCGTTATCTATCACCAAGGAGCGTAGCTCAACATCAGGACTGCTAACGATTAGTACCGGAGCTGTCGGGTAATTTTACCTTCCCCAAAGGCGCCACCAGAGTGAGCTTCCTCACCACCTTTGCCATTTCATCAGTTTTGGTCCGATTGACTCCAAACCTGCACTGTTGCCCCCTCATATACCCACCGGTGTCCTGAGTGAATGTGCTAGCGCTTTGATGCTCTGGGAGTTATTTCCGGGGTCGAAAACGGGTCCATTAACTAGGGATTCCACAACTCCGTACTGAGTTCCATACTGGCAACACCGTGCCTTTGTGGCTTGCTCGGTGGGACATAGAGGCTTTTAGTAACGTAGTAATATAGGGAGGGTCCTCATCTTTTAGTCTTCAGGTTCCATCTTCTATGCCTGTAACAGGTTACTCCCCTCTCAGAGTATTCTGTCCTCAGAGCATCTTCTGACTGACTGTGGTTCCAGTAAACTTTCTCCACATATCACCCATTGTGTCTGTGGAGGGGAAGGACTTAGCCATGGAGGGTACCTCTACAGTCTCAGGCATTGGTTCTTCATAGCCTTAGAGCTCTTCTGGTGGAATTCGCGGACTAGCGACAATACTTCCTCATTCATAGGGTCGATAACTTGGTATGTGCTTTCCCCAACCGGATAACCCTGCCACTTCACCAAATACTCCACTATTTCTTTCCTAGTCCTCTTGCTCCCTATAATGTGTTCAACCTCATATAGTTTGTCACCCTCGTCGTCGACCACATCAGGAGTGGGCGGCCGTTGTTCCCACCTGGGGATAGAGCTGACTCGGTAGGATACCAGTAGTTAGATGTGGAATACGGGGTGGACCTTCATTTGAGGTGGGAGGTCCAGTTCGCAAGCGCGTTTCCCAGCAAGTCTTTTTATAGTGAACGGTTCCATTTTCTCATGGTCAAGTTTCTTGGTTGTTCGACGAATTTTGAGGTTGATAGCATTGAGCATAACCTGATCTCCAATTTTGAATGCTGGGGGCGTTTCTCTTTTCTGGTCGTAGTACTTTCCCATTCTTTCCCTAGCAACGACTGGTTTCTGATGGGCGGCATCATATACTCCTCGTATAAAATGGGCATAGAGGTCGCTTTTGGGGTTGACTACCTCGTTTTCCGTGGGCCAACCCGTCTGGGGATTATACCCATAATTGCTGTAGAAGGGTGACTGCCCCGTTGCTGATGTGACCGAGTTGTTGTAAGCCTATTCGGCCAATGGAAGTAGCTCTGCCCAGTCGTTTTGTTCATAGTTGCAGAATACCCGGAGGTAGTGTTCCAAAGTTTGGTTGACCCGCTCAGTTTGTCCATCGGTTTGTGAATGGAAAGCAGTACTCATAGGAACTTAATGTCTAGAAGTTTCATGAGAGATTCCCAAAAGCTTAACATAAATTTGGCGTCTCGATCGGGAACTATGTCTAGCGGTAGCCCATGTATGCGCCAGATTTGAGCCAGGACTGTCTTTGCCAAATCTTGGGAAGAAGCTGTGCTTTGGAGGGGGATGAAGTGAGCCATTTTGGAGAACCTATCCCTTATTACCCATATTTGCGTATAACCTTTTAATTCCGGTAGCTGAACGATGAAATCCATTAATATTGATGACCACACCATATGGGGTGTCTCAAGAGAGAGTAATGCTCCGTATTTGTGATGCCGACTTGATGTATTTCGCTGGCAGTCGTCGCATGAGCGTACATAGTCATCCACCCACTCATTCATCTTCGGCCAGTAGAAGTTACGCGTGATCAATTCCAGTGTTTTATCTTAACCAAAGTGTCCCGCTACCTTTGAATCATGTTCTGATTGTGCGATTCAGATTTTCAACGCATTGCTGTTGGGTATGTATAGTCGGTTCTTAAAGAAGAGCAATCCATCTTTGACCGTAAATTCCTTCGACTCCCCTGCTTCCCCTCTTTTCCTTAATTCCTTCCATGCCTCATCCCTTAATGATGCCTCTCTGACCAGGCCCAAGAAACCCTTGGACCAGTCCACCATCTCCTTGCTGGCGAGCGAAGCCACAGAAAACTCATACTCATTCGTCCCTACCAACTGTCCATGCTTCAACAACTTCTCAACCACCTGCGCGCCCCCCCCCTTTCATGTCGGTACTACGGACATCTTGACAGTGCATCCGCCTTCCCATTTTTAGTACCTGGCCTATAGATGATTTTGAAGTCGAACTCCGCTAGGGTCTGAGCCCATCGTACCTGTCGTCGGTTGAGGACCTTAGTGGTGTCAAAGTACTGGAGGTTTTGATGATCCGTATCGACTGAGACTGTGAACTTAGGTTCTTCAATGTAGTGCCGCCATTGCTTAAAGGCTGCCACTATCCCGAGCATTTCTCTATCCTAGAGATCGTAATTGAGTTCGGTTGGGTTAAGCTTGCGAGAGTAAAAGGCCACTGGATAGAGCTTTCCATCAACTACTTGGGACAGGACAGCTTCTAGTGCAAAGTCACTGGCGTCCGTTTCCACAATCATCTGTCGTTCTGGTGAAAAGTGAACCAGAATTGGAGAAGTCGTGAAGAGAATCTTGAGCTTCAAAAAAGCTGCTTCGGTGGTTCTAGACCAGGAGAAGTTTTTAATATCGCCTCTTAAACAGTCAGTGATGGGACTACAGATCTCGGGATAGTTATATATAAACTTTTGGTAGAAATTGGTGAATCCCATAAAAACCTAGATATTACGGCGTGAAGCGTATTTGGTGATGTGGGAAGAAGGATTAGTCAGGGTTTTCTATGGTGTTCTATGAGTTTCTGTGGCAGGGTTTTAATCAGTCAACGGCGTGCATGTATTTCTAATAGAAGGATTGCCTTGGGGTTCTATGAGTTTCTATGAGAGGAGTCAGCGAGGGGATTTCAGGGATATATATAGGGAGCTCTCTTCCTCGCTTGTAGGATTTCTCTTTCTTTCCTTTCTTCTTCACACAACCATTCTGTCCTCTTAGTCAATACAGGCTCTAGGGCCTTTTGTTATTACCGAACTACCTTTTTTACCCTTTCGGGGTTAGAGGAAGATCCATAATCCTCGTTCCATTCCCAGCCTCGTCCTTTGTCTCGCTTCATCCCTCGTTCCCAGCCCTGCCCGCGTCCAACCCCTATTAAGTCTTCCCCTCGCGTCCTCATCTAATCCCGTCCTGCTTTGGTAGTATACCTTGGCACACTCCGTCCTTGTCCTCGCTTCGCTCCGTGATATTGGACGTCCTTGACAGTCCTCGGTGATTCCCACTTCCTGACTTCTTCCACCATGTCCGTTGACATGGAAACTTCTTCGGCGCTTAGTACGAATCCCAGGAAGTCGATTACCTTCTGATGGAAGAAGGATTTCTTCAGGTTGGCCTCCTGTTCCTCCTGTCGCTTCTCCTGTTGCTCTTCCTCCGGCCATCCCGGTGGCTCCCCGCTGCGAGAAGGTCCCCGACCCCCCTAAGTTCGATGGCAGGAGAGAAGAACTCCACCCCTTCATCACGCAACTTCGTCTCAAGATGCTGGCCAACCATGATCGATTCCCTGCCACCCAAGCCTGCCTCGCCTATGCCATTAACCTCCTCTCCGGCTGTGCCCTCGCACAACGTAATGCCCCTCGTTATCGGAGGACGCATCGACCTGGAAGATGGTGAAGCCCTGATCACCATCCTGGAAACTGCCTTCGGGGATCCCGACCGCATTGCTACCACTGAACGAGAACTCGAATGTCTGACCCAGGGTGGTCGTGACTTCTCCACCTATTTCGCTGAATTCCAATGCTTGGCTGCGGAGGTTAGGTGGAATGATGAAGCCAAAAAGCATGCACTTACCCAAGGTCTTTCCCGTGAGCTGTGATCCGCTATAATCCACCATGACGTTCCTGCCGCCACTTCTGAATATGTTCTTTTACTTCAGAAATTGGACAATAGGCTCCGGGATGCTCACGCTAGGGACCGCTCCTCTCCCTTCGTTGCCCGTCAATCCTTTGCTCCCTCTCCGCTCCTGCTCGTACTCCGGCCTCCCCCATTGCTGCCCCTGCCCCTCACCCCTCCTACTCTTCAGGTGGCGCAGTGCCAATGGATCTCTCTGGTGCTCGCCGCCCTCAACGCCGTGGCCCCATTACTCCTGCTGAATGCGCCTGCCGTGCTGCCCAAGGACTCTACATGTATTGTGGAGGTCCTGGGCACCTTGCCTCTGAATGTCCTGCTCGTCCAGTTATTCGTCCTGTTTGTGTTGCTGCCACTTCTGAGGTTAGCGTACCTCCGGCTATGGCTGGGACCGGTGCGCCCCCTGCTATTAATAATACTTCTCGTCCTTCTTCCTCTCCTGGTTATGCTTTTGGGTTTCCTTTTGGTGCTTCTTCTTCTTCTGGTTCTGGTTCTTTGGGTTTGGGTTCTCCTGGTTCGATTTCTGCTGTTACCCCGGATCAGTCGGGTTTTCACGAGGACCTGTCTTAGGTGGCTTAGGCCAGGTCCCTCCTGTTTCTTTGTCTGATTCTGCTGCTTCTGGTGTCTCTGGTGAGAAGGTTTCAGATAACGATCATCTTGTTTTTTCCTGTATCGTATCTGATGAAAATAAAACTATTAACTTCTACTCACTTGTTGATACCGGAGCTTCTGGATTCGCATTCATTGATTAATCATTCGTACGCCACAAGGAAATTTCCACTACTCTTCTCCCTAACCTCCGTGTTCTTCATGTTATCGATGGAAGAGAAATCTCCTCTGGTAGCATTACCCATATCGCCCATTTTTCCCTCCGTATTCAAGGCCACACTGAAAACATCGCCACCTATGTCACTGGCTTAGGACTGGTGCTAGGTATCCCCTGGCTTCGCTAACATAATGTTGCTATCAACTTCGCCGATAATTCGCTAAACTTTGGGCCCCCTCGTTATCTTCAATGTTGCAATGATAATCAAGTCCCTGTCTATATTAAAGGAATTACCTCGCCGCTCTCCGCTAATCATAATTTTGAAACTGTTAGTGCTGCTGCTACTTTCGCAGAAACTACTCAAGGACTCACAGTCTACGCTCTGTTTCTAGGTGGTACAACTGAAACTATACCCCCTGAGATTTATCACGGCGTACTACGGACTTTGCGGAGGAGGCGGATACTGGAGAATAGGCTTTCAGTTATATAATTTCTTTGGGGTTCTTCGAGTTTCTATGGGTTTCCGTTCGACGATGTTATGATTCATGATTATACAGGGATTAGGAGGGGTATATATATGTTACTACGGATCTTCCCTTTGACCTTTTCTTTCTCTTTCTTTTCTTACTTGTTTTTCCTGTTGTCAACTCTATGTTTTAGTTTCATTCCGTCTTGTGTCTTTAGTTCTGAATAAACAACGTCAAAACCATAGCCCTTGCCAAGAGCCTCTTGGGTCTTCCATAGTATCTCGCCTCGTCCTCGCCTATCGTCTCGTCTTTGTTTTTGTTTCACCTCGATCATAGTCTATGACCGTATTACGTATTATCTATTGGTATCTCCGTTTACATAACTTCATTCTGGAGGCCGTCTGGACCCTCTGCCCACCAACCTTGCTTCTCCATTAGATCTCCTTGTCATCGACCCTCATCCTCGTCCTTGTTTCTGCCTTGATTGTGTACCCCGGCTCTCTTGCTTGTTGTCTGCGTGTTGCTCTGTAACATTTTGGCATTGGCTCAGGAGTTCAGTAGTCGAAGGGCTGACAGGATAGAAGGAGTAATATTAAGCGGAGGGGAGAAGGAGATAAGGGGAAGTTGTCATCATGAGATTCTACGGGATTCTATGGCGTAGTGGATTTGTAATATAATTGGAAAATATGGTAGGAAGGAATACGAGGTATAGATGCGATGGGTTTCTTTTGGTTTCTATGGATGAGTCATAGTGGACTGGCGGAGGAGAGTGTTAAATAGTGAAGGGGGATGTTTTCTTTAGTTCTTTGCTTTCTTTTCTCTCTTTCTCGTCTTTCTTTCTTCTCAATACCTAGAATTATCTTGTTACCAAAAGAACCATATTTTCTCCTCTCCAAACTCACTTTCGCAGGAGATCCTCCTATAGTTTTCTTGATTTCCATTGTGGCATTTACCTGGTATTCGCTTTCTCTCCTCTGTTCTACGCTTTCTATCTTTGCCCTTGTCCTTGTCCCTGCTGGAGCCTGCGCTTGCGCCCGCCCGGCTCTCGTTCTCCTCCTCATCAGTGTACTCCTTGTACGACTGTCCTCCTTGAGCCAACTCTCAGTCTCATAGCTATCTGTTACGTTGCGCCCAGCTACTTCGTCACAGTATCGCGGTCTGAAAAAATGGCTTCTGGGAGCCCATTATTACGGCGTGGAGTGCACTTGGTGACGTTGAGGGAAAAAGGATTAGTCAGGGTTTTCTATGGGGTTCTATGAGTTTCTGTGGCAGGGTTTCTATGAGTCAACAGTGTGCATGTATTTCTAATATAAGGATTTCTATGGGATTCTATGGGATGAGTCAGGGAAGAGATTTCGGGGCTATATATAGGGAGCTCTCTCCCTCACTTGTAGGATTTCTCTTTCTTTCCTTTCTTCTTTACACAACCTTCCTGTCAAATAAAGAACCCAGTTATCGTTACGACGTCCCTGCCCTCCCTTTGGGGATTCCAAATCTTTCCATAGTCCCTCGTCTTCGCCTTCGCCTCGTCACCTATTTCTAGTTGTCCTTCCACGCCCGTCTCGCCACCTAATCCCACCTCACCTTGTCCCATCCCGTCTCGCCCTCGCCCTGGTGTTATACTTTGGCAAGCTCCGCCCTTGTTCTCGCCTCGCTCCGTGATACCCATGAAGTTTCCAGACTGAATCAAGGTACATGGTGGCCACGTCCCCAGCATTTGCCTCCTCAGTGCAGGGTATAAAGTGACGAATCCTCATTAGACAGTAAACAACAGCCAGAATTGCATTGAAGCCATTACTTTCGGGGAGCTCTGTAACAAAGTTCATCGATACGTCAGTCTATGGGCCTGTAGGTATGGCAAGAGGTCGAAGGACGCCTTGTAGAGCGTTGCGAGAGGCCTTGCCGCGGGAACACACATTGCAGTTTATAACATAGCCGTCGACATATTTCCTCATACTTGGCCAATAATAGTTGCGGCTGAAGAGTTCGAGAGTCTTGGCTTGGCCTGGGTGTCCATCGGAGGGTTTATCATGGTGTTCTTGGAGAAGACGCAGCTGAAGATCATTAAGGTTGGGGACGTAGATTGCATTTCGGTACAATAGAAAACCATCTTCGGTATCACGGAGTGGGGCGAGGGTCGGAGCGAGGTGAGCCAAGGTACACTACCGGGGCTAGACGGGATGAGACGAGAGGTACGAGGGCGAGGTAGGTTAAGGTGGCTGTAATAGGTATCTCCCCCAACCACCGGGTAGTAAAACACAGAGCTCGGAGTTCCTATGATCCATGGCTAAGGCCATCGGGTAGGAGTCTCTTCAGTCCACATCTCGCTAGTACCCCAGCGGCCCGAGGAGGCCCTGCGAGTCTGCGTCTCCGGAACGTATATGGTTTTCGCCCAAAGGGGAATTCATCAGGCAGAGTAAACAATCACAAGGTACTAAAGTTTCGAAGAGAAAAAACCCTCTTCCCCATGGGAAGAGGTAAAAAACTCAGAAGTCTCATTACCAGCGCCGCGCGCTGGACCGTCGATCTCGCGATAATAATATTAGACTCTTTCTTCCCCGCAGATAGTGATGGATGAAGATCAAGTGGCAGCCCATTTCTACCCCGCGGGTATACCTCCGCGGCCAAGCCAGGGTTACTAACTATATACATGACTCTTAACTTGACGGATTTTGGATATTAACTCCGGGGCTGATGCCCCCTTCCACATCTTTCCTTCTAGCGAGATTCCTATGGATCTTTCTTTGATTCATTTCCTTGTGCTCGTCATTAGGAGATAGGCTGAGCTTCGGTGAGTCTTTCGGTAGGTACTTGACGACATACATCGTTCCCTTTCCTCTGGACATGAGCCAGTGTCGCTGGGTGTACTCAACATGTCTGCCCTCCGTAGTCTTCTTCCCTCCGAAAGAGTTGTACTAGCTCCTAGGGCCCTCCATTCTCTCCGTGCGGAAGACCTTGTCGTGGTGCTTAGGTAGATCTTCACCCACACTGCCCTTCCTCCTCGCTTCCCTTCTCCATTCAGTCGACCAGTAGTAGTCTCGAAGACCCCCATCGTATACCCCGTGTAGATCTCGCTCATTGTGGGCTTCCCAGGTGACTATTCAAAGTCCTCGCTTAGTTTTCCTCGTAACTTCGATGAGTTTTCATCCGATTGACTCCAAACTTAAACTGCTGCCCCCTCATATACCCACCGGTGTCCTGAGTGCGTATGCCGGCGCTTTGACGCTCCGGGGGTTATTATTGGGGTCGAAAACGTGTCCATTTACTAGCGTTTCTGCAACTCCGCTTTTCTGGCCCTACCGACTGTACCGCGTGCCCAATGGACTCCCATAGTATCGTGGGGACCAAGAATATCACTCCTCCCCTTCTCCTCCAGCTCATAGTTGAGTTACAGCTCGATCGGAGGTTATTTGGTAAGGATACGGTCATTCCCGACCACTGGACGATTGATGCCAAGACTCGGAAGCTATACCCGTAACAGCTTACACCCTCTCAGGTCAACCCGTCCTCGAGGTGATTCGCTAGTCTGAAAAAGTCGGCGAGCCTGGGTATTTCTGTTTTCCCCCCGGTAGTAAACGATTTTTTTTTTTTTTGTATTCTAGGGCCCTTCAGGCGGGTACACATGGTATGTCACCCCCAGGCCAAAAAAAAACAATAGTTAGCCCACATCAGTTCCCTAATTCGGTCTCATGCCGTTCTGCGGAACCTCGTCCACGAAGAACCAATGCATGCGGGTAAGTCGGGGGAGGTCAAGTTGAACCTGTGGTTGAGTCTATTACTCTGCGGGCTACCGGGTGGACGGACACGACAGGCGGGCATTGGCCTTCCGACCAATGTAACACATCCGCGTCCTTCTCCAGTTCCAGCCAGCGCACTAGCAGGAGCATTGAGCTTTTCAACCGTTGGAACTCCCAAACAGCCCAACCTTCAAGGGATCTCCCTTTCATGGACCAACAGATACATATATCCCACATATTCCTCCTGAGGGATCCAGGTCCGGGGAACCCAGACCACGGACTTCTCCCAGTTGGTGGTACATAGCAACTCAAAAGGACTAAGTGAGGGGACACCTCACCTCAATAGATTATTCTGCGATTCTAATCCGATGGCTACCGCAGATAGTGGTAGCTAATACTCCGAATCTCCGTAGGAACTCGGATGTCTCTTTGACTCCAGGCTTTCCGTTCGTACAAGGCGATTTCCGTAGAGGGTCCTTTTCTTCACCCCGAAGTATTCGCATGCGGCCGCCAACGCTACTGGTCCTATCGTCTTCCCGATGCTGACCCGTTCTCGGTGGATCTTTGGCGAAACTTAAATGACCATATGGCCTCCTAGGAGTAGTTGCACAAAAACCCCAAGACAAATAATAAACATTAGCTCTGAATTCCCCAATTTCAGACTTATGTCGTTCGGCGGAACCTTTTACAAGGAACCCTTGCCTGCGGATTGGTCAGGGGAGGTCGAGTTAGGCACACCCTGGTACTAGCAGTGCCGGAGTCTATTATCTCGCGGGCTCCCGAACAGGAGGACATGACAGGCAGGCATAATCTCCTGCATCCTTCTCCAGTCCTGGACGGCGCACTGGCAAAGACATTGAGCTTTTCCCGCTGGGCCAATCCCTTGGCCCTGACCTCAAGGGCTATCCCTTTCATATTCCGACGGATGCATATACTTCTCTCTCATAGGGATTTGTTCCAGGGTCAGTGTACCCGCCAGAGCTCCTATTAGTACCCACGGGTACCCGCGTACCGGCGTTTGAGTAGTACCCAGGTTAAGATAGTGGTTGAGGGACTGCCCCTGTATCTCCTCGCCTATTCAAGGATGCATATCAATTGCAAAACTAAGTGAGAATATACCTCACCTTAACGGAGCAATTTTCTGGAAGCTTTAATCAAGTTCCTGTTGAGAGGGCCACACATCCCCCAAATCCAGCGTCAAAAAATTATCGTTCAAAACCCCCGGTCCCCTCATTCGAGAGGTCCTTCT
Source organism: Morchella sp. 2018-W45 (assembly GCA_024713785.1). Classification (NCBI taxonomy): domain Eukaryota; kingdom Fungi; phylum Ascomycota; class Pezizomycetes; order Pezizales; family Morchellaceae; genus Morchella; species Morchella sp. 2018-W45. The sequence continues at coordinate 689,432 of JAMGYZ010000021.1, forward strand.
CTTATATCCCTCACTTCCCTCTATTACCGGACCCGTGGCCTCCACTACCCCGCAATTGCCTAGGAAACACTACGTCCTAATTTGGGATCGCAGTTCCTGCAGCTCATGCTTGGCATCTCGCTTAGAGTACTTTTATCAGTTATGGCTCATCTAACTGGCCTGGCCCGATTGTAAATAGCGCTCGGGTCGTCCTAGATTTCCTCGGATACCGTTCGATCGAATAGGTGGTCTGAGTATCTCTCCACTCAGTGTTTTGCTGTCTAAGCTGTCCTGCAATCACTTCCAGCCGCCCTACCAGCTAATTCCTTGCCGATACTCCTCGATGGCTGGTTGTTCCACTCATAGTCGATAGGCGCCTTTTGGCTTGACCCTTGTCGCATACAATCGGTCCCGCTGACCGATGATGCCGGTCGCGGCTTGCTGACAGTTCTATTTAGCCCTTTTAGGCTTACCCCCCTCTCAGAGCGGTACTCCGGTCGTAAATAGATTACTTAGTTAGGGGGTGGGGAATTCCCCCAATCCTAACCCATCCGTTGGAAAAAACCAAAGTTTCCCACTGGCTAAACTTTTAATTGCTGTAGGGACGAAATTTCCTCCGACCGCAATAGCTCCATCGATACATCCAGCGGAGAACCCCAGTCTGCTGGTCCTGGTTCTTTCGCTATACGGGTAGACAGAATTTTCCTTTTAGTTCAGATGGTAAATCCTATAAAAATCCTCGGTGAGGAGACGTAGTCTCTAAAGATCCTCGGTGAGGGGACGTAGTCTTCCACCGATTATATCCGCTCAGTCAGAAGACACAGTCTGCAACCGACTGTAAAAGTATCGGTCGGGAGACAGGGCCAACCGGCTCTAAAAATCCTCGGTGAGGGGACGTAGTCCTCCACCGATTATATCCGCTCAGTCGGAAGACACAGTCTGCAACCGACTGTAAAAGTATCGGTCGGGAGACAGGGCCAACCGGCTCTAAAAATCCTCGGTGAGGGGACGTAGTCCTCCACCGATTATATCGCTCGGTCGGAAGACACAGTCTGCAACCGACTGTAAAAGTATCGGTCGGGAGACAGGGCCAACCGGCTCTAAAAATCCTCGGTGAGGGGACGTAGTCCTCCACCGATTATCCGCTCAGTCGGAAGACACAGTCTGCAACCGACTGTAAAAGTATCGGTCGGGAGACAGGGCCAACCGGCTCTAAAAATCCTCGGTGAGGGGACGTAGTCCTCCACCGATTATATCCGCTCAGTCGGAAGACACAGTCTGCAACCGACTGTAAAAGTATCGGTCGGGAGACAGGGCCAACCGGCTCTAAAAATCCTCGGTGAGGGGACGTAGTCCTCCACGATTATATCGCTCAGTCGGAAGACACAGTCTGCAACCGACTGTAAAAGTATCGATCGGGAGACAGGGCCAACCCGACTCTAAAATCCTCGGTGAGGAGGCGTAGTCCTCCATCGATTATATCCGCTCAGTCGGAAGACACAGTCTGCAACCGACTGTAAAAGTATCGGTCGGGAGACAGGGCCGGCTCTAAAAATCCTCGGTGAGGGGACGTAGTCCTCCACCGATTATATCCGCTCAGTCGGAAGACACAGTCTGCAACCGACTGTAAAAGTATCGGTCGGGAGACAGGGCCAACCGACTCTAAAAATCCTCGGTGAGGGGACAAATTTTCCAGACTCTTTGCAAACTTGGTAAGGGCGAGTGAGCTGATCCTATTCATCGTATTATCGCCGTTCAAAGCCGCGATACGGTTGGCGGTTCTTACTCTTGCTGATTATTTCTGTAACCAACTGCATGGCCTTTCGCCAACTGGGCCTCGATTAAGCTCTGCTGCCTCTTGCTCGGAAAGGATGCTTTCTGAGAATATCTTCTTGTCTTATCGATTGGCCGGCAACTGGCGTAGCGTGCTTCGAATGTGGATACGACTGTGACCAATTACCCTGAGTGATTTCAAGAGTAATATTATTGTAATAGGTATCTCCCCCAACCACCGGGTAGTAAAACACAGAGCTCGGAGTTCCTATGATCCATGGCTAAGGCCATCGTCGGGTGAAATCTCTTCAGTCACATCTCGCTAGTACTGCGGCGAGGAGCCCTGCGAGTCTCGTCTCGGAGCGATATATGGTTTTCGCCCAAAGGGGAATTCATCAGGCAGAGTAAACAATCACAAGGTACTAAAGTTTCGAAGAGAAAAAACCCTCTTCCCCATGGGAAGAGGTAAAAAACTCAGAAGTCTCATTACCAGCGCCGCGCGCTGGACCGTCGATCTCGCGATAATAATATTAGACTCTTTCTTCCCCGCAGATAGTGATGGATGAAGATCAAGTGGCAGCCCATTTCTACCCCGCGGGTATACCTCCGCGGCCAGGGTTACTAACTATATACATGACTCTTAACCGGATTTTGGATATTAACTCGGGGCTGATGCCTTCCACATCTTCTTCTAGCGAGATTCCTATGGATCTTTCTTTGATTCATTTCCTTGTCTTTCGTCGTTAGGAGATAAATTTGAGCCGGTGAGTCTTTCGGTAGGTACTTGACGACATACATCGTTCCCTTTCCTCTGGACATGCGCCAGTGTCGCTGGGTGTACTCCACATGTCTGCCCACTCCGTAGTCTTCTTCCTCCGAAAGAGTTGTACTAGCTCTATCCATTCTTTCTCACGGTACGGAAGACCTTGTCGTGGTGCTTAGTGGATCTTCACCCACACTGCCCTTCCTCCTCCGCTTCCCTTCTCCATTCAGTTGACCAGTAGTAGTCTCGAAGACCCCCCATTATACCCGTATAGATCTCGCTCGTTGTGGGCTTCGGTGACTATTCAAAGTCCTCCGCTTAGTTTTCCTCGTAACTCGATGAGTTTTCATCCGATTGACTCCAAACTTAAACTGCTGCCCCCTCATATACCCACCGGTGTCCTGAGTGCGTATGCCGGCGCTTTGACGCTCCGGGGGTTATTATTGGGGTCGAAAACGTGTCCATTAACTAGCGTTTCTGCAACTCCGCTTTTCTGGCCCTACCAACCGTACCGCGTGCCCAATGGACTCCCATAGTATCGTGGGGACCAAGAATATCACTCCTCCCCTTCTCCTCCAGCTCATAGTTGAGTTACAGCTCGATCGGAGGTTATTTGGTAAGGATACGGTCATTCCCGACCACTGGACGATTGATGCCAAGACTCGGAAGCTATACCCGTAACAGTGGCATAGTAATAAGTAGGGACGAGACAGAACTATGACGGTTGACTGCCCTTACGGGTGTCCGAACCATTGGGACTAAAGATCAAGAGATATATTCTAAAAGGACTACAAGTTCCTAGAGATAGGAAGGTTGCGTGAAGAGAAAAGGAAAGGAAAGAAACTATCTACAAGCGAGGACGAAGTCTCTATATATATCTCACATAGCTGGCCCGATGACTAACTCAAGCATCCCTGTACAGAACGTCATAGAATCCTCCAAGACCCATAACTCCGAACCCGACTCTATCTCCTATCCTCATACTGCTATCTCCGAACTGAACCCCTGCTAACGAAACCCAAAGAACCTAAGAGAATACCTGACTAATCCCTCTTTCCGCAACATCGTTAAATCGTACTTTACACCGTGATAAACCGGGAACCTGGAGATCAAGTGACCATCTAAGAAACTGGATTGGAAACGCATTGGACCCTATGTAATTAAGCGAATGGTTAGCCCCTATGCTTATGAACTTGACCTCCCGGCCTCAATGAATATTCACCCCATCTTCCATGTCTCGCTGCTGTCCCTGGCATCCTGCAACCCCGCCCCCGGTCAAATACAATCCCCGCCCCCGGCAATAGAAATTGAAGGCGAACAGTAGTGGGAAGTAGAACAAGTTTTAGATTCTCGCAGGCATTATGGAAGACTGGAGTATTTGGTTCGCTACCTTAGCTACGACGAACCCTCATGGCAACCCCCCGAGGACTTAGAGCACTCCCTCGATTTGGTCAGGTACTTTCAGGACAGGTATCCACGCAAGCCTAGGCCTACCAGGAGTTAGGCCTGAAGGAGGGCCTAATCTATCACGGCGTACTACGGACTTCGTGGAGGAGGAGTATATTGGAGAATAGGCTTTCGGTTATGAGGTTTCTTTTGGGTTCTTGGAGTTTCTATGGGTTTCCGTTACACGATGTTATGCGTCATGATTGTACAGGGATTAGGAGGGGTATATATATGTTGCTACGGATCTTCCTTTCGTTCTTTTCTTTCTCTTTCTTTCCTTACGTGTCCTTCCTGTTGTCAAGCGTACGGTTTAGTTTCGTTTCGTCTTGTGTCTTTAGTTCTGAATAAACAACGTCATAACCATAGTCTTTGCCAAGCCCCTTTTGGGTCTTCCATACCCTCTCGTCTCGTCCTCACCTACTGCTCCGTCCTCGTTCCACCTTGCTTCGTCTTCGTCTTTGTCTTGACCATAGTCCATGACCGTAGTATGTGTCATCTATTGTCATATCCATTTGCATAACTTCGTTCGAGAGGCCATCTGGACTCTCTGCCCAACAACCCTGCTCCTCGGTTAGGTTCTCTCGTCGTTGTTCCTCGTCCTCGTCCTCGCTCCTGCCTCGGTTGTGTACCTCGGCCCTCTTGTCTGTTGTCTCCGTGTTGCTCCGTAACAACATTGCCGCTTTGGTTCCCCCTGAACATCACCACTTTTGGCAACAGTTTGGAAAGGAGGGCCCCCAGAAACTGCCCCCTCATCGGCCCTACGATATCCAGATTAACGTTCATGAAGGAAAGGAACCCACCCCCTTTTGGCTCTTTGTACAGCATGTTCCGGGAGGAGCTGGCCGCACTTTTCGAGTAAATAGATGATATATTGAAGAAAGGCTTCATTGAGTCGAGTTCCTCCCCCGTCGATTCTTCTGTTCTGTTTGTAAAGAAACCTGGGGGCGGCCTCCGATTCTGTGTTGACTACCGAGGATTGTATTAGGATGTTGCACCGAACAACCCTAGTAGTCAAGTATAAAGCTTAGAGTTCGAAACGCTAACCGCAAAGGCAGTAAGGAACAAGGTCTCCTCAGTCTTTTGCCCGCTAGAGTTCTCGGTCGCTCAGCGCTAGTCCTTCGAGTATAGAACAGAAGTCTGAAAGTACGAAAATGGTTTGAGGTGGAGTCTTCAAGGTCACCAACACGTTCTCAAGAATAAAGTATAGAGTAGAGAGGTATCAAGTGATAGTTATTATATCGATAAGACTCTTTCTTCGTCATTGATGGTTTCAACAAAGTCGGAGAATGACACCGTATTTATATTCCGTGCAAATGTCATGCGGACTAAACATTACGACTACAACAAATATGTGCAAAACCCCGAGGACCCTGAAAACAAGCCAAGAAACTTTAACACCAATTCTATCCCACCATCTAACATACCCATGCCATCTATTATCGTAAATCCCTCATGTTACATCTCGTCGTTGCATGCACTCAGCCTTCGTCAGTGGTCATGGGGAGTCTTGGAGTCAGCCTACCTTATAACCCCTCAGTACTGGGCTCGACTTCGCTCGCCAACTCTTTCCCTACATCGTTATCTGTCACCAAGGAGCGTAGCTCAACATTAGGACTGTTAACGATCGGTACCGGAGCTGTCGGGTAGACTTACCTTCCCCAGAGGTGCCACCAGAGTGAGCTTTCTCGCGACCTTCGCCATTCGATCAATTTTGGTCCAATTGACTCCAAACTCGCACTGTTGCCCCCTCATATACCCACCGGTGTTCTGAGCAACTGTACCAGCGCTTTGACGCTCCGGGGGTTATTTTCGGGGTCGAAAACGGGTCTATTAACTAAGGATTCCGCAACTCCGCACTGGGCTCCATACTGGCAGCACCGTGCCTCTCTGGCGCGCCTAGTGGGACAGAGATTTCAGCAGCGTAGTAACATAGGGAGGGTCCTCCTTTTTTAGCCTTCGGGTTCCATTTCCTATGCCCGTAACAGACTGAATACTATTACCGTTAAGAACCGCTATCCATTGCCCCTACCTAAAGAAACCTTCAACCAACTCTGCAAAGCCAAATGGTACACCAAGTTGGACTTGAAGAACGCTTATAACCTGGTCCGGGTTGCAGCTGGAGATGAATGAAAAACCGTGTTCCGCACCCAAGTCGGCCATTTCCACTACAAAGTAATGCGTTTCGGATTGACCAATACCCCTGCCGTTTTCCAACACTTTATTAACGATACTCTTTGCCCCTTTCTTGATTGCTTCTGCACGGCATACCTCAACGATATCCTTATTTACAGTGAGGATCTGGAATTACACCTTGACCATATCAGCTAAGTCCTGCAAGCTCTTACTGATGCCGATCTTTATTGCTCCCCCGAAAAATGCAAATTCCAGGTGAAGGAAGTTAAGTACTTGGGCATGATTGTTACCACTGAGGGTCTTAAGCTCGACCCCAAGAAAATTGAGACCATCGTTAAGTGGGCTCGACCTCTAAATGTCAGAGATATACAGGTATTCAACGGTTGGACAAACTTCCACCGGCGGTTTATCAAGAACTATTCAGGGATTGTACGTCCCCTCACTACGCTTACAAAAGAAAATATGCCGTTTGTCTGGTCCCCTGTCTGCGAGGAGGCCTTTGAAGGTCTTAAATCCGCATTTACGACGGCCCCAATTCTTCGCAACTTCGATTTTGAACTCCGAGCTATTGTGGAAACAGATGCGTCCGATTATGTCTCAGGTGGTACACTCTCTCAGTACAGTGATGAAAATATTGTTCACCCCGTTGCCTTCTTTTCTGGTACTCACTCTCCGGCCGAATGCAATTATGAAATTTACGATAAGGAGCTTTTGGCTATTATTAAGTGCTTCAAGGAATGGAGAGCCAAACTCATGGGTGTTGCCGAACCAATTGAAGTCTTGAGTGATCATCGGAATTTGGAATATTTTATGACCAAGAGAGATCTGAATCGCCGACAGGCACGCTGGTCAGAGTTTCTCTCCCGCTTCAACTATGTGATTAGGTATCGACCTGGGAAGCAAGGGGGAAAACCAGATGCATTAACTAGGAGATCAGGAGATCTGGTTAAAGAGGGGGATGAACGCCTGGCGCAGCAAAGTCAGACAGTGTTGAAGTCCCAAAATTTGGGTTTGTTGGCAGCCATTCCGGCTGTCCGAGGACAGTCACCCCTAGAAAAACTCTTTGAACAAGCATATATCACTGACCCATTTCCAAATAAGATCCTAGAACTCCTCCGAGACAGCGTTAGGCATTCCCGAGAAATTACCCTAGCGGAATGTTTGACCAGAAAAGGCCTCCTGACTCATCGAGGAAAGCTTTTTGTCCCAGATGATACGGCCTTACACTTGCACTTATTGAAGGAACATCACAACGCTCCGTCCGCAGGCCACCCAGGAAAAGCAAAGACATTTCAACTTCTAGCTCGCTCGTACTATTGGCCAGGAATGCGCAATACAGTTAACTGTTATATTAGGAATTGCCACACCTGCAGCCGAAGTAAGACCTCTCGCCATGCACTTATGGAGTTCTCCATCCTTTACCGATTCCTCAGAGACCCTGGACACATATCTCAATGGACTTCGTCACAGCACTACTGGAGAGCAAGGGGAGAGATGCTATCCTAGTAGTAGTCGATTGTCTGTCAAAGATGAGACACTACATTGCCTGTAATACCACCACCGGATCTGAGGACCTTGCCCGTTTGTTTGTCAACCATGTTTGGAAACTTCATGGTTTCCCCACCAGTATTGTCTTCGATTGTGGCACCCAGTTTACGTCGAGGTTTTGGAAATCCCTCTGCAAGATACTCAAGATTAATGTCACCATGTCCTCTGCCTTCCACCCTGAGACTGATGGTCAGACGGAACGTATTAATGCAGTAATGGAACAGTACCTGAGGAGTTATGTTTCCTACCAACAGGATGATTGGGTGGACTGGCTGCTGCTCGCCGAGTTTGCTTCTAATAATCATCCTTCGGAAACAACGCAGGTTTCTCCTTTTATGGCTAACTATGGCTTCGACCCTGGTTTTACAGAGAATCTAGCACTACCGCCACTTGCCAACCGCCCCCAGGATACCAATGCCCTTGTTGAAAAAATGGCTGAGATCCACGATCAACTGCAAGCTGAGATGCAGTATGCTCAAGATCGACAGGAGACAAACGCCAACGCGCACCGAGTTCCCGCCCCAGTATACCAAGTAGGTGAAGAAGTATGGTTGAACGCTAGGAATATCCAAACCAATAGGCCATCCCGGAAACTTGATTGGAAACACTTGGGACGCTTTAAGATTAAGTCAATTATTAGTCCCTATGCCTATGAATTGGATCTCCCACCAACAATGAAGATACACCCTGTCTTCCATGTCTCGAAGTTAAAACCTTGTGCCACTGACCCCCTGCCAGGACATGTTCCTCCCTCAGCACCTCCGGTGATTGTCAAGGGTGATGAAGAATGGGAAGTGGATGAACTCCTGGATTCCCACCTCCGCTACTCATGTTTGCAGTATTTGGTTAAGTGGAAGGGGTACGATGCGCCAACTTGGGAGTATGCTGAGAACCTTACCAACGTCCCCCGTCTTCTCTCCCATTTCCATACGGAATACTCTACCAAGCGGAGACCTGATGGAGTTCTCGCTGAGCTCGAACCTAAAGAGAGGGCAACTATCACGGCTCAGCCTCCTGCACTTCGCCTGTTACGGGCATAGGAAACAGAACCCGAAGACTACAAGAGGGGGACTCCCCCCATGCTACTATACTGCTGAAACCTCTACAGTGCGAGTTTGGAGTCATTCGGACCAAAACTAATCGAATGGCGAAGGTCGCGAAAAGGCTTACTCTGGTGGTGCCTCTGGGGTAGGTAAGACTACCCGACAGCTCCGGTACCTATCGTTAACAGTCCTAATGTCGAGCTACGCTCCTTGGTGATAGATAACGATGCGGGGAAAGAGTTGGCGAGCGAATTCGAGCCAATCGAAGTCGTCAGGTAGCAGACACCAAGACTCCAGGCGAAGGCTGAGTGCATGCAACAGCGGGATGTAATATGAGGATTTAAGATAATAGATGGCATGGGTAATAAGATGGTGGGATAGATCGGGCGTTAAGGTTTCTTGGCTTGTTTTCAGGGTCTTCGGGGTTTCGCACTTGTTTATTGTAATTATAATGCTTAGTCCGCGTGACATTTGCGCGGGATATAAATACGGTGTCATTCTCCGACTTTGTTGAAATCATCAGCAATGAAGAAAGAGTCTTATCGATATAATACTATTACTGGATATCTTTACTCTATACTTTACTCGTGAACGTGTCGGTGAACTTGAGATTCCACCTTGAACCATCTTCGTGTTCTTAGTCTTCTTTCTATACTCGACGGGCCAGTGTCGGACAGCCGAGAACTCTAGCGGGTAGTGACTGAGGAGATCTTGTTCCTTACTGCCTTTGCGGTTAAGCGTTTCAAACTCTAAGCTCGATACTTGACTGCTCGGGTTGTCTGGTGCGACACCCTAATAGTATATTGATAACTCCTAGGTTTACCTGGAGTTTTCAAGAATCACCAAGAAATCAATAAACCTTATACAATGGCTGCTCGGTTACGATATGATGCAGAGGAGGACTCCGTTATGGGGGAATCTGCTGCTTTCAGCCGAGACGACAGCCCAGACCCACTATCCTCTAGCAGAGCCAGAAAATGCCCGGCTGGCTCCGCCACAATGGACAAGTTGGAACAATTCCTGCAAAATCATGAAAGTCAGTTAGAAGGACTCTCCGCCGCAGGAAGAACCATATGGGAGCAGCTCCAGCGCACAAAGGAGAAGTTCCAGGCGGAGAAAAGATTATCGGGCATCACGGCCCAGGCGGTAAAAACCAACCTAAAACGACTCGAAGAGATGTTCCTGGAGCTAGCCAGCACCCAGGCATTCGAGAGGCAACAGGCGGCGGAGGCGGCGGCCATGGAACGTGCCGCACTGGAAGCAGCACATGTCCAAACCCAGCGGCAACTAATGGAAACTCAGAGGGAGATCGAGAGGCTCAGGGAACAAGCAAAGGTATCGGTGGGAGACCTGATGAAGACACAGGAAACTCAGGCCCGGGGACACCGGGAACAGATGGCCGAAATGCAGAAGCAGATCGACCTACTCCTAAGTGCCCACCGATCAACCGCCCAAGAACCACAGGAAGAAGAACTCGAAGAATCCCCAGAAGACATAGCCGTTGGGGGAGGAGGAGCACCACCACCGCCTGCCAGCAAAGGAAAAGGGAATGATCCTTCAGAGGGAGGATCAAGCCACGGGGGAAGAAAGGCAGGAGGCTGAGGCTGGAGGCGATCGGAGTCTCCGGGGGAAAAAGAAAGGAACTCCCTGGCAAAGGTGCCCTTCGAATTTGATAATCCACGAAAACATAAGCTACGACATTGGCTCCTGGAATGCGAAATCTATTTCGAGCAGCGACCCCGTAAGTTCCGCAATGACAAGCAGAAGGTTTTTTTCGCCGGCACATACACTGTAGGCCTCGCTAAGGAATGGTTTGCAAACTACATGGAAGTCCACATGAAAGGGCCTGCCGGCCCGGACTTCTGCACCTGGGAACGCTTCAGACAGGAAATGAGGGGACGATTTGTGAGCTCACAGGAGGCCTTGGACGCCGCCTTCAAAATGGACCAGCTCAGGTATCAGTCAAGTATTTCCGATTACTTCATCAAGATGGAGATCCTCAACCAGCGAGCACAGCAAAGTGGGGCTTCCTATCGAAAAACCCTCTTGACCGGTCTTCCCGAAGAGGTTTGGGAACGACATTCGAAGTTCGAGCCGGCGGAGGACGACGCCCACTTTGTGGCCCAGCTAGAGAGAGTGGGAAAGGCTGATGAAAGTTTCCTGGAGCAGAAGAGGTTACTTGGTAGGGTAGCGGGAGGGGCACCGCCAAGAAGGGATGGTCCGGAAAAGAAGAAGCCGGTGTTCCAGATTAAGAGACGGGCCCAGGAGGGACAGAAGACTGAGTCCGTGCGATCCGGAGGAGGGTCGAACACCGTGGAGGGTACTCGTGCTAGCCGCGATAATAAGCCAATACATTCCAGCTATGACGAAGCCACCAAAGGGATCCCCAAGTCCATTCTGGACCAGAGAAGGACGAAAGGGGAATGTGCGCGCTGTGGAAGAAAGGGTCACTTGTGGAGATGGTGTAGACAGGGCCCCAACTCCAGTGCTGCTGTCTCCGCTCTGGGTCAGAAGCGTGGTCGAGAAGAGGAGGATGAGGAAATGAAGGATTCACCCGCTCCCCCTCCAGGAAAGAAGAAGAGGCATAGGTCCAAGAAGAAGTCGGCCGCAGTAGCAGCAACATCGGCAGCAGGACCAGCCTACGTACCTGAGGTAGGGTCGGAGTCGGAGGTGGATTTCGATATGTGTTTTTAGAAGGGGACTCTGATGAGTCAGGTCAAGAGCTCCCCCAGATTGCCCTGTTGTCACTGACGGAGGAAAAAACCAAAAAAAATATAAAAAGAAAAAGACCGGACGAGGGGGCGTCCTCTCCGACGAAAAAACAACGACTTTCCAACGAGCCTATTCATGGGTCTCGTCCTATCGGTAAATTTCATATTGGGTTTTTAGATTTCTCATTTCCTTGTCGTGTGTTACTGGATACCGGGGCAACGGGTCCGGTTATATTTACTTCTTTTGTTTCTGCGTTTTCTGTCCCAAAGGTGAAAAGAAACGTCCCGGCCAGAGTTATGGGATTTACTGGAGAAGTGATGGAAGGCACGGGACAATCCTTTACTGTAATGTTGAATATTATTTCTAGGGGGCATAAGTCCGAGCTCTCCTTCGAGATAGCGCCACTACCTAGCGGCATTGATGCCATATTACCAGCATGGTGGCTACAGGAGCATAAGCCGGCTATTGCCCCAAATGGGGAAGTAACCTTTCATGGGGAATTTTGCAAGTCCAGATGCTTCACTGACCAGAAAGAAATTTCAGTGGTTCTCGATGACGACGTACTGGATGATCCGGAGGCACTATTCATCGGCTCAATATCTATGGACGCGGGAGAAATTGACTTGAAAACAGTCATCCCGGAGCAATACCACCCGAAGCGTCAAGTCTTCCTGCAATCCGAAGCCGATAAACTACCACCTCACCGCGCCTCCGATCACAGTATCGATCTAGAACCCGGTCAGCAGCCTCCATGGGGGCCTATCTACTCCCTCTCGGAAGTCGAATTGGAAGTCCTCAGAAAGTACCTGGACAAAATGCTACGGCTGGGTAAAATTAGGCCTAGCAAGTCCCCCGCAGGAGCCCCTATTTTGTTTGTGAAGAAAAAGGACGGTAGTCTTCGGCTGTGTGTGGATTACGGGGCCTTAATCGCGTCACCATCAAGAATCGGTACACCCTCCCGTTAGGAGAAGAATTAAGGGACGAATCTCTGGTGCGAATTTTTCCAAGATTGACCTCAAGGAGGGATATAACCTGGTCCGGATTAAGCAAGGCGGCAGTGGAAAACAGCGTTCCGGACAAGATATGACACTCTGAGTACCTGGTCATGCCATTTGGGCTAAGCGCGCCAGCAACCTTTCGAGCCATGATGAGCGAAATCGTAGGTAATTCCTCGATCGAGGGTAGTAGTATCGCCGATGATGATCACAATTTATAGCAAGGATGAAGCGAACATGAGGAACTAGTTAATAAAGTCCTGGACAAGTTTTATTGAGAACAACCTAGTAGCCAACCCGAAGAAATCCTTTTTCCATCAAAGCGCGATCGACTTCCTGGGATTCGTGATTGTTACCGAAGGAGTTATGTCAACGGACAAGGTAGAAGAAATCTTGAAGTGGGAATCGCCGAGGACCGTCAAGGACGTCCAAGTTTTTATGGGGTTCGCCAATTTTTACCGGAGGTTTATACATAACTATTCCGGGGTCTGTAGTCCCATTACTGATTGTCTAAAAGGCGATACTAAGAACTTCTCCTGGACTAGCGCGGCCGAAGCGGCTTTTTTGAAGCTCAAGATCCTCTTCACGACTGCCCCAATCCTGGTTCACTTTTCACCGGAACGGCAGACGATTGTGGAAACAGACGCTAGCGACTTTGCACTGGGAGCCGTCCTATCGCAAGTGGTTGATGGAAAGCTCCACCCAGTGGCCTTTTACTCTCGCAAACTCAATCCGGCCAAACTCAATTACGATGTCTGGGACAAAGAAATGCTCGGTATAGTGGCAGCCTTTAAACAACGGCGGCACTACCTCGAAGGACCTAAGTTTACAGTCTTAGTCTATACGGACCATCAAAACCTCCAATACTTTGATACCACTAAGGTTCTCAACCGACGACAGGCACGATGGGCCCAGATCCTAGCGGAGTTTGACTTCAAAATTATTTATAGGCCAGGAACCAAGAATGGGGCAGATGATTGTAGTCCGAGACAGCGGGGGGGGGGCAAGAGTCAGTTGAGAGGTTGTTAAAGCCAGGACAGTTGTTAGGGACGGATGAGTATGAGTTTTCTGTGGCTTCGCTCGCCAGCAAGGAAGTGGTAGACTGGTCCAAGGATTTCATGGACCTGGTCAAGGAAGCATCGTTACAGGATGAGGCATGGAAGGAAGTGAGGAGAAAGGGAGAAGCAGGGGAGTTGAAGGAATTTACGGTCAAGGAGGGATTGCTCTTCTTTAAGAACCGCCTATACATACCCGACAGCAGCGCGTTGAAAATCCGAATCGCACAATCAGAACACGATTCAAAAGTGGCAGGACACTTCGGTCAAGATAAAACACTGGAGTTGATTACACGCAACTTCTATTGGCCGAAGATGAACGAATGGGTAGATGACTATGCACGCTTGCATTTACTGCCAGCTTAAATAAACCAAGTCGGCACTGCAAATATGGAGCGCATTCTCTTGAAACACCCCATACGCGTGGTCGTCAATCTCAATGGATTTCATCGTTCAGCTACCGGAATCAAAGGGTTATACGCAGGTATGGGTAATAGTGGATAGGTTCTCCAAGATGGCTCACTTCATTCCCCTCCAAGGCACAGCTTCCTCCCAGGATCTCGCGAAAACATTCCTGGCTCAAATCTGGCACATACACGGACTACCGCTGGACATAGTTTCCGATCGAGACGCCAAATTTACGTCAAGCTTCTGGGCATCTCTCATGGAACTATTAGACATCAAGCTCCGCATGAGTACCGCTTTCCACCCACAAAGACAGACTGAGCGGGTCAACCAAACTTTGGAACACTACCTCCGGGCATTCTGCAACTACGAGCAAAACGACTGGGCAGAACTCCTTCCACTGGCTGAATATGCCTACAACAACTCGGTCACATCTGCAACAGGGCAATCACCTTTCTATACCAATTATAGGTATAACCCTCGGACGAGTTGGCCAACGGAAAATGAAGTAGTTAACCCCACGAGTGACCTCTATGCCCACTTTATACGAGGAGTACATGACGCCGCCCACCGGAAGTTAGTCGCCGCCAGGGAAAGAATGGGAAAATACTATGACCAGAAAAAAGAGACACCCCCAGCGTTTAAAATCGGAGATCAGGTTATGCTCAACGCTGTCAACCTCAAAACTCGCCGGACAACTAAAAAACTCGACCATAAGAAAATGGGACCGTTCACTATCAAAAGACTCGCCGGAAAACGCGCTTGCGAACTGGACCTCCCACTTCAAATGAAGGTCCACCCCGTATTCCATATCGAACTACTGGAACCCTATCGAGTCAGTACCATCCCAGGACGAGAACAACGGCCCCCTACCCCCGATATAGTCGATAACGAGGGTGAGAAACTATATGAGGTTGAGCGCATTATTGGAAGCAGGAAGAGCAGGAAAGGAGTGGTGGAGTATCTGGTGAAGTGGCGAGGTTATCCGGTGGGGGAAAGCACATACCAAGTTATCGATGCTATGGATGAGGAGGTGTTGTTGCTTGTCCGCGAATTCCACCGGAAGAACCCCAAGGCCACGACGGACCAACGCCTGAGACTGTAGAGGTACCCTCCGTGCCTAAGTCCTTCCCCTCCACAGACACCACGGGTGATATGTGGAGAAGGTTTACTGGAACCACAGTCTGTCAGAAGATGCTCTGAGGACAGAACACCCTGAGAGGGGGGTAAGCTGTTACGGGCATGAGAAAAGGAACCCGAAGACTACAAGAGGAGGACTCCTCATGCTACTGAGATCTCTATGTCCCACTGGGCACGCCAAAGAGGCACGGTGTTGCCAGTATGGAGCCCAGTGCGGAGTTGCGGAATCCCTAGTCAATCGGACCAAAATTGATCGAATGGCAAAGGTTGCGAGGAAGCTCACTTTGGTGGCGCCTCTGGGGAAGGTAAGACTACCCGGCAGCTCCGGTACCTATCGTTAACAGTCCTAATGTCGAGCTATGCTCCGTGGTGATAGATAACGATGCGGGGAAAGAGTTGGCGAGCGAAGTCGGTACGATCGAAGCCGCCAGGTAGGCTGACTCCAAGACTCCACACGACCACCGATGATTGAGTGCATGCAGTAGCGGATGTAACATGAGGAATTTAGGTAATGACGGTATGATAATAATAGATGGTGGGATAGAAACGGTGTTAAGGGTTCTTGGCTTGTTTTCAGGGTCTTCGGTTTCGCAGACTTGTTTATTGTAATTATAATGCTTAGTCCGCGTGACATTCGCGCGGGATATAAATACAGTGTCATTCTCCGACTTTGTTGAAATCATCAGCGACGAAGAAAGAGTCTTATCGATATAATACTATTACTGGGTATCTTTATTCTATACTTTACTTTACTCTATACTTTACTCGAACGTATCGGTGAACTTGAGACTCCACCTTGAACCATCTTTGCGATCTTAGTTTTCTCTCTGTAATAGGTATCTCCCCCAACCACCGGGTAGTACGACACACAGCTCGGAGTTCCTAGGATCCATGGCTAAGGCCATCGGGTAGGAGTCTCTTCAGTGTACATCGCGCTAGTACCCCAGTGGCCCGAGGAGGCCCTGCGAGTCTGCGTCTCCGGAACGTATGTGGTTTTCGCTCAAAGGGGAATTCATCAGGCAGAGTAAACAGTCACAAGGTACTAAAAGCTTCGAAGAGAAATAACCCTCTTCCCAATGGGAAGAGGTAAAAACTCAGAGTCATTATCAGCGCTGGACCATCGATCTCGCGATAATAATATTAGACTCTTTCTTCCCGCAGATGGTGATGGATGAAGATTATACTCCGCTGCTGCCAGGGTTACTAACTATATACATGACTCTTAACCCCGACGGATTTTGGATATTAACTCCGGCTGATGCCCCTTCCACATCTTTCCTTCTAGCGAGATTCCTATGGCCTTTCTTTGATTCATTTCTCGCATATTAGGAGATAGGCTGAGCTTCGTGAGTCTTTCGGTAGGTACTTGACGACATACATCGCTCCTTTCCTCTGACATGAGCCAGCTGCCGCTGGGTGTACTCAACATGTCTGCCCCACTGTAGTCTTCTTCCCTCGAAAGAGTTGTACTAGCTCCTAGGGCCTCCATTACTCTCCCTGCACCGAAGACCTTGTCGTGCGTGAGTACTCACCCACACTGCCCTTCCTCCTCCGCTTCCCTTCTCCATTCAGTCGACCAGTAGTAGTCTCAAGACCCCCATCGTGATACCCCAGTGATAGATCTCGCCATTGTGGGCTTCCCAGGTGACTATTCAAAGTCCTCCGCTTAGTTTGCCTCGTAACTCGATGGGTTTTCATCCGATTGACTCCGAACTTAAACTGTTGCCCCCTCATATACCCACCGGTGTCCTGAGTGCGTATGCCGGCGCTTTGACGCTCCGGGGGTTATTATTGGGGTCGATAATGTGTCCATTTACTAGCGTTTCTAAGCATTCGCTTTTCTGGCCCTACCGACCGCATCGTGCCCAATGGACTCATAGTATCGTGGGGACCAAGAATATCACTCCTCCCCTTCTCCTCCAGTTCATAGTTAAGTTACAGCTCGATCGGAAGTTATTTGGTGAGGATACAGTCATTCCCGACCGCTGGACGATTGATGCCAAGACTCGGAAGCTATACCCGTAACACTCTCCATACTCGACGGGCCAGCGTCGGATAACCGAGAACTCCAGTGGGTAGCGACTGAGGAGATCTTGTTCCTTACTGCCTTTGCGGTTAGCGTTTCAAACTCTAAGCTCAATACTTGACTGCTCGGGTTGTCTGGTGCGACACCCTAATAGCTACCCAGGTAAGCTGGGGCCAAGGGAAGTCAAAGCTCGCAGGAGCTCGTGCCTGAAGGGGGGGGCTACTTTCATGGATACACTAGGTTCGGGAGATTGGAGTGATTGGTAGAGCTGAGATTACTGCGCACTAGGAGGTGGGGATGAGTTAGAATAAGTTCCAAGGGTTTTTGTTATGCAAAGGAATGAGTTACAGTTGGGGTTACACAAGGGTATGAGTCACAGTTGGGGTTATGCAAGGGTATGAGTCAGGCTTGGCGACGGATTGGTGGATATATAAGGGAGGCAACGGCGCCTACTCCTGTACTTTCTTTCTTTTCTTTTTCTCTTCACGCAACGTCTTCTGTATTTATCTATCAATACATTATAGTCTCTATTTTAACTAGTGACTATCGCCGTCCCCCTACTTTGTCTATATACTTCCTCCCTCCTAGGAAGTATCACTGCCCCCGCCTTTGCCCTTGCCTGTGCCTGTGCCTGCACCTGCCTGGCTCTCTCCTCGTCCTTGTCAGTGTCTGTAACGGAGTGACCGGGGGCAACGTGACAGATGACAATGATGACCCAAGAAGCTCGAGGGGCACAGCTAGTACAACGAGGACACTGACGAGAAAGAGAAGAGAACCAGGCAGGCACAAGCACAGGTACCGGCGAGGGCAAAGGCATAGGGCAGGGGCAGAGGGTGTAGGGCAGAGCAGGATAAGCGAAGACCAAGTAAGGCCCCGAGCAAGGATCACAAGGATTATAAGGCTGCCTTCTGCGAAGACGAGTTAGGAAGCGAGGAACTATGGCTATGAATAGGAGTATATTCCTATATATCGAAATGGCAGGGGGGTGAGACAGGGGGGGGAGGAAGAAAGAACTAAGGAAAACGTCTCTATCCGCTATTTAATACCTCTTCTCCGCTAGTCCAGTATGACTCACACCTCACCCTATAGAAATCCATAGAAATCCATTGCACCCACACCTCGTATTCCTTCCCACCACTTCGCTAAAAACCTATTACCAATCCTTCCTGCAATGGAACCTCGTAGAACCTTATGAAGAAAACTTCGCCTCATCTCACCACATGCTTGCTTAACATATCTCTATCTATCACAACAACGCTTCGACTACCGAGCCCTCGAGACTGATGCCAAGACACAAGGACAGATCAGGTCCCCTCCTAGAGCCTAACTCGTGATAGGCTGAGGTTTCGCATGATATCGGTGATGAAACAGTTGTCGAAGTTCAGGACTATATTCAAGGTCGCTGGATGGCTGCCAGGAAGGTTCTTTATATCCAACATATCTAACCAAATATTCCACTCATCTTCCCCTCTTCCTCGAGTCCAATATCTCCCCGACTTCCCACTCAACTTCTCCCTTCATCTCCACAGGTGGGGGTGGTTTAATAATTTGCCCTGGAATAGGGTCATTTACCGTTGATGATAACAGCGAAACATGAAATACCAGATGTATTTTCATGGATATGGGTAGATCCAACTCATATGTATAGGGGCTCACCATTCGTTTAACCAAGTAGGGACCGATTTGTTTCCAGTTGAGTTTCTTTAAAGTCGGTTTGGTTTCTATATTCCCAGTAGAGAGCCAGACAGAATCACTGACCGTGCATAGAGGTGCCGAGTTACGATGCATATTAGCCATTTCCTCCTGTATTTTCTGAGCCATAAACATTTCTCTCTTCAAGAATTCAAAAACCTGGGACATCTCCCTTGCGAACCCGTTGACCTGATCCTCATTTACCGTCTTTCCATGTTCCAAAGGCCTAAACGTTATCCAGGGGTGTCTTGCATAGTTTGCTTGTAAGGGGGACATATGAGTTATTTCTGAAATGTTATTATTGTTAGCGAACTCGGCAAGGGGTAGGAAATCGGTCCAGTGATCTTGCTGGTAAGATCTGTAGCTACGTAGATATTGCTCCATAATTGCATTAGTCCTTTCCGTTTGCCCCTCAGTTTGGGGGTGAAATCCGGTAGAGTATCAAGGAGTTATTTCCAAATGATCGCAAAGAATCTTCCAAAATTTGTGTCCCTCGATCCGAAACGATAGTCTCCGGTAACCCATGCAATTTCCATACCTGCTTCAAGTATAGAGGAGACAGATCCCTGGCATTAACATTCTCCTGTGACAGGGCTCTGCCTCTACTAAACAGGAGTGTAGGAAGCAAGAGGGCCGATAGAAGATAGGAATTAGGTTTGAAGAGTAAAGATTCTTCTGGGTAGACTTAGAATAATCTTAAGGGTCTTCTTCCGCTTGTTACTACTGATGATGAGGATTCTTATGCTGGTGGGCAAAAATGGAGATGAGTACTTATACTCCAAATCTCTCTGTTTCCTCCTTTCCACCGCTTCGGCTAAGTTCCGGTGAAAACTCTGTTTTGGAGCGGAAACAATTCCTCCGCTACCCCGCTTCTCCCTAAGCGCTAGCGGGTGTTTCCGGTCCTAGAGTAAGCACCCTTAGCCAGGGTCAAGGATTATCTGCAGCCTGGCTGTCACACAGCTCTGGGCGTGCATTAGATGAATCTCCGCTCAAATGATCTACCCTAGGTGGCTGCAGAGCTGTAACTTATTGTAGATTATTCCCGGGCATAGCCACTGCCGCCTGCAGCAGGGTTATTCTTGCACAGAGGGATACTGGGATGCCCGGGCACTTAGAGACCTCTCTCTAGCCGGTCCTCTATTCACTGACAAGGCCTAGACTCATCAGCCTATCCCTTCATGAATAGATCCCTTTCCTAGCGGTCAGAAGGTAGGTACACTTGCAGCAGGTTGCGGTCCTCACTGCAGGTACATTTCCTATCACTGTAACTGCTGAATTCTATCAATAACTCTGAGCCTATAACAGGCCCGGTGAGAACTATTCTCCTAACCGCTGATGTGGCTCTGTTATACTACTCCTTTCCCTCAGGATCCCGGTCTCCAAGATTCAGTAACCAAATTCTATTCAACCTATTCTATAGGAACTTCTGTGACTATGTACAGATAGAAAATTCAAGAAACCACTCCTTAGAGCCGCTTGTCTCTGGGTTTCTTAGGACACCTCATGTGAAAACCCCGGAGGGCTTCCTCAGCGCTCTCCCAGACATGTTCATAGGGTTCCCATGTAGTATCCTCATTCTCATATCCTTTCCATAATACTAGATATTCCACTCTTCTTCTGAGCCTATTGACCCGGCAATCAACTACTTCCCGGACCTGCTAGTTCTCTTCTCCTCCAATCTCTTCTGGTTCTGGGGGGGGGGGGGGAACTCTTCTTCCCGGATCTACTAGTGCTCTGTAGGGTTCTAAAAGAGGCATATGAAAGACTGGGTGGATAGCCATCTCAGGAAGAAGAGAAAGCTTGTAGGCATGGGTGCCTGTAGCTTCAATGACCTTAAAGGGGCTCATTTTCTTCTGATTTAGCTTTCCCATTGGCCGCTTTGTTTGCACATTGCGGCGGTCCAACATTACCTCATCTCCAGGCTTGATCTCCGGAGATGCCAGTGCATGTTTATCATACCACCGGACCATCCTGATCCTAGCCTTGCCCAAATTCTCTTGCATAGCTTGCCAGATGGATTTCCATTGAGAGATGATGACCTCACTTGCTGGCTTGCTAACTTCAACACCTTTCCGGGGGGCTGGCCAGTTGTTCCTCGGTTCATAACCATAGTTGGCATAGAAAGCCGATACTTTGGTAGACTCAGAGACCGCTGAGTTATAAGCATACTCTGCCAAACGCAAGAGATCTGCCCAGTCTTCCTGTTGATATGAACAATAACTCCGCAGATAATGTTCCAGGGTCTGGTTAACTCTTTCTGTTTGGCCGTCTGTTTAGGGGTGGAAAGAAGTAGACATCTTCAGCTTCACATTGAGGAGGCTCATGAGAGACTGCCAGAAATGAGAGAGAAACTTGCTATCTCTGTCCGAGACTATGTCATCAGGTAACGCATGGAGTCTCCAAACTTCCTTCAAGAACATTTTAGCCTGATCTTCTGTTTTATTGAGTGTAGGGGGCGGAATGTAATGGGCCATCTTAGAGAAGCGGTCCACCATTACCCAGATCCTAGTAAATCTCTTGGACTCCGGTAATCCTACAATGAAGTCCATAGAGATGGAAGTCCATGGCTGATAAGGTATCTCCAGAGGTTGAAGCATACCAAACTTCTTGTGTCGAGATGTTTTATTCCTCTGACAACTGTCACAGGAACGGACATACTCTTCCACATTGATACGGGCATAGAAGATGAAACCCAAAGACTAAAAAGAGGAGGACCCTCCCTACATTACTATGTTGCCAAAAGCCCCTATGTCCCACTGGGCGCGCCTATCATGGAGTGGAGCAAGGGCCAGGGCGAAGCGAGCCAACTACCGAACCTGGGCGGGACGGGACGAGAGGTAGGGGAGGCGAGATAGGTTGAGGCAGAGTGGGAGTAACTAAGGACGAGGCAGGACTATGGTGGTTGATTGCCCTTACGTATCACGGCGTACTACTGACTTCGCGGAGGAAGAGGATATTCGGGAATGGGGTTTTCGGTTGCGGTACTTTCTTTTGGGTTCTTGGAGTTTCTATGGGTTTCCGTTACACGATGTGATGAGTCATGATTGTACAGGGATTAGGAGGGGTATATATATGTTGCTACGGATCTCTCCTTTGTTCTTTTCTTTCTCTTTCTTTCCTTACGTGTTCTTCCTGTTGTCAACCCTACGGTTTAGTTTCGTCTCGTTTGTGTGTCTTTAGTTCCGAATATATTACGTCATAACCATAGTCTTTGCTAAGACCCTCTTGGGTCTTCCATAGTACCTCGTCTCGTCTTAGTCTATAGCCTCGTTCTTGTCTTCGCTTCGTCTCGTCTTCGTCCTCGTCTCGTCTCGCTCCGCTGTCTCCATAGTCTATAACCGTAGTACGTATCGTCTACTGGTATCTCCGCGTTCACGTCTTTGTCAGAGAGGCCATCTGGACCCTCTGCCCCACAACTCTGCTCCTCGGTTAGACTCCCGCGTCGCCGACTCTCGTCCTCGTCCTCGTTCCTGCCTCGGTTGTGTACCTCGGCCCTCTTGCCTGTTGTCTCCGTGCTGCTCCGTAACATTACGGGTGTCTGAACCGTTGGGACTAAAGATCAAGGGGTGTATTCTAGAAGGACTACAAGTTCCTAGAGATAGGAAGGTTGCGTGAAGAAAAAAGGAAAGGAAAGAAACTATCTACAAGCGAGAACGAAGCCTCTATATATATCTCACATAGCTGGCCCGATGACTAACCCGAGCATCCCTGTACAGAACCTCATAGAAACCTTCAAGACCCATAACTCCGAACCCGACCCTATCTCCTGTCTCCGAGTAGATGAGGATATCATCAATATAGTCAATCACTCCTTCATCCAGTAGTTTCTTTAGAACATTATTGATCATGGCCTGAAAGGCAGAAGGAGCATTGAATAGACTAAACGGCATCACATTATACCGATACAGGCCATAGCGGGTTCTGAAAGCGGTTTTCCACTCATCTCCCTCTGTTATCCTGATCAAATTGAAGCCATTCTTGAGATCTATCTTTGTGAAGATCAGGGCCTTGAATAACCTATCCCTGAGTTCATGTTACGGGCATAGGAAACGGAACCCGAAGACTACAAGAGGAGGACTCCCCCCCATGCTACGACGCTACTGAAACCTCTATGTCCCACTGGGCGCGCCAAAGAGGGGCGGTGCTGCCAGTACGGAGCCCAGTGCGGAGTTGCGGAATCCCTAGTTAACGGACCCGTTTTCAACCTCAAGAATAACCCCCGGAGCGTCAAAGTGCCGGCACAGGCGCTCACGACACCGGTGGGTATATGAGGGGGCAACAGTGCGAGTTTGGAGTCATTCGGACCAAAACTGATCAAATGGCGAAGGTCGCGAAGAAGCTTACTCTGGTGGTGCCTCTGGGGAAGGTAAGACTACCTGACAGCTCCGGTACCTATCGTTAACAGTCCTAATGTCGAGCTACGCTCCTTGATGATAGATAACGATGTGGGGAAAGAGTTGGCGAGCGAAGTCGAGCCCGGTACCGAGGAGTCGTCAGGTAGGCAGACTCCAAGACTCCACATGACCACTGGCGAAGGCTGAGTGCATGCAGCAACGGGATGTAATATGAGGAATTTAAGATAATAGATGGCATGGGTAATAAGATGGTGGGATAGATCGGGCGTTAAGGTTTCTTACTTGTTTTCAGGGTCTTGGGGTTTGCACTTGTTTATTGTAATTATAACGCTTAGTCCGCGTGACATTTGCGGGATATAAATACGGTGTCATTCTCCGACTTTGTTGAAATCATCAGCAATGAAGAAAGAGTCTTATCGATATAATACTATTACTGGATATCTTTACTCTATACTTTACTCGTGAACGTGTCGGTGAACTTGAGATTCCACCTTGAACCATCTTCGTGTTCTTAGTCTTCTTTCTATACTCGACGGGCCAGTGTCTGACAGCCGAGAACTCCAGCGGGTAGCGACTGAGGAAATCTTGTTCCTTACTGCCTTTGCGGTTAAGCGTTTCAAACTTTAAACTCGATACTTGACTGCTCGGGTTGTCTGTTGCGACACCCTAATATCGCCTCCCACCAAGACACCTTCGGAACAGGGTTGTTGGATAGTATCGGTCGATGTCAGAAGCAGGATGACGGGTTAGGAAGGAGCTCAGGTAATAGAATGTAAGCGCTAGGAAGGATTGGGTAGTAATGAGATAGGATTGAGGTTTTTGGGAATAGTATGAGTGATACGGGAGAGTAGGAGTTTCTATGGGATTCTATAGTATGAGTCATCGGCGTAAGGGAAAAGTTGTATAAATAGTGCTCGTTCCTTCCTATGTTTCTGCCTCTCTAGGCAACGTCTTCTTTCTGCTAGTAATATATTACCATAGGCTCCGGCCCTCCTGTCCTCGCCTCGTCCCTGAACCTGAACCTGTCTCGTCTCTAGTGTCTCCTGAGCCGACCCCGTCCCTGTCTTCATTCTTGACTCCGCCCCTGCCTCGCTCCCTACCCCCGACCCTGTCCCGTTAGACTTGCTAGGCCAAATCTTACCAAGCCGTAGCATCTTGTCTAGGTACTCCTTGAGGACCTTCAGCTCAACTTCAGAGAGGGAGTAGATGGGTCCCCATGGGGGCTGCTGACCAGGTTCGAGGTCAATATTGTGATCGGAGGCCCGGTGAGATGGTAGCTTGTCGGCTTCGGATTGCAGGAAAACTTGGAGCTTTGGGTGATATTGCTCCGGGATTACTGTTTTGAAGTCGATTTCTCCTGTGTCCGCGGATATTGAGCCGATGAATAGTGGCTCCGGATCATCCAGTACGTTGTCATCGAGAACCACTGAAATTTCTTTCTGGTCAGTAAAGCATCTTGACTTGCAAAATTCCACATGAAAGGTGACTTCCCAATTTGGGGCAATAGCCGGCTTATACTCTTGTAGCTACCATGCTGGTAATATGGCATCAATGCCGCTAGGTAGTGGTGCTATTTTGAAGGAGAACTCGGACTTATGCCCCCTAGAAAAAATGTTCAATATTACGGTAAAGGCATGTTTCGTGCCTTCCATCACTTCTCCAGTAAACCCCATAACTCTGATCAGGACGTCTCTTTTCACCTTTGGGACAGAAAACGCAGAAACGAAAGAAGAACACATAACCGGACCCATTGTCCGGGTGTCCAATAACATACAACAAGGAAATAAAAAATCTAAAAATCCAATATGAAATTTACCAATAGGACGAGACCCGTGAATAGAGTCGTTGAAAAGTTGTTGTTTTTTCGTCGGAGAGGACACCCCCTCATCCGGTCTTTTTCTTTTTATATTTTTTTTGATTGTTCCTTCCATCAGTAATAACATAGCAATCTGGAAGAGCTCTTGACCTGACTCATTAGAGTCCCCTTCTAAAAATCCATATCAAAATCCACCTCTGACTCCGACCCTACCTCTGGTACATAGGCTGGTCCTGTCGACGTTGTTGTTGCTGCTACTGCGGCTGAATTCTTTTTGGACCTATGCCTCTTCTTTTTCTCTGGTAGGGGAGCGGGTGAATCCTTCATCTCCTCGTCCTCCTCTTCTCGACCATGCTTCTGGCCCAGAGTGGAGACATTTAACGGGGCGGGGTCGGCTCAGGAACGAGGCGGGGTAGGTTCAAGAGCGAAGACAGGGGCGGGGTCAGCTCAGGAGACACCCGAGGTGAGGTAGGTTTAGGTTCAGGTTCAGGTTTAGGGACGAGGCGGGAACAGAAGAGCCGAAGCCAAAGTATTGTATTGCTAATAGGAAGAAGACGTTGACTAGAGAGGCGAAGACATAGGAGAGAACGAGCCCTATATATACAACTATTCTCTCGCACTAATGACTCATACCATAGAATCCCATAGAACCTCCTAAGCTCCCGTATCACCCATACTATCCCCGATACTACCACTTCTATCCCGTCATTACCCAATACTCCCTAGCGCTTACATTCTACCACCCGAGCTCCTTCCTAAATCATTCCCTTGCTTCCGACATCGACCGATACTACCTGACAACCCTATTCCGAAGACGCCTTGGCGGGAGGCGAGGTGCAGGGGGCGAAGCCGTGATAAGACAGCGGCGTTGGAGTTGGGGCCCTGTCTACACCATCTCTACAGGTGACCCTTTCTTCCACAGTGGACACATTCTCCTTTCGTTCTTCTCTGGTCCAGAATAGATTTGGGGATCCCTCTGATGGCTTCGTCATAGCTGGAAGGCAGTGGCTTATTTTCCTGGCTAGAGCAAGCGCCTCCTGATGTATTCGACCCTTGCCCGGGTTGTGCGGACTCAGTCTTCTGTCCCTCCTGGGCTCGTCCCTTAATTTTGAACCCAGGCCTCTGCTTCTCCGGACCATCCCTTCTAAATGGTGCCCCTGTCGTCGCCCTCCTCAATAACCTTTTCTGCTCCAGGAAATTTTCCTGAGCCTTGCCTGCCCTTTCTAACTGTGACACAAAATGGGCGTCATTATCTGCCGGCTCAAACTTAGAATGTCAGTCCCAAATTTCTTCGGGTTTCATGGATGTATCAGGGTTGGAGAAATGGAAGGATTGGCAGGGCTGGGATTATCGTGCGCTCGGAGGTATGGGTGAGTCAGATTAAGTTCTATGGGTTTCTGTTACGCAAAGGTATGAGTCATGAGTGGAGTTACGCGGAGTTATGAGTCGGACTTGGCGGCGAAGTGCGGGGTATATAATGGAGGCAACGGAGCCTACTTCTGTATCTTTTTCCTTTCTTCTTTCCTTACGCAACGTCTTCTGTATTTATCTTCTCAATATACTATAGTCTCTACTTCATACTAGTGACTATCGCTGTTTAAACTCTTCTTCATACCTCCTACTCCGGAAGTATCGCTGTTACTTTCTGCACCCTGCGGAACGAAGCCCTGTTACCACGCCCCTTGAGATTGGGCAAGCTAGTCAGGAGGGTATTCCGGTAGGATATCCCACTTTGTTGCCCTCGTTGGTTGAAGATCTCTATTTTGGTTAGATAATCGGAGATGCTCGATTGATATTTGAGCTGGTCCATCTTCAAGGCGGCGTCCAAGGCCTCCTGTGAGCTTACGAACCGTCCCCTTAACTCTTGTTTAAAGCGTTGCAGAAGTGCGGGCCGGCGGGACCTTTCATGTGGACTTCGTGGTAATTAGCAAATTTTTCTTTAGCGAGGCCCGTGGTATATGTGCCTGTTACAGGTATAGCTTCCAAATCTGGACATCAGTTGTTTAGCGGCCGGGAACGACCGTATCATCACCAAATGACCTCCAATCGAGCTGTAACTTAATTATGAGCTGGAGGAGGATACGGGGAGTGATATTCTTAGTCTTTACTATACTACAGAAGTCCATTTGGCACGCGGCATGGCCAGTATGGCCAGAAAAGCGGAGTTGCAGAAACGCTAGTAAATGGACATGTTTTGGACCCCAACAATAACCCCCGGAGCGTAAAAGCACCGGCACACCCATTCAAGACACCGGTGGGTATATGAGGGGACAGCAGTTCAAGTTTGGAGTCAATCGTACGAAAACTGATAGAGCTATGAGACAAGCGAAGAAAGGACTTCAGATAGCCTGCCAGGGCCGTGGAGGAAGCGCGGAGCCTATAGGAAGCAGACCATAGGGGTCTTCGGGACTACTACTAGTTGGATTATAAGAAAGGGGAAGCTGAGGAAACAGGGCAGTGTGGGTGAGTACTCTACGGAGCACCACGACAAGGTCTTCCGGTACCGGGGAGAGTAATGGAGGGCCCTAAGGGCTAGTACAACTCTTTCGGAAGGGAAGAAGACTATGGGGTGGGGCAGACGTGTTGAGTACACCTAGCGACACTGGCTTATGTCCAGGGGAAAGGGAACGATATACGTCGTCAAGTACCTACCGAAGCACTCACCGAAGCTCAGCCTATCTCCTAACGACGAGTACAAGGAAACGAACCCAAAAAAGACCTATAGGGATCCCGCTAGAGGGAAAGGTGGAGAAGGGGGCATCAGCCCCGGAGTTAATATCCAAAATCCATCGGGGTTAAGAGTCATGTATATAGTTAGTAACCCTGGCTTGGCTGCGGAGATATACCCGCGGGGTAGAAATGGGCTGCCACTTGATCTTCATCCATCATCATCTGCGGGGAAGAAAGAGTCTAATATTCTTATCACGACCGATAGCCCAGCGCGCGGCGCTGGTAATGAGACTTCTGAATTTTTTACCTCTTCCCATCGGGGAGAGGGTTTTTTCTCTTCGAAACTTTAGTATCTTGTGACCGTTTACTCTGCCTGATGAATTCCCCTTTTGAGCGGAGCCATACACATTCCTGAGACGCAAACTCGCCGGGCCGCCTTGGGCCACTGGGATACTGGTGCAATGTAGACTGAAGAGACTCCTACCCGATGGCATTAGCCATGGTCCCTAAGAACTCTGAGCTCTGTATCGAACTACCTGGTGGTTGGGGGTGTTGCCCATTACACAACCCTTCTCAGGTCTGGATCTCAGCTTTGAGGGGGTAGAGTTTGAAGGAGAAGAATCTTTGTCTCCGGCTCCTCCCCACACAGAAAACCCCGGTGGTCAGTCAGAACCTCCGGAGGTACCAATCTTCCCTCCTGCCCCACCTCTGGCAGTTGCAGGTGGAAGCGGAGGCAATATTCCTCCTACTCCTTCGGGAGCTCAAGGTGATGCCCCCGGAAATAATCCAGACTGCTCAGACTCGGAGCCAGAAGGGAATGACCGGAGAGCCTGGCGGAGGTACCTCAAGAAAAAGCTTGAAAAGCAGCAGTTTGATGAATGCGCTAGATTTAGAAGATTGGAAGGATTGGCGAGGCTGGGATTACTGTGCGTTAGGAGGAGGGAATGAGTCAGAATAGGTTTTATGGGTTTCTGTTACGCGGAGGGGTGGGTCATAATTGGAGTTACGCGAGGGTATGAGTCAGGCTTGGCAACGGAATAGTGGATATATAAGGGAGGCAACAGCGCCTACTCCTGTACTTTCCTTCTTTCTCTTTTCTCTTCAAGCAACGTTTTCTGTACTCATATCTATCAATAAATTTCATAATCTCTATTCCAATAGTGACTATCGCTATCCCCCTTTCCGTTACTTCCTCCATACCCCCTGCTTTCAGGGAATATCGCTGCAATTACTCAGCACCCTGCGGAACGAAGCCACACCCTTGACGCCCCCTTGAGAGGCAGAGTTTCATGGATACACTAGGTTCGGGAGATTGGAAGAATTGGCAGGGCTGGGATTACTGCGCAATAGGAGGTGTGGATGAGTCAGAATAAGTTCCATGAGTTTCTGTTACGCAAAGGAATGAGTCACAGTTGGAGTTAGGCGAGGGTATGAGTCAGGCTTGGCGACGGAATGGTGGATTTATAAGGGAGGCAACAGCGCCTACTCCTGTACTTTCTTTCTTTTCCTTTTCTCTTCACGCAATGTCTTCTGTATCTATTTATCAATATACTTTTTAGTCTCTACTTCACTAGCAACTATTGCTGCCTCTCTACTTTCTTTAATATATACTTCCCCCTCTTGGAAGTATTGCTGTTACTACCCCGCACCCGGCGGAATGAAGCTATACCCCTGACGCCCCCTTGAGACAGAGAGATCTGCTTGCTCTCTTAGTCAGTCATTGGCCACCTCTTGAGCAGTCCCACCTTCTTCAGTCTACCAAGGTATCAAGGCTGCGCCTCCTGCACCTCGCCTTCCGCCAAGGCGCTATCGGAACAGGGTTGTTGTATAGAATCGGTCGATGTCGGCAGTAGGATGACGGGTTAGGAAGGAGATCGGGTGATAGAATGTAAGCGCTAGGAAGGATTGGGCAGTAATGGGATAGAACTGGGGTTATCGGGAATAGTGTAGTTGGTACGGGGGCGTAGAACTTTCTATGGGATTCTATGGTATGAGTCATCGGCATGAGGGGAGAGATGTATATATAGTGTTTGTTCTTTCCTATGTTTCTGCCTCTCTAGGCAACGTCTTCTTTCTGCTAGTAATATATTACTTTAGGCTCTGGCCCTCCTGTCCTCGCCTCGTCCCTGAAACTGAATCTGAATCCGCCTCGACTCTGGTGTATCCTGAGCCGACCCCGTCCCTGTCTTCATTCTTGAACCTACCCCGTCCTGCTCCTGACCCGACCCTGTCCCGTTAGACAAGGCCCAGGAACTTCAGGCCCCTCCTCCTTCCAAGTTCCAAGGTCAAGTGAAACAGGTAGAGACCTTCCTCCGGCAATGTGAGAATGTGTTCTCTATTGACAGCCAGTCCTTCCTGGCAGATGTGACTAAGATCCGGTATGCTGGGAATCTCATGGAAGGGACGGTGGCAATCAAGTGGTATGAGGCTTATCACAATTCAATAGATCAAGCCTCCACCAACCGGATAGCTAGAAGGCCTGTATGGCTAGATGAGGGCTGGAAATTGTGGGGTTCCTTCGTGGAGGCTTTTAGAGCAGCCTTTGGTGAAGCCATCTCTAGGAATGAGGTGGTAGCGCAATGGAATACCCTCACCCACACCAAGAAAGAAGGAATAGACTCCTTCCTGAATACTATTATTCAGTTGATGTGGAATACCGGCTATGAAGGACAGATGATAAGATCCAAGGCTCCCTCCTACCGGAATTAGGTCTGAGTTGGGCACTCTTTAACCCCAAACCTAGGACCTTGATGGAAAGGATCACAGCTCTCAGAGAGCTGGGGCATACCGATAAGCGGTACCAGGCGGCAGCTGAGAAGGCTCCGGCCAGGGCCCAGAAGGAACCCAGCAATGCTAAGGCCCGGCAATCTAAGGGGAAAAAAGCAGTCTCAGGCTTTGCTGCACCCAAGGAGACAACCGGATCCAAGGACAAAGCTGTGGAACTAAAAGGAATCCCGAGGGATATTCTGTAAGAAAGAAGAAATGCTGAAGTATGCTTGAAGGTAAGACCTTCTGGTACTCCCCTGTGAGGTAGAGTATATAGACTGACTTGTGCAATAGTGCGGCAAGTCCAGACGCAAATGGACCTCTTGTTAGTCTAAGGAACCTACTACTGTCCAGGTGGCAGCTGTGAAAGTATAAAAAAGCGGAAAAGAGGATCTGGCTCTGGGGATAAAACCCAAGAACCATCTGAAAAGAAAGCTGAAGTTGCTGCTGTAGTGGCAGAACAACCCTTCAATGTACTTCCAGATGTAACAGAGGATTTTATCTTTTAACCCGGAGCAGGGTCAGTATCACGGAGCTAAGCTTGAGGCAATGACTAAACTAGCCAAGGTACACAACCGAGGCAGGGTGGGGTCGATGACGAGTACGTGGGAAGACGAGGGTACCAGTAGAGGACATGCTCTACTGTCATGGACTAAAGACGGGGTGAAACGAGACTAAAAGGTCCTAAAGTATAGATTGACTAAAAGAACCAGAAGGTTGCGTGAAGAAGAAAGGAAAGAAAGAGAATTCCCTCACTGACTCATCCCATAGAAACCCATAGGAACCCCAAGGAAATCCCTCTATTGGAAATACATGCATGCCGTTGACTCATAGAAACCCTGCAACAGAAACTCATAGAACACCATAGAAAAATGCTGACTAATCATTCTGCTCGCAACGTCACCAAGCACGCTCCACGCCGTGATGGTCAGATGATGATATTATCTGGTAGTGTCTGTTTAAAGTCTATGTATACTAGAATTTCTTCATACTTGTTTGAGTTGTTATTTTTCTCGGTTAGGAAGTGAATAAATTTGCGGTTATCTTATGATTATGGTCCCAGAATTGCAGGAGTTGAGAAAGGATTAAGATTGCTAAATAGCATCGGCCTTATTACTGAAAAGTATAAAGAGGTCAGGAGCTGCCGCATCCATGTCTTCCTCATTACCAAAACCAACTATAAGAAACCCCTTATATCTATTATCCCATTCTGAAGTGCAGAACCTAAAAAGAGTAAGAGAAACAACTCCAGAAAAACTCTCCAAGCGGAGAAAGGAAGAAGCAAGCTTTCCGCCCCTACCAGTGCATGGCAAGAGACCGGTGCTAGTAGCCAAACTGTCTTAAACAGTTAAAGGAAAGGTTGAAGGCCCAAGGGAAATTCCTTCTAGACACCGGATGTACAGGATCTATCCTGAACCAAGAGTTTGTCCAGAAGAATGGAATACCCTTAGTGCGGAGGGATCAACTACTGACAATATATGATGCTCAAGGAGATGTCATGATGGTACTATACTCACCCGATCTACATGAGCATAGGAGATCATAAAGAGACTCTCCGATGGGAGGTAGCTTCTTTGGAAGCTGGAATCTCTGGGTATCTGCCAATTGCTTGGGCAAGGAAGCATAACCCGGATATTAATTGGGAACTTAATACCATAAGCTGGAGGAGTGACTACTGCAAGCAGAATTGTCTCCCAGCGGCCATTACGGTGGAACCCGTCTCTATCTATCAGATGCTTAAAGAAGAAGAGGTGTACCACTTAGTAGTGGCCATTTAGCATGATGAGAATGGTGTGAATGTGGAAGTAAGAATTACTGCACAGCATCAGCAATGGGCACATGTGTTCAGCAGAGAGAAGGCAGAGGAGTTACCTCTGCATTCTGCAAATGATCTAAAGATCAAACTCCTGCCTGATTCCACAATCCTGTTTGGGCCGCTATACTCATGTTCAGCTCCAGAATTGAAGGCCCTCAATGAGTACCTGACCAAGGAATTGGCAACAGGGAAAATCTCCAGATCTAGCAGCCCAGCGGCAGCACCCATTCTGTTCATACCAAAGAAGGATGGCAAGCTTAGAATATGTGTGGATTATAGAGGCTTGAATAAGATTACTGTGAAAGACAAGTACCCGCTACCTATCATGAGTGAACTATTAGTGTAATAGGTATCTCCCCCAACCACCGGATAGTACGACATAGAGCTCCAAGTTCCTATGAGCCATGGCTAAGGCTATCGGGTAGGAGTCTCCTCAGTCTACATCGCGCTAGTATCCTAGTGGCCCGAGGAGGCCCTGCGAGTCTGCATCTCCAGAACGTATATGGTTTTCGCTCAAAGGGGAATTCATCAGGCAGAGTAAACGGTCACAAGGTACTAAAGTTTCGAAGAGAAAAAACCCTCTTCCCAATGGGAAGAGGTAAAAAACTCAGAAGTCTCATTACCAGCGCCGCGCGCTAGACCATCGATCTCGCGATAATAATAATAGACTCTTTCTTCCCCGTAGATGGTGATGGATGAAGATCAAGTGGCAGCCCATTTCTACTCATGGTATACCTGCCCAAGCCAGGGTTACTAACTATATACATGACTCTTAACCCCGACGGATTTTGGATATTAACTCGGGCTGATGCCCCTCCACATCTTTCCTTCTAGCGAGATCCCTACTGGGTCTTTCTTTGATTCATTTCCTTACTCGTCGTTAGGAGATAGGCTGAGCTTCGTGAGTCTTTTCGAGGTACTTGACGACATACATCGCTCTTTCCTCTGGACATGAGCCAGTGTCGCTGGGTCTACTCAACATGTCTGCCCCACTGTAGTCTTCTTCCCTCCCAAAGAGTTGTACTAGCTCCTGCGCCTCCATTACTCTCCCTGCACCGGAAGACCTTGTCGTGGTGCTTCGTGGAGTACTCACCCACACTGCCCTTCCTCCTCCGCTTCCCTTCTCCATTCAGTCGACCAGTAGTAGTCTCGAAGACCCCCATCGTATACCCCGTATAGATCTCGCGCTCGTTTGTGGGCTTCCCAGGTGACTATTCAAAGTCCTCCGCTTAGTTTGCCTCGTAACTCGATGAGTTTTCATCCGATTGACTCCGAACTTAAACTGCTGCCCCCTTATATACCCACCGGTGTCCTGAGTGCGTATGCCGGCACTTTGACGCTCCGGGGGTTATTATTGGGGTCGAAAACGTGTCCATTTACTAGCGTTTCTGCAACTCCGCTTTTCTGGCCCTACCGACCGTACCGCGTGCCCTACTGACCGTACCGCGTGCCCAATGGACTCCCATAGTATCGTGGGGACCAAGAATATCACTCCTCCCCTTCTCCTCCAGTTCATAGTTAAGTTACAGCTCGATCGGAAGTTATTTGGTGAGGATACGGTCATTCCCGACCGCTGGACGATTGATGCCAAGACTCGGAAGCTATACCCGTAACAGAAAGGTATCGACAGCGGCGGTCTGTTTAAGATATTCGGCGGGTTCCCACAGAGGATCAGTATATCTTGTCCATTTAACATAGTACTGGAATCCCTGCTTCCTATGATGCCTCGAATCTAAAACTTGCTCGACTTCGTACTTCTCTTCTTGATCCACAATAACTGTTGGTGGTGGTGGTGGTCTTTGGCCTAATACGGGATCCACATCGGCGAGATCGAGCAGTGAGACATGAAAGACAGGGTGTATTTTCATAGAGCGGGGAAGATTCAGGTGGTAGGTATAAGGGGAAATAAGCTCTTGAACGAGAAACGGTCTTAGTTTTTTGCAATCAAGCTTTCTTGATTTTCGTGCAGTACGAATATTCTTTGCTGAGACAAATACCATATCTCCAACCTCATGATGGAGGGCGGGGGTACACTTTGCATTCACCGACTTCTCCTGTTGATCTTGGGCCGTTCTTAGTTGCGTTCGTAGATAATCGTGTAGTTCCTTCATTCTCCCTGCAAAGTCATGGGCATTGAGGCTCAGTGGGGTGCTTTCTGGCTTCCGGAGGTTTATAGTGAATCGAGAATGGTAGCCGTAGTTGGCGAAGAAAGGGGTAACTTTGGTAGAAGCTGACACCTGGTTATTTGCTGCAAATTCTGCCATTGGCAATCACTTAACCCAATCGTATTGTTGGTATGACACGTATCCTCGGAGGTATTGTTCCATTACTGCATTCAATCTCTCTGTCTGGCCATCCGTTTCTGGGTGAAAAGCTGTGGACATTCTGGCTTCGATCTTGAATTGTTCACAGAGAGACTTCCAGAATTTCGAGGTAAATTGGGTGCCCCTGTCAGAAGTAATCTGTGTGGGCAGGCTGTGTAGCTTCCAAACGTGTTACAGGTATAAGTTGGCCAGGTCTTCTGCGTTGACAGTGGTGTTGCAAGGCAAAAGATCGCGCATCTTCGTCAGCCGATCTACAACCACCAGTATAGCATCTTACCCTTCGCTTTCTGGTAGACCCGTGACAAAGTCCATAGAGATCTCTCTCCAGGGTTGCTCTGAAATGAGTAGCGGTCGAAGTATTCCTAACTTCCCATGTGTCGTTGGCTTGCTCCGTTGACAGGTATGGCAGTTTCGAATGTACTGGCCGATATAATCACGCATATTTGGCCAGTAATAGTTTCTGCTAACCAACTCGAAGGTTTTTTTTTTACCGGGGTGTCCTGCTGGGGGGGCGTCGTGGTATTGTTTCAGAATCTCCAACTTCAGTGGTGCGTAATCGGGAACATAGGTGCTTTCGCGATAGAGTAGGTGGCCGTCTCTTTTGGTACATTCCGCTAGGGATATTTTTTTGCAATGCTTTGTATTTGTCTGGCGTAGGTCCAAGATTTTTTATGGAAATGGGTCAGCTAGGTATCCTTCATTGAATAATTTCTTTAGGGGGGCATTCTTTTCAGTGGGTTCATTTGCCAAAGAACCCGCTAACAAACTTAGCTTGGGCTGGAGGTTTTCCCTCTTCAGGACCGTCCGACTCTGATGCAACAATCTTTCATCCTCTTCCTTACGGAGATCTCTTGATCTCCTAGTCAATACATCCAGTTTCCCGCTCTGCTTCCCTGGTCCATATTTAATAATAAAATTGAAGCGGGATGAATATTCGGTCCATCGTACTTGTCTTCTGTTGAGTTGCTTGGTGGACATGAAGTATTCGAAGTTTTTGTGGTCGGAAATAACCTCAATGGGGTGCTTACCCCCTTCCAACTCTGGTTTCCATTCTTCGAAACTCCTAATTGTCGCTAGTAGCTCCTTGTCATAAATTTCGTAATTGCATTCTGTGGGTGTATGTTTCTTGGAGAAGAATGACACAGGGTGTAGCTTCCCTTGTTCATCATATTGAGAAAGCACGCCACTGGCAATGTATTTCGACGTATCTGTTTCTACCGTAATTGGCTTCTCGGGGTCAAAGTGGATCAGAATAGGAGCCGTGGTAAAGGCCTCCTATAAGGATTGAAATGCTGTTTTTGCTTCCGGGGTCCATAAAAAGGGGACGTTCTTCTTCGTAAGTTTGGTCAGGGGGGCTGCACGTTTCGAAAATCCAAAAATAAAGTGGCGGTAAAAGTTGGCAAAGCCCAGGAAGGCTTGTACGTTCTTTACCGTTTTAGGGGTTGTCCATTCCTGTACTGCCGATACCTTGTGAGAGTCCATATAAATACCGTTCGATTCAATAATCAACCCAAGATAGCTATTTCTTTGGGTATGGAATTCGAATTTTTCCGGCTTCAATAGGATCCCGTTCTTCTGTAACGCTCCCAATATTGTTTCGACATATTGTTCGTGTTCTTCGAGGGAGTCGCTATATATGAGGATATCGTCCAAATATTCAGTGCAAAATTGATCTAGATGTTCCCGGAGACAGTAATTAATGAAGTGTTGAAAGGTAGCAGGAGCATTGGTCAGGCCGAATGGCATAACAGTATATTCGAAGTGGCCGTAGCGGATCCTAAACACTGTCCTCCATTTCTCCCCTTCAGCCATTCGAATCTGGTTGTACCCCTGTCGCAAATCCAACTTGGTGTACCACTTAGCTTTTGAGGGTCGATCCAAGGTTTCCCGAATTAGAGGTTGTGGGTATCGATTCTTAACCGTTAGTTTGTTTAGTCCTTGATAATCCACACATAGGCGAAGAGATCCGTCGGCTTTCTTCACAAATAGTACTAGAGCTCCAGTGGGAGATGAGCTTGTGCGAATAAAACTCTTGGAGAGGTTCTCACAAATATAGTCTCTTAGTGCAAGTAGCTCGTCCCTGGAGATGCCATAGAGGGGGCCAAAGGGTGGCCTCTTTCCTTCCTTCAGGGGGATCCTATGATCATAGGGGTAGCGCGATGGTAAGTCTTAGGCCAGATCTTAATCGAATATACTTAGCCGGTTGTAATAGCGTTCTGGGATCTTTTGTTTACATCTGTCTTTCGGGGTATCCTGGAGGCCATTTTCGATTTCGTAGAGGGTTATACTGCAGATTTTTAATTGCTTGTGGCAGGCGAGACGACTACAAGGGACGGGGCCTATCATATAGGTTGGGGGTTTGATGCCTGAAACAATATCGGTAGTAATTGTAGAATTGCAGTTCTTCTTACAAAACTCTGAGTCAAAAGCTAACGTATTGTTTTTGAATTTAAGGGTGGCGTCGTGATATTGTAGCCAAGGGATACCAAGAACTAGGGGGTACTGTCCCAGCTTGGTAACAAAGAGTGGAAATTGTTCTTGATGAGAACCGATAAGTAGAGGGACACGGCATATTGAGGTAATTTGTCCGGAGGCTATAGGTATTCCATCGATAACCTCAAGCATACGGGGCGTTGTAAGGGGAAAAATAGGAAATTGGTGATGGCACGCAAAGGTTTCATCGATAAATGCGAATCCCAAGGCTCCAGTATCAATCATAGCATAAGTGGAAATAGATTTCTTATTGTGGGCAATGTTACAAACTACAACTAAGTGGTCTTCATTTAACTCCTCCTCTGCCATAATCTAACGGGGTGGGGTCGGATCAGGAGCGG
This sequence comes from Morchella sp. 2018-W45, assembly GCA_024713785.1. NCBI lineage: Eukaryota > Fungi > Ascomycota > Pezizomycetes > Pezizales > Morchellaceae > Morchella > Morchella sp. 2018-W45. The sequence continues at coordinate 726,723 of JAMGYZ010000021.1, forward strand.
GACAGGGTTGATTCAGGAACGGAGACAGGGACGGGGTCGGCTCAGGAGACACCCGAGTCGAGATAGGTTTAGGTTCAGGAACGAGGCGAGACAGAAGGGCTGAAGCCAAAGTAATGTATTGCTAACAGAAAGAAGACGTTGCCTAAGGAGGTGGAAACATAGGAAAAAACGAACACTATATATACAACTATTCCCTCGCACCGATGACTCATGCCATTGAATCCCATAGAAACTCCTACACTCCCATACCACCCATACTATTCCCTATAACCCCAGTTCTATCCCATTACTGCCCAATCCTTCCTAGCGCTTACATTCCATCACCCGAGCTCCTTCCTAACCCATCATCCTACTTCCAAGATCGACCGATATTATCCAACAACCCTGTTCCGGAAGTACCTTGGCGGAGGGCGAGGTGCAGGAGGCTGAGCCGTGATACATAACCGAAACCGAAAACCCAGAAATAGAAAACGCAGATAAAGAAAACTCCTTTGAAGGTCCCTGATGAGGGCCATGATACTGACCAGGGACTACTGAAAACCCGAATTACCAGAAGAGACAACAACATCCGTGGAAGAAGAAAGGAGAGAAGAAGAAGAAAAGATTATAGAAGTGGGGGCCTCAACAAGGGCAGCGGGGGGGGCAGACAAGGCGGCAGCTCTCATAGCCGAAGGAGCACCGCGTGGTTGATTGCCTTGTGGGCAGTTGACAAAGACTGTGACGGGGGTCCACTCTAGAGCAGGAGGAAAGTAGGACAAAGCGTCCAGAGAGTATCTCTAACGTAGACGTGAGCTCTCAGGGACCAGTAAATAACTCTTGCTACTGTCATAGAGGAATCTCTACCAAGACTAGATACTTGGGAGAAAGGACGGCCAATAGAGGATGGAAATTAGGTTTGAAGAGTAAAGATTCTTCTGGGTAGACTTAGAATAATCTTAAGGGTCTTCTTCCGCTTGTTACTACTGATGATGAGGATTCTTATGCTGGTGGGCAAAAATGGAGATGAGTACTTATACTCCAAATCTCTCTGTTTCCTCCTTTCCACCGCTTCGGCTAAGTTCCGGTGAAAACTCTGTTTTGGAGCCGAAACAATTCCTCCGCTACCCCGCTTCTCCCTAAGCGCTAGCGGGTGTTTCCGGTCCTAGAGTAAGCACCCTTAGCCAGGGTCAAGGATTATCTGCAGCCTGGCTGTCACACAGCTCTGGGCGTGCATTAGATGAATCTCCGCTCAAATGATCTGCCCTAGGTGGCTGCAGAGCTGTAACTTATTGTAGATTATTCCCGGGCATAGCCACTGCCACCTGCAGCAGGGTTATTCTTGCACAGAGGGATACTGGGATGCCCGGGCACTTAGAGACCTCTCTCTAGCCGGTCCTCTATTCACTGACAAGGTCTAGATCTAACCGGGCGGGGTTGGATCCAGGATTATAGCAGAAGCAGGGTTGGGCAAAGAGTCCATAGGGAATCTCTGATCAGGACGTGGAGGCGGAGATACCAGTAGATGGCTCTCGTTGCTGTCATGTAGTAACAGGACAAGGGACGGGGTCAGCTCAGGAGACACCTGAAGCGAGGCAGGTTCGGTTCAGGTTCAGGTTCAGGTTCAGGTTCGGGGACGAGGCAGGAACAGGACGGCTGAAGTCAAAGTATTATATTGTTAACAGAAAGAAGACGTTGCCTAGAGAGACGGAAACATAGGACAGAACAAACACTATATATACAACTCTCCCCTCACGCCGATGACTCATAGCATAGAATCCCATAGAAACTCCTACACCCCCGTACCACCGATACTATTCCCAATAACCCCAACTCTATCACCTTATTACCCAAATCTCCTAGCGCTTACATTCTATTACCCGAGCTCCTTCCCAACGCATTACCCTGCTTCCGACATCGACCGATACTATCCAACAACCCTGTTTTGAAGGCGCCTTGGCGGAGGGCGAGGTGCAGGAGGCTGAGCCGTGATAGTTGCCCTCTCTTGTTACGGAGCAACACGGAGACAACTAACAAGAGGGCCGAGGTACACAACCGAGACAGAAGCGAGGACGAGGACGAGAGTCGGCGACGCAGAAGTCTAACCGAGGAGCAGGGTTGTAGGGCAGAGAGTCCAGATGGCTTCTCTGACAAAGACGTGGAGACGAGGACAGAACTATGGACGGGACTATGGACGGGGACGAGACGAAGTACTATGGAGGTAACGAAGCGAGGCAAGACGAAGATAAGGTCGAGGCTATGAACGAGGACGAGACGAGGTACTATAGAAGACCCAAGAGGGTCTTGGCGAAAACTGTGGGTATGACGTAGTATATTCAGAACTAAAGACACAAGACGAACGAAACTAAACCGTAGGGTTGACAACAGGAAGAACACGTAAGGAAAGAAAGAGAAAGAAAAGAACAAAAGAGAAGTCCGTAGCAACATATATATACCCCTCCTAATCCCTGTACAATCATGACTCATCACATCGTGTAACGGAAACCCATAGAAACTCCAAGAACCCAAAAGAAAGTACCGCAACCGAAAACCCCATTCCCGAATATCCTCTTCCTCCGCGAAGTCAGTAGTACGCCGTGATAGATTAGGTCCTCCTTCAGGCCTAACTCCTGGTAGGCCTAGGTTTGCGTGGATACCTATTATGAAAGTCTTTGACCAAAACGGGGGCATGCTCTAAGTCTTCTGGGGGTTGCCAGGATGGCTCATCATAGCCCAGATACCGAACCAAATATTCCAACCTTCCATAGCGTCTGCGGGAATCCAAAACTTGTTCCACCTCCCACTCCTGTTCGCCTTCTATTTCTATCGCTGGGGGCGGGGACTGAAGCTGACCGGGGACGGGGTTGCTTGGTGCCAAGGACAAAAGCGAAACATGGAAGACGGGATGAATTTTCATCGAGGCCGGGAGGTCGAGTTCATAAGCATAGGGGCTAACCATCCGCTTAATCGCATAGGGGCCAATGCGTTTCCAATCGAGTTTCTTCGAGGGGCGCTTGGTCTCAATGTTCCTAGTTGAAAGAAAAACTTCGTCTCCAATGGCATACCTTGGAGCCGGGGTCCTATTCCGGTTCGCCGCGTCCTCATGAATCTTCTGCGCACGTGCCATTTCGTCGCGAAGGAAGTCATAAATCTCTGCCATAGTCCTAGCCATACTATTGGCCTGATCCTCATTGGTAGTTTTCCCATGCTGTAGCGGGGCGAAACACATACGAGGGCTCCTTCCATAATTAGCCTGAAACGGGGACATTTTGGTGGTCTCGGAAACGTGATTATTAGTCGCAAACTCTGCCATAGAAAGATACTGGCTCCAATCGTCCTGTTGATACGAAACATAAGCTCGAAGGTATTGTTCCATGATTGCATTAATCCTTTCAGTCTGTCCATCTGTTTGTGGGTGGAAGGCGGTGCTATAGCGAGGAGCAATCTCAAGACGGGAACATAGAGTTTTCCAGAATTCGGCCGTAAACTGTGTGCCACGATCGGAGACGACGGTTTCCGGAAGCCCATGAAGTTTCCAAACTGAATCAAGGTACATAGCGGCAACATCCCTCGCATTTGCCTCTTCGGTGCAGGCTATAAAGTGACGCATCTTTGTTAGACGATCGACAACAACCAAGACTGCATTGTAGCCATTGCTTTCAGGGAGCCCTGTAACGAAATCCATTGATACATCGGTCCATGGGCCTTTGGGTACAGCAAGGGGTCGAAGGACGCCTTGTAGGGCATTGCGAGGGGCTTTGCTTCGAGAGCACACATTGCAATTCAGAACATAACGATCGACATACTTCCTCATATTAGGCCAGTAGTAATTCCGGCTGAGGAGCTCGAGAGTTTTGGCACGGCCTGGATGCCCAGCAGAGGGCTTATCGTGATGTTCCTGCAGTAGGCGAAGTTGTAGTTCGCTGAACTCGGGAATATAAATTGCCCCTCGGTATAAAAGAAACCCATCCTCAGTTTCGGCACACTCGGCCAGAGAAATCTTTTTGGAATGCTTGGTGCCATTGCGAAGCATCGTCAGAACTTGGTCGGGGAAACTATCCTCTTGGTAAGCTTGAGTTAACAACTCTTTCACAGTGGACATTCCTTCAGCGGGTTCATTTGTCAAAGAACCCGCCAACAAACTTAGCTTAATCCTTGATCCTAAATTTTCCTGCTTCAATACCACCTGCGACTGATGTGTCAGGCGTTCATCCCCTTCCCTTGGCCAGTCCCTTGATCTCCTGGTAAGCGCATCCGGTTTTCCCCCTTGTTTCCCTGGTCGAAACTGAATGACGAAATCAAATCGAGACAAGAATTCGGCCCAGCGGGTCTGACGACGATTTAACAACTTAGTGGACATAAAATATTCCAAGTTTCTATGGTCGCTTAACACCTTGATCGGGAAACGGGATCCCTCCAAATTCGCACGCTATTCCTCAAAGCTCCTAACAACTGCCAACAATTCCTTGTCGTAGATCTCATAATTACATTCCGCTGGAGAGTGTTTCTTTGAGAAGAATGCCACGGGATGTAAAAGTCCATCATCACCATACTGTGACATAATACCCGCAGATACATAGTCAGAGGCATCAGTTTCCACAATAACTTCTTTTTCAAAGTCAAAGTGAGCGAGAATCGGAGCCGAGGTAAACGCATCTTTCAGTTTCTGAAAAGCTTCTTCCGCCTTCTGAGACCATTCAAACTTTACGTTCTTTTTGGTTAGGGCGGTGAGGGGCGCGACCACACGAGAGTAGGCATAAATAAACCGTCGATAAAAGTTCGCAAAACCTAGGAACTCCTGAACCTCCCGAAGCTTTGTGGGTGTCTCCCACTCCTTAACCGTCGATACCTTGCTGGGGTCCATCTGAATACCTTCCGGGGTAATAATCAATCCAAGGTACTTAGTCTGTTGGACGTAGAACTCGCATTTTTCTGATTTAAGATGAACTCCATGAATTTGGAAAACCTTCAAGATTTCCCGGACATGTTGTTTATGTTCGTTCAGAGTCTCGGAGTAGATTAAGACATCGTCAAGGTAAGCCGTGGCGAAATTATCCAGATAGGGGCGCAGGAGGTCATTAATCCAATGTTGGAACGCGGCGGGGGCATTAGTCAATCCAAAAGGCATCACATTATATTCAAAGTGGCCATAGCGAGTCCTGAACGCGGTCTTCCATTCATCGCCTTCTTGGATCCTAATTTGATGATATCCCCAACGAAGGTCCAGTTTGGTATAGATTTTTGTTTTAGAGAGGCGAGACAGAGTCTCGGGGATCAGAGGTAGTGGATGACGGTTCTTAACCGTAATCTCATTCAACTTCCGATAATCGACACACAGGCGCAGAGATCCATCGGCCTTCTTAACGAACAAAACGGGAGCTCCAGCCGGGGATTCCGAGTAACGGATAAACCCCTTCGACAGGTTTTCCGTAATATAATCCCTGAGAGCCTGTAGTTCCAACCGAGACATACCATAGAGAGGACCAAACGGAGGCACCTTATTATCCTGCAAGACTATTTTCAAGTCATGGGGACGGTGGGGCGGTAGGGCGAGGGCATCCGATTCCTTAAACAACGATATAAATTCCTGGAGCTCTCGAGGGACACGGGCGAGGGGGTCCTGGGTGACTTTTCCGGCGAGAACTTCGTCAATAGCCCGGATCGATGCACAGAAGAGTTTATTCTGCCGGCGTCGAGCGAGACCTACAAAGGGTACCGCCCCAATGGCTGCAATCTGAATAGCAGGGGCGTCCGGGAACGAAATCGAAATTCCTTTAGCGATGACCGAAGTATGAGACCGGGAGCAGTTCTGAATACAAAAATCAGAGTCAAAGATGATCTTATTCGTCTTTGGTCTGATGGCTAGGTCGTGGTGCCTCATCCAGGGATACCCATTACTATTGGGTAGTGTCCCAGTTTGGTGACAAAGAAGGGGGCGAGTTCCTGATGACCGTTGATATCCAGAGAGAGCTTGACCATGTGTGTAATCTTCCCTGACTCTACCAGCCTGCCGTCGATTACCTCGAGCAGGCGTGCCTTCTTCAGGGGAACCGGGACCAGACCGTGTTGCAGGACAAATCCTTGGTCGACAAAAGCATAGCCTGAGGCACCCGTGTCTATCAGAGCATGGGTGGCGATGGGAACGGCGGGATTTTGGGCAACCGAGCAGGGGATGACGAGTGATTCCTCCGACATCCTGTCTTCGGAAACGGCGGCGACGGAGAGAACAAAGGTGGGTGGCGGGACTAGCCCCTTTGGTGTGCCAATTTCTACCAAAGGGGCTGACCTTTTAACGCCGGCTTGGGAGTTGCTGGGTCAACTGGTGTCTTACGCCAGTTGTCGGAAATACGGGATTCCTGGGAGCGGGGGGCGAGGTAGCGGGGCTTCGGGGTCAAAGCGGCAGGGCGAGCTTGGGTCCTGGTAGCATTGGAGGTGGCGATGGGGAGGCGGCAGCGAAGGTCAGCGATGACAACGTCGGCCTCAGCGAGGGCTTCCTGGTGCAGGGCCAGGCGATAACGGAACTCCTCCTTCTCAGCTGCGAGGGAGGTGACTTCTTCCTTGAGGCTTTCTATGGCCTCGGCGGAAACTTCGTTGGCCTCGCACATGCGTTGCCAGAGATCGTCAGCCTTCTCCTCGGCCGCGTCGAGTTCGAAGTTGAGGTTCTCGATAACCTCATCGTGGGCCGTACATACGGCAGGTTCCTCAGGAATAGGGGCGGGGGCATCGGTGGTGGCGGTCAGGGCGGCCAGAGCTTCGGCAATAAGGGTATGAGCCTCAGTGAGCTCATACCCAAAGTCCTCCTCGACGGGGCCAAAGGTTTCCAAGAACTCGGAGAGTCTCTCGGTCAGAGTACGTGGGACGGGGGCAGGGACTTCCATGGGGCGGCCAATGGTGTGGTGGAGGAGAGCGGGGTCTCTGAGGCCACGAATGATGGCTTCGGAGTCGTGGGCGGGGCAGGAATCGTCGGTGGTGGGGGCCCCGATGTGGAGCTTACCCGGGGCGGTCTCGGTGAAGGTGGCCTTGGCCCAGTGGGCGTCGGCGCGCTTGAGGCGGTGGGTGAGAGCGTACTGGCGAAGATGGTGAACGTGGGGGTCCGAGCCGAGGCGGCTGCCAAGGTCGAACCAAAAAGCCTGGGGGACGAGAGCAAGGTGACAGTACCCCTTCCGTTCGGGGAAGAAGCACTCGAGAGGACCGGGGAAGAAAAAGACGGGGTGGGAGAGGTCCCCCATGGGGACTTCCCAACTAAGATCGGTCATCCTGACCGGAACGAAGCGAGGCGGAGGGGGGTGTTGTGTAGGTCGGCAGAGGGGACGTGTTCTTAGTGTTACGGAGCAACACGGAGACAACTAACAAGAGGGCCGAGGTACACAACCGAGACAGAAGCGAGGACGAGGACGAGAGTCGGCGACGCAGAAGTCTAACCGAGGAGCAGGGTTGTAGGGCAGAGAGTCCAGATGGCTTCTCTGACAAAGACGTGGAGACGGAGGTACCAGTAGACGATACGTACTACGGTCATGAACTATGGGCAGGGCGAGGCGAGGCGAGGACGAGGACAGAACTATGGACGGGACTATGGACGGGGACGAGACGAAGTACTATGGAGGTAACGAAGCGAGGCAAGACGAAGATAAGGTCGAGGCTATGAACGAGGACGAGACGAGGTACTATAGAAGACCCAAGAGGGTCTTGGCGAAAACTGTGGGTATGACGTAGTATATTCAGAACTAAAGACACAAGACGAACGAAACTAAACCGTAGGGTTGACAACAGGAAGAACACGTAAGGAAAGAAAGAGAAAGAAAAGAACAAAAGAGAAGTCAGAAGAACATATATATATACCCCTCCTAATCCCTGTACAATCATGACTCATCACATCGTGTAACGGAAACCCATAGAAACTCCAAGAACCCAAAAGAAAGTACCGCAACCGAAAACCCCATTCCCGAATATCCTCTTCCTCCGCGAAGTCAGTAGTACGCCGTGATATCTCTTTAGGTTCGAGCTCCGCGAGAACTCCGTCAGGTCTCGGCTTGGTAGGATACGCTGTATGAAAACGGGACAAGAGACGGGGGACGTTGGTTAGGTTCTCAGCATACTCCCAGGTTGGCGCATCATAACCCTTCCATTTAACCAAATACTGCAGGCGTGAATAACGAAGGCGGGAATCCAGAAGTTCATCAACTTCCCATTCTTAATCGCCATCAACGATTACCGGAGGTGCTGGAGGGGGAACGTGTCCGGGTAAGGGATCAGTAGCACAAGGCTCCAGCTTCGAAACATGGAAGACAGGATGTATCTTCATTGTGGAGGGGAGATCGAGTTCGTAGGCGTAAGGACTAACAACCGACTTAATCTTAAATCTTCCAAAGCGTTTCCAATCAAGCTTCCGGGATGGCCTGGTAGTCTGGATATTCCTGGCATTCAGCCATACCTCATCACCCACATGGTAGACTGGGGCGGGAATTCGGTGGGCATTGGTATTAGTCTCTTGGCAATCTTGGGCATAACGAATTTCTGCTTGCAACTGATCGTGAATCTCAGCCATCTTCTGGACAAGTGCATTGGTATCCTGGGGGCGGTCGGTAAACGGTGGTAATGCTAGGTTCTCCGTAAAACGTGGATCGAAGCCGTAATTCGCCATAAAGGGGGAGATCTGAGTCGTCTCCGAGTAGTGGTTATTAGAGGCGAATTCAGCGAGCGGTAACCAGTCCACCCAGTCATCTTGCTGGTAGGATACATAACTCCTCAGGTACTGTTTCATCACCACGTTGATTCGTTCCATCTGACCATCATTTTCGGGGTGAAAGGCAGAGGACAAGGCCACGTTAATCTTCAGCAGCTTGCAGAGAGATCTCCAGAACTGAGACGTAAACTGGGTACCCCGATCGGAAACAATACTAGTTGGGAGACCATGAAGTTTCCAAACATGATCAATAAACAGACGTGTAAGGTCTTCAGATCCAATAGTAGTATTGCAGGCAATATAGTATCTCATCTTAGATAGACGATCGACTACAACGAGAATCGCATCTCTTCCCTTGCTCTCCGGTAGCCCCGTGACAAAGTCCATAGATGTATGTGTCCAAGGTCTCTGGGGAATCGGTAGGGGACGAAGAACTCCATAGGGGGCGTGGCGGGCGGTCTTGCTTTGACTATAGATGTGACAATTCCTCACATATCGGTCTACTGTATTACGCATTCCAGGCCAATAATACGAGCGGGCGAGAAGCTGAAAGGTCTTTGCCTTCCCCGGGTGGCCTGCGGACGGGGTATCATGGTATTGCTGCAGCAAATGCAAATGTAGAATCGTATCATCTGGCACAAAGAGCTTTCCGCGGTAGGTTAGGAGGCCTTTCCTGGTTGAACATTCCGCTAAGGTAATTTCTCGAGAGTGCCTAACGCCGTTTCGAAGAAGTCCTAAGATCTTCTTTGGAAATGGGTCAGTGACATAAGCCTGTTCAAAAAGTTTTTCTAGGGGTGACTGTCCTCGGACAGCCGGAATGGCTGCCAACAAACCCAAATTATGAGACTTCAACACTGTCTGACTTTGCTGCGTCAGGCGTTCATCCCCCTCTTTAGGCAGATCTCCTGATCTCCTAGTCAATGCATCTGGTTTTCCCCCTTGCTTCCCAGGCCGATATTTAATCACATAGTTAAATCGAGAAAGGAACTCTGACCAGCGTGCCTGTCGACGATTCAAATCCCTCTTGGTCATAAAATACTCCAGATTTCGATGGTCACTCAGGACTTCGATAGGCTCGGCGACACCCATCAGTTCAGCTCTCCATTCTTCGAAACACTTGATAATGGCTAACAGCTCCTTATCATAAATCTCGTAATTGCATTCAGCGAGGGAGTGGGTTCCGGAAAAGAAAGTAACAGGATGGAGGATCTTCTCATAAGTGTATTGGGAGAGTGTACCACCCGAAACATAATCGGAAACATCTGATTCCACAATGGCCTTGCGATCAAAATCAAAGTGACGAAGAATCAGGGCAGTGGTAAAGGCTGTTTTCAATCCTTCGAACGCCGCTTCGCAAACCGGTGACCATATAAATGGCACGTTTCCTTTAGTAAGCGTGGTAAGAGGGCGGACAATCCCTGAATAATTTTTAATAAAGCGTCGATAAAAATTCGCCCAACTGTTGAACACCGGTATATCTTTAATATTTAGAGGACGGGCCCACTTAATAATGGTCTCAATCTTCTTGGGGTCGAGCTTAAGGCCTTCGGTGGTAACAATCATACCCAAGTACTTCATTTCTTTGACTTGGAATTCGCATTTCTCGGGGGAGCAATATAAATCGGCATTGGTGAGGGCTTGCAGAACTTGATCAACATGATCGCGATGTGATTCCAAATCCTCACTATAGATAAGAATATCGTCGAGGTAAGCCGTGCAGAAACGGTCCAGGAAGGGGCGAAGGGTATTATTGATAAAGTGCTGAAAAACGGCGGGGGCATTGGTTAATCTGAAGGGCATTACTTTATACTGAAAGTGACCAACTCGGGTGCGGAACGCGGTTTTCCATTCTTCTCCGGCTGCAACTCGGACCAGGTTATAGACGTTCTTCAAGTCCAACTTGGTATACCATTTGGCCTTGCAGAGTTGATTAAATGTTTTCTTTGGCAGCGGCAGCGGGTAACGGTTTTCAATGGTAATAGCGTTCAGGCCTCGGTAATCCACGCAGAATCGAAGTCCGCCAACAGGTTTCTTCACAAACAAAACAGAAGATCCGACGGGAGAGGAACTAGACTCAATAAAGCCATTCTTCAGCATATCGTCAATATATTCAATCAACGCGGCCAATTCGTCTCAGGACATGCTGTAAAGAGGGCCGAAGAAGGGCTCCTTTCCTTCATGAAGATTAATCCGGATGTCATAAGGGCGGTAAGGAGGCAATTTCTGGGGGCCCTCTGTTCCAAACCGTTACCAGAAATGATGATGTTCAGGTGGGACCAAAACTGCAATCTCGGGGGGTATCACTCCAGTAGAGCCACCTAGGAATAGGGCGTAGACCGTAAGGCCCTGAGTGGTCTCGACAAAGGTAGCGGCGCTAACGATTTCAAAATCATGATTGGCGGGAAGCGGAGATGAAATACACTTGACATAGGCGGGGACTTGATCATCATTGCAACGTTGAAGACAGCGAGGAGACCTGAAGGTCAACAAATTATCAGCGAAGTTAATAGTGACATTATGTTGGCGAAGCCAGGGGATCCCTAGCACCAACGGATAATGCCCTAGACGAGTAACATAAATGGAGATCCTTTCGGTGTGGCCTTGAATACGGAGGGAAAAGTGAGCAATATAGGTAATGTTACCGGAGGAGATTTCTCTACCATCGATAACATGAAGAGCGCAAGGATTGGGGAGAAGAGTAGTAGGGATTTCCTTGTGGCGTACAAATGTTTCATCAATGAATGCAAATCCAGAAGCCCCGGTGTCAACAAGTGAGTAGGTTTTAACAGTTTTATTCTCATCCGATACGATACATGAAACAACAAGATAATCGTTATCCGAAACCTTCTCACCAGAGACACCAGAAACAGCAGAAGCAGACAAAGAAAGAGGAGGGACCTGGCCTAAGCCACATAGAGCAGGTCCTCGTGAAAACCCGACTGATCCTAAGCCACAGCAGAGATCGAATCAGGGGAGTCCAAACCCAAAGAACCAGAACCAGAAGGAGCAGAAGAAGAAGCATCAAAAGGAAACCCAAAAACATAACCGGGAGAAGACGAGGGACGAGACGCATTGTTAACAGTAGGGGGCGCGCCGGCTCCAGATATAACCGGAGGTACACCGACCTCGGAAGTAGCAGCAACATGAGCAGGACGGGCAACAGGACGGGCAGGACATTCGGCGGCAAAATGCCCAGAACCTCCACAATACATGCAGAGTTCTTGGGCGGCACGGCGGGCACGTTCAGCGGGGGTAATAGGGCCACGGCGTTGAGGGCGGCGGGCATCAGAAAGATCCATGGGCACCGCACCCCCTGGAGAATAAGAGGGGTGAGGAACAGGGGCAGCAGCAGGAGAGGCCGGAGCACGGGCAGGAGCAGAGGGAGCAAAGAGTTGGCGAGCGGCGAAGGGGGAGGAGCGGTCTCTGGCGCGAGTGTCTCGGAGCCTGTTGTCCAACTTCTGGAGTAAGAGGACATATTCTGAGGTGGCGGCGGGAACGTCATGATGGATAATAGCGGAGCGGAGCTCACGGGAGAGCCCTTGAGTGAATGCGTGTTTCTTGGCCTCATCGTTCCACCTGACCTCACCAGCCAAGCGTTGAAATTCAGCGAAGTAGGTGGAGAAGTCTCGGCCTCCTTGAGTAAGGCGCTCAAGTTCCCGTTCAGTGGTAGCAATGCGGTCTGGATCCCCAAAGGCGGTTTCCAGAATCGTGATCAAGGCTTCAATATCTTCCAAGTCGATGCGTCCTCCGATGACAAGAGGCATCACCTGGGCAAGGGCACAGCCGGAAAGAAGGTTAATTGCGTAGGCAAGGAGGGCTTGGGCAGCAGGGAATTGATCATGGTTGGCGAGCATTTTTAGGCGAAGTTGAGTAACAAAGGGGCGAAGTTCCTCCCTCTTGCCATCGAACTTAGGTGGGTCGGGCACCTTCTCGGAGCGGAGAGTCGGGGGCGGAGCCGGAGGAGAAGCAACAGGAGGGACTGGAGGAGGAACAACGGGAGGATCAGGAGGAGAAACGACTGGGGGAACAGGAGGGGGAGCAGCCGCTTGGGCCGACAACAGACTGTTGAGCTGGCGGACCCCCACGAGCTGACTTTCCAGGTTAGCAATTTGTTGTTCAAGATCAGGGATGACGGAGGCAGTATTCAAGGCCGTGTCTCTCTCGAAGCGGGCCATATCTCTTTTATGCCTAATGCGAGAGATATTATATCCCAGAAGGTCGAAAAGAAGGGCCCTGTCATGGTCGTATTGCTCGGAAAAGGCTTGGACATTCTCGGGGGCGGCCCAGGTGGCAGGAACCACATCACTGTTAGCGATGCGTTCAGTGATAATGGGTGCGGGGGCAATCGTGAAGGAGGATCCGGAGGCTGCCATGATGGTATCTCGGGAGCCAAAAAGGGGGAGGCAACGTAGTCTAATGGGGCGGGGTCAGATCCAGGATTACAGCAGAAGCAGGGTTGGGCAGAGAGTCCACAGGAAATCTCTGATCAGGACGTGGAGGCAGAGATACCAGTAGATGGCTCTCGTTGCTGTCATGTAGTAACAGGACAAGGGATGGGGTCGGCTCAGGAGACACCCGAAGCGAGGCAGGTTCGGTTCAGGTTCAGGTTCAGGTTCAGGTTCGGGGACGAGGCAGGGACAGGAGGGCCGAAGTCAAAGTATTGTATTGTTAATAGAAAGAAGACGTTGCCTAGAGAGACGGAAACATAGGACAGAACAAACACTATATATACAACTCTCCCCTCACGCCGATGACTCATAGCATAGAATCCCATAGAAACTCCTACACCCCCGTACCACCCATACTATTCCCAATAACCCCAACCTTATCCCCTTATTACCCAATTCTCCTAGCGCTTACATTCTATTACCTGAGCTCCTTCCCAACGTATCACCCTGCTTCCGACATCGACCGATACTATCCAACAACCCTGTTCCGAAGGCGCCTTGGCGGAAGGCGAGGTGCAGGGGACGGAGCCGTGATACTAGACTCGTCAGCCTATCCCTTCATGAATAGATCTCTTCCCTAGCGGTCAGAAGGTAGGTACACTTGCAGCAGGTTGCGGTCCTCATTGCAGGTACATTTCCTATCACTGTAACTGCTGAATTCTATCAATAACTCTGAGCCTATAACAGGCCCGGTGAGAACTATTCTTCTAACCGCTGATGTGGCTCTGTTATAAAGACATAGTCAGGGGCGGCACAGTAGGCACAGTGGCCATTCTCAATTCTCCATTTCTTTTCAGCAGCAGTAGTGTGTCGGTGGCCATTAGCGAATGCATATCTTCCCTCTGGTGGGGGGCGGGTAGTGGGGTGAGCTTGGAGAGCTGAGAGGTCCATGGGGGCGAGACCTCCTAGTGTGTGCGACGGGTGCGGGGTAGCAGGTTGGGAGGTAAATTGTCCCATTGGGTTTCTATTATTCTTGTAGGCATCCCTCCTGGCCCTGATCCTGTTATTCATAATCATAAATCTCCTAACATAGGCATCAAAGCCTTCCCTGGTCGTATCCTGATAGATCATTACATCGTTGGGGTCGTTGGATAGTCCAGTCTCTAGGGCGTCCTTCTTAGCTTCCTCATTGTAGTTGAGTTGGCCCATGATGCGTAGGAATTGGGTGAGGTAGGTCACGAAGTCTCTTTTGCCTTGGCGGAGGCCTTGAAGTTCCCTCCTGGCGGTGCCTCGGAGGTATGGATCTCCAAAGGAAGCTTCTAAAAATGCAACAAAGGCAGCGACAGAAGCGAATAGGGCAATGTCTCCAGTGGGCATAGGAATGACCTGATCCAATGCCTTCCCTTCTAGCAGAGTTACTGCATAAAAAACTTTGGCCTCCTCATTCAGGAACCTGTCATGATTAACCCTGAGTTTAATGCGGAGGAGGTTAAGAAACCCTGGTAACTCCTTCCGGGTCCCGTTGAACTTTGGGTCTGGGAACATTTCGGAGCAGAAGGTGGCGGGTGGAGTGTTAGCGGGTAGGGAAGGAACTTCTGGTAGAGGTGATAGGGGTAGTAGGGGTACAGTGCGGGCTGCGGCGAGTTGAATTCCAGGGCTTGGACACGGGCTTCTAAAGCATCAGTATGGTTATAGGACGCGGTGTGTTAGTCTTGAGCTGTAGCCAACTCTTGTCTGGTTTGAGTGTGTAGAGCCCTTCTAGCGTTGCTTTCTGCCTTCCATCGGTCTGCTTCCTTTATAAGGGTGAGTAGGTGTACGTATTCATAGTGTTTGTCTTCGACGGTGTCAAATTCCTCCAAGGTTAGAGGGATCTGATAGTTTCCATCCAGGGTGACCCCATCCACTATGTGGACTGAGGGAAGGGGTGGAGAAGCGGGGGTAGACATTGGTGAATGTGCACAGTGCAGATTACGATGCAACATAATCTCAAGGGAGCGTCAGGGATATGACTTCATTCCGCAGGGTGTGGGGTAGTAACAACGATACTTCCTAAGAGGGAGGAAGTATATAGAGAAAGTAGGGGGACTGCAATAGTCACTAGTTGAAATAGAAACTATAATGTATTGATAGATAAATGCAGAAAACGTTGCGTGTAGAGAAGAGGAAAAGAAAGAAAGTACAGGAGTAGGCGCCATTGCCTCCCTTATTTATCCACCAATCCGTCGCCAAGCCTGACTCATACCCTTTATCACGGCTCCACCTCCTGCACCTCGCCTCCCGCCAAGGCGTCTTCGGAACAGGGTTGTTGGATAGTATCGGTCGATGTCGGAAGTAGAGTGATGGTTTAGGAAGGAGCTAGGGTAACGAAATGTAAGCGCTAGGAAGGATGGGGTAGTAACGGGATAGAATTGGGGTTATTGGGAATAGTATGGGTGGTACGGGAGTCTAACAGGACGGGGTCGGATCGGGACAGGGGTACAGGACAGGGTCGGCTCAGGAGACACCCGAGGCGAGAGAGGTTCAGGTTCAGATTCAGATTCAGGGACGAGGCGGACAGAAGGGCCGAAGCCAGAGTATTGTATTGCTAACAGAAAGAAGACGTTGCCTAGAGAGGCAGAAACATAGGAAAGAACGAGCCCTATATATACAAGTATTTTCTTACACCGATGACTCATACCATAGAATCCCATAGAACCTCCCAAGCATTCACCTCGACCATACTATTTCCGAAACCACTGCTTCTATCCTACCACTTCCCAATCCTCTCTAGCGCTTACATTCCATTACCCGAACTCCTTCCTAATCCATTCTCTTACTCCCGACATCAACCGATTCTATCCAACAACCCTGTTCCGAAGACGCCTTGGCGGAAGGCGAGGTGCAGAAGGCGGAGCTGTGATAGTTGCCCTCTCTTTAGGTTCGAGCTCCGCGAGAACTCCGTCAGATCCTGCCTTAGTGGGGTACACCGCATGAAAACGAGACAAAAGACGAGGAACATTGGTAAGATTTTCAGCATACTCCCAGGTAGGTGCATCATAACCCTTCCACTTAACCAAGTACTGCAGACGTGGGTAACGGAAGCGGGAGTCCAGGAGTTCATCGACTTCCCATTCTTCATCACCATCAACAATTACCGGAGGTGCCGGGGGAGGAACATGTCCTGGTAAAGGATCCATGGCACACGGTTCCAACTTCGAGACATGAAAGACAGGATGTATCTTCATAGTCGGGGGGAGGTCGAGTTCGTAGGCATAGGCACTAACAATAGACTTAATCCTAAATCTACCTAGACGTTTCCAGTCGAGCTTTCGGGAGGGCCTAGTGGTCTGAATATTCCTGGCATTCAGCCATACTTCATCACCGACGTGGTAGACCGGGGCCGGTACTCGATGGGCATTAGCATTAGTCTCCTGACGGTCCTGGGCATAATGGATCTCGGCTTGCAACTGGTCATGAATCTCGGCCATCTTTTGAACAAGAGCATTGGTATCTTGAGGGCGATCAGTGAGCGGAGGTAGCGCTAGGTTCTCCGTAAAGTGTGGATCGAACCCATAATTAGCCATAAAGGGAGAGATCCGAGTCGTCTCTGAGTAATGATTATTCGAAGCAAATTCGGCAAGCGGTAACCAGTCCACCCAGTCATCCTGTTGATAGGACACATAGCTCCTCAGATATTGTTCCATCACTGCATTAATCCGTTCCGTTTGGCCATCAGTTTCGGGGTGAAAGTCAGAGGACATGGCAATGTTAATCTTCAACAATTTGCAGAGAGACTTCCAAAACCGAGACGTAAACTGAGTACCACGATCGGAGACAATACTGGTGGGAAGACCATGAAGTTTCCAAACGTTACTAATAAATAAACGTGCAAGGTCTTCCGATCCGGTAGTAGTGTTACAGGCGATATAATGTCTTATCTTTGACAGCCGGTCGACTACCACGAGGATTGCATCTCTTCCCTTGCTTTCCGGTAGTCCTGTAACAAAGTCCATGGAAATATGCGTCCAAGGTCTTTGAGGAATCGGTAACGGGCGAAGAACTCCATAGGGAGCATGACGGGACGTCTTACTCCGACTGCAAGTATGACAATTCCTAACATAGCGATCGATTGTGCTGCGGATCCCAGGCCAGTAATATGACCGAGCAAGAAGCTGAAAGGTTTTATCCTTCCCAGGGTGGCCTGCAGAGGGAGCATCATGATGTTGTTGGAGCAAGTGCAAATGTAAAGTCATATCATCTGGGACGAAGAGCTTGCCGCGATAGGTCAGGAGGCCTTTCCTAGTCGAACATTCTGCCAGGGTGATCTCTCTGGAGTGCTTAACACCATTTCGGAGAAGTCCTAGGATCTTGTTCGGAAATTAGTCAGTGATATATGCCTGTTCAAAGAGTTTTTCTAGGGGTGACTGTCCTCGGACAGCCGGAATGACTGCCAACAAACCCAAATTATGGGACTTCAACACTGTCTGACTTTGCTGCGTCAGGCGTTCATCCCCCTCTTTAGGCAGATCTCCTGATCTCCTAGTCAATGAATCTGGCTTTCCTCCTTGCTTCCCGGGCCGATATTTAATCACATAATTAAACTGAGAAAGAAACTCTGACCACCGTGCCTGTCGACGATTCAAATCCCTCTTGGTCATAAAATACTCCAAGTTCCGGTGGTCACTCAGGACTTCGATAGGCTCGGCAACACCCATCAGTTCAGCTCTCCACTCTTCGAAACACTTAATAATAGCCAACAACTCCTTATCATAGATCTCGTAATTGCATTCGGCGGGGGAATGAGTTCCGGAAAAGAAGGCAACAGGATTAAGGACATTCTCATCACTGTATTGGGAGAGTGTACCACCCGCAACATAGTCGGAAGCATCTGATTCCACAATGGCCTTGCGATCGAAATCAAAATGACGAAGAATCGGGGTGGTGGTAAAGGCTGTTTTCAATCCTTCGAACGCCGATTCACAACCCGGTGACCATACAAATGGTACGTTTCCTTTCGTAAGCATAGTAAGAGGGCGGACAATCCCCGAATAATTCTTAATAAAGCGTCGGTAGAAATTCGCCCAACCATTAAACACCTGTATATCTCTCACGTTTAAAGGACGGGCCCACTTAACAATGGTCTCAATCTTCTTGGGATCGAGCTTAAGGCCTTCGGTGGTAACGATCATGCCCAAGTATTTCACTTCTTTGACTTGGAATTCGCATTTCTCGGGGGAGCAGTACAGGTCGGCATCGGTAAGAGCTTGCAGAACTTGATCAACATGATCCCGATGTGATTCCAAATCTTCACTGTAAATCAGAATATCGTCAGGATATGCTGTACAGAAACGATCCAAAAACGGACGAAGTGTATAATTAATAAAGTGTTGAAAGACGGCGGGGGCGTTGGTTAGTCCGAACGGCATCACTTTATACTGAAAATGACCAACACGGGTCCGAAACGCCGTTTTCCATTCGTCTCCAGCCGCGACCCGAACCAGATTGTAGGCATTCTTTAGATCCAACTTGGTATACCACTTGGCCTTGCAGAGTTGGTTAAAGGTTTCCTTGGGCAACGGTAACGGATAGCAGTTCTTTATGGTAATTGCATTCAATCCTCGATAGTCCACGCAGAATCGAAGACCACCACCCGGCTTTTTCACAAACAACACAGGAGATCCGGCGGGAGAAGAACTAGACTCGATAAATCTTTTCTTTAACATATCATCTATGTATTCGATCAATGCGGCTAGCTCATCCCGGGACATACTGTACAGAGGACCAAAGGGTGGCTCCTTTCCTTCATGGAGATTAATTCGAATATCATAAGGGTGATGAGGCGGAAGTTTCTGAGGACTCTCCTTCCCGAACCGTTCCCAAAAGTGATGATGTTCTGGGGGGACCAACGCGGCAATCTCTGGGGGTATTACTTCGGTAGTACCTCCCAGGAACAGGGTATAAACTGTAAGTCCCTGAGTAGTTTCGGCGAAGGTAGCGGCACTAACGATTTCGAAATCATGATTGGCGGGGAGCGGAGATAGAATACCCTTGACATAGGCGGGGACTTGATCGTCATTACAACGACGGAGGCAGCGAGGTGAACCAAAGGTAAGTGAATTGTCGGTAAAATTAATAGTAACATTATGTCGGCGAAGCCAAGGGATTCCTAGCACCAATGGATAATGTCCTAGTCGGTAGAATATAGGAGATCTTTTCGGTATGGCCTTGAATACGAAGGAAAAACGAAGAATACATGAGTAATGCTACCGGAGGAAATTTCTCTTCCATCGATAACATGAAGAGCACGAGGGTTGGAGAGAAGAGTAGTGGGAATTTCCTTGAGGCGTACAAATGATTCATCAATGAATGCAAGTCTGGAAGCCCCAGTGTCAACAAGTGAGTAGGTTTTAACAGTTTTATTCTCATCAGATACGATACATGAAACAACAAGATAATCGTTATCCGAAACCTTCTCACCAGAGACACCAGAAGCAGCAGAAGCAGACAAAGAAAGAGGAGGGACCTGGCCTAAGCCACCTAAGACAGGTCCTTGTGAAAACCCGACTGATCCGGGGCTACAGCAGAAATCGAACCAGGAGAACCCAAACCCAACGAACCAGACGAAGAGGAAGAACCAAAGGGAAACCCAAAAACATAACCAGAAGAGGAAGAAGGACGAGAAGCATTGTTAATAGCAGGAGGCGCGCCGGCCCCAGATACCACCGGAGGTACGCCGACCTTAGAAGTAGCAGCAACATGAGCGGGATGGACAACCGGACGGGCAGGACATTCAGCAGCAAAATGCCCAGGACCTCCACAATACATGCAGAGTCCTTGGGCGGCACGGCGGGCACGTTCAGCGGGGGTAATAGGGCCACGACGTTGAGGACGGCGGGCACCAGAAAGATCCATGGGCACCGCACCTCCTGGAGAATAAGAGGGGTGAGGAGCAGGAGCAGCAGGAGAGGCCGGAGCCCGGGCAGGAGCAGAGGAAGCAAAGGGTTGGCGAGCGGCGAAGGGCGACGTACGGTCTCTGGCACGAGCGTCCCGAAGCCTATTATCCAACTTCTGGAGTAAGAGAACATACTCAGAAGTGGCGGCGGGGACGTCATGATGGATCATAGCAGAGCGGAGCTCACGGGAGAGCCCTTGAGTTAGTGCATGTTTCTTGGCTTCATCGTTCCACCTAACCTCAGCAGCCAAGCGTTGAAACTCAGCGAAGTAGGTGGAGAAGTCCCGGCCTCCTTGAGTAAGGCGCTCGAGTTCCCGTTCAGCAGTAGCAATGCGATCTGGATCCCCAAAAGCGGTTTCCAGAATCGTGATCAAGGCTTCAATATCCTCCAAATCGATACGTCCTCCGACGACAAGAGGCATTACCTGGGCAAGAGTACGGCCAGAAAGGAGATTAATTGCATAGGCAAGGCGGGCTTGGGCGGCAGGGAAGCGATCATGATTGGCGAGCATTTTCAAGCGAAGTTGAGTGACAAAGGGGCGGAGTTCCTCCCTTTTGCCATCGAACTTAAGTGGGTCGGGCACTTTCTCAGAGCGGGGAGTCGGGGGGGGAGCCGGAGGAAGAGCCACAGGAGGGACCGGAGGAGGAGCCACAGGAGGGACCGGAGGAGGAGCCACAGGAGGGACCGGAGGAGGAGCCACAGGAGGGACTGGAAGATCAGGAGGAGGAACGACTGGGGAGGCAGGAGGGAGAGCCGCCGCTTAGGCTGATAACAAGCCATTAAGCTGGCGGACTTCCACGAGTTGACTCTCCAGGTTAGCGATTTGTTGTTCAAGATCGGGAATGACGGAGGCGGTGTTCAAGGCCGTGTCCCTCTCGAAGCGGCCCATATCTCTTTCATGCCTAATGCGAGAAATATGATATCCCAGAAGGTCGAAGAGAAGGGCCTTGTCATGATCGTATTGCTCAGAGAAGGCTTGGACATTCTCGGGGGCGGCCCAGGTGTCAGGAGCCACATCACTATTAGCGATGCGTGCGGTAATGACGGGTGCGGAGGCGATAGTAAAGAAGGATCCGGATGCCGCCATAATGGTATCTCGGGAGCCAAAAGGAGGCAACGTAATCTAACAGGACGGGGTCGGGTCGGGACAGGGGTACAGGACAGGGTCGGCTCAGGAGACACCCGAGGCGAGAGAGGTTCAGGTTCAGATTCAGATTCAGGGACGAGGCGGACAGAAGGGCCGAAGCCAGAGTATTGCTAACAGAAAGACGTTGCCTAGAGAGGCAGAAACATAGGAAAGAACGAGCCCTATATATACAAGTATTTTCTTACACCGATGACTCATACCATAGAATCCCATAGAACCTCCCAAGCATTCACCTCGACCATACTATTTCCGAAACCACTGCTTCTATCCTACCACTTCCCAATCCTCTCTAGCGCTTACATTCCATTACCCGAACTCCTTCCTAATCCATTCTCTTACTCCCGACATCAACCGATTCTATCCAACAACCCTGTTCCGAAGACGCCTTGGCGGAAGGCGAGGTGCAGAAGGCGGAGCTGTGATAGGGAGTGTAAGAGTTTCTATGGGATTCTAGGGTATGAGTCATTGGCGTGAAGGAATAGTTGTATATATAGGGGGCTTGTTCTTCCCTATGTTTCTGCCTCTCTAGGCAACGTCTTCTTTCTGTTAGCAATACAATATTCTGGCTCTGGCCCTTCTGTTTCCGCCTCGTCCCTGAACCTGAACCTGAACCTGAACCTGTCTCGCCTCGGGTATCTCCTGAGCCGACCCTGTCCTGTGTCCTTGCTCTGACCCGACCCCGTCCCGTTAGACCCTTGCATAACCCCAACTGTGACTCATTCCTTTGCGTAACAGAAACCATGGAACTTATTCTAACTCATTTCCACCTCCTAATGCGCAGTAATTCCAGCCCTGTCATTCCCTCCAATTTCCCGAACCTAGTGTATCCATGAAATACAGGAAGACTTTTCCTTTAATTCTTTCTTTATTTTCTCTCTGTCTTGTCTTCCTGTTATGTTGATAGATAGGAATATACTCGTATTCATAGTCATAGTTTCTCGCTCCAAACTCGCCTTCGCAGAAGGCAACTTCATAGTTCTCTTGATTCTTGCCAGGTCTCAAGGGGGCGTTAGAGATGTAGCTTCGTTCCACAGGGTGCGGGGTAATGGCAGTGATACTTCCCAAGAGGATGGAAGTATATAGGACTATAGGGTGGGACAACGAGAGTCACTAGTTAGAAATAGAGACTATATTGTATTGATGGATGGTTACAGAAGACGTTGTGTGAAGAGAAAAGAGAAAGAAAGAGAGTACAGAAGTAGACGCCATTGCCTCCCTTATATATCTACCATTCCGTCGCCAAGCCTGACTCATACCCTCGTATAACCCTGACTATGCCTCACCCTTCTGCGTAACAGAAACACATAAAACCTACTCTGACTCATTCCTGTCTCCCCACACACAGTAGTCCCAGCCTCGCCAATTCTTCCAATCTTCTGAACCCAGTATGTCCATGAAACTAGAGGCCTTATCTGGTCTTTGCTTTTCCTGTCCTGCCCTGCGCCCTCTGTCTCTGCCCTTATCTTTGTCCTCACCGGTGCATGTACTTGTGTCTACCTAGCTTACTTCTCATCCTCATCAGTGTTCTCGTTTTGCTGGCTGTGCTTCTCAAGCCCTTCTGCGTCATCATTATTATCTGTCACGTTGCGTCCGATTACTCTATCAAACTGGCGCCTCCGCCCTGACAAGAGAATTACACCAGGAGATAGTAGTGGTAGGGTGCTCTCCAGGGGCTATAGGCAATAATACTTGATCAGCAAGACTTCATTTGTCTCCTGATATCTCCTAAGCCTCAGGAGACTCAAAAAATATCCAGAAGTCTCAGGAGACTCTCAGGAGACTCAGGAGACTGTTGAGAGACTCCAGTCACAAGTTGAGTTTGGTGATGTTGGCGTCTCCACCCTGGCGAGAGGGTTGCGCCAGGAGATAGTGGTAATAGAATCCTCTCAAGAGGCTCCAGGAGCTCCAGGCGTAAAGGCTTGGAGTCTCCGCCCTGGCGAAGGGGTTACGCCAGGAGATGGTGTGGTAGGATGCGTCTCCAGGCGACAAGCCTTGGTGTCCGCGCCCTGGCGCAGGAGATTGCGTCAGGGGAAGGCGACGAGCTTGCTGATGGGGACAGATAGGAAACTCAAGAGACTATCAGGAGGCCCAGGAGGCTCCAGTTATAAGTTGTGAAACTTGCTAATAGATATAACTCTTTTCATGAGAAATTTACATAGGTCTTCATTTACGGTGGAAATAATAATTTTGAGGATTAATTGTATTTACTATTGAGTTCCGTTGCTATTGAATTTACAGGGTCCGTTGATCGGATTAATATTAGGTTGTTTGAACGGGGCCTTGGGAGTTGGTTTCACTTAGTGCCTTGGCATACTGTTGTTGCTGACACCCTGAGGGTAAGGGTTTATCTTCATGCACCAGATCCAGTCATTCACATCAAATTGATGACAGTTTACAGAAGTACAACATCCCTCTTTCACTTCAACTCTGCAATCGATATTGCCACATCTACATTTTGGAATTTGTCTCTCCCTATTTCCACTTCGCTCACTTTTGACATTCTCATCTCCTCTCATTAGCCTCTCATGGAGACGGGATTTCTCGGGGTAAGTTCATGATTCCACCGTTGTTCGACCGAGTTATAGACTTATTCCTATACAGCGTCTCGCCCTCTTCCTCGACACCCCAACTATTCCTTGGAAAGGAATGATTCTAGGATTTGGTTTCGCCCAGTACCTTTTTGAAACCTTCCTCTCTTTCAGGCAGCACGCGAAGCTCCAAGAAACAAACCCCCCCAAGGCCCTCCAGGGTGCGGTTAATCAAGAGGACTATGACAAAGCTCAGGTGCGGCCATCCAATATTTTCTTCTCTACGTGATGAAACTGACCCGATTGCAGGCCTACGGGAGAGCAAAATCAACCTATGGCTTTATCAGTTCTTTCTACAATCAAATCACGAATTTTGCCACGATCTACTTTAACTTACTTCCCAAACTCTGGGGTTTCACTGGTATTTGGGTATCTACATATGCACCCGCCCAATTCTCTGGAGAGATATCACAATCCTTGGTGTTCTTTATTGTGTTTAACTTTATTACCACGATTATCGGTTTACCCTTTTCTTACTATAAAACATTTGTGCTCGAGGAAAAATTTGGCTTCAATAAACAAACCCAGAAACTGGTAAGAGCTGAAGGTCTCTCTGGGCACCACCTTTCATTATATCTAATATTTACTAGTTCTTTACCGATCTTATCAAGAACCAAATTCTCATTATTTCAATGGGTGGCCCTATCCTTGCCGGGTTCCTGAAGATTATACAGTCATTTGGTGGTAATTTCTTCTATTATCTCTGGGTATTCATCTTGGTTGTTCAGGCGTTTATGATCACTGTCTACCCAATCGCCATCCTTCCAATGTTCAACAAGTTAACACCCCTTGAACCTGGAAAATTAAAAACCGAGGTGGAGGCTCTTGCGACCAGATTGCAATTCCCTTTGAAACACCTCTATGTCATTGATGGCTCCAAAAGGAGCGCACATAGCAATGCGTACTTTTACGGGTTACCTTGGAGCAAACACATTGTCATATATGATACGTTGATTGAGAAAAGCGATGTCAATGAAGTCGTAGCTGTTCTTAGCCATGAACTTGGACATTGGAGTGAGGGGCATACCACCAAACTTTTTGCTATTGCTCAGGTATGTCCTTGTAGTGACAAGCATGTCACTAACCCACTGCTTCTTTGTGCGCTCCTAACCTTCTGGAAATTCTAGTTTCACATGTTTTACATCTTCGCCCTCTTCTCAGTTTTCATCAGTAATGGCTCTCTCTACCGTGCCTTTGGGTTTCACGGAACGCAGCCTATTTTGATCGGATTTTTACTATTCAATGAGATTCTTCAGCCTCTCGATACCGTTGTTAAGCTGCTCATGAATATCCTTTCTCGAAAGTTTGAATACGAGGCCGATGCATTCGCTGTTAGGCTAGGTTACGCCAGTGACCTAGCAAAAAGCTTAATCAAATTACAGGTTCAGAATCTCTCTACAATGGATGCGGATTGGTTATATTCCAGCTATCATTTCACTCATCCCATTCTGCCAGAGAGATTGAGAGCACTTGATTGGAAGGGTGGTAAAGTTGAGTAGAATGTCACAGCGGAATGGTATCTGTGGGTATCTCCTTAAGATTATCAAAAGTGTTCAACATTGATTAAAAGCCAAATATAAACACGGTTACAGCCTTCGGCACTTCATCAAAGGCCACCTTTATCTATTATGTATACTTTTAATCGGATCAAATTTAACATTTCTTTTAGGTAGAAGCGGGCGATGGTGGGATGGTGGGTGTGGGGACGATGGCTTGTAGTTGTGAGTGAGAAGGAAATTGCGCTTTAAACATGTTTATTCTAGACCACCAGCCTGAACCCTTGCGTAGATATGAGATATCTAGTTGGTTTGACTTCCACTGGCTTTAATACAAATGTTTCGCTAAATCCTCGTTGTTCTTTGAGCTCCCCATACTTGACACTGCCCGAAACTATCAACACAAAACTACAACTTCCATTCATATCGACTTGCATAGGCTGGGCGTCATACGACTGCACATCGTAGTGGGACTCTGGCATTGAGGAAAAAAATGCTGTGAATGCCTCGCCGCCAGCTATAGGGTTGCCGTTCCAAACTATGGAAGCAGCTGGGTGATAAAAAGATGCCAACGCTGCTCGGTCGGAGTTGAGAGCTGGATAGTAAGTTTCAACAAAGCGCTTTGCTCCTATAAAAAAAATTAGGCTTTGTCCCCAGGAATATATATTCTTTGAACGAACCCTCAGCTGCAAGTTTGATGTGGCCCTCCTTACTAGTATTATTACTTGCCTGCAGGGAGAGTTTAGTAAGGCAATTATTTTTATTTCCATGAGTGCTTACCATTATGGGTGGTGTTGTAGGTTCTTTTTATCTTTATGCTGCCACGATTGTTGGACATCATCTCTTTTTATTTTTTACGCGGCATATGAATGACTTCGTGCCAAGACGTGCTGGCTGGGCACGGGGTAGATGTATTACTCATAAGAACAGCATTGAGATACGGCACATGTGTCCTATGCAAGATCTGGCCTGAATTTCTACATTACTTGAATCACACTATGATAGAACCCTGCCACAGTGGTTATTTTCTGGGTCCAGCGTTGCGCGTGCTAATCTGCAAGTGCTTCCATCTCACACTGCCTGTATTTCACCAAACAACTCATTAACAAGATAGCCGGGCATCCCCACATATCAGCTCCTCACGTCCATCCCAATCCTTCCTCAGCGTTTGACACTATTATCCACCTGTATCTGTGAATAGGCCAGATTTATCGAAAAACATCTAGGATCGCCATGGCCCAAGGAAAGGAGCTTGACACCTCTTGCAAAGTAGAGGGCATCGTTTCACCGGCCAGGATTAATGAGCCTCATCCCGCAGGCAGAGTACAATATGGCGGGGCACGGCAGTTCATACGAATGTGCTCTTTCTCGGCCTACTTCACAACTTCCTGTATAGTGTAAATCAAATTTTATTTCCCCTAAGCCTAACACTCCGACGCCCGTATATTTATGCTTAAACTAGAAGTTTACTAACATACTTGTTCAATGATCAACTAGAATACATCTTACCCAGGTACATTTCGCCTCATATAACCTTTTTTCTGCACAAAGCCCCCTAGGTCTAATGAACGTTCTCTGCAGCTTATTGGGGCGCCTCTCTATCTAGCAAATAAGTCAATTTACTACGCGTATATGTCCCGAACAAAACAAAGTTTTGGCGTCCTGGTCACTACAATCACTCAGTGGTGGTCACCAACTGTTGTCCGCGTCACTGGGGACAAAAGTGTCAGGCATCAACTTAGGAGAACTATAGATGGTCGATTAGAATGTGACTTCCCTGAGCGAATGATATTAATAGCCAATCATCAGGTAATCTTAAAGTTATCTAAAACATTGTAAACAGCGGATATCTAATCAAATTCAAATAGCTATATTCCGACTGGTTATATCTGTGGTGGGTAGCGTATACCGCGCGTCTTCATGGATTTTTATATATAATCCTGAAGGAGTCCCTGAAGCATATACCTGTCGTTGGCTGGGGAATGAGGTTCTATGGATTCATCTTCCTAGCCCGAAAATGGGAGCAGGATCAACCTAGATTCAAGCACCGACTTTCGAAACTTGCGGCCGGTGGTAACCAAGAACCCATGTGGTTGATGATTTTTCCTGAGGGGACAAACCTCAGTGATAACGGGCGGAAGGCAAGCGCCAGATATGCGGAGAAAGCCGGACTCAAAGACTTAAGGCATCTATTGCTTCCTAGAGCAACAGGGCTAAGATTTTGCCTTAAGAATTTAAAGGACAGTGTTGAATGGGTATATGATTGTACAGTTGCTTATGAGGGTATCCCGTACGTTCTCAGGCCCTATTCTTTCTTGATCCTTGCCTTATCACTGGCACTTCTGACAAAATAGCCAAAACACTAGGCGTGGCAAGTTCGGACAAGATTACTTCACATTGTCTTCAACATATTTTCAGGGTCGGCCTCCCAAATCTGTGAATATGCACTGGAGACGATTTGCAGTTTCTTCTATCCCGATTTCGGACCCGCATCTATTTGAACTTTGGATCCGTCAGAGGTGGACCGAAAAGGACGACCTCCTTGAATATTACATGTTAAATGGCCGGTTTCCCGAAGACTCCGACAGGCCTAGCTCAAACGTCCAGACTGTAGAAGAGAAGGAAGGGGGTGTCCTAAAGAAAAAAATTAAGGTTGGCGGTAAAGAGAGAACAATCACCACTACCGGTGGAAGCTCCGCGACTGGGACATGGGGGGGGGCTATTGAGACAGAGGTAAAGCTGCAAACCTCTTGGGAGGTACTCGAAATATTCAAAGTCCTTCTGTAAGTACCCCCCCCCCATATCTTCACCCAACCTCTTTCCTGATTCCCGCAGACTGATATTTCTTGTGCTAGCACTTTGGGATTGTTGTTTAATATTATAATGAAGCTCTATCACATAATCAGGGTGGCTACTTTAGGCTTTATATGAGCACTAGAGATAAAACGCAGCCAACCTTGTGTTTATTTGATGATATGCGCTCTGTATTTGGTTTAGGGATGAGTATAAATAGGTATGCCAAAGAAGCCTAGATTCCTGTGTAGAAATCTATTTTGTCCTTGTGCGGCTATGGCCACCATCCTCTAGGATGGCCCGCCCTTCCCTACCTGCTCCCTACTTGTTCTTATCCTATCTTGCACTTGCCTTTCGTTCGTACCTAATCAATATGCGCACGGGTTGAACCATACATGCTTCCCCTAATATATACTCAAAGATTTCTATGTCCCATCCTCACCCATGGCTGTGGTATCCACATGAGGTAAACCGTGATAGCTGTGCCTTAACAGCTAGGTGTACTCCATGGGTGATGACCGTCACACGTTTAGTCGATAAGTTGAAATCCAACGAGTCTTCCACTAGGTACTCTATGTCTGAGCATCTCTCTACATGGACTAGGCCGTGTACAGTTATGTAATAGCTAGGCCAGATTTCTTAATACTTGCATGAGAGGGCAGTTTCTAACATTTTTCCCCGAGGTGATTTATAAATCAGAGCTACAGTACCAAAAAGAGGGGTGGGATCACTACGGTATTCTCGTTGGTACGCTAGCATTGCGATAAGAATACGGTATTTGTACAGTACTCTTCCCCTAATGCCGATTTAATTCGGTATTTACCACTAAATTCCGTAGTCCTATGGTAGTGATTTCACCCCATTTTTTCATACTGTATTTACTCCTAAAGCACGCGACGCATGTCATAAACCTATGCTACATGTATTTACCATCGACAGTTATAGCGGAATTTCATAGCCTAGTAAATCTATGAACCGATAGTTCCCCTCAGTACGTGTGAAATATACCACTGAGCCTAGTATTAAGAGGCCTGGTGTAACCTATTTATTTTGGGGCTGAGCGCGTGTAGAATCCGAACTCGGTAGCAATTTTCGGACACTTTCCCTGGTAAATTAAGACATCTGTTGTAAATGGCCCCAAACAGTGGGACTCCTAACCATTTTTTTTATACTATTGGAAAGTTGCTCCCCCAAGCTATAGGGACCATAATTACATGTATCCAACTGCCTTGCGGGGAGCTGCCCTTAACCCTGACCATACCTGCCATACTACACCATTTATTTGTATAACAAATCGTCACGCTGTCGTTAGTTTATATGGCAAAGACTACATGTAGCTATTAGATATGATGAGAAGAGCGGGTCTTCTCCTATTCTCGCCATCAACAATACAAGATTATTCTCTATAGTTTATCTTACTGCATGCTTCCTAGTGCCTTTGGTATCATTCTCATTGATCCCTTTGAAGACCGCCAACGCCAATAACCAGGCAAGGCCCTTAAAGTGTAGTAGAAATACCAAGCCAGCATTGTATAGTCCTTTCTAGGGTGGTGGTGAAGTAGCCAATAAAACCCAGAAAAATCACTTACCCCTTTGCCATGGCTGACTGTTGTCCCAATGGTTGGTCGTTTGCCATTGACTCAGGCCCGCCATTCCGGTGAATACTGCGTCCCTACTACAACGGTTATACAAACCAAAGGTCCCCTAGATAGAGGTACCCAAAAACTCACCAGGATCTGGGAACAAAAGAAGGGGCATGTTTACTCTTTTTAAGTTATTAATAGTCGTGATAAAGCTCTGGGGGTTTATCTATATGCTTACAAGTAGTAATTAGTCTTTAGTAATTGCCCTTATCCACAAATAATGCATATGATGAAGAGCCGGTATCGTCGCAGCCTTTCGAAATCCGAGTCTTTGATCGGGGGGTTATGCATATGCGAAAATTTATATACTAAGGAGTACTATAGTCGATGAGATAATGATCTTAGTACTTGGTAACGCACAGGTATATATAACTGGCCTATATATGTACTGAAATGGGTCTCTATGTTGCTAGCCTTCAAAGAGCCTACACATAGTAGGTCTGGTATCACATGCCAACTACATGTACTTAATCATACATGTAGAATTGTGGCTGGGGTAAGAAACAGTCAGCACATTTCCCTGCAGATATAGTGAGAGAATAGCAATATGCATGTCTTACCAATAGAAAATGGCCTTTGGAACTTTATTACTGTCACTCAATGCATCCATCCTTGAAGGATGGTAACCAACAGCTAACTCGGCTTCGATTGGTCAAATAGCCCTTGTTCGTCAACAGGCGGTATTCGCCGAGACCTTAAAGCATCCAGAACGATTACCTAGGAACTGCACCAAAAAGTCTCGCATTACCACTATTCTTCCACATGAGCCCCCTATAGAACAGATATTAATATGCACTTATCGTACATATGTCTTTGACGATAATTAAAATAATAAGAAATTTTTGAGCACAGGCACGGCCACCTAACGCTCAATGACACAATATCTAAACTTTTCCATAGCACCAAAATGCAGATCAAACAGCGGTACGATCGACGCGACAAACTTAGGCACGTTCAAAATAAGCAAAATAATCAAAACCAAAAGTCCTCCTAAGAAGTGGATAATATATGCAAAAGCGGAAACAACGCAAAAAATGTGCGAACAAAAATCTTCGCAGCACAATACCAACCCCCTCCCCCTCATTCGACATACACGAAAGATAATATAAAAAGAAGAGACTGATGTGTTTTATCTATTCTAAAAGGGCTAGTGCCCCAGGATCGCTGGCAACATAGACAACCTGGTGATCGTCACTGAACCCGTTGAATTTAGTCGCAGAACACTTAGAATATGCTGCGGCTTCAAATTAGCAACAGGATCCTGATAACTTAAGTCCGCTTTACTAACCTCCCATGTCGCTGAAATACAACCAGTCTCCAACGTCTAGAACTTCGGGCAAAAAGCAAGATGCTGAGATGCAGTCAATTCCGTCACAAGTTGGCCCCCACACCGAGTACTTGATCAACTGCGAGTCGGATGGCATTGATTCGAAGAAGTACTCGCCATTCCGTTTCAATACCTTCGGGATAGGCTTTTGGTGGTCAAACATGATGCCGGAGAAATTCCCATAGACACCATCATTGAGATAGAGCATATAAGAAGCATCGCGAGTAATATTGTCGGCTGGTACTGTCCGTCGAGCAATGACATGTGCCGCTATGGTGAAGGCGGAAGATACATAATAACGACCAGGCTCAGCAATAACCCTAACACTTGATGGGAAGTACTCGTCAATCGCCGGTCCAAGGACACCTGCAATCTGCTCAAAATTATCATTTCCATATCCACCCCCAACATCGAGAGTCCTCAAATCGAATCCAATTTGAGCGGCCTCGTCGAAAACCTGACGTGCGTCCTGAACTGCAGTCTCAAATGCTGTGGGGTCATATGAACCGGAACCCACATGAAAGCTGACGCCAACTACATTTAATCTCAACTCCTTGGCAAGCTCCAAGAGATGACGAGTACTATCCAGTGGTGCACCGAACTTGAGACTTAACCGGCACAAGCTCTTTGAATCATCGGTAAGAATACGAAGGAAAAGGGATGCGTGAGGAAAGAACTTTTTGATCTTGTACAGTTCTTCAGCATTGTCAAAAGTCATCTTCCGGACGTCATGTTCTGCTGCATAACGAATGTATGAGGCAGTTTTGCAGGGATTGGCAAAGATGATGCGCGATGGGTTAACGCCAATGTTTAAGACCTGCTGAATTTCTGCCTTTGAGGCACAATCAAAGCCTGTACCCAAGGCTGCGAGGAGTTTCAGAACCTTTTCATCACCGTTGCATTTAACGGCTAACAACAGTCAGCAACTAGATAGATACAGATATATTTGGAGGACGTTACCATAAAAAGGTTCAACCCGTGGCAAGTTTATTTTCCACCTCATATGTTGGCGATAAACCTCACCTAAATCTGCAACAAAAAAAGCATCTTCAACTCCAGCCTCACATTCGTCAGGATCAATGCTGTTAATGCGTGTTTGTAAGGCCTGTGAAATTAGGGCCTGGGCTAAGTGTTTTGTGTTATTATTTACGGAGCTGAAACGACGCTTGGTTGCAGAGGGCGCGGAAGTGGCCATTGCTGACGAAGAGATGGCGGATGGCGCCATTGCTGGTGGGCACCTAGGCTGGAATGATGGGTTTTCGGGGAATGATGAGATATCAACTGGCGACCAAGTAGAAGTTTCTGAAGGACCCATTGGGGAATATAATCGAATTAAGCTTATTGCGTTATTGCGGGGTTTATTGATTATAAGTGGTTTAATGTGAGATGCGTGAACTTCCTGTTAGGGTGGACGAAAACGAACACACTCGAAGTTGACTAAGGGCGACCGCCTCGACCCCTCCTCGTTAAGAGGAAGGAAACGATGGCGAGAACTATGCAGCAGGGGCGAAAATTGTGGTGGAAGAAGCTCCGGAGTCCTCAAACTAGCAACCCTTCGATTCTTTGACTTGAGGGCGACTATGCGGCGGAGGGATGTTGTTGAGAATGTCCCTAGAGTGACGAGGGGAAACAATCTTGAGAGATACTCGGAGAATAAATCGACGAGCCGTGATGACGATGGTGATGCCTTTGCTTATCAAAGGCAATTTTCGAAATATGGAAAGAAAAAAACGAGGATGAGGGCTTCCTAAAGAAGAGCCGCGAAACTCAGTTGGGCATATACGCAGAATTTTATTTGTACGACCGACGTTCTCGCGCTCTGTCTAAGTACAGGACAAATTATTTTAGTCTATTTCCCTTCTTGGATAATTGTTGGACTTGCGCCCCGTTCCTGGCCAACGCACCGACTAATGGGGAGAACAAGTTTGAGTAGAGGGGTGTGACGAGGAAGGGTGTAGCAAGAAGCCTACCTGGTAGAGCAACGGCAAGGCTAATGATATATATGTGTGTGTGTCAAGTGTATGAGATGGGATGGCCGCCTTGTGCAGAAAAACCTTTTTTTTTTCTATTTGACCTTGACTGAGTGCAGTTTCCAGGTTGGAGATGGGAACACTGCAGGAATTGGGGACAGATATAAATGGAAAAGACGCCGAAATATAAGTCAGAGCCAAGATGGAAATTGATGATACTAATGGTGTCGATGATGAAAGAGAAGAAAAGGAAGAGGTGAAGGGGAAGGAGAAGTGGGAGGGAAAGAATTAATGGTGGGGGGAGAAAAAAATACGCTTGTGAGCGAGCCAACGTTAAACCAAGTGTGCGTGTGCGAGTGACGGCCTGTTAATCTCTCGGACCTTGTTTGTCTCTTTTCTTTTTTCCCTTTTTCTTTTCCATTGCATTTTCTTTTCGTTTCTCTTTCTGAAGACCCCTCCCCCTTTTCTACGATCTCAGACCCCCCCCCCCTTCTCTAATCGATGGTAATACTTGCAACCAACCCATAACATATGGTTGTCCCATGTTGCAAACAGCTAGTACCTGCTACTATTGTGCCGGCAGCCTAAAACAGCTGAAGACTTGAGCTTCAAGGAAAGAGTAGAGTTAAGGAGCACAACATATGAACGAGCATGCTCCAAGTCACGTAGTGTGGCTAGTACTGAGAAATAATTGCTCCTGGCCACTATTCCCCGCTAGGCAATTCTTTAGATACACTTTCTCCTCCGCTCGCACCTACTCACCACCAACTGTTTCGTCTCTTCGGATCTTACTTGCCCCTCCCATCTAGTAGATTTACAGAACCCCACTCCGCCCTCTATGTAGGTTGGCGGAATCCACCTGGAAGGTACTCTTGTTAACACACCCAAATTTTGAGCTACTAGTCTTGTTTTGGAAATTTTAAGGGTCATTTGTATGGCAACAGGTTAACAAGAGACCCTTTCAGGTGGCTTCCGGCGTACCTACACTCCTACTTACTTCCTCGTATTCTGGTATCAGCCCAGTACTGATTGAAGACTGAGAAAAGACATTTGTGAAGTAATAAAAATGTGAAATGTGAATCAGTGGCTCCACGGGATGTGGGAGACGATGAGGTGTTGGCCATTCAGGAAAGGATCGATGGATCACTAAACCTAGGCCTCATGCTCACTGCTCTACCAAACATTCACTATTTTTGTGCCTGCGTTTCTTCCCATACCCTGCATTGGCTCAACCTGAGTAACCGCTCTGTACCTGTTTGTGCTCGGTTCTGTTCCTCCGCGAACAAACGATTACCGTTTTATCCGGGCGCAAGGAGGAAGGGATATTGATCGATGCGTTCAAACAACGATACCTTGGAAACAACTTCTGACCCACTTTTTGCCCAACTACTTTGTTACGCACCAGGATACGCTTTAGCCCTTGGCACAAATCCACATCCAAGGTTTGGGGAGATCACCCTACAGAACCAGATGAAAAATTTACATCTCCCGCTCTATTCGCCGTTGTAAGACAGCGTAGGATACGCAATGCCAGTCGCCTCTCTGGCTTTTTCTTTGATTCGCTTTGACTACAATGGCAAAAGGCGCGAGACTGGGTCAGACATCATGGCTTGAATATCTCCTATTTGATGGCCTGAATATCTCCTATTGATGGGTAGGCAATAGCTCCCCAGTAGCCCGACAGCTGTTACTACCTACTGAGGAGGCGAGGGCAAGGGTTTCTCTCAATCAATGAGATGGTGGGTACAGAAAGGTCTCAGCCATAACCGTATTTGGTCGCTGAACCCGCGAGTCGTCTTCCAGAAGGCTTGTGATCTACCGTGCAGCTTCTAACAGCCTTCTAACGATTCACAAACCAAGACATCCCCTGTTTTTAATTTCTTTTTCTTTCCACCTATCTCAGCTTTTTGTTGGGGCTACATGCCCAGCGTTCTTTTAAGAGTTTCCATCAAGTCTTCCTACTCGCGTGGCGGCACACTTCCTGATCTAGTACGAATAACGGGGATCATTGCCCGGCTTTTCGTCCCAAATAATTATTTTAGACAATCGCTTGTGTGACGGCCAGATCCTCGGGAAAATTTAACACCTTCTTCTGAATCGTTTCACCAAAATACGCCATTTTTCAAACCTCAATCACTGTGTTCCCATGGCGCGGGGATCGGGCATGGAGCATATTCTCGGGAATGTCAGGAGTTTCTCTATCGATATATCCCTGCGTGGTTATATTGTGAACAGCACAACAGCCAGCTTCTTCGAGCACAAACCCTTGGTTTAGGTAAGGTCAGGTACGCCGCACCCTACGCTACACGGGGCCCAACCTATGGAGCAAGCCATCACAGTAAAAACTGCCACCGGTATGGGATGTGTGGGTATAAATACATGTATATGTGGGACTGTCCTAATGGAAGTCATAAGAAGCTCTTTACGCCGAGCTACAAGCACCTTGCATCTCCTTGCATCTCCAGCACCCTGGAGTTTGACTTTGATTGAGTTCCAAAGATACATGCACGCCTGCATGT
Source organism: Morchella sp. 2018-W45 (assembly GCA_024713785.1). Lineage (NCBI taxonomy): Eukaryota > Fungi > Ascomycota > Pezizomycetes > Pezizales > Morchellaceae > Morchella > Morchella sp. 2018-W45. The sequence goes on from JAMGYZ010000021.1 coordinate 762,185, forward strand.
GCCGCTTTTTAACAACCCGGTGGCACTAGGGAACCGTTACCAGAGTCCCATCACAACCAGGATCTTAATATCAGGTTGGCTTTGTTGGAGGTTTTGACACACGGGGATGTCATTTATTTATGTGCCTACTCTACTACATGATATGCATATATCCATGACACCTACACGCCCTTAGCGGCCATCAACTCCCCTTTATCGCCAACCTGAAAGTATAGATGTCTACCGGGACTTCTGTCTCCAAATTCCCATTGCTAAAGGCAACTCGATCCACCATTCCAAATACAACGCCCATAAGCTCGAAGAAAAGATGCTCGCTGTCGTGTCTTTTTTTGTGCGCGAGCACAACTACCGTATCTGGTGATCCCCCAACCAAACCTTTAAGAACATTGACCAAAGAACGCGCACTCGCCGCGTTGTATGTGCAATCAGCCATGAAGATAATATCCCAGCTTTGAGTGGCAAGGCTTTCAGGAATAGCTTGGTCCCAGTCAAGAACTTTGAATTCTACTTTCCCTTTGGAGTCTAGATTGTAATCCTCTAAATTTTTCATCAGAATTTCCTCTGCGGAAGGTAAATCAGTCATAGTCACGTGACATTTTTCATGCAAAGATGCCAGACTAAGTCCTACAACGCCACAACTTGAAAACAAAGTAAGTATCTCGCTGCACCGTTGGGATATTATTAAGAAACCCACCCACTCCCGAGTTCTAGAACCTTCAGCATCTTTTTGAGGTTTAACTGGTCGTGCAAAGCCTTCAGTTTGTCGGTGCTAAAGACATTACTGCCAGCATCCTGAGCAAGGTAGGCCGTTAAGGCTAGGCCCCCGTCCCTAATCATCACCAGTGCCGGTGAGCTACGTATCTTATTCCTTGATTCAAAAGATGTACCATATATGTCGGGAAATGCTCTCTCCTGTTTCCTCCCAAATCCTTAATGTTTTGCAAGGACTAATCATCATTCTTCTCTGCACAAACTTTTCTCCTTCTTCCCCTTCTATCAAGCGGAAAGGAGGGCTGTAGGCAGTGATAATTTCGAGATCACCTTCTCGCGGGCGAGAGATGTCATCGGCCGCAGGTGTTCTGCCTATAGTGCCGGAAATGACCAGCACTACAGAACCATGGAAACTATGTTTCCATGGGGTGACGTTCAGTTCGACCCTCAAAACTCTCATTCCCATTTTCCACTGGAATTTCTCGGAGGCCAATACAACCCTTGAATTTCCACTCTCTTGAAGTAATTCGGCGGTTATGACTGCACCCCGAAAGTAAAAAACATCGCCGAGATCTGATGTGATCGTAATCAAAGCTGAGACCGACCCGGCGCGATTTTTAGGCCCAGCAGAATACCGAGGAGACTTGAGTATTCGAATGTAATGCATGATGAATAAATTGATCGGGCGCGTTGGTTTCAATCCCGTTCATCTCTCTCTTATTCCTTGTTAGGATGTGAGCAATCATAAAACGTTTCGATTATTGCCAAGACAGCGTGTTCGTTGCTTTGGACCATTTTAGTGTGTTTCTGCAATAGATCGATCTTTCCACGTCGTCACGTCTACCAACACAACACAACCCCACCGATACCTACAGCCTTAGGACCTTACCATGGCAATCCAAGAATCCGTCGTGACCGATCCCTCGCTTCGGGAGTGTTTGGTAGTGGTAGAGCGTACCCGTCTTCTGTGCCATGAGCTCTTGACGGCGATAGAAAGTAGCGGGGGTGTCGCTGAGCTTTCTGAGGACGATCGAATCAGCCGGTCCCGTAAACACAAACTACTCAATGCGCTGATGACACAGTTGAAGAGCCTGCATCGCGCGGCGATCATGTCTGCCCGCGAGGCAAAGGAGACTACGAGTGAGGTTCGCCGGGAGGTAGACAGGCTTCATCTGCAGCTGCAGAACCTCTACTATGAGCAGAGACATCTGCGGGGAGAGATCAATGCTTGTAGAGACTTTCCGTGCGTTTTCCAAGACTTGTGCCAGTTATTTGGGAGATGTTGAGCTGTAACTGACGGCATGTAGGCACAAGTACACCTTGCTACCACTGATCTCCAAGGAAGAATTCTTGGCTTTGCATCCTGAGCACGCTGAAGACGATTCACACAACCTAATGATAGCCCGGCTAAATAATGAGAAGGCCGTCCGTGAAGATCTAGAGAAGCAAAGGAAAGAACTAGTCGCGAAAAAACAAGCTCTGATCGCCGAGAACAAGAGACGTAAAGAGGATCTAGCGAGCTTGGACGAGCAGTTGAAGAAATTTAGTAAGGACCCCATCTGATTGATAGTTCACCCGCTAACCAATTCATGTAGTCGAGGTATATTGCGCTTATATCGACACCACGTGTTTTTACAATGTACTAATGATCACAAAGTCGTCCAGGCCCATTCAAACAACTTTCCAAAAAGATTACTGATGATGTTCCTCCGACCGATTAAAGGCCCCGCCCACCATTCATTTGCGGCAACATTATCATTTTCTTCTCTCCCCGATAGTCTCTTAGGGGTTTGGCTGTAGATCTAAGCGCGGACTTTGCAAAGTTCCAAGTAATTTTTAAATCCACTCGTAATAGGAATTGTAGTTAAAGGCGGTTCTAGATGTTTATGGGATCTATTCTTCTGGTATGGTGCATATACGCTTATATATACCGCTCTGTACCTACTTCCCTTGGGGCCGGTATTAGTAGTGAAATAAAGCTCGCAACCTTACTCGGCGATGTATCTATCTTTAGGAAATTACATGATCTAATTTCAAATTGATAGAATCTGTGAAGACCCTAGGCCCATAGTTCAAAACCTAGCCACCCCAAGCCACAGCTACATCAGCGAGAGAAACATGGTCCCAAAACAGGACTTGAATGGCTGATTCGGCCAATAGGACCCCTCCCATAACCCCACGCAAACAAAAGCATTCGTGATTGGGCCAATTACCTAAACCTTGCCAGTGAGTGTGGGTGCAAGAACTCCTCCCTCAACAACTCAGCAACAATGACTCGAGGTTCATACAAAAAGCTTACACTGGAGCAGAAGGGGATGATAATTGCTTTCTATTGGGTTTATTGGACAATAGCGGCTGTGGCAAGAATAATAGGACAGCATTGGCCAACAGTGAAAAGTTTTCTAACACATACATACCGGAGAAGACTCGGACATCCATACAATTTACCCCACAAAGGCCGTCCATCTAAACCCAATGACTATGATAAAAGACATCTTATTAGAGCAGCAAAACGAAATCAGACAATAAAACAAGCTGAATTCCACTGTTGGTTCGCACCACATATTTCACTTCATACAATCAATTGAGCATTAAGGAAAGCCAATATTAGAAAGTAGAGAGCGGCAAGAGGAATAGAATTGATACCGCAGCTTGCCAGTGAACGTTTAGCCTTAGCTATTGCCTATAGGAATTGAACATTAGAGCATTGGAACAAAGTTATTTGTAGCGACGAGTGTATTGTCGGGAAGTCAAAAGACCCTCGTCAAATTTAGGTTTTTAATACACTTTGGCAAAAATAGTTTAAAGACTGCATTGTCCCTGTCACACAGTTTTGAAGGGTTTCATTGATGTTATGGGGATACTTTTATCGAAATCAACATGAGACATTTAGTCCTATTTTCATCAAATCATTCAATCGTCATACCTACATTTTACTACTGCAATATTTACTACCCCGCATAGTAACTCCCATCCTACACAGAATTGATGGACCGGCCTTATCAATGCAAAATAATTCTAAAATCTATACTGGTGAAGACACCATCTGCTACATCCGAGACTCTGGCTATCGTTTAAACTCGCATCCTAGTACTCACCAAATTTAAACTCAATAGAGATGTCCTAGACAGAACTCAAAATACAGTTACAGAACTAGTATCTAGACATCAAAGACACTCCTAGAGCTCTAGCTAAAGTCAAAGAGAAACTAGCAAAAGTGTTGCCTTTAGTATAGGAGACAATTCCAAGCTAGTTTTTTGAGAAATTGTGGAAATCTAGACCAGAATAGGTAGAAGCAGTAATGCAAGCAAAAGGGTGGTATACTAAGTATTAGCATTTTTTACTAACTCTATTATAATTCTCTTTTATCTGTCCGTTGGGATTCAACTCCTCAATGCTTTGGTTTTGCTGTAATAGTTGTTTTCTTTCTTTCCAGGTCCTAAATGTATGTCTAAGTAATCAATCACAAATACTTTTGGGTGGGAGCTTTACCTAAAATAGTTTTATGTAACAGAGTAACCAGACGCAATTGTGACAGATGACAATAATGAAGCAGAGAAACTCGAAGAGCACAGCCGCACAACGAGAACACAAACGAGGACGAGAAGAGAGCCAGGTGGGCACAAGCATAGGTAGGCACTAGCAAGAGCAAAGGTAATGGCAGGTGCAGAGGGCGCAGGACAGAGCAGGGAAAGCGAATACCAGATAAGGCCCTAGATGATAAAGAATCGAACAAGAATGCGACAGCTGACAACGATGACGAAAAAGATAAGGAAAGACAAATTTAGTACAACGAGAACACTAACAAGCGAAGAGAAGAAATGGCAAGACAAGATATGACAGGCCAAAGGCAAGGGCAGAGGTTATCACGGGGGGGGGTACGAGGACTTGAAGCGAGCCAAGGTACACTACCAAGGCTGGGCGGGACGAAACAAAAGGTATAGGAGGCGGGGTAGGTCGAGGCAGAGTAATAGTAACTCAGAGCGAGACAGAACTATGGGGTGAACTGTTCCTATGGATATCTAAACCGTTGAGACTAAAGATCGAGGGATGTATTCTAGAAGGACTACAAGTTCCTAAGGATAGGAAGGTTGCATGAAGAGGAAAGAAAAGAAAGAAAACTATCTACAAGCGAAGGCAAAGCCTCTATATATCCCACATAGCTAACCCGATGACTAACTCAAACATTCCTGTACAAAACCTCATAGAATCCTCCAAGACCCATAACTCCGAACCCGACCCTATCTCCTATCTCCGAACCGCTATCTCCGAACCGAACCCCTACTATCAAAACCCAAAGAACCTAAGAAAATCCCTGACTAATCCCTCTTCCCGCAATATCGCTAAATCGTGCTTTACGCCGTGATAGAGGTAGAGGGTGCAGGGCAAAACAGGGAAAGCAAAGACTAAGTAACGCCCTAATACTAAGCGAGTTTATAGGGTTACCTTATCATGCGGCCGAAGCTTGGCGAGAAGTTTCCATATTATCAGAAAGATATTCCTATGTACTGCATGCGAAGACGACAGAGAGAAAAGAAGGCGAAGCGACTAAAGGAAAACTCCTGTTGTGACTATTTAACACTCTCCGCCGTCCACTTTGATTGATAATTTCGATTCTTACGAACACAGAGACAAGAAACAAGAGGCCGGCGACACAAATCGGCGCAGGAGCAGTGATGAGGGCTGAGGCGACGAACCTAACCGGTATAAAATTGTAGGACAGAGAGTCCAGAGTGCCTTCTCAGACGTAAGATCACAGATTACATCGACTTCATGGAGGAAGTATGATATTCGGGAACGGGTTTTCGGTTATTTCTTTTTGGGTTTTGAGTTTTAAGTTTCATATAACGACGCGATGAGTCATGATTGTACAGGATTAGGAGGGGTATATATATGTTGCCACGGATCTCTCCTTTGTTTTTTTTTTTCTTTCTTTCTTTCCTTACGGTTTTTCCTGTTGTCAACCCTACGGTTTAGTTTGCCTCTCGCTTGCCTCTAGTTCTCAACATACCACGCCATAACCATAGTCTTCGCTAAGACCCTCTCTCGCCTTCCATAAGATTTCTTCGCTTCGCCCATAGTCTCGCCCATACCTCGCTCGCTTCGCTTCGGCTTTCGCATTTACCCATAGTCCCATGACCGTAGTAAGACGATCGCTTCATCGCAGATCTTCGCTTTCACGCCTTTGTCAGAGGCCCATCTGACTCTCTGCCCCACAACTCGCTTCCTCGGTTAGACCTCCGCCGACCTCGCCCTCGCTCGTTCTCGCCTTATGTACATTCGCCTTTGCCTGTTGTCTCCGCAAGGTTTCGAACACTAAGAACACGCCCTCTGCCGCCTACACAACACCCTCCGCTTTGCTCTGGCCAGGATGACCGATTTTAACGACGTTCCCCACGTGACTCTCCCACCCCGGGTTTTTTTCTCCCCCTGGCCCCTCGAAGTGCTTTTTCCCGAACGGAAGTGCATTGTCACCTTGCTCGCCCCGGCCTTTTTCGACTCAAGAGCTCGCCACGGCCGACCCCCATCGCTCACCATCTCACAAGACGCTCGCCCACGGTCTCTGCCACGCCGACGCCCACTGGGCAAAAAGCCACCTTACTGCCATCCCCGGAAGCTCCACGTCAGTCTCGACCAATCCACGACTCCTGCCCCGGCCACGACGCCGTATTATCCGCCCAGACTACCGCCAACCACACTATCGTCGCTTATGGACTCCCCGCCAATTTTGCCCGAGAGACTCCGCTTTTAAACCTTCGCCTGTCGAGAAGACTTTGACGAGCCTGAAGTTTCCCATACCCTTATCGCCGGCCTCTACGCCTAACCTCCCCAACAACGCCCCCGCTTTGAGAACCTTGCCGATAGACGGCCCATGACGAAAGGTTATTGGAGAACCTCGAAGCCGAACTCGACGCAGCCAGACAAGGTTGATCTGTGGCAACGCCATGCGGGTTAACGGGTTCCGCTGGCGATGTAGAAAGCTCAACCAAGAAGCTGCCTCCTCATTGTATGAGGAATACCGATCCGCTGGCTTTTACACTGTGAAGCTTCGGCCGAGGCCGACAAGCTACCATCGCGACCTCCATCCGCCTCGCCTCGCTCCCGCCCCATGAAAGATGCCCATGCCGCCAGAGCCCGGCTCACATTTCGCGCCTCCCAGGAGTTCTCAGACTTAACTGGCGAAAGCACCAGTTGAACAGGTGACCCTGCCGGCGCAAAGGTCAGCCCTTTGGTAAAAATTGGCACACCAAAGCCGCTTAGTCCCGCCACCTATTTTTGTTCTCGCCTGCTTGAAGACAAGACGTCCAAGAATCACTTCGTTGTCGCCGCTTGTCGCCTTCAGCGATTCCATGCTTTATTAAGTTACCCACGCCTCGACAGATACATAAGCTGCCGATCAGAATTTGTCCTCAAGAACACGGCCTGGTCCGTTGCCTCTGAAGAAGTCACGGTTGCCGGTGAATCGACGCAGACCTGCGGAATCAGGAAAATTACGATACGGTCAAGTTCGCTGATATTAATGGCCACCAGAACTCGCCTGCATCGTCAAACCGCGACTCTACCCAATAGTAATGGGTATTCCCTGATGAGGCAGCACGATTTATTATCCGAATCAAGATTTAATAAGATCATCTTCGATTCTGATTTCTCGCCCAGAATCGCCTCGCTCTTACGCTTCCGTAACCGCCAAGGGTATTTCGGTTTCTGACTCAGATGCTTCATGATTCCAGATTATGCCATCGCCGCCTCAGGACTTGCTCGACGCCGCAGAATAAACTCTTCTGTTCGATTCCATCGATGAGCGCCTTGCCGGAAAATCAGACTTCGACCCCTTGCGCTGCCCACCGATCTTGGACGCCGCTGTTCCAGGAATCTGAGGCGGTGGCCACACCGACGACTTGAAAAATAGTCAGATGAGGCACCCTGGCTTTCTCAGCATGTCCCGACTGAACTTCAGTGAGATTATATTACGGAAATTGTCGAGCGATCCAAGATCGGCATTCTTGTTAAGTCCGACGGTTCTTCCCGCACATGACTATCGATTAATGCGAGAAGAATCGCCACCGCCACTGATTCCGAAACTCTCGCCATCCGATGACCTTCGCTGATACCATCGATCGATTCAGGAGGGAGACGAAAACCGCGAACCCGTATGACACTTCGAATAAATGTAATGCCTTTCAAGAATTAATGCCTCAGGCTCCAGCACCGGATTAACGATCTTCATGCCCCTTTTAACTAGATCTCGACGATTGTTAATTTACCCGAGACTGGGAACTGACGCCTGAAATCCTGAAAGTTTTCAGATCCATGAGAGAAGGCCAGAAAAGTGAGTTTGATACAAGAGACTAATTTTGGCCTTATTGTTATCCCGGCGCATCCAGAATTTCAACAAGCGATCGATCAAAGGATTGGGAGGACGCCACCATTCCGGGAGGTTCAAGAATCTCGCTTAATTTTATCGACGGTTTATACGCTTACTCGTTCGACTCATGTTTACCTTCGAAGAGTTCTGAATAAAGAATTTGGCTTTCAGAACTAAAGGACGATTTGATCCTCAGCCCCGATCACTTTGACTTTTTTGAACAATCATGAAACCGACGCTGATCCGCCACAGATTTCTCAGTATGGTGCGCTTTTATTGCTGCATCCTGTAGCTTGCAAATTAACATTCCCCAAGCAGAACTATGAGATCACGACGAATTGTTGACGTGAGCTTAACGCAAATTCCTGAAGTTTCCGTGTTGAGTCCTAAGAACCTTAATACTTTTTTCTTTCGCCACAAACACGACTTTATTTTTATTGAACCGGTTTCAAGGACCTGACGACGCGAAGAGATTTGCGATTTAATGAACGCATTGACACAAGTCACGAAGCTAAGGACGTTTGAAAGTATGTTGTATTCGATTCTTTTGACAATGAACTTCACGACTAGGAATCTACCGGAAAGAATTATGGCGATCCAGTTTACCGAAAAGTGATAGTTTTCCCAATCGTTCTCGACCATGTTTCGATGGTACCAAACAATCAAAGAAGATTTTGTGACTGATTTTAAAATGACGGATTCCTTTATATGATTTACATCCTACAAATGATCTTCAGTGTTTCCTTTTAATTCATACGGAATTTAATCCCACTAAGACTATGCTAGACGCTTTTGTTACATCAAGGCGATCTTGAATGCTTACCTCCTGCCGAACTACAAGCTGAATTTCTGCCTGCTACAACATGGAAGACTTTCCTGATCATGAAGATATGGCAGGTAATTTAGACTCCCAGATTTACAACTTTCACGGACGCACAAGACACGACTGATCGCCAGAAGAGCGAATATTCCATCACGGCAGATCACTGACTTTGTTATGCTCCTACTTTCTTGGGTTCTGGAGTTTCTATTTGCTACACGCCATGTGATGAGTCATGATTGTACAGGATTAGAGATATATATGTCACCGATCTCTCCTTTGTTTTTTTTTTCTTCTTTCTTTCCTTACGCTGTTTTTCCCGCTGTCAACCCTACGGTTTAGTTTCGCCTCGCTTGTTGCCTCTAGTTCTGAACATACCACGCCATAACCATAGTCTTCGCCAAGACCCTCTCGGTCTTCCATAAGATTACTGCGTTTCGCCCATAGTCTCGCCCATACCGTCTCGCTCGCCTTCGCCGCTTCGCTTCTATAGTCCATGACCGTAAGTACGATCGCTCACCCAGGTATCTTCGCCTCCACGCCTTTGTCAGAGAAGCCATCTGGACTCTCTGCCCCACAACTCGCTTCCTGCTAGACTTCGCTGCCGACTGCCCTCGCTCCTCGCTCTCGGTTACAGGCACTCGCCCTCTTCGTTGCTCGTTGTCTCCGCTAAGGTTCTCAGAACACGAAGTTATGGAGACAAAGGTACCAGTAGATGGCACGCACTATGGTCATGGGCTATGGTCGAGACGAATTGAAGCGAGGCGAGGACAAAGCGAGGTATACTAAAGACGCAGACGAAACTATGAATGAGGATGAGATGAGATACTATGAGGGCCCGAGGGGGTATTGGCGAAAACTTTGGTTATGACGTAGTAGATTCAGAACTAAAGACACACAAGAAGAAACGAAACTAAACCGTAGGGTTGACAACAGGAAGAACACGTAAGGAAAGAAAGAAAAAGAAAAAGAACAAAGGGAAGATCCGTAGTAACATATATATATACCTCCTAATCCTTATACATTCATGACTCATAACATCGTGTAATAGAAACCCATAGAAATTCCAAGAACCCAAAAGAAAAACACCGCAACCAAAAACCCGTTCTCGAATATCCTCCTCTTCTACGAAGTCCGTGGTACGCCATGATAGATTAGGCCCTCCTTCAGGCCTAGCTCCTGGTAGGCCTAGGCTTGCGTGTGTAGCTATCATGAAAGTCTCTGACCAAGTCGGGGGCATGCTCCAAGTCCTCAGGGGGTTGCCAGGATGGTTCATCATAACCAAGATACCGAACCAAATACTCCAGCCTTCCATAGCGCCGGCGAGAATCTAAAACCTGTCCCACCTCCCACTCTTGTTCGCCTTCAATTTCTATTGCTGGGAGCGGGGACTGCAACTGACCGGGGACGGGATTGCATGTTGCCAAGGACAAAAGCGAAACATGGAAGACGGGGTGGATTTTCATCAAGGCCGGGAGATCAAGTTCATAAGCATAGGGGCTAACTATCCGCTTAATCACTTAAGGACCAATGCGTTTCCAATCGAGTTTCTTCGAGGGGCGCTTGGTCTCAATATTCTTGGTTGAGAGAAAAACTTCATCTCCGATAGCGTATCTTGGGGCCGGAGTCCTATTTCAGTTCGCTGCATCCTTATAAATCTTCTGCGCGCGGGCCATTTCGTCGCGAAGAGAATCATAAATCTCTGCTATAGTTCTAGCCATACTATTGGCCTGATCCACATTGGTAGTTTTCCCGTGCTGTAGCGGGGCGAAAGACATACGAGGACTCCTTCCATAATTGGCCTGAAACGGGGACATCTTGGTGATCTCAGAGACATGGTTATTCGTCGCAAACTCTGCCATAGAATGATACTGGGTCCAGTCATCCTGTTGGTACGAGATGTAGGCTCGGAGGTACTGTTCCATAATAGCATTAATCCTTTCAGTCTGCCCATCTGTTTGTGGATGAAAGGCAGTACTATAGCGGGGGGCAATCTCAAGGCGGGAGCATAGGGTCTTCCAGAATTCAGCTGTAAACTGTGTACCGCGATCCGAAACAAAAGTTTTTGGGAGCCCATGGAGTTTCCAAACTGAATCAAGGTACATAGCGGCGACGTTCCTAGCGTTTGCCTCCTCGGTACATGGTATAAAGTGACGCATCTTCGTTAGACGGTCAACGACAACCAGGATTGCATTAAAGTCATTACTTTGAGGAAGTCCTGTAACGAAGTCCATTGATACATCGGTCCATGGGCCTTTGGGTATGGCAAGAGGTCAGAGAACGCCTTGTAAGGCATTGCGGGAGGCCTTGCTGCGAGAGCACACATTGCAATTCAGAACATAGCGATCAACATATTTTCTCATGTTTGGCCAATAATAGTTCCAGCTGAGGAGTTCAAGGGTCTTAGCCCGGCCTGGATGTCCGGCGGAGGGCTTATCATGGTGGTCCTGCAATAAGCGGAACTGAAGGTTGTTGGACTCGGGAACGTAAATTGCACTTCGATATAGGAGGAACCTATCTTCCGTCTCAGTACACTCGGCGAGGAAAATCTTCTTCGAATGCTTAGTGCCATTACGGAGCATTGTCAGGACCTGGTCAGGAAAACTATCAACTTGGTAAGCTTGAGTTAACAACTCTTTCACAGTGAACATTCTTTCAGCAGGTTCATTTGTCAAAGAACCTGCCAACAAACTTAGCTTAATCCTTGATTCTAAATTCTCTTGCTTTAATACCACTTGCGACTGACGAGTCAAACGTTCATCCCCCCTCGTTTGGCAAATCTCTTGACCTTCTGGTAAGCGCGTCCAGTTTTCCCCCTTGCTTCCCTGGTCGAAACTGAATAACAAAATCAAATCGAGACAAGAACTCGGCCCAGCGGGTCTGGCGACGGTTTAACAACTTAGTGGACATAAAATATTCCAAGTTCCTATGGTCGCTTAACACCTTAATAGGAAAGCGGGATCCTTCCAAATTTGCACGCCATTCCTCGAAACTCCTAACAACTGCCAACAGTTCCTTATCATAAATCTCGTAGTTGCATTCCGCGGGGGAGTGTTTCTTTGAGAAGAATGCCACAGGGTGTAAAAGCCCATCACCGTACTGCGACATAATACCCGCAGATACATAATCGGAGGCATCGGTTTCCACAATAACTCCTTTTTCAAAGTCAAAGTGGGCGAGGATCGGAGCCGAAGTAAACGCATCTTTTAGTTTCTGGAAAGCTTTTTCCGCCTTTACCATTCAACTTTACATTCTTCTTGGCCAAGGCTGTAAGAGGCTAAGAACCACACGAGAAAGATGATGATAAACCGTCGATAGAAATTGCTGTCTAGAACTCCTGACCTCCCTGAAATTTTAGTGGGTGTCTTCAATCTTTGACCGCGATACCTTGCTACAGGGTCCATCTGAACGCCTTCCAGTAATAATCAATACAAGATTTAGTTTGTTGGACGAACTCGTGACTTTTCTTACTTTAAGGCGACTCCATGAATTTGAAGACTTTCAAGATCTCCTTAACGCAGTAGTTTATGTCATTCCCAAAGTCTCAAGAAATTAATACATCATCGGCGTAGTTTCTGCAAAGTTGTCAAGATAGGGGCGCAGAAGGTTATTGATCCAGTGTTGAAATGCGGCGGGGGCATTAGTTAGTCCAAAGAGCATCACATTATACTCGAAGTGTCCGTAGCGGATACTGAAAGCGGTCTTCCATTCATCACCTTCCTGTATCCTGATCTGGTGGTATCCCCAGCGAAGATCTAACTTCGTATAGTACTTTGCCTTGGAGAGACGGGATAGGGTTTCGGGAATAAGAGGTAGAGGGTGACAGTTCTTAACCGTAATCTCATTCAACTTCCGATAATCGACGAACAGACGAAGAGATCCATCGGCCTTATTGACAAACAGAACGGGATCGCCAGCGGGGGATTCTGAATAGCGAATAAACCTTTTCGACAGGTTTTCCGTAATATAGTCCCTGAGAGCCTGCAGTTCCAACCAAGACATACCGTAGCGAGCTTAAACGTACCTTGTCATTCTCAGAAGACCATTTTCAAGTCGGAACGCGCGGAGGGCGAGGCTTGATTCCCTAAACAATACAAAAATTCCTTGTTTCTTGAGGTACATGGGCCAGGGGATCCGAGGCCTGCTTCCCAGTGAGAAATTTCATCAACGGTAAGACGGATCGAAGACAAAAAGTGTTATTCCGTCCGCATCGAAATGTAGCCCACGAGTAGACGGCCCCGATGGCCGCAATCTGAATCGCTGGTGCATCGGGGAACGAAACGGAAATACCTTTAGCCATTACTGCAGCATGGGACCGGGAATAGTGCTGGACACAGAAATCAGAATCAAAGATGATCTTATTCGTCTTCGGTCGGATAGCCAGATCGTAGTGCCTCATCCAAGAAATACCCATTACTATCAGGTAGTGTCCCAGCTTGGTAACAAAGAACGGGGCTGATTCCTGGTGGCCATTAATATCCAATGACAATTTCACCATGTGCGTAATCTTCCCCGACTCTACCAGCCTGCCATCGATTACCTCGAGCAAGCCTGATTTCTTCAGGGGGATCAGATCCAGACCGTGCTGCAAAACGAATCCTTGGTCGATAAAAGCATATCCCGATGCACCTGTGTCTATTAGGGCGTGGGTAGCAATGGGGACGGTGGAATTTTGAGCGACGGAACAGGCAATGACAAGTGATTCCTCAGACATCCTGTCTTCGGAAACGGCAACAATGAGAGAGTAAGAAAGAGGTGGCGACTAGTTTTGTGCCAATTTCTACCAAGGGGGCTGACCTTTTAACGCCAGCTTAGGGATCATTGGTTCAACTGGGGTCTTACGCCAGTTGTCAAGGATGCATTTCACGGGGTGAAGCGGGGATCAAAGCGAAGCGAGCCAAGGTACACTACCGAGGCTAAACGGGACGAGGCAAGAAATGGATCGAGGCGGAGTATAGGAAACGAGGAGCGAGGCGGGACTATGATGGAGGACTGCTCTTACGGGTGTCGGGATCGGTAGAACCAAGAATCGAGAAATGTATTCTAAAGGACTACAAGTTCCTAGAGATAGAAGGGCTGGGTTAAGAAAGGTGCCGAAAGAGATTATCTACAAGTAAAATCACGACCCGTGATATATACACTTCATATCCGATCGCTGACTAACCCGAAGATCCTCAAGACAGAACTTCATAGAATCCTCCACGACCCATAACTCAACCCCGACCTTATCTCCTATAATTCAATCCCTATCCCCGAACCGAACCCCGACATTTAACCCCAAAGAACATAAGAGATCTCGACTAATCCTCTTCCCGCAACATCATTAGACCGGTTCACGCCGCGAGCACGCGGGTTCCTTGTGAAATGGAGAAAGAAGGTAGCTTTCGCAGGCGCGACGGGTGAGCTGGTCTTCAGAAGACGTGTATGAAGACGGGCGAAGATCAAGAATATGATATATACGAGAAATTTTCCTACAGCAGAGTCAGGCGGTAACGAACTCCTCTTTCACCAGGGAGCTTAATTTTTATTGAGGCTTTGTACAGCCTCGTCCGAGACTTCGCTGGCTTCGCATAGGCGTTGCCACAGATCCGCAGCCTTTTCCTCAGCCACGTCGAGCTCAGAGTTGAGGTCCTTAATGACCTCGTTATGGGCTGTACATACGGCAGGTTCTTCGGGGGTGGGGGCATCGGCGGGTGCGGTCAAAGCGGCTAAAGCTTCCGCGATAAAGATGTGAGCCTCAGTAAGCTCGTATCCGAAGTCTTCCTCGACGGTGCCAAAAGTTTTCAAGAAACTAGGTAGTTTCAGTCCAACAAGCAGGGCATGCAAAGTTCTCCACGGACGGGCCGATAGTGTGTTGAGCGAGGGGTCCTTGAGGCCACGTAATGATGGCTTTGGAGTCGCGGAGCAGAAATCACAGCTGGGGGGGCTCCGAGCTTGGTCTCGAGCGGCGAAGGAAGATTGCTTGCCAACGCAAGATGGGCATCGGCAGACACAGCTGGGAGAGACAGACGCAGGAAGACGGGGGTCCGAATCCAATGATTAACAAATCGAACCATTGGGACTGTGGGACAATGGCAAAGTGGCAGTACCCCCTCCGTTCAGAGAAGAAGCACTCGAGGGGACCGGGAGAAAAGAAGACAGGGTGGGAGAGGTCCCCCATAGGGACATCCCAACTAAGGTCGATCATTATGACCGGAGCTAGGTGAGGCCAGATGGTGTTGTGTAGGCCGGCGGAGGGGACGTATTCTTAGTGTTACGGAGCTTGGCGTTGACACTAATCAAGAGAGCCGAGGAACACAACCGGGGCAGAAGCGAGGACGAGGACGAGAGACAACGACGAAGGAACCTAACCGAGGAGTAAGGTTGAGGGGCAGAGGGCCCAGATGGCCTCTCTGACGAAGACGTGGAGACGGAGATACCAATAGATAACACGTACTACGCTCATGGACTATGGTCGGGACAGAGTAAGGCGAGACGAGGATAAAGACGAGACTATGAACGAGGACGAGACGAGATACTATGGATGACCCAAGTGGGTTTTGACGAAGACTATGGTTATGACATTATTTATTCAGAACTAAAGACATAAAACGAAACGAAACTAAACCATAGGGTTGACAACATGAAGAATACGTAAAGAAAGAAAGGGAAAGAAAAGAATAAAGTGAAGATCCGTAGCAGCGTATATATACTCTTCCTACTCCCTGTACATTCATGACTCATAACATCATGTAACGGAAACCCATAGAAACTCCAAGAACCCAAAAGGAAATACCGCAACCGAAAACCCATTCTCTAATATCCTCCTCCTCCGTGAAGACCGTGGTACGCCGTGATATATATACTTCAATACATACTTCTACCCTTACCAGAGTACCTTCACCACTATCGTCGCCTAAACTCTGCCTCTCTCTCTCGGGGAGGTAGGGCTAGGCTCCTCTACATTCAATAATGAATCGCTGCTTCCTCATTGCCTTCTCGCTGCTTCTTCTGTCTTCAGGCACGCTGTCCCTCACTTCCTCCTCGACTCGTAATTACTCCATACATCCCATTGCCAGTCCAACTACAAGGCATAAGACGTACCTCTTAGGTAACGTGTTAGCTAGCAAGAAGTGATTACGCTCAACACATAGGTTGAGTATTCCATATGATATACACGTAGCTAGTAGCAAGAGATATCAGGGACTAGAGCCTACGAGTCCTCATCACTCCTTCCCTCCAACAGACATTCTCACCTCGCGAATCGCCCTCTCGCCTTGTAAGCAAGCCCTCTGGAACAATAGACCTAAATGTACGGGAAGAGTACATACATCCTTCCTATCCACGAGAACCGACATATTGGCATCAGTCCCGAGGATCTGGTAGTTGAAGTGCTGAAGTAGTTAATGAAGGAATGTTAAACGAGAATGGAATATGAGGAAGCGAGCGGTGTCATTATTAGATTCTAAGAGCTTCTATGGCGTAAGGGTTTTGTAATATAATTAGAGGGGATGGTGGGGAGAAATACAAGGTGTGGCAGTAACAGATTTTCTGTGGAATTCTATGGATGAAGGTATTAGTCATAGTGGACCGGCGGAGGAGAGCGTTAAATAGTGCAACAGGAGTTTTTCTTTAGTTCTTCCTTTCTTTTCTCCCTGTCTCGTCTTCCTGTTATCTCAGTATATAGAAATATACTCCTATACAAAAGATCATAGTTCCTCACCTCCAAACTCGCCTTCGCAGAAGGCAACCTCATAGTTTTCTCGATCCTCGCTTGTGGCTTTACTTGGTCTTCACTTTCCCTGCTCGGCCTGTATCCTCTGTCCCTGTCCTTGCCTTTGCCCTCGCTGGTGCTGGTGCTTGTGCCTGCCTGACTCTCTTCTGTTCCTTGTCAGTGTCCTCGTTGTACTGACTGTGCTCCTCGAGACTCTTTCCGTCATCATTATCATCTATTACGTTGCACCCAGTTACTCCATCACAGTACAAAAATATTTCATACAGGGAGATCTCATGGTATAAACAAGATCAAGATGATATAGACGAAATTGAAGAGTACAGCCAAGGCTAATGGAAGTATAAGAAAATGATGAAGATAAAGGTGAAGACAAGGACAGAGACAAGGTGAAGAAAGTGAGGATCAGGTAAGGTCCCTGAGCGAAAATGGGGAGAAACTACATTAACAAAGTCAATTTGTGACTGGAGTCTCCCAATAGTCTCTTGAGTCTCCTAAGAGTCTCCTGAGACCTTTAGATATTTTTTAAGTCTCCTGAGGCTCTGGAGACATCAGGAGACAAATGAAGTCTTATTGATTTATAGAGTTACTTTTGTGAATCTGAATTTATACGTGAGATACTATGGCTATAGATAGGAATATATTTCTATGATAACAGGAACACGAGACAAAGAGAAAAGAGATAAAAAACGAAAGAAAATATCTACATCTGCTTTCTAATATTCCCCTCCGCCAGTCCGATAATACCCAAATATCAGCTCATAGAAACACATAGAAATATCATATAACCACAACTCATATAACCATAACTCATATTCTTCCCCACCATTTCACCAAACACTATTACTAATTCTTATCACGACCGAATTTTATAGAAACAAATGACGACAACCCCATATTATCTTATCTCATCCTCACTCAGTATAACTTCTTTAATTTCAATAGCACTACGACTAATGAACAATCGGGACCGATGCAAAAATGCCAGGACTGTTAGATTGAGTTTCTATGAACTTCTATAGGCTGATATATAAGTCATATCAGACTACTGAACAAAGACATTAAATAGCGGATGTAAATATTTTCCTTAGTTCTTTGGTTTTTTTCTCTATGTCTCTTCTTTTTGTTATTACGGTATATAGGAATATACTTCTATTGATAGCTATAGTTACCTTGCATTTAAACTTGCCTTCATAGAGAAGAGATTGTATAGTTTTTCCTTATCCTTACTCTGAGTCCTTACCTAATTTTAACTCCTCCTGTTCCCCCAGTGTCTTAGCATTAGTCCTGATGGTTCGGTAGTCGCAGTATTATTGTGATCAAAGATGTTATACTAAGCGAGAATGAGATAAGATAAGATGAGGTTGTAATCATTGATTCTATAAGATTCAGTATCACGGCGTAGAACATATTTGGCGACGTTACGGGAAGAAGGATTAGTCAGGATTTTCTATGTTGTCCTATGAGTTTTTCTGTTGCAGGGTTTTTATGAGTCAACAGTTTACATGTATTTCTAATAGAATGATTTCCTTCTCGTTCTACCAGCTTCTATAGGATGAGTCAACGAAGGTGTTCTGGGGTTATATATAGGGAGCTCTCTCCCTCGCTTGTAGGGTTTCTCTTTCTTTCCTTTCTTCTTCACGCAATCTTCGTGTCCTTTTAGTCAATACATAGTTTAGGACTTTCAAGTTATTGCCATGACGTTCCTACTATCTCACTAGAGGCCAGAGGAATCTTCATAGTTTCTACTTAGTCCATAGCTCCTTCACCTTATACCTCTCGTCCCTTAGCTCGCCTAGCCTTACCCGTCACTGCCTCGCCTTATTTCGCCTTGGTTGTGTACTTTGACCTGCTTAGATCCTAGTCCCCGCCAAGCCCCGTAATATTCAATTGCAGAAAAGATTAGTAATAAAATTTGGTGAAATGGTGGAGAGAAATATGAGGTGTGCTTACATCAGGTTTCTATGAGCTTCTATGAGCTCATGTATGCATCAGCAAACTCAACTTATATATGTAGTCTCCCAACAGTCTCCCGGGTCCTCTGAGAGTCTCTTGAGACTCCTGGATATTTTTTGGGTTTTCTGGAGTTCAGGAGAAATCAGGAGACAAATGAAGTCTTGTGTCCTGACATCCTAGCATTGGTTCTGGGAGTTCGGTAGTTGAAGTACTGTAGTGATTGATGGAGTAATGTTAAGCAAGGAGGGGATGAGATGAGGTGAAGTTGTCGTCATAAGGTTATAGAAGATTCGATGGTGTCATGAATTTGTGTCCCAGCTTCTTGGCATCGGTGTTGAGGGCTCAGTAGTCAAAGCACTGTTGTGGTTGATGAAGTAATGTTAAGCGAGGAGGGGATGAAATGAGGCGAAGCTGTCGTCATTGGATTCCATGAGGTTTGATGGCGTAATGGATTTGTAATATAATTAAAGAAGATGGAGAGGAGGAATACGAAGTGTAGTAGTAATAGGTTTTCTCTGGGATTCTTTGAGTCAAAAGTATGAGTCGTAGCGGACTGATGGAGGAGAGTGTTAAATAGCATAAGAAAGCTGTTCCTTTAGTTTCTCCTTTCTTTTCTCTCTGTCTTGTCTTCCTGTTATCTCAGTATATAGGAATCCACTCCTATACCTAAGCCATAGCTCTCTTGACCTCATAATTCTTTCTTGGCTAAGGGGAAATCCATATTACTTCTCATCGTTCTTGTTGAGATCTATCCAGTCCTCACTTTCACCGCTCTATGTCCTCTTACCCTTACCATTACCTTTCCCTTTACTCTCGCCGGTGCCTGTACTTATGCCTGCCTGCCATCCCTATCAGTGTCCTTGTTGTACTCGTTATGCTCCTTGAATCCTTTGTGCTGGCGTCTTGGCATCACTCCCAAGGGTTCGGTCGTCGAAGCGCTGACATAACAAATAAAAGAATGTTAAGCAAGGATGAGATGCAAAAATGTAGAGGTGTCGTCATCAGGTTCTATGGGATTATATGGCGCGACAGAGTTGTAACATAATTAGAGAAGATGGTGGGGAGGAATACGAGGTGTGGGTGCAACGGATTTCTATGAGTTTCTATGAGCGAAAGTATGAGTCATAGCGGACTGCCAGAGGAGAGTGTTAAATAGTGCAGGAAGGTTTTTCCTTTAGTTCTTTTCTTTCCTTTCTCTTCGTCTCGTCTTTCTGTACCCTCGATACATAGGAATATACTCCTATCTATAGCTATAGTTTCTCCTCTCCAAACTCGTATTTGCAAGAGGTAATCTTATAGCATTCTTGATCTTTACCAGGACTCTTACCTGGTCTTTGCTTCTCCTGCTCTGCTCTGCACCCTCTACCTCTGTCCTTGCCCTTATCTTTTCCTTTGCCGGTGCCTGTGCTTGTGCCTCTTCTCTTCTCTTTTCGTCTGTCTTGATGTCTGTCTCTGTCCTCTAACTACCTGCGTCTCATCATTCACACCTCGTTGTGCCACTCTTGTTACGGCATCATTGTCTTCTGCTGTCCTGCCTCCTAATTTCTCCACCACAATTTGTAATATAATTAGGGAAGATGGTGGGGAGGAATACGAGGTGTGGTAGTAATAGTTTTTCTGTGAGATTCTATAGATAAAGGTATGAATCATAGTGAACTGGCGGAGGAGGGTGTTAAATAGTGGTTAAAGAGTTTTATTTTAATTCTTTCTTTCTTTTCTCTCTGTCTTATGTTCCTATTATCTCGGTATATAGGAATATATACTCCTATCCCTAAGCCATAGCTCACTTGACTTTAGAATCTGCTACCGGCAACAAGAGAACTTATAGCATCTCTCATTGTTTTCATTGATGCCTCTCTTTTCCTTACCTTCCCTGGCCTACGGCCATTTGCCTCTACCTTTGCCTTTGCCCTCACTGGTGTCTGTGCTTGTGCCCGCCCAGTGACTTCTCATCCTCATCTGTATTTTTGTTGTACAGGCTGTACTCTTCCAGTTCTGCTACATCATCATTGTCATCTGTCACGTTGCGCTCAATAACTCCGTCAAATCTTTCTGATCTGAGTCATACTGGACTGGTGGAGGGGGGTGTTAAATAGTAGACGTAGATATTTTCCTTAGTTTTTTCTTTCCTTCTTTTTTCTTTGTTTCGTTTTACTGTCATTACAGCACATATATATGATGGAGTAACCAAGAGGTAAGGTGGCAGAAGACAATGATGATGCAAAAAGATTCGAGGAGTATAGCTAAAATAACTAAGACACTGACGAAGACAAGAAGTATCCCAAGTGGGGATAAGAACAGGCACCATTGAGGGCAAAGGCAAAGGCAGAGGCAAAGGAAAGCACAGAGCAGAGAGATTGAGTACCGGATGGACCTCAACGAGAACGATAAGAGATACTATAGATTTACTTATTCCGAAGACAGATCCCGAAGTCGAGAGAACTATGGCTAGAGATAGAAATATGTTCCTATATACCGAAATAACAGAAAGACAAAATGAAGAGAAAAGAAAGAAAGAACTATAGGAAAAATCCATACCCACTATTTAACACCCTTCTCCGCTAGTCTGGTATAACTTATACATCAGCGCATAGAAATTTATAAAAACCAGACTTAACCACACTTCGTATTCCTTTCCACCATCTCGCTAAATCTTATTATCAATCCCTCCTGCAAACGAACCTCATAGAACCTACTAATATAACTCTTACTACATCTCATCTCTTCCTCACTAAATCTTTCCCCATTAACTATACCATACCGTGACTAATGAATTCTCGAAACCACTGCCAAAATGCCGGGACAATAGAAATATACTCCTATTCATATCGCACCGTGTCCCGATAATTCAATAGTTAGAGTGCTGTTAGTAGAATTAATATAGTTATTTTAAGCGATGATTGGACGAGATGAGGTGTCACTGTCATTATTTGTTTCTATAAGATTCAGTTGCAGGAAGAATTGATAATAGGTTGTGAGAAAATAATAGGGAGGAATACGAAGTATAATGTCAGTAGGTTTCTAGGAGATTCCATGGTTTCATTAATGAGTTATAATCGGACTGGTGGAAGAGGATATTAAATAGCAAGTTTAGACTCTTTCTTTTGTTTTTTCTTTCTTTTCTCTCTGTCTTATCTTCCTATTATCTTAGTATATAAGAATCTACTCCTATCTAAGCCCATATTATCTCGTCTTCAAACTTGCCTTCATAAAAGACGACTTTATAGTTTCTCCTTATCCTTATTAGCAATATTTTACAAGTCTCAGGAGATAACAGGGGTCTCGGAAGACTCAGGAGACTGTCAGGAGATTCAGGAGACTCTAGTCACAAATGGTAAAGCTTGCTGATGCTTGTCCGGGGCCTTATATAGTCTTTGCTCTCTCTACTCTGTCTCATTCCTCTTTTGCCTCTGCCCTTGCCTTTGCCCTTGCCGGTATCTGTGCTTGTACCCACTCAGTATTCTCATTATCCCTGGCTGTGTCCCTCGAGTCCTTCTATGTCATCATTATCATCTGTCACATTGCGTCTTAATTACTCCATCACAATTTATAGTCATAGTTACCTAGCATCTAAACTCACCTTAACATAGAAGGGATCCTATAGTTTCTCCTTATCCTCACACAGGGTCCTTATCTGATTCTTACTCTCCCTGCCTTGTTCTTGCTTGTATCTTTGCCTTTGCCTCTGCCTTTGCCACTGCCTTACGCTTCCGTTAGCCCTAACTGTATCTCTCGATCTCGTCTCCATTATCATATTTATCTGTCCTCTAGGTAGTTTTAGTTACTCCATTATACCTGCCCTGTTCTTGCGTGTGCTTTTGCCTTTACCTTTGCCTTTGTCTTTACCGCTGCCTTGCACTTCCGTTAGCCCTGGCTGTGTCCCTCTATCTCGCCTGCATTGTTATCCTCATATGTCCTCTGGGTAGTCTTAATTACTCCGTCACAGCCATTGGTAGTAGGGGGGGAATGGAGAGCATTTTCCATATTTCCATTACATGTTTTTTGAGGAGGCCCAGATTCAGGATTGGGCTTAGTGCATTACCTCTCTGTACCTCCCATTACCTTAAACAGAGATCGACAGAGCAAATCGCTCTCATTAACCACATCTGACATGCCTCGAAATGAAAAAAATATGCAAAGAACAGTGTCTCTTCTTTCCTTTTCTCCTCATTTCTTTCTTTTACTTTCGATTCCGATTTAGAACGCCACCAACAGAACCGTACCGATCCTAAGTAGGTTTTGTTTATAGGATCGGAAAGCTCTTCTTAGGTTTAGGTACTCTACACTAAAATTTGACCGTCATGGCTTACCAACCACAACACATATTCTCAATTTTATTAGATAGATTGACTAGGTTTTAACTGTTCTATCATTATATCTACTCAGATCTTTAAAATCATTTCTAGTTGTTGAGTTAGTCGCTTATATAGTCAAAAAAAGTGCTTCTGTATTATCAGTAAGCAAGATCACTCTCGGTCCCCCATAGTAAAGCAACTCGTAGTCTAGCGTAGCGTAAGTACCCCATGTACCTACCATTCTAGGTATGATGGTGGTGGGGGTGTTAAACTATTATCACCATGCGGGAGCAGGAGATGCCATGTTGACGAATTACAGTACAGTGACAATGACATAACGAACCCTAATTCATGCGCAGATGACAATAGAAGGAATAAGGAAATTTTTTATATGTGATCTGGAGATTTCGATACTGCCCGGCAGAGGTTTTTTCATATCGTTAGGTGGAGGGGTGGCAGACAACCGGATGAATTGATTATTGATATGTTGCGACGAGCTTTTTTTCGCTTGGCATATTCGTGGGTGGGCGTTGTCTACCTATCGTGGCACATCCTGGCAATGGACGGGGTTAGAGCTGGATGATGAGTGGTGTGGCCATGGGTGGAGGCGGTTAATGATCGTTTGGGTATTGCTACACAAGTACCGGGTGTTGAAGGTAAGTGATCAGAACCGCTCCTGGTTGGCCTGGAGTGCCAAGTTGGCCCCACTCTGAACTTATATCAACAGTGTGCCACAGGAAACTTCAGAGGCCGGAACTTTGTCCTCAATTTTACTGCTGCCTGCTGAAAGTTTTCTCTACACTGTCAAATTTGTACCCAAATAGCATATAGAGAAGGTGCTGATAGATACAATATTTTAAATATATTTTTGAATTTTTTTTGAATTTTTTTAATGAGGATCTTGAAAAAGTTCTGATTACTTTTTTCCCCCATTCAAGATAAGAATTCTTGGCAGGTCTTATTGACCCCAGCCTATCGCACCCATATATTCTCAATCAATTGTCGTAGAGTTCTGATCACTTTGGTTCACACCCGAGTACATGTACCTACGGTGGTAGACACTCAAAACCGACCCTCAGTTAGGTTGTTTTAGAGGCTATAGGGAAGTGGTTTTTTATTTTGAAATCCCTTCTGTAGGGCTGTTGGGGGTAGGCAACAGAACTATATCACAGAAGGACTTTCTTCCTGGATAAGTTTTGTGGTGTTGAAAGTCAGTGAGTGAAGAATAGTTTGATGGTCGGTTCTGTGTGTCCGCCACTGTACTTGCTGGAGGGGAGGTGTGAAACGAAACGAAACATGGCCAAGCTGGGCACTTTGTTTTTATCCATATGTTTACCTCTTGTGGCTACATGAAACTCTAGAGTATGTTCCTATACCCTATTTGCTAAATGAGTAGAGGATGTAGATCTCGCTCGCAGAGCTATATCAAACTGCAAAATACATGTACCTACATACTTCATACTCTACTTTAAATTTATCTACTCTACCCTAATGAGGCAGAACCGCCGCCCCCCTACCTGCCGGCCTGTACCTACACCCCCGTAGAGTAATCAATAATCCACACTCCGGGAGAGAGCGCAACTATTACGTTGTATCTAAACAATTAAGCTTTTTTTTTTTTTTTTTTTTTCCACCACGCCGCGCAGTAGGTACAGTACAATTTGTTGGTGTTCTAGGATCGGTGAGACAGGTTTAGGGTTTGTATCTTGTTTGTGCCACGTGCATCGCGTGGGGTGGAAGGGAGGGCTGAAGCTTATTGTGTTGCGTTGGTGTTTTCGGGCTATGGTGGGTAGGAGCTGGCAGACTCCGAGTAGAGTGGGTGGGTCGGCATTTTGCACATCCTGATTACGGATAAATTACATAGCTACCCAACTCCAACCCGAAAGGTTGGCCGGCCGGTGCTACATGCTAGTGTTGAGGAGTTATATCATATCGTATCAGGCAGCTCTAAGGGGGAGTAGATAAAGCCCGGCGGCGTCGACACCAGTGCCTTCATCCTTCGACCGACCAATTAGGGCGGTTCCGTCCTTTTTCTTCCGCAGGTTCCGCGCGTCGTTCTTCTAGCCAATTGAGCGCCTAACTACATTTACTCTTTTTGCTGCTGTATTTGTGTTCTGGTTACAGTACTCCCTATGTATTCAGCGCACCAGCCACCATAGAGGCGCTATGCGAAAGGGAAAGGAAAAAAAAAGGTCAGCGGCGCGCTGGCTGGCTGGCTGCCGCTGCCATCCATCCCATCAATCCCTACGTAACCAGTCACACATATCCGCGGCATCCAAAAATTCCCTCTCTCTTTCTCTGTCTGTCTGTCCCCTGCCCTGTCCTCCCCTACCAGGATGTGAGTGTGTGTGAGGAATTCCCTCCGGAAAAGCAAGAAGGAAAAAAGAAAGAAAAAAAAGAGGGCAATTACGTACAAAGATATGGGTAATCTCGATCCTGGCCTGGGCAACAGAGTATGATGACGATAGATAGCAAACAATTGAGAGATTCCTGTAGGTAGGGCAGGGCGACAACAGTGATTTGCTTAATCAGCTTGATGTTAATACACATACTTAACCGGGATGGGTTGGGGTCATCAGTTCCGGGTGATAGCACATGACTCAATATGAGACCCCTCTGTAGCGTAAATATTATCCCCGAGATTGCGCCCCGGTAGCTCGGGTCAGCGAATATATGCAGTAATGCAGTTTTACTGCCTGTTTCGAAACAGAATTCCGAGATGATCACTATATAATGTGGCCTGCGGATTGCTGATATTTGATAATGTTAAATGGACCCGGCTCAAGCTAATCTTAAACTCCTGTCGTAATAGGAGGCCCGTGTTAGTCGGCGTAAGCATACAGCTATGTACTTGTAAGTAAGTACTTAAGTGTGGAGGAGATGTTGCCTGAGCCTCAATCCCCGAGGCCGCTCGTGCTGTGTCCTGTGTCCTGTGTCCGGCTCGGCCAGAATTTGCTATTTGGTATCTATGTAAGTACCCCGGGGGTCCTTAAAGTGATGCAACGAGCTCAATATTCTGGTGTCGCGACCACCATCAAAGCTAGACTCAGTCAATTTTTTCCATTAGTATTTCCATTTACTATTATGATATAGCTCTGCCTGATGCAATTCGACATGTATAAATTACTTCCCAACTTTTGGGCATGGTGGCCAGTAGCTGCGAAATTAGTGGTTTTTTGTCGCCATCGCATCGCTTTGAGGACCCCCGGGGTACATGTATATCAAGTACATATGTAGTATTTACAACACCGCTGAGATCTCGAGCACAGTAGCATTCCTGGCAGTAACTATTCACGGCCCTAATATCCGCGACTGCTGCACGCGGACTCCAATCTCACCGAGTGCTGTTGTTGTCGTCCGTGCCCTTAGATTCAACGTTCACAGTGAGGAGGGTCGCGTTTCATGGAATGGGATACTGCAAAAGTCTAAAGCTACAAGTACATACATGTCATGTAGTAGTATACCGGCGCAGCGGTGTGCATACATGCCATAGCTACATCACTATACAGCTCGCCATTATCCTGGATCCGTGCTTGTCCAATGACTTGCTTGCTTTATATTAATAAGTAAGTATTTACATGTACATCTTATGTAGTATCTTGACAATTACATGTATTATCAGATGCATTTGAAAAGTTAAGTACATGTATATTTCACGTCAGCCAGGGACCAAAAAATGAATGGGTTAATATTAATAGAGTCGCTTTTCCCGGTACAGGAAAAGCACCAACTGGTATCGAATGCCACCGTAATTCATCTTCAAAAGAAGGAGGAAGAAGAGAAAAGAAAAAAGAAAGAGTACT
This sequence comes from Morchella sp. 2018-W45, assembly GCA_024713785.1. Classification (NCBI taxonomy): domain Eukaryota; kingdom Fungi; phylum Ascomycota; class Pezizomycetes; order Pezizales; family Morchellaceae; genus Morchella; species Morchella sp. 2018-W45. The sequence continues at coordinate 788,847 of JAMGYZ010000021.1, forward strand.
CTATAACTACATATCCATGTATGCCACTACAAAACAAACAAAGGTGAGAAACATTCATGGCATCTACAAGCCTGCCCTATACTCCACCTCCTTCCACCCTTCCATCCCAAACTCCCTCACCCTCGCCTCAATGCCCCCAACACCCATATCCCTCAATACCAACTCAAACTCCCCAAAGTAACTTTCCTTCTCACTTTTCTTCACGAATCCCACGCCTTCAAACAACCCCAAGCTCCTCTCATTCCCACTACCCACCTTCACCCTCAACGCCTCCAGCTCACTCACCCCTGGCTGCCCCCACTGCTCCATAATCTCACCCTTATGCCTCAACACATAGTTGAGGAAAAGCAGCAACGAAGCTTTCCCCAGCCCCTTGCCACGCTGCGTCTTCTCAGCCACCATGATCTCGATCTCGCCCACAGCAACCTGCCGCGCCTCCCCGCCCTCGTCGACCTCTGTCTCGCTGTCCTCGAGGTATAGGAACAGGTTCACGTCACCAACCATGCGCCCCGGGCCGTCGTCGACTGCATCTCCCGGGGCTATGGGAGGTAGACACGTGATGAAGGTGAGCTTGTCGGCGTCCTCACGCCACTTGCGCTGCATCTCGTACTCTTCAATGAGCGTAAGTCTCTCTGACGCCGTGGCCTCGCGGATTTCCTGTCAACCCCCAGCCCATACATTAACCCCCATCCACCACCATCACCCTCCCCCAAACAAAAGGGGGTAAGAAAAACAAACCTCATCATCCATCCATGAGCTATACGTTCTTACATGGTGCGGCTCATACGGCACCAAGAGCACCTTCGACGAGACAAGAGCTAATATCAGGGGTCTATCAGCCTCCTCGCACACCACACACACACGCCATACACACACATCGTGCACCAAAAACACACAGCACGGCACAGCACAGAACAGCAGGAAGAGGGGAGGAGGGGAAATACACGTACCGGTGGTAGCATTGAACCTCATGATTCACGAGCGCTGTGTCAATGGCCGACCCTGAGCTCGAGCCAGCGTTTTCCGGGGGTGTAGTATGGTAATTATGTGGGTTAGGGTTCAATGTAGGGTAAACCTAACCCAGGCTTGGTAGGAGGTTCGGTTTTTGTTTTTCGTATTTGTTTCACGGGGATAGTTTAGATTCAAATGAACGGAGAATACCAAGGAAATTAGGGGGAGGGATGGTTCTGTGGTATAAGGGCGTACGAAGGGCTCCGGTGGAGGGTGGGTATGGGTGGGGCGGCCCCGAGTCCGCAGGTAGATAGACTCCCGGAAGTGAAATTCTAGTGTACTAGAGGAACTGGTAATTTAGGGTGTCTTCATGTGATTCTTTTGGCAGAGTCGGCGGAGTTGGTGAGTGTCAGTGAGCGAGTGATGAACTGTGATTGAAGCACGCCAGGGGATTTAGGGGGTTGGCTAACGTGAGTTTATGGGTTTGTTACTACGAATGGTCCTTTCTGAGCCTGGCGAAATGCCGGGAGGGGACGGGGGTGAGTTCTGGAGGTTGGTGACTAACTACATTTACTCTGGGGCAGGTCGTTATTGCGTTCGGTGGAGAAGCGGGCTGTGCTGAAAGAGTAAGTGGAGTATTCGTGTTTGATATATAACGATGTTGAGAAAGCCCCCCCCCCCCCCCGCTCCGGCTGGGGTCCGGGGGTCGTAACGATATTTCTAACTCCAAGTACATGTACCCACCACAGCTAAATCGCCTAAGCGAGTATGTATATAATTATATATATACGACTAAAGGCAACGCTCGATCGCACGCTTCCATATTATCTACAAATACGTGTATATACATAGGCAGAGTAGATTTCTACAGGGAGTTTAATATATATAATGCGGGGGAGTCGTAGTTACCTTATAACCAGAGTTCAAATTTTTCTTCGGGCTACAGAGTTGGTATGTAGTTAGTATTGGGGCAAATAGATACTTAATAGCATTGGGGTAGAAAAACTTGATACTATTATGTTGTTGTGTTGCGTAATATTCTTACTGTGATGTCTGTGGCTCTATCTGCGTGCAATTTAGTGCTAGTTCTAGTGTAGTGAGACTTTAAAGACGGTGAACAGGGAGTTGTCCGTAAGGGATGGGCATGGGACTAGATCTATAGCTGAACTCTACTTTTTCGTGTGGGTGATACATAAGGTTGACTCTGATATAAGGATACAGCATGGGGCCAAAAAGCCCCTACCCTACCGTCAACATGTCTCCATAATACTTTCGGCACTCCATTGCATTAATGCCCCCGGACTAGCCTCCGTAGCTCTAAAATAACCAAACCGTATTCCCCAATGCGTTCCCTACCCGATAATCTATGCTAACCTTACATGCTCTTCTGAATACACGCCCCGAGAATGATGCTTCATCCAAGAAGGGAACCCCCATATACCTTATGCCTATAATCGTCCCATATTGTTCACTCAAAGCCTAGATAGTAGAAATTTTTTGCCCGATCATACTACTATGGTGCAGCGCGTCTTAAAGGTGACATGTCGGCATTCCAGCTGGAACAATCTTGGCTACTCCGGATGCTTAGAGCATTGCAATCCAGCCACTTTACGGCTGGAAACGACATCTTAGCCGCAACTCTGTAATGAAGGGGTATAAATGGGTATAATACTGTTCCACTTCACCAGGTCTTGGCGCTTTTTACATACAAAAACAGGTAAATGGCATCACTAATAACTTTTCAACAAGACAAGATATCAAAAATCTATGAAGCCAAAATCTTTATCATACCTATACCTACAATTTGGCTTCATAGATTTTTGATATCCTGTCTGGTTGAAAAGTTATTCGCAGTGCAATTTATGTCACCTTTAAGGCGCGCCGCACCATACATAGATCGATACTCTTGGGTAACAGACCACAGCTCCCAGACAAACAACCCATGGCTATCCCGTATCCAGAGGTCTGCAACATAGCTATATAGTATGGGCGCAACGCCCCCACTATTAGAGAATAGAGCAATATTTAGGGTAGCTTGTCATGATCGTGCGTGATGAGAAAGAATTTCTTGATTTCGATATCGCCTTGCTCGTAGATCTATAGAAGATGCAGTAGGGTCCCTTCTACGCTGTGGTTGATTGAGTGGTGGAGTGACTATGGAATATGTTGTGCAATGAGATACATGTCGTTGTGGGGGCCAGTCTTATAGCCGTCTAACTAACGCCATTAAGCATAGATATCCGCACCGGCCGTTAGTAATGCTTCTATCGTCTATGTTTTGGCCGTCCGGGAAGTTTCAAGGTGCAGAGTAAACCGGCACCCGCGCCCCTTAAAGGGGCATGGGGCTGAGTCACAAGCTAAGCATATGTTTTAGGTTTGCTACATGGTCTCTAATAGCCGCTTAATATGGTGAATTATCAATCTCCTTGTTCTTTGCATCCACATTGACACGTTCTTCTAGTGCTTCCATCCCTTGCTCCGGATGCGGGGCCGCACCAGAAGCCTGAAATTTAGATAGTTTGGACGGCCCTGTCTTTTATTATGATATTAGGAAGACCTGTTGCTAGTATTTGCCTCTATTGTCACTCTCGAGAGGGGCGGCACTGTACGAGATAGTACCACCATATATCTCCTTCTCTGGTTGTGGGATCGGCGGTCGAGAAGTAATTCGAAATTTGCTAGAAAGCCTTGAGAGGCCGTAGTGTTTAATGCGAGCAAGCCAAAACCGCCCCTTGCCTCGACATTAACAAGGTGCTAGTATTGCCTCTATAGTCTTGTGCCCATTCGGTATAGATAGCCTGCTGTTCGAACTGCTGGTATACATTCTACTACATACGTATAATAGCCCTAGGTGGTTCAAGATTATATGATGGCCTGTGATCTTTACCTGTGTCACCCTAGCAACTAAATATCCTGGAAGCACAGTCGCATTAGAACATTTAATAATCATGAAACATCACTCGCTTTCTATTAGATAAGCTCATGGCCTGGGTAACGTGACATGTACCGGAGCTATGCAACGCCCTAAAGTGACTCTAGTAAAATATTGCTTCCTCTACAAGTACTCCTTTCTCGCCTTGCAGCTTTGCTCTGCAATTTCGAAGGATTATGTAAATCCGAGCATCAAGTACTTGCTGTGAAGTTGAGTATTTAATCAGGCTTAAGGGAATGGTGAGGTTGGTGATTTCATGCCAGACCTCTCAACCGTGAGCTCGCTCACCTTAGTCTAATAGATGCAGCTGCCCTGAAATGAGAGAGCAAGCAGGATGATGACTAAATTGAGTGACTAAGCAGTGCCTGTGTCCAGTGCCTGCTTAACCCTGAAGTAAACTTCAGGGCATAGATCGTTCATACCATCCTAGAGGAGATCTCTATCGGAATGAAAACTTGTTTAGGAAGATAGTGATTCCCTGCGCGAAAATATGTATGAATTATTAAGATATATACGTATTATCTCTACAACTATGTATTGGTGAAAATACCAAACCTCTAAATTTCCCGGGGTGGAAGACATTGTCTACCTCAAGCAATCTACCTTACTCTTACCTTCCCCCGAAGTAGGACCCTGGAGACTAGGGCTAGGACTATGGCTGCAGGAGTTAGAAAATTATCACCCGTTTTGTTTTAAAAGCCATGTATAGGCCTGGGTCCTAGTCTGTTCATCCCTCCATCCCTTCAAATACCTCGGGTTCTTTTTTTTTTTAAAAAAAAATAACCGGAAATCTTCGTTGCAACCAAAATTTGTATGAGAATGCAACTTCAAAATTGCCTTAGACCACAACCATAAGAGAAATAAGACAAGAGATTTCAATTCTATGATCCTCAGTAGTTATATGGTCTAGGGTTTCAATACGGGCTCAAGGGTGGTAAGTTCAAAACTTGGTTGTTGGCCATTTGCTTGGTTGCGAGGCTGATTTCCGGTTATTTTTGACACCCCACAATATATATATATCATACTTTCATTCGTTTCTAGCCCTAGAAGACCTCAGGTTCTATATCCCAGTATACTATACATTATGGTATTAAGTGGCTCGCGCAAATTGATGGGCCGGTGGGCAGTGTTGAGACTTCAAAGGTCATGATAATGGTACATGGAGCCAAGTACATCAATGTTACTTACTGACTTGAGACTGTCAACTACATGCACTGTGCGTATCCGTATGCCATTTCCCCGCGCCAATCAGTAATCATTCTCGATCTGCGTAAACGATTTGCCTTTCACTGGTGACTGGGTTGGACCAAGAAAGTAAGGTTAGCATGATGTTATCCCAGCCCTAGTACTGAGTCAGATCCTATGACTCGAGGAAGGCTCCAACTGACTGATTGATTGATACTTCATACATGTGTGTCTAGCCTAATAGTTATGACAAAATCTTACCTCCCAGTACCGACTACACTGGAGTCAGAGTAAATAGAAGATGTGTATGTATCACTCAATATCATTTATATCATTAAGAGTGGAGGCTCGAAAATAAAGATATATATTTTACATTTACACAGCCCGTCCAAAGTAAAGGTGAAAAACCAAATGTTACCTACTAAAGCGTCACCCTTGCATCCTTCTCAGACTCCAAGCTCAATGGGAAGATGTCCCATCCAGCTTCCGGTGTCGACCACTCCTTCTTCTCGCCCAGAACAGCAACTGCGGTCTGTCCTGACTTGATCTGCTCAATCAAATAGCCCTCTGCCACGTCCTGAATGTCTTTTCCGGTGACAGCAAGGAGTTGCTCACGGCGGCTGTTTTAATACATTACATTAGAATTGGGCTGCTTCAGAAGAAACGGGAGCATTGATACTTACGTTTGTCTCATATCGTCGGTAATTCTATCTATGAAATATGTCATTCCCTCCGATGAAACAGCTTGGGGGGCATCGATGCTTTGAAAGATTCCCAGCTTTGCCTCCTCCAAATCCCTATCTGTCCACTCGTGTCTTGCCGCCCATTCTCCGGCGCCTTCCATGACCTTTAAGGTATTGGGGACGTTCGGGTCTCTGTAACTATAGAATCCAAAAACGCCTCCAGTGCCCCTGTGGAACGCTCCACCTCCGTATGCTCCGCCCTTCTCTCGGATCTCGTGGTGGAGATGCTTGTGGGTGAGCAGCTGCGCAAGGATTTGGAGTGCTGCGCCGTCGTGATGGGTGTAAGGGACAGTTTTCATGCACATTGCTGTGTACGAAACTTGATATGGGAGAGGGAAGAAGGCCTTAGAGGGGACCATCAAGTCGAAGGAGCCAATTTTATCTTCGGTTGGGGATTCAGTCTTCGGAAGACTCTCCAGGAAGTTGGATAAAGCGGCTTCATTAGAAGATACGGCCTCAGCACTGCAGGTGATGGCGGCTCGTAAACCATTTTGACGGGCAGCGAATTTTGCGATTTCCCTTAGTTTTGCCTGTGCATCAATGTAGAACTCCTTGTTCGCCATATGACTAATTAGTCGAACCTGCGTCATTCCTCCAGAGACCTCCTTCACTCTGGCAGCTGGAGTTAAGTGTGCTGCCGCAAAAGTCATAGCATAGGCATGCCCACTCTCTGCAAGACTATTCACAAACCCACTCGCAATGCCTTGTACAAGAGTCCTCAGCTTTGAAATATGGGTCCAGCTTGTCTCCAACAGAACAGTTCTCAAAAGCTCAAACATATCTGGGATATTCCTATCAAGCGCAAATCCGGTAAAAACAAGCCCCTCTTCTGTTACCTCGAGGTTTGAGTGACTCGTGGAGATGTGAGTGCCAGCCTTAATACCTCCAGTCTTGAGTTTGATTTGATCCTCAAGCTCTTCCATTGAACGTTTGGCAGTTCCAAGACGCAAGATTGCTTCGGTGAAAAGCGGGAGATAGAGACGAAGCTCTTCAGGAAGGTCTTTAAATGTGCTGATCGCTCTGAAATAGGTCAACCCATTTGTCGGCGCCTTTCTCCATTGTACTGGGACTTCTCCAATCTTGGTATGCCATAGCTCCTTTTTCTCTGTTGTCTTCGAGATATCTTCGACCTTAAGTGTCGGCAAACAGCTCAAGTCCTGCTGTTTTGCTTTCTCCTGCAACTCTGCTAGCTCTGTCTCTTGCCTCGTTAAAATCTCGCGAGCGGCTACTTCGTCGCCAATTTTTGAAATCTCTACGCTCAAACGTTCTACTTCCTCCTCGGCAATTTGGGCAGCATAATCTCTAGACGGTGCCATTATAAAGACCAAGTTATTGGTATTGAGAAGATACTTATCCATAAGACCTTCAAAGTAGCCGCCTTTGTCGTAAGCCTCTTTAAAGGCGGAAACAGTGGATTCCCAGGCGAGAACATCGAAGGGATCGACACCATTGTGCCAGGCAGGGGTAAGGCCTTGCATCACTGACATGCCAAAATTTGCGGTTTTCTTGTAGTTGGTCGTAAGTATAACGCTCGGGAAATCTGCCAGGCAGTATCATACTTACATGCTTCAAAGCAAGCTCCAGTTGATGAAGGGCCCCATCAATCTTCTTTTGATCAAACCCTTTCTGCCTCACGTCTTTCAAGCACTCATGGATTGTATCTTCGACCTTTTGCACATCTTCTATCCTCACGTTCTGTAGGCCCACGGAGAAAATGCCTCTCTTCGAACCCGTATCAAACCCAGTGTTAGGGGAAAAGTCTGAACCCAATTTAGCCTCAATGAGGCCCCTGTACATCGGTGAACCGTATCCGTCCAGCAACAATGTTGATAGGACCCTGAGTCCAAAAGTTTCAGCTATGTCTGCAGTGTCGTTCATAATCCATGAGACGGAAGTTTTATACTGTGAGTCCTTGTCCATCAATGGGTCAATTGGTCCATAGACCTTCACTCTCTTTTGTTGATCGAGCTTGATAGGTTCTCTTAAATCCGGTTCAACCTCCATCTTGTCAAAAACACTAAACCTGTCGTTGAGCTTCTGTAGATGTGTCTCCAGCGGTATATCTCCATATGTGAATATCTTACTATTACTCGGGTGGTAATGTCTTTTGTGAAACTCTCTCAATTGTTCTAATGTTAGATCGGTTATCTTCTGTGGGTCCCCTCCGGAGTTGTTGATGCTTGGAAAGATATGGTCTTGAAAGCGAATATAAAATAAATAGGAGGCATCAGACATTTGTCCTTTCATCTCATTGTATACCACACCTTTGAACAGGAGTGGGGAGTTTGGATTTTTGATATCTTCCGGACCGACACGCCAACCCTCCTGTTTGAAATCTGATTCTTTGAGAAGGGGTTTCAGTGTGGCATCGAGGTAAACATCGCGGAGGTTTTCGTAGTCGATTGGGTTAGTGGTTGCAAACGGATATGTAGTATGATCGCTAGATGTGAAAGCATTCATATAGTTCCTGATTCCACTTTAGCCTTCTTGTCCTGTGTCGCTGGTGTGCATACAGTATAACGTACGAAAGACTTCGGTTCAGCATCTTGAAAAATGGGTCACGGACCGGGTATCTTTTTAGAGATAATGTCAGTTTGCAAGTTCAAATATTTCCGGGACACTCGAAACCAGTTTTCGGTACTTTTGTGATCCACAAAGGGTTGTATGCTCAAGTATATGCGGCACTCCCGTATCATCATTTGGGTTCGTCTTAAACCCGGCTGCAAACACATTGTTCTTGTCCTCCCTTGCGACATGAATATAATCCGCGCCAGTCCTGTCGTGAGTGAGTTGAATGGCTGCTAGCTCAAGCTCAGGCACGGCCTTTGCCCTTTTAACAGTGAAGCCGTGGAGCTTCTCGCCAGCCCTTGGGAACCGACTCAGATCAGTGAATGTAGTGGCATACCATCGATTTGAGCGCCATACCGCCGGACTCTGCTTGTTTATGAATTGACGTCCGAGAAACAGGCTTCCGCGCAGCATTCTATCGAAGATCCGTCGGGTATAATCTATTTATTAATCGCGTGGATAACTGATTGACGTTGGATGGAACGATGCAAGGGTGTGAAACTGCCGGTGACTGTGAATACTTTTTCTTTCTCTCGATGATGTCAACCTTTCCCCAATGCGGGAATATATTCGAACACTCCGATTATGTACCCAGCAAACATAAAGACTAGGGCCATTTGCAACAACTTGCGAGAATGGCTTTATCCAATGTGCTTTACTACTCGACGCTCTGCCCCATAAGGTAGTCCCACCTATATGATATGCGAGCTACGCTGGCCAATTGCCTCTTCAGTGTTTGTGCATCAATGCATCTGAGTAACTGAAAGGGCACACAAGATGAGGCCAGATAAACGTGCAATAATGGAAAGAGAAGAGAAGAGAAGGTAAATAAAGAATGAAGGGGGATTAATGCTGAAAGAATACTCCCCATGCGTAGATCTCTCTATCGTCATCTGACATGTTAGATCTCCGGCCAACTCTGCCCCATCCTAGGTGGTAATCATTCATCATTATGGTCATAATTTACCACCATCATCCGCTTCCATTTACCCCCACCCCCCTTTTTTCTCATTGAATACCAACTTCGTTATCATCCCTCAAAGCCTCAAAAGAAATGTGAATGATACTAATTCAAGCCCTAACCTCTACCTCATCCCCCAAGCCGTTCTTAAAACCTCTGAACAGAGTTAGACCAGCTTGTATCTAAGCCAATACAAAATAACAGACGTTTCTCAGATATCGAAAAAGACGTCATTATACATAACGGGCAGTGGGGAAATGCCAAATTTAGGCGCTAAGATCTAAATTTTCACATCCCTAAAACCCCAAACCTACCCGGTAAATTCTTCAAGGGTGTGAGACCCAACCGTCACCTACCTAGCATCTCACGAGTCACGACCACTTCTTCTCCACACGACCACCCTCAGACCATTCAAACATCGCCCAGGCCCCGCTCCCCCTGCTCGCTTCACGCATCGGCAGGTCACTAGAGCCTTTACATACAACTCCATCTCTTTGATGGCTGCTCTCGCCGACCACACATCACAGCCGCCGCAACCGCAAAGAAACGCAAAATCTAAAACGTCCATCGTCAACGGCGAAACGGGCGGAGACATGGGCCACACTGCGTGCAACGACCACGGCAACTCCGAGTCACCATCTTCAAATACAACCCCGCCTCCCCCGATACCCACCGTACCGGCACCTGTGGCAAACAAGAAAGGGGGAGGGGTAGGGCCAAAGCCGAAGAAAACGCTAGACCCCTCGGAGGTGAGAATTGCAATTGTGTATGGGAAGGATGATTTGGCCGCCTCGATTATTGTCTTAGTGGAAGGATGTTGGAACTGATCTGGCTGACGGGGTGTTTGTTTGGATGTGTAGGTCAACAGTCTGTTGGCTGCAAAGATATCGCAATTGGAGTCCGATGCTTCTATGGAAGAAGAGGAAGAGAAGGCGATATGTACGAACTGCCTGAACTTATCTTGTAAGAGAACTGGATATGCTGACAATTCAACCCAGCTCGTGCTGTGCGCAAAGCAAATAAAGAACTAGCAGAACTTGTCTCTGGCCGTGATGACCATCTAGCTAAAGTTGACGCAATACAGACAAAATACAGCGAGCTTTTGCACGAGATGAAGCGTCTTGAAAGAGACCATGCTAAGGCCCGCAAACGCGCCGACCAACTACAGAAGGAAAGGGATCAATCTAGGTCAGAAATGCAGAAGGCTGTTACCGTAAAGCACAAACTTGAGAGTCTTTGCCGGGAACTCCAGAAAGAGAACAAGAGGATCAAGGTGCATACCCCCTTATAATCAACCTGATATTTGGGAGAATGAAACAGTGATTATAGATCCCAAATTTACTGAGTCCAGGATCTACAGGACGATAACAAAAAACATGCTGAGAAGGAGCAGCAAAAGCGTGAGGAACTTTCGAACAAATTTGAGAGCACAATCATAGATATCAAGAGTCGTATGGAGGAGGAGAACGAGGGTGGAGGCCGCAAGGTCAATATGGAAGCCGATGAACTGTAAACCCCACACAAACTCACTTATGGTATAGAACATAGACAACTGATATTGCAGGTAATCAAGATTCAAAGCCAAATTTAAAAGCCTTGTCGATCAATACGAGCTCCGAGAGCTCCACTTCACCTCACTACTTAAAACTAAAGAACTTGAGGTCCAATGGAACCTTTCACGTTATGAGCAGCAAAAAAAACTAGCGGAACAGGAATCGCTTCGCGCAAAGGCTTTGCATCAGCAAGTATCAACTTTCTCGCAAACCGAAGCCGAGTTGCGCTCTCAACTCAATATCTATGTAGAGAAGTTCAAGCAGGTGAATAACAACCATCCGTTCATATTCGCATCTGTTTATCATAGCATCGCTGCTCATGGCATCGTATCGTTATTTTGGGGAAGTATCGTAATACAGGTAACCAACAACTGAAATTTTATTTCCTTCTGTGTAGGTCGAAGACACACTCAACAACTCCAACGATCTCTTTCTCACCTTCCGCAAAGAAATGGAGGAAATGTCAAAGAAGACCAAACGCCTTGAGAAAGAGAACTCTACACTATCCCGAAAGTCCGAAATTACCAACCGCAACCTCTTAGAGATGGCAGAAGAACGCACCCGTCATCAAAAAGAGCTGGAGACCCTTAAAAAGAAGAATACCAAGCTTGAGAATCTTTGTCGTGCGCTGCAAGCTGAACGTACCACTCTCGAAAACAGGCTGAGACATGGAGATGATGGAGATGACCTGTTAGAAGATTCAGACGGTGACAGTGACGATTATGAAGACTCGGCGGACGGCTATGATGAGGAAGGTTCAGAGGAGGGCTCCGAAGAAGAAGTGGGGGAAGATACGGATGAGGAGTTGGTTATAGAGGAAGAAATTCCACAGCAAGAGGTTACGCATGTGGAATTAAGGACTGGTACGGTCGGCGCGGTCGGCGCGGCACGTAAGGGGAAAACAAATGGCACAAACGGAGTCCATGCCTGAGACTTTTTTCTGAGGTAGCGGTTGTTCACCCCGACTGAAGTTGAGGCAAATCGAAGAGTTTCCATGCCGATTGATAGCATGAATTGGACAAAGTGCATGCAGGGGGGGTGGGGTGGGGTGGGGGTGAGGTAGAGTAGAGGTTAGAGTTGCTTGCCATATTATTCTTCGTACCTTTATCAGCGATGGCCCTTAATGCCATCGCATCTAGTCGTGCCCTAAAGGCTCCAAGGACATACGCTTCCCACTGTCTGTAAGACCCATTATTATCATCAATGTCTTTGTCAATCCTCCAGAAAGAGGTACTACTATTTCAATCGTATTTACTACATTGCCGGTTTTGTCTGTCCTTCGCAAGAAACCCTTTACTCTGCTTTAGCCGTATTTGAAACCCGCCTGCATGAACAAATCCCTGAACTTGTCAACGAGTGAGCAGGCATGAAGCACAATCAAAAAGCCTTCACACACGCGACTGAACATGAGCCTGGGCCGGATACCTCAAGTATCTTTATTTGATCCTTTTCATTCCATCCTTTCCCACCTCTTTCCACACCAACAGAAATATATATATATATACATGGGTATCGTAACCGTCAAAGGGGGAAAAAAAATAATATCATCAACAGAAGAATTTCGAGGGCCGAAGAGTCAAGTGATCGGGGGGGAGGGGGAAAAAAATGTAAAAAAAAACAAGCATCCCACTCCAAAGAAAAAAAAACAAGACTCAAAACGGGATATAAAAAAAACAGCACTAGAACAACTCTACCCCCCTTTTCAAAAACCCAGCAAAAAACAGGAAAAAAATAAGGGTGAAAAAAAACGGAAACAAACGAAAAGTTCATTAAAGTTTCCTAGTAGTTGTAGAAGTCCATTCTAGCAGCAGCCGGAACTCAAGAGGCGAAGAAGTGAAGAAAAGAAATGCATAATGCATAAACACCACAACCCTACCCATCTATTTGGGAGGGAGGGGGAGTAGCCGGAGCCGGAGCCGTCATAATTAAAAGGGTTCCCATTGGGTGGTAATCAAATCGAGGCGTAATTAAAAAGGATGTGTATAAAAAGAGCCAGGTGGAGAGGCAAAGGAGGTGGGGTAAATAAAACAGACGGAAGAGAGGGCGAGAAAGGTGTTTTTCGTTGTAGCGAAAGAAAGAGACATGTATTTCTTTCTTTCTTTCTTTTTGTGCCGTCGCAACTTTTTTTTTCTTTTGTGTTGGTTTGCCCGCGTTCCAATTGGCGCCTTTCTATCTATTTTCTGCTTGAGTGTCTAACGGGAGGCTGCGCTGGGATTGTGTTCGTCTGGTTTTTTGGTTGGGTTCTTGCTTGTGAGTGCCGAATTCGCCAGATGTAGATATTTCCTTCTTCCCTTTACCCATACACTACCAAAAAAAAAAAGTTGTCGGTACATTGAATATTATGTAGTTTTATAATGAGAATACCGCAGCCTACAGAACAGTTAGTACACGCACACACACACATACACAAAAAAAAAAAAAAAAAAAAAAAAAAAGCAAGAAAAAGGAAAGAAAATAGTCTCAGAAATTCCCAGGATCGAGAAACTTACAGCAATGAGAGCGCCAAACAGAGCAGCCGTTGACTTTAGTGTATTTGCACTGCTTTGTACCTGAATTGCTGGTGTCGCTGTAGGTGCGTTGTAGGCTGTAGCGTTCGGGGATGTAGCGTTGGTGCTGTTCTGCGCCGATACGCTTGAGGCCAGTAACAGCGTTGCGAGGAGCATGAACAGGGCCATAAAGAAAAGGTTGTTATTTGAGGAAGGCATTTTTTTCTGTTTATGAGGAGTTCTTTAACGATTGATATGAGGATTTCGGAGGGATGAACGGTGAGGCGAATTGGACAACCGTGTTTATATGACTTCTAGGGGGTTGGTGAGGTACAGTAGGGAGGCGTAACAATAATACTGGTCGTCGGAAAGATCTGGTTATGAAGGGAGGGGGGGGGGGGCGGGGTTGAGGGTAGGTCGGTGCGGGAAATGGGAGTAGTTGTAGTAGTTGTAGTTGGTAATTGTAGTAGTAGTGGGTAAAGTTTAAAAAAGCTACTATAGTAAGAGAGACCTTAAAAACGAAGATTGAAATGACAACAATGGGAACAATAATAAATAATAATAACTGGAAGAAGAAAAGAAGCGAAGGTGTCAACACGAAGCGACAGTCTGGTAGGTTTATAGGGGGGGGGAGGGGGGAGAGGGTTTTAAAAATAAAATAGAAAAGAGAACAAGAAACCTATGTATGAATAAAAAGAGTTGACCGGGGCGGGCGAGGGCGCGGGAATATATACATTCGAGATTAATCTGTGGTGCATGGTTACCAGTGCCTCATGCAACCCAATAACCGACTTGCTTGCTTGCTTGCTTGCTTGCTTGCTTGCTTGCTTTGCTTGGTACTAGTGGTGGTGGTGCTATGGTGGTGGTGCTATGGTGGTGGCTTTACCTGCTGCTCCCTCGCAGTTCACTCCTGTTCCCTACCTACCCTGTCTAAGGAAAAGATACACAACACTGGTACTAAAGAACACTTTCGCTGTCGGCTCCTTCTCGGTGGTACATACAATACATACACGCCTGGCACTCACTGGCACACACCGCGCTAAAACACGCCTCCTCCAGTGAGAAAAAAAAAAAAAAGGAAAAAAAAAAAAATTTCAACCGCGACCAGCCCTGGCAGGGGGGAAGAAGAGAGAAGTAGACTCCACAAGGGAATTCGGAAATTCCAAAGCAGCGGCGGCGGCGGCGGCGGACGCTGCATGTAATAGACAGAACAAGCAACCAAAACTTTTTTTACTAATTCTACTACTACCTACTCTACTACTGCACTCTGCACTACAGCCTCTTATTGAATGCTTTCCCGTCCCGCTCAGTTTTTGTCCATGATAGTCAAACAGCCACCGTGCGGGCTAGAGTCGATAGAGGTACATTTCAATACATGGTATACTTACATACATGTACTCACTACACACACACACTCCTGCTTTGCCAATCTGTCCGGCAACCAATTCTTTCCTGCCGGCCGGTTGACCGCTTATGTTGCCTCCTGTGCCTAAAGAGGCTCGTAGTATTCATGTGTAGCACCCTGGGGGAAAGGGGAAACGTTCAGAGCCGTTCTCGGGGGTGGGATCGGAGAACGTGGAGAAGAAACAGAGACAGAGACCACCCCCACGCTTTCCGATCAACGGCCCTGTTTCGGGTTTGTTTGTTTCTCCACACTAAACTTTTTTAGACCGACTGTACCACTCTCGTACCTGGCCTACTACACGTGGGTGTATCTACATAGGTTTATCTAGGGAGCCCGTACTACTACTAACAACAACAACAATAATATAATAATATTACATTGTCCTATGAGCACACATACGCCATATATTTAAAGATATGTGCCTACGATACATCCTACATACATGTAGTACATACTATTTCGATTTGAGCGGTGACATTGTCACCCGCAATGCTATCCTACCGTCCTTTTTCCCCGGAAAAACAATAGCAAGAACAAGACTTAATAAATTAATATTATAACGACGACCCCAATTGCAAGTTAACTGTGGTCATGAGCTCTCCCCGGGTTTAGGAAAGTAGCCTGTTTTTTTTTGTTTTTTTTTCTCATGTCCAAACGTCACACCGGCCGGACCCCAAACAAGAAATGTCAATTAACCCCCCCGTACGTCCAAGATAGAGATAAACATACCCAAATTACCCCCCAATCGTACACACTATAATAATCTAGGGTAGCTTACCGGCGGGGAAAATACTTTAACCGACCTCTTGTTATGGAATTCTCCCCCCCCCCCCCAGTTGTTGTAGTTGTCGTTACGGTAAAGTAAAGTATGCACAAAACCGTTGTACCTTGTAGAAGAGTAGGTATATCCCCCCCCCTAACCCATTCAAACGTTGCACACGGCGAAAGGTCGCTTCAGGAGCCGCAATGCGCTTGTTTCCAGCCTTGTTACTCCTTTGGGAATCATGAACACGGCTGCCCTTTTCCCCTTACAGAAGCTGATCCCGGCTGTTGGTAAGCTTTGTGGCTGATATTGGAATGGTCTGCCGAAGGGAGGTTGACAAGAAAGGTAATAATCCCCCCTCCTCTTGCCTAGGATGGGGGAGAGTTTTCTGTTCGGACTTCAGATAAATTGGACCTCCACTCCCCTGGCCCATCTGTGACGCAATCTGGTCAATTATGTGAGAGGAGGAGCAGCAACAGGAGAAAACTTGAATGAATACCTCCGATGTACCTCTACTTTACGATACCTACATGTATCTGTATTTCTCTGATTTGCTGGTGCTATATCGACCACTGAGGTAGGCCAAGCTACTACCTCTTACTCTAGAACCTTCGTGGACAGAATTAAAAGTACCGGCGTGTAGGTACGTACATGTAGATAACAGGAGCTCTAGGGAGAAAACAGGAATTTTTTTTCCTTTTCTATTTTTTTCTTCTTTTCTTTTCTTTTCTTGTATCTATGCAATCGCCCGCCGCCGCACAGGTGTCTCCTGTCTCGCCTTTACTTTCCCAGTTCCATTTCCCTGGGTGGACAAAAGGATACCGAGTCTCACTCGGTGTTCTGTAATATGTGTTAAATACATGTATGTATCTTCGTGATACTGTGGTACGTACATGTATGAATATGTATGTAGGTAGGGTGGTGTCAAAGCTACGAATCAAAACCTATTGCATGATTTGCATATGTTATTTATCTGAACGACCAGAAAGAAGAGGTTAATCAGTGCAGCCTTTACCGCCAAGTATAGAGTAGTTAACATACACTTAGGGCCTGTAGGAGGAGGACATACCAACCGTTCAACGCCCATTAGCCAACCTGCTACGTTGCGGCTCCAAAATGGAGTATCACAAGCTGCTGCCATATTTAGAAAAGCCTTAAGTTGGCTTTCCTCCTCCCCCCCTCTACTCCACACGGAAATGCAAGGTTAACTTTGGACCTTATGCGAGCACAGCCAGTGTGGATGACGCTATCGCTACCGACAAGAGTTAAAGGCTGGAGGGAGCTGGGCTTGGATTCTTTTATCGCGATAACACCGCATTTTTGGGAGTACGTGAGCGAACCCCACTCCGCGCGATTGATTAATGGTACTCTTTCTCTACGACTATCCCACGCCCACATTGGACTTGCATGTTGGTGCCTTGATCTTCCTTACCTGCCGTAAAATGTTTATCCACATACGTTTCCCTCTCTCTCTTAAGCTCCACCACCACAGCTGCGATAAGTGCTGAGAAATATGAGAATAAGCATGAGATTATTTTGAATGGGCGGTGGGCGTTCTGGGGAGATCACCGGTTTGGCCCCACCCTCCCCTCGATCCCACCCCGCGGCCACGCGTCGGCGGATGGACGAGGAAAATAGAAAGAACCCTTTTTTTTTTCTCCCCCTCTTAATTATAGTAGAGGATCTGGCCCATAGGCTTGTTCTGGCGAGCGCGGAAGATCTCCCATACATCCATTCCTCTGTCTGCCTGTCTGCCCCACGTAGAGTAAAAGAGGACAAGGATTGCGGTACCATATGATGCTGATCATGACGAGTCCCGATCTGTGATTTTTCATACCAACCTGGGATTTTCTTAAGAAGATGGAGGACGTACGCAAGGGGAATTAAGTGCATGTTTCAGCATGTCTCAGTCCGTGCTATCTTTTTTGCCCTTTCTTTTTTTTTTTTTTCTCTCGATTCATCCAGAGTGCGCCTTGTAGTGAGTTTGCAGACAGCACACCCCATCCAATCTACTCGCTCACTGCCTTCCAGCCTGGGAGTGTTCCCTACCTGTCCTATCCTTGGATGTCGAGTGGCTTTCTTACTCTATCCGCCATCGATGTGGTTCTTCTCCAGCTCTCTGTGGAGCCAAGCACCATAGCCGAAAGAACCACACACCACAAATAGGATTGATTATCTTCTCACTATTCTCACTACGCACTGTAAGTAGAGTACATCATCAGAGACGTAAAGCACGACGTTCATAGTAGAGCCTCATGTTGATCTGACCACTGCCCTCCCCCCTCCCCCTGCCCAGGATAACGACCGACCAGAGTGCGGAAACATGCTGCGGGTTAATCTAGGGTTTTATTTTTATTTTTAGAATGGTGCGTCATGTGGGGTACGCACATTGCACATGTAAGTGAGTTTCCGACCGGCCTATCAGATCAGCCTCATTTCTGTTGTTGGGTAGGAATATGAGCGAGTGATTACTCATGATACAGACAAGAGTTCGATGTTTCTTTCTATCTCAGCCAGGAGGGGAAAGAAGTAGATCTAGTACATGTATATTCTATACCCACTGCATAGACAGAGGGCTACTTATGTAGTAAGTACATGTACATCTTTTTGTTATCAGGATGTACATCAGACACTGTTATGTATATGCGAGTAAGCTGGCCAGTCACTAGCGCGGGCTGGGCTGGGCTGAAGAGATCAGAATCAGAACCAACAGTTTGGACCATTCCGATAGATAGATCTGGGAAGCGAGACCTTATGTATGTACCACCACCACCACCAACCGACGTACATTCTGCAACTACGGGACTGCTTATTTCCTCAGCTGCCAGACTGACTGACTGACTAACTTGGTTGAGGCCTTTTTTATTATATATCATTATTATTTAGGTGCCTACAAAGACAATTGAAAACAGCTAACTTAAGCGCCTTGTTGCCAGTGAGTGACTGGCTGGGTAGCGGATACATGTTATATACATGTAGTTCTATGCACCCCACGTAGGGTCATGTAGGTACAGTGCAGGGCAACCACCACGCTTAGAATATGTGTGTAGAGGCGGTACGGTAAGCTTCCCCGAGTCCACTCATCAGCCCTTCACCGTTAATTCAGCTTTGAGAGCTCGCTCTAAACTAAAAGCGGCAGCTGGGAATTGATTGATTGGAGTCTTGAGCTGCTGTTTCGGTTTGGGGTTCGCTTTGAACGGAGTTTTGCGGGGGAGAGATAGAAAAGTAGAGTTGACATATCTCTAGCCTAACGTATAACCAACCAGTCGATGACGCGACGGCACTACATACATGTATGTACCTTCACAAGGGATTCTCCTCCGGTTATCTATCAATCCAACCCCCGTAGGTTGTGGATCGTGACAAACAGGGAAGTGAACATAGCGCGCAGGCCGTAGGTACTGCATCATGCGCTGTCACCCGTCGGACAGTTCAAGCTAGTGGACAAACCCAGGATTTGAGACAACCGGGACCGGCGCAGCTGGACGCGAAGTGGGGATATATGAGTGAAGGCGTGTTAATTGCGAGTGCGGGATATATTTACATATTGTAGCTACTTATCTTGATAAGGAAAGCTTGTTTTTGTCCGCTATCTAGATCTAGGTGCTGGACTTGCACTTTGGGAGAGTTATAGGTACATGTATATACTATCACATATTAACTCTGTTTTACATTCCTGATGGACTGACTGGTGAGGCATATAGTACAATACATTGTACGGGTAGACGGCACCCACGTGCGCATGCGCACCGTAGATACACGATCACGATATAAACTGGGTTGTTTCTGCACATCCGTCGCTGCATAATAATGCGTGGTGCGCCGGTGTCGACTCGCCAAGTGGTTTGTTATAGCCAGGCCTGTTCGAATGATGAAGAAGGGCCTAGGGTTGATAGACACGAGATGAGACTTTGTTCTAGAAAATCGGGGGTGTCTTGATGAAACAGCACCTATGGCCACTGAGGGTCTCTTTTTCGGGGTCGATATAAAACGAGGGTTAGGGTTGTAGGTAGTGCTGTCTTGGCTTTGTAGGATTGTGGGTGGAACGGGATTGGGTAATCCATGGGATGTTCCTATGTACATGTTTTTTTTTGGTGTGTGGATAGGTAATGGTACTTGTAGTTGTGAGGGATTTGGAGTTTGGTTGGTCTGGCTGGCGGCGGTGGCCAAGGTCTTGGTACTGAGATTTTCTCGTGCTAGTACATCTTTCTATAGGAAGGAAAGGATGTGATGATTCGAACGCCGGGTGGGGGGATGATTAGTGATGGTAATTAGTCTCTTATCCTTGCACTATTGTGTGTTTTCTTCGGTGTGTAAGTCCACTTGAAATTGAGGCCAATCGATCAACCGATTCTGGTGGGGGCAGAATGCGAGTGATTTTCTGTGAAGTAATCAGACCGATAACTGGGCATCCTCACGGAGCAGTAGCCCTACCCGCAGCGTCCTTCATCTTTTAGGCTAGCCTTTAAACCTTTGATAATCTGCATACACTTCAACACCACCGACTATGGCATTTCAGGCCTTTGGTCTTTCACGTACACCCTCAAATTAAAAGGCTTGCAAAAGACACGGGCCTCCGGCTCTCCATTTCCATCTACGTGGTGAAGCACCGTATGCTGCACGGACAAAAAAGAGTTACCCCCAGCAACCACCGGCGTTTGGTCCTTTCTGTCCATGGATCCACCAATCATCACCTATGGTACCGCCGGTGTATTGTGCCGCTAGTATGCCGCTCTAGCTAGAACCGTTAGGATTGAGCAATTTAATTAGACCGGGGGGCTCACCTCTATCTTGGCCTGGTCTGGCCATGAAATAAACATAGGGGTCCCGAAACTGGTCAAGACAACGATATTCGGGGAGCTTCAGTCATTGTGACGTTGACAAACACATCTACTCCAAGCCGTCTCAGCTATGCACACTACCCATCTTTAATATATCACTAGCTAGAGTCCACATCACCCCTTAGGTAGGGTGATAGGGATAGCCGAAATTTCTCTTTTTCATGGAGTATCACTCGACTCGGGATCCGTTAGCTGGATAGGCCACACGTAGCATTGTCAGTGAGCAGCGCCTCACTATTGTCTTTTGACAAGATACTTGAAAGCACGACCCTCAGCGTAGCATTTCCATAACTCATCAGAACTGCGCTGGGCCAAATAAGCACATCGTATGTCGATGGCCGCCGCAGAGTGTGGAAAATATCTGATAGAGTCATCTGTTGTAATGTAGAAGTACAGTACTATCGATCTAAACAATATAACAGAAAGGACAGGCACCTTTTATATAGCTATAGGTGCGGGTGGGGCGAGCAACTTTTTCCCAAAGAAATGGTATTTTACAAATAGATTGTAATTTGACAACTCAAGCCAAACAATTAGCGGTACTGGCTAAAGTATTGGCCGCGTAAAGATTCACTTAGAGAGTGGTGAAGGATATGCCAGAGTTTTACCCCCCCCCCCCCCCACTCGCGGAATGTGGCTAGCTCGGGGTCGATACTGTACTCATCGTGGTAGCATTTTGAGAACAATAGCTAAGATTGGAAACACATTTCTTTTTGCAAATAGATATTAGTTTCGGGAAATATAAAGCGTATGGCCGGTGGTCGAGTTAGAATAATTTACTCACGAATAGTAGGTTGGTTTTTTTCTGTGGCGGGCTGGGGTTTCTGTCTGCGGCCCTCTACAGCGCGTGCACATGTAGCCATGGCCAGTGTTTGCAGTTACTGAGCTGGGGGTGCACATGGGATTCTCGTGAAGTTCAGCCCAAGTCTATATATCCCATGCATATCCCCAGTGCGAGTCAGTCAGGTTAATCCTTTCTCTTGGAAGAAGTTCGTGGGGATAACGGGTCCTCGTTGTTAAACTATAGTCTTCATCCTATTATCCCGTCGACACAGAGTTCTAACGAGTGACCTCCCATGAAGGACACCACCAACCCAGACCTCTCCTCGGCAGTCCTGAACACCTAGGCACCGACAGCAGGCACAGTTCGCACGAAGTTAGCGCTCGAATCTCGAAACAGGATCCTACGCTCAAAGCCAGCGAGGTTTCAACGGCTTCTGCACTGTTCTATAATTGCTGCTATGGCTCCTACAGGTGGGAATTCCGTAGAATGGTATGTTGAACCTTGCTACCTTAGCGTTCGTTTCCACCCCGTTAGGGCCTCATCACCCGTCATCCGAATGTGGGGCCTGGAGGTATGAGTTTCTTTGTCGGTATTTGGTACGGCAGAGCTGGAAGTCGTTATAATAAGAGAGAGACAGGTCTCGGAGCAGCGCAGACCCTGCTGATCGCATGGATTGTTTCTGCCGTGGTGTACCACAATTGTCGGGGCACTGACGGGTATAAACTGGTGTGGAGGCTATCTAGCTAGTCGAGTTCTCGGGTTTCACTCGGAGTCGCTCCTGGTTGCCCCCCCGGGGAAGGAGGGGGGGGGGGACCACTACCGCTTGTCGACTATAGCTCTACACTGGCCCGGGTAGAGCATATTTGACACCAACTTGGGACAACGCAGGGTGCTGTTTATAGGGAAGGTCATACACAAGCTTGCAGGGAGTAAGGGAGGGGCCAGACTGCAAGCACCGAACGAAATAGGGCCCGTCCATAGGGAGGTTATGAGGAGCAAAGATATATATGCATACCTAATACCTACATACCCTTATAGTTACTAAGAAGCGAGAAGGTCGGGGATAGACAGGTCGAGATTCTAGATATAGAATAGATATCGATATATCATGCAGGACCGGGCCCGGTATTCAACGTGGATTGAATATTTTACTACAGGGCTAGCTACATAGTGGTCACAGAGGACCATTGGGGGGGGGGGGGGGGGCACTCCTGAAAATCGTTCAGGGCAGCTTGACAGTGATCGGACCATTGGTAAATATTACATGTAGTTAGCTAAATGGATGTATTTGCGGGAATGAAGTATTTTCTCACCGTTCAGCAGAAGTTTCGCGACTGAGGATGAAGAATGGGTATTCCCGGCCCTACATGAATGATATTAATATGCAAGATATAAGCGGATCTATTTGATTAATCCAATCCATACAACTGGTTCGGCCTGCAAATATCAAAATATCAATGACCATAAAAGCCTAGCATGATAATACATGTAATGATAGTATGATTTCGTATCGGCATAGTAATTGTCTGGTAAAGTACATCATACATGTACTTCTTGTACCTACATGTAAGTACATGTATATCAAAATCCTCCCTTAATTAATTACATGTAATATCGCCAAGGTCTGCTGAGTTTAGGATAACGGCGGGATCCAACAG
Source organism: Morchella sp. 2018-W45 (assembly GCA_024713785.1). Taxonomy (NCBI): domain Eukaryota; kingdom Fungi; phylum Ascomycota; class Pezizomycetes; order Pezizales; family Morchellaceae; genus Morchella; species Morchella sp. 2018-W45. The sequence goes on from JAMGYZ010000021.1 coordinate 811,677, forward strand.
CCGACCGGGAATCGCCACATTCCCCATTATCATAGCCATTCATCCCATCCCATCCCATCCCATCCCATCCCATCCCACCCACCACCACCACCACCACCACCATCATCATCAACCCCATCACCATCACCATCACCACCACAATCACCACCACAATCACCACCACCATAAACTCTGGAGAATGTTCTCTGATGCAGAACGACGACAGCCAATCTGCAACATCATAAACCCCGCTGGTGGATAGATCCAACAACCAATCAATAGCTGTATTGTACTATATATACCCTCATACAAACATGGACCCACAAAAGCTCAAAGACTCAATACTGCAGAGAGCTGTGTCCTCAGGCTACAACCCCAACGTCGAGGATCTCAGAATCACCGAGTATCCGCAGCTCAAAGGTAACCCCCCCCCCTTTCCTTCTTTCCCCCCAATGGCTCACACCCCGGGGTTACTCTGAGGGTATATTGACTAACAGAATTAATAAAAAGACATAACCTATCTTGACCACGCTGGCACAACACTCTACGCAACCTCCCTCATCCACTCCTTTTCCACTGACCTCTGCACAAACCTCTACGGAAACCCACACTCACCCTCCCCTTCCTCCCAACAGACTACAAAGCGCATCGACGACATCCGCCTACGCGTCCTCCGCCTCTTCAATGCCTCCCCCGAAGACTTTGACGTCGTCTTCTGCGCGAACGCCACTGCCGGCATGAAGCTCGTCCTCGAGGCCTTTACCGCGCAACCCGCCGGCTTCCGCTACCGCTACCACGGTGACGCCCACACCAGTCTCATCGGCATACGTGAGCTTGCCACAGAGGCAACTTGCTACGCTTCTGACGCGGAGGTGGAGCTGTGGCTGCGGAGCCCCTGCGACGACGACGGCGGTGTCGGACTATTTGGGTGGCCGGCGCAGTCGAACTTTACGGGGAGGCGCCTGCCGAGGGACTGGGCGGGGAGGGTGAGGAAAGCGCAGAGTGGATGGTATTCGTTGCTGGATGCGGCGGCGCTGGTCACGACATCGGTGCTAGATCTAGGTGATGTGGAGACGGCGCCAGATTTCACGGTGCTGAGCTTCTATAAGATGTTTGGGTTCCCAGATCTGGGCGCGCTGATTGTGCGCAAAGAGTCGGCAGGGATATTGAGGACAAGGCGGTACTTTGGGGGCGGAACTGTGGATGCAGTGGTGGGGTGTAGGGGCGGCTTTCATGCGAGGAAGGAGGATGCGCCGCATTCCCATCTAGAGGATGGGACGAGTGCGTTTCACTCGATTCTTGCTCTTGATGCGGCGATTTCTACGCACGGACGATTATACGGAGATTACGAGAATATATCGCGGCATGCATTCTCACTCGCTGCCATCCTGCACGAATTTCTGTCAAATCTCAAACACGGGAACGGACGCAAGCTCTGTCAGATCTACAGCACCAGCGACTACAAATCACCACTGAAACAGGGCCCGATCATCGCCTTCAACATGCAGCGTGCAGACGGTACCTGGGTCGGCTACGCCGAAGTCGAGAAACTTGCCTCCGTCAAGAACATTCACCTCCGCACTGGCAGCCTCTGCAACCCCGGCGGCATTGAACAGCACGTCGGCCTCGCCGCATGGGAGATCGAGCAGAACTACCGCGCCGGCCACCGCTGCTGGGACGATCAGGACGTCATGCGCGGAAAGCCTACCGGCGCTATCCGTATCTCCCTCGGAGCCATGAGCACCCTCGCAGACCTCAGCACCCTCCTCTCCTTCCTCTCCGAATTCTACATCGACAACGCCCCTGTCCCTGCCATCACCCCTCCCATAGCCCGCAACCCACCATCCTCAGCATCTCTCACTGTCGAAAGCCTCACTATCTACCCCATTAAGTCTTGCGGTGGCTACAATATCCCCCCCGCCACGCCCTGGGAGCTCCTTCCTCACGGCCTTGCCTGGGACCGCGAATGGTGTCTCATCCACCTCGGTACCGGTGCCGCAATTGACCAGAAGCGCTACAACCGCATGGCACTCATCCGGCCCGCCGTAGACCTCTCCACCGGCACTCTCACGGTATCCATCCACAACACCCCTGAGGCCCCACCCCCACTGTCCATCCCGCTGTTGTGCACCCCCGAGGACCTCGACAACCTGCACCCTAGCGCTTCCAGAGTCTGCGGGGACCGCATTACCACTCTTACCTATGCGCAGAAACACATTATCGACTTCTTCACCGCCGCCGTCGGCGTCCCTTGCACGCTCGCGCGCTTCCCCGCCGCGGGCGGCCAGCGCCACTTTAAGTCGCACCTTGCCGGCGCCGGCGCGGGGACCGAAGCCGCGCCGATCGGGCTTTCCAACGAGAGCCCGGTTCTGCTAATCAACCGCGCGAGCGTCGACGCACTGAACGAAGACATACTGTGCAGTGGCGGCAAGCCTGCCCGGGCAGCCGTGTTCCGGGCCAACATTGTGGTCCGGGGCGCAGGCGTAGGCGCGTATGCCGAGGACCGATGGCGGCACGTGAGGATTGGCGGGGAGTTTTTCGAGATGCTCGGGGCGTGTAGGAGGTGCCATATGGTATGTGTGGACCAGGAGACAGCGGTAAGGGATGAGGAGCCTTATGTGACGCTTGCGAAGAGACGGGGAGTTGGCGGGAGAGTGGTGTTTGGGGTGCATGCAAGGCATTTGCCCATAGATGGAGGGGAGGGGGGGAAAGTGGGTGTACCAGTGGTGAGGGTGGGAGACGGGGTGAGGGTGTGGGAAGGTGGTGGGGAGTGATGAGTGGTGATGCTGGTAAAGTGTTTTCGCTTTTCTTTCCATTTTGTATTTATTTATTTATTTATTTATTTATTTATTTATTTATTTATTTATTTATTTATTTATTTATTTATTTATTTATTTATTTATTTATTTATTTATTTATTTATTTATTTATTTATTTATTTATTTATTTATTTATTTATTTATTTATTTATTTATTTATTTATTTATTTATTTATTTATTTATTTATTTATTTATTTATTTATTTATTTATTTTACCATTAGCACATACTTATATTCCATTTCTTTTTCCCTGCTATTCTTCCCCATCTTTTCTACATACTTATTTTCCTAGCTTCGTAGCTTAACAAGGTAATATAATAATCTATTTACCTACAATTCGAGGTCCTGGTGGAGAATCTCCTCTCAAACCTTATAGCTTTATATAGCTTGATATAATCTTAGATCTGTTTTTGGTGTGTGGAGTCGAAACCGATCATTTCTGTTCATCTGCCCAAGAACCACGGCCAATATCGTATATGTAAGTAACGTGTGCCTACATGAATAACAACTACAGCTACATGTACTTTACTTTGCGTACATGTACCGGTGCTTGTACCCATACCTCTACTACTCTTGGATGCACCTGTAGTTATATTATAGCAAGTACTTAATATGCATTATCATAGCAAGATCTGGAGATCCGTCAGACTTTATTTCCTTCTTTCGCCGCCAAACCACCCCACCACACCACACCCACAAAATACCTCCTCTCCTATGCTCTATTAAAGTGCCCTGCATATGTGTACTCCTTCCCGTATGTATTTTATTTCACCCCGAACCGCCGCCGCAGGCACGGTTTATGCATTCGCAACCGGCCTAGGCGCGGGGGGGGGAGATACACCACCTTCCTTCTCTTCGGCCTAGTTCTACGGGGATTATTTCTTTTTTTTTTCTTTTTTTTTTTTTTTAACACGGTGCGTCGCGGGTCATCGGCACAGCACAGCTTATTTTCCCGGCAGTGAGGGAAATCAAAATGTGGATTTAGGCATCATTTCCCCTCATAACGTTGGTAGTGGTTTTTTTGGGTTTCTTGGGGGACTGGGGGGGGGGGGGTGCCTCACATTCTTTCGAGCTGGGGATCGGGAAACGTCGTCGTGGGGTTGGGAGGATCAGCCAATTAGAGGTTTGTGATATGATTATTATGATTATTATGATTATTATTATTATTATACAGGCAGTCCAGTAGGTGGACTATAGCAATTGTACTTATATCCCAAGTACCTACATACTTTTGTGAGAGGAGTATGTAAGTACCGCTACACTAATAATCAGTCCCCTGGCCTCCTCACATTCTACCCAGATAGGTGCTCTACAGTAGAAACAGTCTTATAGATATAGAGATCATGATCAGATCACAATCCCCAATCCAGTCTCCACGATCACTTGCCTGCGCGGCTGACCGGTCATGATCAGTGCCAGCAACTCTTTCTTTACTTTTACACCAGTTCCCCAGTAGAGTACATACCTATATGCTCCAGACTCCAGAGAGGCACTGGCAGGGAGACGTGTGTGTGTGTGAGAAATGCTTGGTTCGTCAGCACCCAATGGAAGCTCCCACATGTCATGTCAGGCGGAGAGGGCGGCGTGGATGTGAGGTTACTTTGTATTTACCTACTCTATTTATGCTCACGCATGAAGAAGTTTTTTTTTCTTCTTTGCTTGGACATTAACGTATGAAGTAAGTAGTGGTAACGAGTACGTATGTACGCAAGGCACAGAAGGGTCGGAATAGCTTCTGTGCATTGCTCTGTCTGTTTCTAAGGCGCTGCTTACTATTCAATGTCCATAATTCCGCTGCGGCACAGACAGTTTAGAAAGTTGGGACGATCAGTCAGTTTTATCTATCTATCGGAGGAGAAAGAGCGAATCGGGTCGCGCAATTAATTAATCTAAACAACATTAAATCGCCACCTGAGCTCTCTCTCTCTCTCTCTCTCTCTCTCTCTCTCGGTTACTGTAGCTATTGGACTGAACCAGGGGGGACGGTTGAACTCCTCCATATTGGGAGAGAGCCGGGGGGGTTGGGTTGGGTTGAGCGGTTGCTAGAACCGTTTGGGTGGTGTGTCTCCCCGGAAATTCAACAAAAAAAAAAATTAGGATGTTTGTAATAAGGAAATGAACATACAGAAAACAAAAGCAACAATTGTTTTTACCTGCTAGGGAAAAGAAGCTGTGAGGGAGACAAGACTACATCATGTACTTGTACTTACATATAGTTAAGCACATATAAGTACGTACATGTATGTACTTGTTATATCAATCAATTACAAGTACTTGAAGTACTTAAAATACATCATGTACCAACAACAACAACAAGGGGTACTTTATGGGTACCATTACATGATGTAGTAGTTAGAGTAGTAGGAAATATAATTATAATATACATTAGGTATTGTATCAACCCAGCGACAGTAGTAATTTTTAAGCTGCATATTCTTGATCCCCCTTCCTTTCACCTACATACAATATGTACATACCTTCCCTTCGAATATTTCATACCTAGTACATACATACCTTCACTCTCTCTGTCTTTCCTTTCCCTCTTCTTACTTCTCTCACTCCCTCATCATCATCATCCCCCCCCCCCCCACTTGTCTGGCCGGCATCCGCAACTCTGCCCTAAAAGCCCCTCCTCCGCCTCCTCCACTTCCCCCTCCCCATTCGGTCTCTACCGCCCGCAGTAACCTCAACCCCCGTCTATCCGTCAATTCTCCTTTGTTTCTCGGCGCCGTTGGCCTTAAGCCTCCTCCAATAACTCTGATCTCATGGTTGGCGCGTCTCCTTTTTAAAAATACTGAACCCAGACCCAGACCCAGACCCAGTCAAACGCTATCCACCTACCACCAAGCACCACCCCTCGCCGCAGCAGCAGCAACAACAGTAGCAGGCCATATATATAGTTGATCCTATCTGGGGCGCCTCTTCTTCATCTTCCCTCTTTCCCTCTTCTTCTTTTTTTTTTTTTTTTTTGGTCCACACAAGAACGGTCATATAACAACAACCTCGTCTGCCCATTCGGCCACGAGTGCGAAGGAGGAATATAGTGTAGATCTTTTTTACTTTTTTTTTTACTTTTCTTTTTTTTCTTTCCTTTTCTTCCATTGCCGTACTCAGATTTTCTTTTGCGCACTCCCTGTAGTGCTCTACAGGACGGAGAACAGCACATACATACAAAAGGTGAAGGTGTGTGGGTAAAAGGATATCTATCTACATAACAATAGGCGCACATCCACGCAGGCAAGAAAAGACGGGAAAGGGAAGGAGGAGAAAAATTTAAAAACAAAAGGAAGAAACCCACCCATCTCTAGAAGGGAAAGCGAAGAAATAGAAGAAAGGGGGAGGGAAAAAATAAAAAAGGACGTTTTAAATTCCTAAAAACAAAAATACACGCAAAAAAGGAACCCAGTCAGTAACACATCATCGTCACCGTCATCAATGTCACACCTCACAAGTTCAACGTCCATCGTGGATTCATGGGATACCTTCAGCACTGGGGGACCGAACCTTAGGAAGCCCCGCCGTCACTCCACGCACTCCCACACTCGTCACTTCTCCACCGAGCTCCTCGACGAAGAGGTTCTCCTCCTCAAAGTATGCATGTCTCCTCCTCTTCCTCCACCCTCCCCGTAAAGCACATTGAAGGACGGACAAGACGGGGGGAAAAAAGGGTGGGAACTAAATACAAGAAACTTACCTTCTCCTAACCCAGGTCGACCAATTTCTCTCTGAGCTCGAATGCCGCCTCGACTCCCTTGAAGCCTACGGCAACCTCAAGCTTGACGAGGGCATCAGCCGCGCCTACACCACACTCCTTGCCGTCCGCAACGGCTGCAGCAAGATCAGCGGCGAGGGCCGCCGCCGCGCCCGCGTAATCGTCGAGGTCCTCGAATCTAGCTACCATGATGTCCTCGAGGCAAAAGATACCCTCCCAGCCAAGGTCCATGCCGGTGTCCGCTTCCTCGAGGAGCTACTCGGCGACTTTGAGGCTCAGGCTCATGCGGGTGCGGACCGCGTCATCGACGCCAAGGATAAGCTTGCGGAGAGCATCGAGCGTGCAATCAAGGCTGCGAGGGAGCGTCGTCTCATCACATATGAGGAGCTGCCGTTCCCGTGGAGGGTCAACCCGTACATCCTGAGGGGGTACCGCTTTACGGAAACGAAGCTGGAGTGCGTCAAGAGTGCTTTTACGCTCAGCAATGAGACTTGCAACATCTGGACACATGGGTTGGGATTTATGTTGATTTTGGCAATCGCATTTTACTTCTATCCCACGTCCAAGATCTTTGGCGACCATACGGCGGGCGATAAGTTCATCAATGGGTTATTCTTCCTAGCGGCGGCAAAGGCACTGGCTTGTTCGACCATCTGGCATACGTTCTCGTCGATTTCGCACCAGACGACTATGGAGAGGTTTGCGTGTGTGGATTACAGCGGTATCTCTATGCTTATTGCGGCATCGATTATGACGACTGAGTATACGGCATTCTATGTCCATCCTATCAGTCAGAGCATCTATATGGGGATTACCTTTGTCTTTGGAGTCGCTGGTGTTATCCTGCCGTGGAACCCGGTGTTCAACAAGGCCGATATGCGTGTCTGGAGGGTCATCTTCTACCTGACGCTCGGTTCCACTGGTACTATCCCCATGTTCCAGCTCATCTGGACCAGGGGGATGTTGTGGACCATGACCTTCTATCTTCCTATTGTCAAATCTGTATGTATCCCCCCCCCCCCAGGTACGACTAAGCGGGGTAGTTTAGTTTGCTGATGAGTTATGTATAGATTGCGGTATACCTCGCCGGTGCATTCATCTACGCTATGCAAGTCCCTGAGCGCTGGTACCCTGGGTTCTTCGACTGGTTCGGTGGCAGCCACAACATCTGGCACGTATGTGTCCTCGGAGGCATCCTCTTCCATTGGAACGCTATGCAGGAATTCTTTCAGATTGCATTTGAGAGTGTTGCGGTCGTGCCTGTTTAGATTTAGTTAGATATTTGGGACGATTGGGGGTTGCTATAATTTTGGGTGCGGGAAGGGTGGGATGGGATTTATTTGTTTCTCTTATCTTTATTTCTCTTTTTTTCTTTTTTGCATTCTTGTGAATAATTTGTGTTTGCTGTAGCTGCTGCATGTCAAAGGTTTGAGAGAGGGAAGGAGGCATGGGGACGGAGTACATTTTTTGTTGTTATCGTTATCATCTTGGGGGGGGGGGGGGTTCCTTCTTTTTCTTTCCACGGCCTTTTTCTCTTTTTCCTCTTTTTTTATTTTCTCCTTTTCTTTCTTACTCTTTTTACATAGGCAGGGTTAAAGAATGGCGGCGGCCCTTTGTATATGCCCCCAAGGGAACGGGAAAAGGGGATTGTCCGAGTAGCCCAAAATATGGCTTCTTTTCCTTTTCCTTTTCCCTTTCCCTTTTTTTTTTGGTTACTTCTGTTCTAGAAGGTAGAGGTGGAATAGAACTGAATTGGCATATAAACAAAAATCGAAACAGGAGCGTAAGCGATAGTTCCGTAATTGCAATTTCGATTGTAGTAGTTTCGTAGAGCCGTAGGTGGGTGGATGGAGTATATAGGGGAGTTGGATGTGTGTTTGTGTTGGCGGGGGATAGGCGACGGTGGTGGTTTATTCGCGGCTCGGAGAGACTACGAGCCGGAAATTCTGCTAGTGCGATCATTGACATTCGGGGTAAATACATGTTGAGTGCTTGCATGTAGTAACCCCCATGTAGTGTCAATGATCGTTCTGCAGGCTGTGCATGGACGGGTACGGGTGTGGGTATGTACATGATTAGTAGGGAGATGTAGATGTGCTTTCATCTGATCATGATGAGGCTTTGGAGCGAGGGTGGAGTGGGGGGGGGGGGAGCCTGACAGGGTTAAGCGGTGTCAATGATCGTTTTGCTGGTAGTAATTAGACTCGGATTCGAGTGCAAGTATAAATAGAAAAAATACATGTATAGAGCGATCAGTTTGACAGGAACAATGGTTTGAGTATTTGTATTTCAATTGAATTGGTATCTATAAACTCAATCCCCTATTCGCATACTCGCTCATCACAGCACTCTTCCTCCTCACATTTCCGCAGCCGCAGCAGCCTGCTGCCGCCTAAGAGTCTTCACCTCCTCCGCCATCATCTCCCTCGTTGCGCCCTGCTCAGGCTCGATACCTCTCTGCGCGACACAAAACAGTACGTCTTAGAAATACTCGCACACAGCACTAGGTACTACGGGGAGGTGGGCGCAAACCGCTCGTAACCAGTTGGTCAGTTCGCCCTTTGTCCACTCAGTCGGGTCTGCAAGAACCACTGTTAGCTCCACTACTCCTTTTCAAAGGTATTGCTCGGGAGGGAAAGTAGAAAAAGACTAACCACCGCTCGGTCCTGCCAACGGGGGGGTCGTGTCGGGCTTCAGTATCGTCCATGCCGCGACGGCTGTAATGATTCCCGCGAAAGCTACAACATGAAATGCATGCGCACCCTACAATCAGCTCACCACCACCACCACCAACAGTCCGAAAATACCCTAAACTAACCAAGAAGGAAGCAACCAACCCAGAAATGCATTCTGCGCAAGCACGTCGGTCAGATCGTCGAACGCCCTTCGGGAGAACAGAAACATGGGGGGAGGGGTTCTAGAGAAAGAGGGCACGACGTACTTTAGAATGTAGCGCGCGGTCCAGTGGTGTCTGTGGCATCTTGTGGTAGTAATGAAGAAAGAGCTCAGTAGAGTTAGCTAAGTAGGTAGGTAGGTGGGTGGGAAGGTAGGGTAGGGCAGGTGAGAGCTCCCACAGGTGGGCTACCTTAAATGTGGCTGTGGGCGGCGCCCCGAGTCGTATTGAAAATGCTGCGCGGTTACGTCAACATGTGGCGAATGAGTCAATAATAAGATCTTAGATAAGATAAGATATTTGATTCTCTCTTTTGAGGCTGTGTAATTAGGTGGCTGTGCATTGTAAGGGCGTAAACCCTAATCCGCTGCGACAGTCCAACGGCACACACACGCACCCTCGTGGGCGTAACAACTGGGGGGCAAGCATCACACCTCCGTAATTATTGTGAACGACTACGGCATAGCAATCCAGTAGACGACAATTACCAGATCGAACCAACCGAAAATCGACCAAGAAAACAAAAATGCCGAAGCAGGTTCACGACATCAAGCAGTTCATTGAGCTGTGCAGGCGCAAGGATGCTCAGGGTATTTTTTGGTCCCCCAAAACTTTTTTGATGGGGAAAATGAGCTAACGAGGGGATTTGTGGATTTATAGCTGCCCGCATAAAGGTCGGTTCTCAATGTTTTTACCTCCCTTCCCCAACCCCCCCCAGCGGATAGTCGGATGAGGAGAGTGGAGGAATATGGGAGGACTAGAGGGCCGAGATGAAGAATTGGTGTTTGATGGAGGAATCTCGAAAATTGGAGTTGGAACGGAATACTGATGGAGCACCCTTTTTCGAAACTACAGAAGTCCACCAAGGGCCAGAGCTCCATCAAGTTCAAGGTCAGGTGCCACCGCCACCTCTACACTCTCGTCCTCAACGATGCCGAGAAGGCCGAGAAGCTCAAACAGTCCCTTCCTCCCGGTACGCACCCCCGAGTCCCTTCCAAACATCCCACCCCCCCTTGGACTTGACTAACAGCTTCCCTCTTAGGGCTCACCATCACCGATGTCCCCGCCAAGAAGAAATAAATGCACCAAACCCACCAACAATGAAATAAAAAAAAACCGGGAAAAAGGGAGGTCAGCCTGAACCCCCTCGCCTACCTCTACGGGCAATGGGCGGGCGAATGGTTTTTGAAGGCCAGGGGCCTGGAATATCTTTTTTTTTTTTTACTTACCACCCGTGCTGTCAATTTTTAAAGGCGCTCAAAAATGGCATTGACCTTTTTTTTCCTTTCTGATACTGGGATATCTGCTGCTTCTTCTGACTTTTAGGGTGATATAATGGACTGGTTATGGGATCTTTAGAGACTGCTCTATGCTGAGTGGCATTAGAGGTGTTGTTGCTATGGCCGGGTAGACTTCTGGGTGTTGGAGAGAATAGATAGAAGTGAGCTTGAAGCTGGATGTGCCCATGATACTCGAACAAGATGCCGTAATTCCAAAAAAATTCTATTCCCGTTTTTAGTCAAAGTGACAACCTATGGTCCGAGCCAGGGTGTCTGGTTTAATTCAGGGCCAACGCAGTCTAGAACTTATAGATTCGAATAGCTGATGGAGCATATCGAATTGAGCTGTTGTATGCCAGTGGGTAAGGCTAGATAGATATTTTGAACCCCTTTTGCCTATAACGTTAGCACTTCGTACCCCGAGAATCACTCTCCCCCAGATTCAGGGACCTGGGACTGGATCTGAAGCATCAGACCCTTTGTCTCTTCCAGCCCGTTGTAGAATATGTAGGGTAGGCGAAACCCTAAAATCGCGTCCCCTCTATAAATAATAGGCCTCAAAGGAGCATGCCTCAAAGGAGGAAATCTAACGAGTGATAAAGTATGACCAAGCTCCAAACTTGCTTTAAAGGCCATATCTCCGTAACTACCGGTATGCGTAACTCTAATGGAGCGTTTAATAATCGTGTTATAGGACAGGGGTGGTCAATTAGTTAGGCTCTTTGTAGCACTTTCCTCCAGCTTCACATGCGACCTAAATTTAATTTTTTAAGTATCTGTACATGTATATGGTATATCCTTTTTCATTTAAACAACTACTATATACTTGACATAGTTCTCAGGATTACGCTGTACAGTTTAGATTTAGCTTTTGTCCTTTTACTCTAGTAGTTAACACTTATTCCTTTTACCCGTACTAGTACTATTCTATAGTATAACTATAGAATAATTTTCGTCTATTTAATAATTGAGCCTATGAAACTGGTACGATAACAGTTATCTTCTTCCCCTCCGTAACAGTCAATCAGGAAAAGCAGTTAAAACTTCTACATGCACGTACAGGCGGTCTTGAGGCTTGGCTGCGCTTAAGGACTCCGGTATTGGGGGCAGGTAATCTCAGGCCTCTATTATATAGTAATCAGGTAGCAGCTAGCTTTATACGAGTGGCTTCCCCTATACCAATAGAGCGCCAGCGTCTACGCGGAGAAGATATGGAGGGGATGTCCCAGACTTGTGAAAGGTGTCGCAATTGCAAGGGAAAGGCTCCAGCCGAGCTCCAAAAAATGGATGAACGGATCGATCGATCTTGGACAAGTTAGACACTAAGACACCTTTACTCTCCGACGCTCGTCCAACTACCCCCCCCCCCCGGGTGACCGAAACCAATTATAGAGCCAAATGTACTTAGGCGTTTAGTAAAAAGTCGTGAAAACTGGGGTTACAACGGGGAAAATTTTCACGACCTTCTACTGAACGCCCAAGTACTCCCCGGATAATTTAACCAAGGATTTACCTAGGTCTTTTATTTTTTGCGTGAGGTTAGACGTAATAGAAGGGAAACGGACCATAGGATGGCTACATCATTGCTTTACCGTTTGGTGGTGTTGAGTATAGGTACTATACTATAATATATGGAGAAGACGATTGAGACTTTTTCTTGACCGACTGCGCTACTACAATAATGAGGCTTAACGGGAAAGACACCCGAAACATCCACCGGGCCCCCCCCCCTTCCTCTGATAGAGCGTAGACTATCATATTCCACCTCCCAAAGCTGCTCCAAGCGTAGAAAAGGTTCCCAGGCTCGGAAGCCATCTTTGTGCTGTCTTGGCGTCCGAGTGACAGCCTATGACTCATTGAGCTTTCACAACCAACTTCAACACAGCAAAGAACGTAGCCCCAACATACCGTGAGATTAAGCACCAACAACAGAGTTCAAACCCTAATGCCAAGTAAGATTAAAATACATGAAACCGATCCCACAGCCTTAGGGTTATACGTATGTATATCAGCACCACACTTTCCTCTCTCCTTTCATTCTCGATCCATCAACTCCGTAGGCCTATATAACTTTTCCCCCTCCTCACAAAAGTAGGTAAGATATTTTACGGGAGATGTGTCCCGCTTCTCTCCTCTCCCTCCTCCCTTCTTCAAGGAGGAGGGATACTTTTTATTGCCCCCCTCTCCGTTAGGGAGGGGAAACTTATTTAATTTTTTATCACCCCTCCCTCTTCTCTGCGAGAGGCAGGGGAAACCTATTTATTTTTATTGCCCTTCCCTCCCTGTGAGAGGGAGGGGTATCTTTTTTTAAAAAAAAAATTAAAAGGGGGTTAAAACTGGCCCCCCCTCCTCTCTGGCCGCCTTTCCTCTGACTTCTTGCCCCTCCGCTCTGGCCTCCTCCTTCAGCCTTTTTTTTTTTTTGGCTCCTCTCGCCTACTCTTCCACCAGAGGGTAGGCGAGTTTTTTTTAGTTAGCCCTACGTCTACCTCCTTCCCTAGACAGTAGAGGAGAGGAGATCCTATTAGAATTTTAGCACTGCCGAGGGTCCGACAGGGGCTTCTTCTCCTCCCTCTCTCCCCTCTCCCCGCTCCTCCCCCTTGCCCATTCGAGGAAGGGGCGTATATATATATCCCACCCACCCCCCTCTCCCCTATGTATTCAGCAAGCCGCTCCCCGTCTCCTACGGGAACCTATGTATATAGCTAGCTGTCCGCCCCGTTAGGGGGTGAGACTTCGAAGTTAATAAACTTGTACTCAAACCCAATACTTTTTGTAGTCCCACTCCCAGCGACAATGATCAAAACGTAATGTTGAGGTGACCCTACTAAGCCTTGCGTGCTCGCTCGCATGCAGGTATAACAGTATCATTGGCTGACCTACTCTTAGACGGCTATGTATATGTTTGAAAGCTTGGCTAGGCTCCGTCTTTCGACAAGATATAGCTGAGAAACACTCAATGAATATTATGATCATGGCTGGATATGATTAATGATGTAAACAAAAAAAAATAATATTATGATCATGAGACATCACTCGTTGCCATTTGATGACTGATCAATGTCGCGACGGCTGCCGAGTAGGAAAAATAAGTATTAATGTAAGCAGTAAACATATGTATTCCTTCACAGAGACCATTTACACCTTCCCGCACCTACACTCAATAATCAAGTGTGAGCAGGCTATTTCTTAAGGATCCCTCCAACCCCGCCCCCCTAGAAGCTTTTATCTATTAACATTAGATACAGTGAAATAAAACCCTAGAGCGGAATGACGTATTCACATATACTAGAAAGCCCGAAAGTTGTGCATAACAGAAGCGCAGCCACCAGACAAACCAAATATAAAACCCTTACCGAACCACCCCGTCATGGTTAAGCTGTTTCTATGAAAAAGAAAGAGTTACATAAGGACCGAAATGGATATAAATGAATGACCTCAAATACGACACAATTATCGCCAAACAGAAAACTTTGCCAGGGGCAATATACCGTCATACATCAATTCAAAGGAAAATAAAGCGAAATCGCGCCCCCATCCCCCAAACCGTTCAATCCTGGTTTAATGAGAATGATAAACAAAAGTAAACATGACATATAGCACATAAAAATACAGGCCGTAATAACACTCACCGTATGCAGAAAGCCTGCTCATAGCAAGCTTACAAGTCCTCCCGGAATCTCGAGCTGATACTACCCTCCCCTGCAGAAAATCTCCGTTCATCATGTGGGAAAAAACCAGACAACGGTCTATTCGTGGGTGTGAATGTTGGGGATTGCTGTGAGAATGTGTCCCTTGCCTCGTCGGGGTACTCCGAGTGGTCCTCGGTGCTCGAAATTCGGCCGTTGATCTTGGCAAAATCCTTGGTTTTCCTCCGGAGAACCTTTCCTTTTCCTTTCTTGGTATCTTGATCGTCAGAAGTCACTGGGTCTTGTGCCCGCCTCCTACCCTTAAAATGGTAACCACCTACCCCGATACTAGACAGTGAATGTCGACGTTTCACTGGGGTTTTATCTACCCCATCTGTCCTTATCGGCTGCATACCCGCTGCTGAAACTGACCGCATCGTTGGAGGCTCTTGGAGAGCTCTGAGAGCTCCGTTGGACTTCGGCACCATAATCTGGGATATACGGCGGGGAGTTCTGAATGCAGACTCTGGTTGTGGGCTTCCATTGACTACCGCTCGGTCTCCGCTGTCTTCAGTGGCGCGTTGTTGCGCAGCAATAGCAGCACGGTGTCCCCCACTAAAAGTCGGCTCAATTGTAGTACCATCTATCAGAGCGCTGGTGGCAATAGCGCCTCTTTCACCACGACTAGTCTGGCGACTTTGGCGCCTCATAAATCTATTAAAAAGTCCTCTAATCCCCCCCTCTTTGCTGCTGCTGTCCGATAAGGGCGATGTGGGCGATGTGGGGGATATAGGGCTACCATCATTTGCGCCCACCGAACCCCCACCACGCCTGCTGTCGATTTTTGAAAGCTGCCTCCGTTCCTTCATTGCTCGTTTCTCCTCTTCTTTACGTCGTTTCTCGTTCTCTTTTTCGATAGCTTTCCCACATATCTTTAGTAGCGGCTCTTGGGGCGATGATACCATCGGTAATTTCCTCTGGGGGTAGAATGAAGGGGGAATATGAACTTTATAAAACACACCTCTAGACCTCCGAATATCCTCGTGTGTGTCCCTTTCCCATGCTTGGTGTAGGGCTTGCACCCGTTTTGATTCTTGGGTGTCCAGTCGTTCCTCTAACTCTCTAGATCTTGCAGAGTCTATCCTGGCCCTCTCCTCGTCCGCTTTTCTGTGCATGTCATCCAATACTGGCTGTACACTCCTTTGTGCGATTGCATCAACTTCCTCTGGCGCCATGTATGCACCACCTCCAATGCTTATCTTCCCATGATTCTCCATGCGTTTTTCGGACTCTGCCTGTGCAATCCGAGTCGCTCTTGATTCCCAATCTTCACGTCTAACAACCCCCCGAGAATCTGCGATTTGCTTATCTATTCCCGCAATCCTGGCTTGAACGTTGCGTTGAGCAGTAGACATAAGTAGGGCAGCATTCTCACCGCGCTTCTTTGCGTCAGCTCGTACTATGTTTCCCCGAAGAAGCGCCATATCTGAACCACTCGATCCTGTGCCAGGGACAGTATAGGAATGATTGACCGAAGCCTGAGCAGCCTGAGCTCCGATGGGAGAGTTTGAGATTGCACGGTCAGTATCGTAACCAATCTTTGCCAGACGTTCTGCGGCAACCTTGCGTGCAGCTTCTTGGATATTTGAATTAAATCGCCTCGATGGCGGGGTTGTCGCAGGAGCATGTTGCACTGAATGGTCATGTCTTGGTACATCAGGTAAAGTAGTGCGGCGGCTACTCTTAGACATTGAAATTGTGGCTGCACGGAGTACGTCCGACTTGCGCTTATCCTGCTGTGGAACCCTTCCCACATCGGGCACCATACTTCCTGCAACATACTCCGAAGTCGGATCTACTCCTGTGGCAGAGGGACACCGAGTGGGTGGCATGTGAGCAATAGATGCAGCTGTCAAAGCGCTATTTCCTGCGTTGGCTACTCCGGTTTCCTGACGAGTTAAAGGCATCGGCGAAGATCCGGAGCGCCGTCTTTTTTCCCTCGAGCTTTGCATTGCACCTATGGCGCCGGACAACGACCAGCGCTTGGATGACTCAGGCATTGTATACAGCTGCGGGAAAGAAATATCCTCGAGGGCGTGTAGAGCAGCTTTCCCCGCAGATTCACTCGGGGTAGGCTCCCAAATACCCACGGGCTTTGTGTTGTTGTGTGCAAGAGAAGCGGCAGCTCCAGCAGCGGCTATAGATTTCGGCCTCCAGATTTCCACTGGTTTATGATCGCGATGAGCCAATAACGCCGCTGAAGCTCCAGCCTCAGGGTATAGCAATCCTATAGTAGGATTGCTTGGCAACTCGTGAATCTCTGCTGTGCGAAGATAATGAGCAGCTGTTATAGAAAGAAAAAATTGTTAGTAAATACTTGAGCGTGGTGATGTGAAGGATAAGAGAAATAAACCGGAGTTGTGATTTATTTTTCAAGGAGGACAAGTGGGTAACCCCTTTCTAGGAGAATTACCGTAAAGCCCGGTAGTGGCAAAAAACTTGGTACCACGCTGCAATTCGTTGTTATTAACGGTCTGAGTTGATACAGTCTGCATAGTCATATCTCGGGGTCCGGTCATTCTTGCAGCACTGGCAGTGTTTAAGGTCGGGCTAACGTCAGTCACGGTTGTATTATTCAAAAACAACCCCTGTGAATGGTTTTTCGATAAAGATGTGCCCAATTCATCTCTATTGGGTGCAGTAGAAATAGCCGTATGTGGGGATGTGAAAGTTGCAGGTGGGGTTGGGGTTGGGATTGCATTTGTGTCAGACTGGTTAGGAATAACATTATGAGCATGAGAAGTGTGGCCGTTTGTCAACGGCAACAATATATTAGAAATTGGAGCCAGGGGGGCCAATAACGTTGCCATGATGGCCTTAGTTTTATCAACTTGGAATGATACTGGTGTAACGATCAGGTCAGACAAATGATGAATATGTGGTGTACAGGGTATAAAATAGCACAGACTGCAGGGGAATAGAGGCGGGATGCCGTCAGTGCAGCGTTGAGGTCAAAGTGAGAGATCACCAGCAGGGAATCAAGCTACTCAGCTCGCTAAACTGATAACATAAGGAATAACAGTCAAGGCTCGGCGTTGGGCGGTGTTCTGATTATGAGGATAAGAAGACCGACTGGATTGGAGGAGTGATTTGTTTGGTAGAGGATGAGGTATCTGACTTATCGGGAGATACTGCTGTTTTCAGAGGTTTTTGTCACAGGCTTAGAGGTTTAAAGTGTACATACCTTTCATTCTCTCGTGATGTCATCTTGTCACAGTACCGTCATCGTTCCGTACCTAGATGTACACAGAGCTAACACTAAATATCATGCCTTTATAATTGCCTGGTACCGGCTCAGCATATTACATGTACTTGTTTGTTTTGAAAATACTGCAGCCGTAGATGCAATTCCCAAGATCGAAGCTGGTAACTGGCATGCGTTTCTATCGGGAAACAAATTTGCCTGGTCAAATATAGACTCACCAGTACATGTACTTACTTATAGTGTGCATTTTGCCAACTGTTATCGACGATCCAAGGATCAGATCTGTGCGACATGTTCACAACATTATGTCTACACTTGTACCTACTTACCTGTCATCATGGCTACTCTGGTTCAGTCGATCTACTAGAGCACCAGCCCAGGATATTTTTAGTGGACGGCATTCGCAGTCCGTTCAGACCCATTGGGTACGGGGCGAAGAGCTGCCCAAAGCTTGGAAAGCGGTTGGCCCGATGTCAGGTTGCGTCAGAACTGGGGAGATCTTGGCCATCAACGTTAACCGTGAAGCAAAACTTCCTATGACGTCCGGCAAGTTTATCGGGACTCGCCTGCTTAACGGTTGACCTCTGGAAGCTCTCTTCGTAGGTTATGATAACAAAGCTTAAGGGAGATGGTATCTATCGATGGGTGGAAAGAGTGTAGGTAGCCAGCCACCTCCTTGCGGGGTTGTTGTCTGAGAAGTGAGGGGGGGGGGTTAGAGGATCACCCAGGGATTCTCGAACCGTCTCGAATCACAGGTGTGGTTGTTGTTGATATCAACCGCTAGCCCTACAAAGCCCTGCTACTTGTTCTGAAAGCACTTGGGACGTATGCGCTTTCTCACGAACCACTAGCCACTAACAATAAGCATTGACTCATAATTATTTGATTACTTATAGGAAAACAACCTCGTCCCTCTATCAAGTTTGTTCCACGGCAAATACTGGAACGTGTGCTAGGATTAACGGCGTGATGGATAAGATCCTACAAGCTTTAATACCTCTCCCATTACCATTTTTCACCCCTCATTTTCACCCTCTTCTGTCAGAGCGGGACCTCTGACAGGTTGTTCCGAGTGCCTACTGCGCAGAAACTCAGGTTCAGAACAATAATTAGCAGGGGTCCCTGACACGGTAGTACTATTTGGCTCTGCTGGCATGGTAAAGTCAAGTAAGCATGCCACCACAACCGGCAATGAGGGCCAGGCGGAGGAGGTTACGTCAAGCCTCCCCCGCCCGGGAACCCCAGGAGCTTGCGCAAACAAAGTAATTCTTCAGAGATTCCAAAGCCAATATATAAACTTTTTACGCCCCTGTCTTGTTGAGAAAAATTTACTCTCAACTAGTTTCTCTGAGATTCTCTCAACCCTTGGTGTTGGCATCTTGGTCTTTTTTAGCTTATTTCTATCTCGCCCGCTTCTCCCCTCTTTCCAGAATTGCATTTCTCCATCTCTCATTTAATCGCCTTTCTCCTCCTCTCTTCCGAGATTCTCCCAAACTTTATTTGTTCCTGTCGATTTGTTACACTCTGTCGATATCCGAATATCTCCGGATCGATATATGAGGATTTATATTCCTTGCGGCTGAAACACTGGCAACTCTAAACCTCTGTTTGACAACATCAACTACTAAGTTTGGCACAACCGGCCATCCCTTGGCCCGCTAACAGTTCAAACCGCTTTTGAGGGCAAACATGACGACCTTTGTGGCATCTCTGTAAGCTCTCCCCCATATTGTAGATATGTTTTTCTAGGTTTCCGTGCCTGCATTATAATTAAATTGCGTAGAGTGCGAATCTACATTTCGCGCAGATCATGCAGAGTTGCTAATACAACTGCTGTTCTCCATCTAGACATCTCCCGTACACCGTCCAATTCGACAATGAGCCTGACGTTCTCAATTACAAATCTCCGTTCGGGTCTCCCCCACAAACTCGGGAAAGACCTTCGGACTCGGTAGCTTCTAAGAGCCCTCCCCGCATAAAACTTTCAACAGTTCGTGTGGATCCGCCCCGGTTTGAGCCGCCAGCTCTAATCCCAAACCTTCTGCAAACACTCGGACGATCCCTGACTACCTCAAACGAGCCTACCCCTCCATTGACTCCTACTGCCGCCGGAAGTCCTACGAGTGAAGAACTTTTCTTCAAGCTTGCCCATTCCGAGAATGCACCTCTCGGTTCCCCCAGTGAGCCCTCCTTCTCAAGGAAGCTTAACCAGCCCAAATCTCGTCCACGAAGCCCCCCAGGCCCCGCTGAAATAAGTGAGGATGCCCAGGGTCCAGGTGATGGATATTTTGCCCTCCCACCAGCTCTTACACGGCACCGTGAGAAACGCCGTTCATCGGCCTCCGAAAGACCATTTAAGGGCAAAACATGGCACATTGAGAGAACTGATCAAGGAAACGGTGGATTGAAAAATGCGGTTGAAGCCGCCATTGCCGATGGATCTCTACATGACAAGACCTGGGTCGGGACTTTGGGCTTCCCTACTGACAGCCTTGATGAGAGTGTTAAAGTTGCGATCGAGGGACGCCTTCGGGAAGACTGTGACTCAATTGTAGCTTTCCCCAGCGACAAAGATTTTGACGGTCATTACAACCATTATTGCAAGGAAGTCCTTTGGCCAGTTTTTCATTATCAGATTCCGGACCATCCGAAGAGCAAGTGAGTCCCCGCATATACCTTCACAAACTAATCTCCAAATACTAATAAATAACAGAGCTTTTCTGGATCACTCATGGAAATATTTTGAAGCAGTTAACCGTTCTGTTGCGGATGTCATCATCAAGGACTATAAACGTGGTGATACCGTCTGGGTACACGACTACCATCTTCTCTTGGTTCCCATGATGGTGCGTGAGGCGCTTGGTCCCGACGCTAAAATCGGGTTCTTCCTCCATGTAGCTTTCCCGTCGTCCGAGATCTTCCGATGTTTGGCCCATCGTAAGCAGCTTCTGGAAGGAATGCTTGGTTCGACCCTAATCGGATTCCAAACGGAGGAGTACGCGCGCCATTTCTTGCAGACCTGCAGCAGACTTCTATGCTTGGAGGCCAGGAACGATGGTGTTCAATTGGATAACAGATTTATTGCAATCTCTATCTCACCAATTGGTATTGATCCAATTCAATTGGACCAGAAGCGGAAAGAAGATAAAGTAACGGAGTGGTTGGAAGCACTCAAGACAAGATATGCTGGCAAGAAGTTGCTTGTCGCCAGAGATAAGGTAGGTTTCATCTATTTACTTCTTGCCTTCAAAATTCACTGACTTTATTTTAGTTAGATGGTGTCCGAGGAGTTAGACAAAAGCTGCTGGCCTTTGAGTTATTTCTCAAAAAACACCCAGAGTGGGTTGGAAATGTAGTGTTGATCCAGGTCGCCCTAACCACAACTTCAATTGTGGAACTTCAGTCCACTGTTATCGATATCGTTACTCGCATCAACTGTGCGTATGCAACCCTTGACTACCAGCCCGTTGTGTATTTGCATCAGGACATCAGTTATTACCAGTACCTTGCGCTTCTTACCATTGCGGATGCACTTGTTGTTACCAGTCTCCGTGATGGTATGAATCTCACAAGTCATGAGTACGTTTATTGCCAGGATCAAACGCATGGCCCGCTTATCCTTAGTGAATTCACTGGAAGCGCCTCCATTTTCAATGGTGCCGAGATATCTGTAAACCCATGGGACCACAGCAGGTGTGCATCAGCTTTATATCAGGCGCTCACGATGGACCCGCTTGAGAAAAAGCACCGTTGGGAGAAACTCTACAGCGCCGTTATGCACCACACCGCATCTTATTGGTTGACAACCTTCTTGGAGGAGCTAGAGCGTGCATGGGTTGAGCAGCAACGTTGTGGGTCAACTACAATTCCAAGGTTGTCAACAAAGTCACTTGTGGATGCTTACCAGAATTCAAATAAGAGGGTATTCTTGTTGGATTATGAAGGGACTTTGGCCTCTTGGGGATCCCCAACAAGCATCATTCTTACAAGCCCTCAGCGTACCCTTGATGTGTTGCACGACTTATTATTGGATGAGAGGAATACTGTCTATATTATGAGTTCCAGAACTCCGGAGGTACTATACAAGGTTCAATAGAAGTTTATGCGTATAAAAATCTAACTAGGTGTAGGAACTCGAGCGCCTCTTCCACCGAGTCCCAGATATTGGCCTCATTGCCGAAAGCGGCTGCTTCATACGCATGTTCAAGAGTGGCCAATGGACTCGTATTGCTGACGAAGAACTTCCATGGAAAAAGTCAGTCAGGGAAATCCTTGAATACTACGTCGAGCGTACACCTGGTACTTTTGTTGAAGAGCGCAATTGCTCTTTTATTTGGCATTATGAGAAGTCTGAAGATTCAACGCTTGCTGCCCGCCAGGCAGGAGAATGCTGCAATCACGTTAATGATTCTTGCGAATCCTATCGTGTCCATGCCGTTCCCATGGGCGGAACTGTTCTGGTAGAATCTAGGGATTGGACCAAAACTACGGCAGCAAAAACAGTCTTAGAGCGTACATCTGAAAGTGATACTGCGGTGGATTTCTTGATGGTTGTTGGGGACGGACGCGATGATGAGCCAGTTTTTAGCTGGGCTAACGATCTGGCGACTGATGGGGAGGTTAAGAGCGTTACCACTGTAAAAGTGGGGACAAAAAATACGCAAGCCAACGCAACGATCACAGGTGTTGCAGGTGGGTTCCTCAACACTTTCCCTTTTCTGTTCTGGCGACAATCCTTTCCTCTATTGGCTGCATGAGGATGTAAAAGAGGTCCGTGGTTACTTGATTGGCTAACGATTACTCGTACTATAGGTGTAATTGCTGCCTTGCAGAAGCTGGCTACCACCATCCCGAACTAGCCTACATAATAAAATGGAGGGTTTAGGCAATTCCGGACAAATTGGCGTCATATCGGACTTACCTTCATTTCATGTTCCCTTTTTCAGTAACATAGTTGTGGTCTCTACTTTTTTTATTGCGATTTAGGGACTTGCTTTATTTCATGTTTCCTGTTTTGAGTATCATTATTATTTGTTTGAACGGATAGATTACTTCCGTAGTACCTAGCAAAGTTTCCCTTTATTTGAACCATCAACATTCGTCTCAGCTTGGCGATTGGCCATCTCATAAACACCGTTTTGACTCTTCCCTTCTTCCTTTGTGGCATGTAGCGTCTTTTTCCTAGATACCCTCGCTACTAAGTCCACCATTTCTATTAGGCTAGTTTGTGCTGTTAGTTTTAGTTTGGTGGAAATTTCGGGAGTTGGTTAAAGACGACATAACACGGCTTTTTGGTTTCGTTTTGTGAATTTTATTGATTAGATACCATAGGTTTCATTTGATGTCTTCACGGGTTTCCCTGCCGTTTCGTAGGGGGGTTTATACATAATTTTTGGCGGAAAATTTAAGCGCCAGTACCTAATGTAACTAATGCAGAGGGTAGGTACTACGGGTGTAGGGGTAAGTCTGGCGACAGTGGCCGTAGTTGCAACAGTTCCTACTGTCGCCAGACTTACCCCTACACCCGTAGTACATTATCTCAGCGTAGTAGACGAGGAGGCAGGCGAGGAGGGGTAAATGTGTCTAACCTACCCCTCTCTATTCATAGAACACCTATGTAAGGCGTCATAGATGAAGAGGAGGGGAGTAAAAAAAACATATGCACCGGGTATCTAGTGAATACTCTTTACCATGATAGTAGTTCTGCTAAACCTGATGTCGAGAATCTGCCAGGAGGGGGGATCTAGAGCGCGCGTACGGGTCTGATGTTGACCCTCCCTCCTTTACCTACTATGTATATTTAAAGTACCTACTTATCTACCTCCATGCATGCTCTCTCACTCTTTGCTCCACATAGCATATATAGCCGGTTATATTGGGCTCCGGCTTGGCTAGATCAACAGGAGGAGTACGCGGGCCTTTTTCTTTTCTTTGGGAGTGTTGTCATGAATCATGATGCTTGACACTGATTGCGTGCTCGTTAGTTTGGCTTTGGCATGTGTTTTTCTCCTGTGCTGCTACTGGGTGGGCGAGGAGACTGGCTCGCTAAGACTAAGTCTGTATGTACTGATAATTACTGGAGTACATGGTCCAGGCCTGGGCATGAATCGTGTCTAACCCGCAAACATCACCGTCCAGGTGAGGTGAGTTGAGGTTGAGATCAGTAGCTAGACGGAACTACCCACCCGCCTTGGTATTACATACATACATACATGCAGCGAGTGATCCTTGATGATGCACCCAACGCAACGGCAATAGTACCCACCGGCAGTAGCCCAGCGGCTAGATCTACCCATGTAGAGTAGAGATGTAGGCATGTACATGCATTTATCTCTACGTACATACCACTCATAAAGCATAAATGTTTCAAGCCAAGAAAAACATGTCTTTGTTCATCTGGCCAACCGGAGCAAGTAGAGTCGAAGCTTTAATACTACGCGGAACATTATGTGGTTGATGGAGGAGAATTGGTACCGGCTAGGTACTAGTGAAAAAAGCATAATTAAGTGTGTAGTGCTATGTAGATGCGCTGCAGTATGAAGATTTCTAGAGTACCAGGTCAGAGAAACTTGCAAGCTTAGCATAACAATCACCTATAATTAATTAGGATGAACCTCTTACACCGAACGACTCTACACCGAGTACGTGCTCTTCTGTGGTTCAAATGCGATTATGCATCCAAGTGGCTGGAGGAGGAGGAAGTAGAGATTTGTCGTGTCCTACATACAGGGCTAACAATCCCACCCTCCAGAGTTCAAAATTCAAATGCCAGATCATTTCCCAGCACGGCCCACGATCGAGATAACGCAAAAAAAGCAAACAAGGCGAGGTGAGCAAGGCTCGCTGTCATGACCGGGGTAGTTAACTTTAGGCACTACATGAATGATATGTATAAGTTATTACTATACCCGGTCAGGTGAAGATAGGTAGCGAGATCTTTCATCTAGATACAAGACATAGCCAAGACGGTAACTGGGTGGAAGGTACTGGAACATTTTTTTTTTTTTTCCTCTTTCTCTTCGATTTCTTGCTATATCATTGTACTTTAGTCCCTCCCCTGCCTGAGGAAGTGTTCGTCAATCGGTGTCATCGGCAGATTTAATCTATTGGGTTTGTTTTGAAATGCTTTATTTGCATTTGTGCTAGGTTCGATCCCTGCTTTTTGTTTTTTGTTTTACGGGACGGAGGGAAAGGCGGTCGTTTTTGTTTGGTAGGGTTGGGTTGATTGAGGGCTAGCATGTGAGATGGGTATGCGTTCAACGGCGGCGATGATCAGTGATTGACTCTACATGATACATACAGCTCGGTACGGAAGACAAGCCCCCCCCCCCCCTTTTTTTTTTCTTTCTTTCTTTCTTTCTCCAAGGCAACGGAGGAGCAAATCATCTACCAGGGGGTACTCTAGCTTTGCTGATGAAGAGTCAAGCGGCACAACAACGGTCATGGGGGCCATTTTGTAGTTCTTCCTTTGATAGCTGTGCTAGGGTACCTTCACTATCTATGAAATTACTAAGAAGCTACGTGACAGCACGTCTGCCACTTCATCGTGGGCATTGTAGGCGAGATTTAGTTGCTGTAGGTAGGACTTCTGAAGCAGACCAAAGACAAAGAAGTGTCGTTAGCGGAAATCAGGGACCATGGTTGTTATCGCAGAGTAGTAGACGGTTGGGGAGGTGATGTCTGGCGCCGATGACATTTTTTCCCCCCCAATTGTGGGCCATACCGGTCACCCGTGGTGCAGACATACTGTAGCGGTCCTTTTTACTACTGGTGGTGAGGCCAAGGCCGTCGCCGTCCAGTACCCCAGCGGTGAGGAGCTTGATGTCCGGGATCGATGAAATTTGCCTACTTTTTTTTTTTTTTTCCTTTTCGGAAAGGATTTGTCGATGGTCTTCAATCGGACCCAGAGAAGAGGATCAGAGATAGGGTCAAAAGTTGGCCCGCTACATACTACATGTACTTACTTTTGACGCCCAACCGGATTTTTAACAAGCCCTTAGTCTAATAAAGACCTTAAAGCCTTTTTTTTGCTCAAGCCTTTTTGAGTATGATATAAATATGATTTAGGGAATATATAAAGTTTTAAAAAAAATCTATAAGGTCTTTATTAGACTAACTTTTGACTAAGGCCCGTAGGAATATCCGATCGGGCGTTAAAGTAGCAGTAGAATTTGGTTGATTTGGGGGGGGGGGGGTCACTGGAAGGAAAGTAAAGAAGGGGGGAGGCAGGGAAAGACATCGTCGTTGTGGGGTGTGTGTGTGTGGTTGGATGGACACCTTTCTTTAGCACCTTCTTTTGACCTAACTGGGTCTGGTGGCAAAGGTAAAACGCGCTGCGAGTGAAAGGAAAGTGCGGGGAAAACTGTAATTGTGGGGTCTAAGCAGACAGGCAGGTGATGGTGCAGCACTAGTGCCCTCGAGTTAACGACGTAGGATGAGGTACAGGTACAACATGCACGTCTGTTGAAGATAGGTGAAGCTCGACACAATCACAGAAAAATCCTTATCTTGCGGGATGTACTGGTACTTTATGATTGTATCTCCTCTTTTTTGGGATGAATGGTAATATGGTACTAGTGCTAGAATATGTGCAATGTATGTAATGTACGGTACTCTAATTGTAGTCTGACTGCAGCATTGATTTTGATTTGATTGACTGAAAGACTCTACCTATCTCTTTTTATCCTAACACCCCCCCCACAGTCTACTTCTTCTCTCAATTGCTAATACATACATTACGTTCATTATCGCTTGAACTTTCCAGTTATCTTACTCGTACAGTTACATTATACCTACAGTGAGGTTCGGTAGATGATTGACGCAGAAAGCCACCCACACACCCCTTTTGAATTGTAGTCCAAGTGCAAGTCTGTTCTAGCCTTGGGTTATTCTGGGGACAGAGTGTTGGCAAGCAATTGGCCTGTT
This sequence comes from Morchella sp. 2018-W45, assembly GCA_024713785.1. Lineage (NCBI taxonomy): Eukaryota > Fungi > Ascomycota > Pezizomycetes > Pezizales > Morchellaceae > Morchella > Morchella sp. 2018-W45. The sequence goes on from JAMGYZ010000021.1 coordinate 838,177, forward strand.
GACCTTTCCCTCTCCTGGTGTAGCTGTAGATTACTGATCAAAAGCCATAATGCCCACCACGATCGAAGGTCTACTTACCCTTACTATACTAACTCTTCTACCACGATGGATATCTGGGCAATTAAGGGTGTCGTAAGGCTCTACTACTTACACTAGCTACTAGGCAAGGTGTCTTATCATACGTCGTCGTGCCAAACCTCCCCACCTCCCCACCTCCCCCCCCCCCTCTCTTCTACCCACCCCTCCACGAATTTTGGTATGGGGTACAAAAACCCTCCTTTCCGTCCCCCCTTGGGACCCCCAAGAGTCGTCGCCAGTCATTCGGTCATATCTACTGCTGATAATCGAGCCTCGAGAGTTTCTGCATACCAACTAAAAGCGCCTACGCACATCAAGCATTACATACCAACCGGGCCCACTCCACCACCTATTCGCCTACCTATTTAAGCACAAAGGGTCTCACCCATTGAAAATCACCCCCAATCATACCATTATCGTTCGAGCGGACAGACGGTCGATCTCCGATTTAAGTTCAGCTTGCTTTTTTTCCCCGCCGAATCCGGGCTTTTAATCATTCTCGCCAGAAATCAACTTTCTATAAATCTGTCCTGTTGCCTCGCCTACTTTTATTTCTAGCAAGCAAGAAGGGAAGAAAGGAAAGATAATAAAAAACAATATCAATCTCACTCGATAATCTACCGTTCAAGAAACCTTTAGCTCATATCTCTTACTCCCCATAATAATAATGTCTGCACCCAACGACCAGCCCATTGAGCAGCAGGCCCGCCGTGGCTCCATCTCCCGTGGTCTGACGGATCTATTCTCGTCCAGCCGTAGCACCACAGCCGCAGCCTACCCGGGACCCATCTCGTCCGCGGCCAATAGCCGCCGTCGTATGAGTATTTCCTCGGGCATCACTGGAACATCCCCACCACGCTTCCAGGCGCAGATGCCCATTCGCCGTGGCTCAATTGCCTCAGTATCCTCTGCGGCATCGTCGGTGGTCGACGAGAACGCTGTGGAGGATGACGAGGGCCCAACCCAGCCGTTTGCAAGGAGATTGAGCTTTGGGGCGAGGGCATTGAGGGATATTAGGATCCCGAGTGGAAGGGTGCCGAATAGTGCTGCTTCCCCGACAGTCTCCAGAGGTTAGTGGGGACAATTCCTGTACTGGTTGTTATGGTTATGCTTCTTGTACTGACTAGTTGCTTCTTAGGGTTCTGGGGTGATAGTGGTAGACCGAACCAGGTCAGCCAGGGTGACGAGGCCGGCCAGCAGCGCAGACAGTCAATCGCTACTATGCCTGAGCCAGTAAATGCCATTCCGAAGCGGAGCAATACCGTGGATCCGATGCAGGAACGAATGCTCAAGGGAGACTTCTATTTCGACTAAACATTCATATCGACCGGAGACAACCCAAATTGGTAGGAGGGGGAGGTGGAGGAAGACATAAAATACCACCGTCGCTTTCGAACCTCGTGCTGGACCCGAACGTTACGAACAGTAAAATCGGTTTATACATAAAAGGAAAAACTCTCAAAAACAATTTCATAAAAATCTTATAACGATGTGTACGAATAATTTTGGATGATAGTGGAGAAAACGACGTACCTTAAGACCAATATCTATGGCCATATAGGACGATAACGACGATATTGTAACAGTAGCTAGCAATAACCGGAGTTCTTTTTTGGCGGGGATTATGAAACATGATTTGATTCGCTTCTTTTGGTGCTTACTACATATTATTCTTTGCTTGCTTGGTTGGGTCTGAGCATGATAACTCATGATTGGTGCAATTGCAATTTTGTAGTTAAATTTGTTTTCGGCAAGGATTCTTTTTTTCTTTTCCGTTTTGCATGGTCAAATTTCACGGAGCGGAAGCGGCACACACACACTCTCTCAAAGTGGGGAGACGGGGCTGAAGAAGGAGCATGTAAGGATGACATTCGCTATTATTTCCATTGGAGTTCATAGTTTTATTTAACGTTTTGCGGTTTCACGTCCGGTGGTTTTGGTTGTTTTCTCCTCCCGCCTCTTTCTTGGTTTGAGCTGGCATGGCTGTTTTATTTTTGTACGTATCGGATATCGATAGGGCAATTTATCGTGAAGACATTTATTCTCAGAGTACTCTATCTGCTCTATCTAGTATTAAGAGACCGGTACCATGATCATCCCAATGGTGGGCACTGTAACTCATACTCATGTGAGGCACTAGAAGTTGCAACCTCCGGATGAAAAATAAAATTGAAAAAAAAAAAAACCGGATTTCTCCCTAGAAAGCTCTCTCTGCTTGTTGTCGGGAACTACTGGAATTCAGGAATTCAGTATAGGCATGCCCCACGATCCTTATGCGTAGGGGCCGAAATGATCGTAAGCTCTCTCCACCAGAATTTATCTCGCAGAAAGTGATATAGCCACCATATTCCAAATTGCGCTGCTGCGTACGTGACTAGAACAGATCGCTCAAGTCTCCCTCATTTGCACGTTGCACTGATGTTTGGGGTGCGTAGCAAGAGCGGCAGCAGCAGTAAGAGCACCAAGTTGGCTAAACATAATCTCTAGCTCCCTATCAATCTATCTAGGGGACACAGAATAGTAACTTATGAAATCCGCACTGGTGTAGAGTAAAATAGCTTCTATTCTCGGGCGGCGGCTCGAACAATGATATCTCGCAGAGCTGCGTCCGGACTGGGCAAATCGAGTCGGTGCACCACGTTCGCACGTGAGCTGAGCTCGAGCCGCCGTTCCTTCCAGAACCCGCAGAAAAATAAATAACAAAAAAAAAAAAAGGCCCATGGCGGGACGCTGTTCGGGAAACCCAGAACCACGTGTGGGGAATTCCGGGAACCTCATCGGACAGGACAGGGCAGGCGAAGTTGTCTCGTTTGGGGGTAGGTAAGGTTGTCAGGAAATGCAAGTCGAAGCAAAAAAGCAGGATCAGCTTCCCTTACGAGCTATCTCCTTACTACATACTACCTACTTTGAGTATTGACTCTACGCATAAATAGTACTTTTGAGTTTGAAGGAGTTGAGGAAGTGAGGGGAGGAGAGGGGGAAGCGGAAAAACAACAACTTCCCTCACTGCATTTTCGGTCCCTGCATCGCAATTTGCTGAAACTTCTGCCCTTATCCAGAGAGAAGATGCTCATCAGCGGGATTTGGGATTGGCTGGGATGGGGGAGAATGACGTCTGGGGACGCATGATGATGTTGCTGCTGGAAAGGTCAAAAAATGGGCGAGACACCTAGAATTAATTTCTAGATAGCAACTGGGGTCAGGAATGGAGGCAAACAATGTTTTTTTTTTAATTGAGAGGGTTGTTTGTGTTGAAATTGGGGGAAGGTGGAGGGGTAGCACCCAGCAACTTAGCAGCACAACGACGATGTTCCTTTCGCTACTGGTACTGCCGAGCCACACATCAGCATAGGACGACGACTACTCGCTCGGTCTCTGACCTGGTCCACCGCCCGCTTTTCTTTCTCTTTCCATCAATATCTGAGCGTTGGTGTCTGCGCCCTCCGCCTCCTTTCCTGCTCTCTTTCCAACTCCGTCACTCTACCTGCACTACAACTTCCCCCCCACTACAACAACAACCCACCTCTTCTTCTACTCACTCCATCCGTCCTCCATACCTTCTCCATCATCCATCACATTCTTCATCAACACCATCAACTCAACCCCCTAATCCATCCTAAATCCTCCTTCCAAACTCAAACTCAACTAATCCTCAATCCAAACTCCTTTTCTAGAAAATATGACTACTGAGGTGAGTTGCGGCCATCGTTGTTGTGTACTTTGCTTGCATCACAACCCCTCCTCCCTAACCCCTCCTTTCGAACTTTCGGTCGTCCAAAAGATGTACCATGAACTTTGCTAATATGTGTATTTCGTTTTTCTCAAAATAGCGTGAGAGGTAATTTTTTGACCCCCGAGATATCTCCAATCATTATCTTCCCCCTTAACTAGTCACTAAACCTCTGCGCAGCAAGACTTTTCTCGCCAGGCTGTGCGAGCAGGCCGAGCGTTATGATGGTTTGTTCTCTACGTTTAGAAGAGTATATTTATGGGTATCCCATTTGCTAATTGCTTGGTTTGATTGTTTTCAGAGATGGTCACGTACATGAAGGTATACTCCCCCTAACCCCGCTTTTGCTATCTGACTAGCAAAAGCAAAAGCTACAATTCACAACAGGCTGTATGCTAACCCATTGAATTATAGGAGGTTGCGAAGGTACAAAGAATCCTGAGAATTTTGGGGACCCCTTTAGGAGCATAGCGGATTAGTTTAATTATCTACTTCGCGATGGGCTCCCCCCTTTTTTACATTTTGCCAAGGACTAATATGTAGTTTGCCTTATAGCTTGGTGGTGAACTCACTGTCGATGAACGCAATCTTCTCTCTGTTGCCTACAAGAACGTTGTCGGAACCCGACGTGCGTCTTGGAGGATCATCTCCAGCATCGAACAGAAGGAGGAGACCAAGGGCTCTGACAAGCACGTCGGAAAGATCCGTGAATACCGCCAAAAGATCGAGACAGAATTGGAACAGGTCTGCGGTGATGTCCTCAACGTTCTTGACGAGTCCTTGATCCCTAAGGCCGAGTCTGGCGAGTCAAAAGTTTTCTACCACAAGATGTATGTTTATTCTGTTCCCATCACCAATATTATGGTTCCCCTCTTTTTCTTTCTTGGCAACCGGAGACTAATTTCCTCTTTCGATGTGATATAGGAAGGGTGATTACCACCGTTATCTCGCCGAGTTTGCCTCTGGCGATAAGCGAAAGGAAGCTGCCCACGCTGCCCACGAGGCTTACAAGGTAACTTAATACCCCACTCTCCCCTCTGTGGCTGAACCCCAACACTTTTTCTGGAGCACGTGCTCATTATCCACGTTTAGAACGCCACCGACGTCGCTCAGACTGAGCTCACCCCTACTCACCCCATTCGTCTCGGTCTCGCCCTGAACTTCTCTGTCTTCTACTACGAGATCCTCAACTCGCCCGACCGTGCTTGCCATCTCGCTAAGCAGGCTTTCGATGATGCCATTGCCGAGCTCGACTCATTGAGCGAGGAGAGCTACCGGGATTCTACTCTCATCATGCAGCTCCTCCGTGACAACCTCACCCTGTGGACTTCAAGCGAGTCAGCTGATGCTGAGGACCCGGCCGCCGCCGCCGCGAAGGAGGAGCCCAAGGCAGAGGCTAAGACCGAGGAGGCCGCCCCTGCCGCCGCTGCTGAGGAATCTAAATAAGCTTGCCAAGGTTTGGTTGGGCTTTAGGTGGTTCGATTTGGTTGTTTTTAGGGCAGTTTTAATGCGAAAAGAATTGTGGAAGAATTGTATCTCTTTTGCGTTTTAAAGGTTCCATCGAAACGACAGGGAGCAAAGTTGAATGAGGGATTAGTTGGTGGTTGTCTCGTGGTTTGGAAACATATAAACGGTCTGGGAAAGGATAGTTTTTGTTTTCGGTGGGAAATTCCTAATTTTCTTGTTTTTTGTTGAGGGCCACAGAAATCCAAAGCAAAGATCTCGTTCGATCAAGCTTCTTAAGTGTCCGTTTTTTGTGCTTATTTCCTGTTAGCGGAATTCTTGCTCTTATTTCTTTTTATCTGCTACCTATCCCTCTATTGATTCCATTCCCCAGATATATCACGTTTGTCTATTTAGTACCCTTTATTAGCAAGTGTTCAATCCCAGTTCGTTTCCTCTATCTACCCTTTACACCATTAGCCAATTGTTTGCCTCGTCCTTGTTCTTGCATGATATCTACCACCGGTGCCAACCCTATCTACGTGTGTGCTTTTTGCGGATAGGAGATAGGTTTTTTTTTTTTTTTGCCTTGGTTGTCATGGAAGGCTCTCTTCATATAGATAGCTATTTGTTTCTCCGTGGTGGATGGATAGAAATCAAAACAGTCCCTGACCATGAGTAGTAACGCCTCCATTAAACTCTTGTGAATTATGCTTTGAGGGGTAACTACACGTATTCTCCAACGAGCGCACGTATACCTGTAGTGCTACGTCACCCCTTTTTTTTTCGTTTGTGATTTTTTTTCCCCGCTCTCGGCATAGGGTTACCCGTCCGTGGCTTAAACTGAAACTGTGGCTGGAAATATTTGGGATCTATGCTTTCAATGGAAAAATGTGTTTCTCCTCTATAGATAGAGTAATAGCAGCACAAATATATATTGAAGCTAGTAAATATTAGATACTCCGTTTCCCTGCCTGGCGAGCTCCCTGCCAACCTTAAGAGCCTCATACACGCAAAAACTGGTTGTCAAGTCTGCAGCCAAGCAATATTTGTATGTGTGTGAAGGCTCGCTGAGCAGGGAGCTCACTGAGCAGGGAAAACGGAGTACTGGCTGTACCGCGCGGGACGTTTCAAGGCCCTGGGTCTCGTAGCGTGCATGTAAAGTACCTTGGGGGGTAACGCTTGTACTCGGGTGCTAAGCTTTGTTATCTGACATAATTGGGATCATTGTTTCTCACTCGATTTGTTTTAGTGAAGGTATTATTGATACATTCAGATGCTCGCTCTTGTGTCTGGGGGTGTAAATTGCTTTGAAGCTGGAGGCAAAGGCCTGGGCTCTTTAACGTAGGGAATCGCTAGTATTGTCTGTCGACCCATGGCAGTTTCACTAGCGTTACCATCAGCACTCTAGGAGCGGGAAACAACTAACTTCTTTGTACAGACAGCACATATATTCCCACATATTATCCCCAGTGGGTATGCTTAGTGGAAGAAAACTTGGTTTATGTTTTGCTTGCCCTATCAACACCAACTGGACTTGAACTCTTAATAGATCCAGGAGCTGTATTTAAATTTGGGTATGCCTAGTCGTCTTTCTAGTTGTCGAGTCGAAATTTACCTTGATTTCGATGATGGCGGAAGTAATTGTCCCGAGAATTGCCAGTAAGTCATTGCATCAAGTGGTCAACTATGAAACACTGAGAGCCAAGCTATAGGGTTCCGCCAATCATATCAAACCAAATTTCGACTATCCCTTCTGTTACGAGGAGAGGCCACCGAAACTGGGTTGTTATTGCCCCTGACTGCTTAATTCACTTTTCATCGAGGCGATGAACCATCTAACCCGAGTGACCTTGCCCCCGCAGGATCCTTGCATAGTGCTGCCTGAGAGTAAGGGCTACAAGAGAAGACCGCAAGGAGCTGATAGTGTCGTATTGCTTCATAGGAAGCAGTAAAAACTGTCTCTATCTCTGCGAGTTTCTAGAGGCTACGGGGGTAATTAAATTATATACCCCGACTTGAGGCGCTCGGTCAACTATATCGTCAGAGAGCAGGATGCCTTACAATTTTGAGGCGAGGCCTGCCTATGGAGTCAAAAATCAGCATTCATGCATGATAAGGACAGCTGTAGGTACGTAGTACTACAAGTAATACAACATTCGGCTACTTAGTGTGGTTTTTTCAGCTTACCGATCCCTTGCCATCAGAGGAAAATTATCACCTTCGCGTTAAGAATGGATGGTGAGGTAGATGAGCTGGGTGATAGAGAAAATGTGGAATATTGCCACGTCTGCTTAACATTTTTGCGGGAGGTGTTGAACCCGGTGGTATTTGTAATTGGACGATAGACCACAACTTAACTGGAGATTATGATATCAAAAGTCAAGACTGTTTAAAGAAATCCAGCTGTCAGTAGGTGCTATACATACATGTAGGTACATGTAGTACCATTTTCGCCCACTAGGCAGGATACGTGCTTGAGAATCTCGCAAATACTAGCTAGAGCTAGCTATAATCATGGGAATGTGTCTATGCCTCTCCCTGACCCTTAGCGATGATGATAGGGTTGATGTGTTCTCAATAAAAGCGCTATAGAAATCTTTAGCAGTCATCTTAATTTATGCAGCAGAGAGTTACCACACGCAAGTCTTAGATGACAGTCACTCTTTAGTCAGAGGTCACTGCTGTTTGAGATGTAGGGTGACATCAGGCAAGGCAGAGAGGGTGCTAGATCGACTTGGCAATGAGTGTTCTAATAGCCACTGGAAAACCTCTAGCGGGAATGTTCTGCTAGGTTTAGTGATTCTGCAGCTTGAAGTTGTGAATACTGCCTGCTACATATTTTGACTTCTCTGCTAGGGTCGGCCCTGGCCTGTTCGTGTGTAGCCCTCAGGAATCCGCAAGTAGTAATTATATCCTCATTGGTTAACAGGCTTCCCTAGAGATCAATAGTAAGGGATGCTAGGAAGTCCGATGCCCGTTAGCGTAAGGCGATCGAAAGGGTTTTACTCTCACCTTATAACAGGCCTGCGTTACCGCTACTAGAGATTGTATGAGAAGTGGCTCTTGGTAGGTGTAATCCAAACAATCACAGCCGGAATGGAAACCCATCGCGGGTGCTGCTTTGGAAACGCAGTCGCCACACCAGGAAGTATCACGGGCACTCGTTAATTTTATGTTCGGCTGTAAACTATCGGTATTTAACGCCCTTAGAGCAAAAAAGAGGCGAAAAGGTCCACGGAAGATGTTATACACATAACTTGTTTCACATCAGCCGGCAGTTAAGTTTCAAAGATACTGCTTCATTAAACATACCACAGTTTTGTTATTGGGCTTCAGATTGAGGTTGTTGTTCGCGACGCGGTGTATAGAGTGGCGTGGGATATGTATTGTATTAGGCGACATAGACGCTGTTATGAACTATTAGATAACTTTCCAGATAAGTGTGCGTGTGTGTGTACTTGCCAAATTTTTATCAATGGGACGGGGGGTAGGTAATGGAGGACTTCCCGTAAGCTATGGAGGCTATTCTATCGCTATTGTTCTATTCGAGGTTACAACGGATATCGTTAGGACCCCCTCTCAAAGGGGGGGTCCTATCCATTTTGCTCCATGAGTACAATCCCTGCACCTTCCGCTACTGGACTAGCAATCGAATAGAACAGAGAGATTTTTCTTTACCTATGGGAAACCACATTTGTTCTTGGTTGCTTCTATCCTATTGAATACATAGAAAGAAAATAGGTATAGAACAGCTTCTATAGCTTACGGGAAGTCCTCCAATTGGCTGTAGCAACCGAAGTCCTATTGATAAAAACTTGACTAGTATATGGTGTGTGGGGGCGTGTGGGGGAGCTTTCGAGGTAGGCGCAAAGTCGAAAATCTACCGCTATACAGCATTCAATTTATGCCTTACTGATTATGCATTCGAGAATCTTTCTAAGGATAGAATTACGCGCCACCGATGGGATAAGGACTAGGTTTACATGTAATTAAAGTCGCCGCTCAAGACTAATTTAACTGATCATAATCTAGAGAACACCGTTATCACCGGCAAAGCCCTCCGAGCCACTGCTATACAGCCATAGCTACAAAAGGCTCAATTTGAAGAGAGGGTGGACCAATCTGATCAATCAAATGTATATTACGGCGTGGGGCACGCTCTTCGGAAATAAGAGAGCGCAAGCTTAGAAGGGACTTCAGCACAGCGACCGGCAGGTTCATTCACGAATTCTCACTCGAACAGGAAAGACGTTGAGAATTGGCTGTGAATAGGGGAAGCTTCTATGATCAACGCCTCATGTCTATACATACCATTATTGAACTAATATTAAGATGCTATAGGCTCCTAGTTAACTTAGGGGAATGTATTGGGGATAGAGGGCGCCTAGCATACAAGCATTCCCGGGGCTCCCGCGGGAGTCAGCAGACCTGTCGCCGCTACGATGTACCAAAAATTCAGCCGACGGGGGTTATGTGTGGTTAAGGGAGGTCCAGATAGGCCGAATAACCATATTAGCTCTAGGTATATATATCGTATTAATTACGTCCTAAACCCTTTGAGATTGTTGGTTTGATCCCGGAGCTCTCCGGCCTCTAGATACTTTTAACACGCTCCGGGGGCGATTTCTTCGAGATAATAAACTCTTGACTGTTTGGGCGAGTGAGATTATGTGGTCCTCGAGAATTATAGACTTTAAGCTTGTCCCTGTCTCCCACCTGGACCCAGGGCCTAAATACTCTATGCGTAGATTGTGCCCATCCTGTGATATGATTTAGGGGCGAGGGATGGATTGAGAAAAGTTTAGAAAGGAGATTAGGCCCGTATAATAAACCTGGGGTGAATGCGTGGTTCATGATATTGTTGTGTTTTCTCTGTGAATATTGGCGCCAGCCCCTCGAGTGTCTTTTGCTTGTTGCTTGATTGGGGCCGCATGTAATCCTAATTAGATTGTCTTATTTCTCCCAAGTTCACAGGTCAGATCAAAAGGAGAAAGGATTACCACCATCATGCATTGGGAGGCTGTGGGCTGGTGGTTGTGATGATGTAGGTGGTATATGAAGGAGATCCTCAGTCGCTCGTGGCTTGGTTATAAAGCTTGAAAGCAGACAATAGCCTGGTGTGGTGTGAGATGAGCGCAAACTTCTCAGGCTACGCGCTCCGCTGTTGCTGAGGTTAGCTTCGGTGGAAGTTTGATGTAAATACATGTAGTCAGTCACTGGCAGCTTTAAACCCTCAGCCCAGTGATCTTTTTTCAGCTTAGATTGACCTGGGGTCACCGGAATCGACCGGCAGCCAAGTCCAAGCACTTTTTACTATAGTATAGTATACGTGGCGGTAAGTTGCTTATACTAGGACTGTAGTCTTTGTGTACATATATTGTGTGGCTTGATAAGTCTGTCCCTAGAAGATCATGTATACAAGATACTTAGCTCGTTTATTGGCCTTCTCAATAAACTATCAGTTGTCTCTTCCTCGATTAGACAAACTGGTTATCCAGGATACGCAACTCCTTACACTACGGGCCATTGGCGGAGGTGTAGTTACTATTGATTAGGCTAGCCACACTCGGGGAATTTATCTCTGCGGGGGCACTAAGCTTAGACCCGAGCCCTAACCCGCTAGAGCCCCCTGTCCGCCAAGTCCTGTCCCTTACGTTGGTCTGTGCGCAAAAAAGTTTCTGTGCGGAAAAAAAAAAGAGTTGTAGCAACATCGAGAGTTCACCATAAACCGTTATTCACTCCCACTCAAACAAACAAACAAACAACGAAAAATGACAGCTGAGGACTCGTTTGCGGGTATTAACCCCGCCCGACTGGCGCTCATGCAATCGAGCGATCGCCCGGAGAGAAGCTTCTCCGGGGGAAGAGGTGGGAGAGGAGGTAGAGGCGGCGGAAGAGGTGGAGGAAGAGGGGGCAGTAGAGGCTTCTCGACCCGTGGGGGAAAGGACAAGAGGTCAAATAGGCGGGGTACGAAATCGTCTGGCGACAATGCCAACGAGATCGAAATCGCTACTCCAAGGGTCGGCCTAAACGCAGTTGCAGAGCCCGAAGCTGAGGTGGAAATGACGGCGCTACAGAGGAGGGCCGCGTTGAAGAACGGTGGCGAGAACAGTGGGCTGGTAGCGGCGGGAAAAAAAGATGTCAAGAAACCCGAAGCCGGAGCGGGGGTGACGGCCCTACAGAGTAGAGCCGCGCTGAAGAGCGGTGGGAACGGTGGGCCGGGGGTGATGAAGAAAGGTGTCGAGAAGCCCAATGGCACCGCTGAAAAGAAGGCGGTGAACCAGAAGAAGAGGAAAAGGGAGGAAGAAGCCGAGGTTGGTTTTTTTTTTTACTATGCGCGGTGATCATTGACAGTATGTGAATTTAACGGGTGTATAGCCGGTGAAGGACAAGAAGAAAGACAAGAAGTCCAAGAAGTCCAAGACGGAGGAGGCGCCAGCTACGAACGGTACTTCGGAGAAGGAGGAAAAGAGGGACAAGAAGGAAAAGAAAGACAAAAAGGAGAAGGGAGAGAAGAACAAATCTTCAGACTCCGTAGACTCTGCGGACAGCTCGGAGTCGAAGCTGTCAAAGGAGGAGAAGAAGGCAGCTAAAGCTGCTAAGAAGGCTAAGAAATTAGAGGGAAATACCTTAGAGGCTAGTAGGAATGCTGATTGAGCGAATTGGCATGTAGAGTACTGACAGTGTGTAGGAATCGAAGCTGAAGCGGAAGACAGAGAAAGAGCACTCCGATAGCCCTAAGCGTAAGAAATTAGAAGAGCCACCTGCGCTAGCGAAAGAGAAGGAGAAGGAGAAGGACAAGAAGGAGAAGAAAGAGAAGAGGGAGAAGAAAGAGAGAGAAGGGAGGGAGGGGAAGGAGGGGAAGGAGGGGAAGGAGGGGAAGGAGGGGAAGGAGGGGAAGGAGGGGAAGGAGGGGGAGGAGGGGAAGGAGGGGAAGGAGGAGAAGGAGGAGAAGGAGGAGAAGAAGGAGAAGAAAGAGAGGAGAGAGAAGAAGGAAAAGAAAGAAAAGAAGGGGGAGGGGGAGGAGAAAGATGAGAAGGCCGAAAAGAAGGATAAAAAGAAGGACAAGAAAGAAAAGTCTGAGAAAAAGGAAAAGTCCAACAAGAAACCCACTTCCGAACCCACAATCACCACCCCCGCCACAGTCTGGGACGCCTCCGAACTCAGCGGCGACGCCGCCCGAAAATCCAAGTTCCTCCGTCTCCTCGGTGCCGGCCCTGCCACCGCAGTCGTAAGCACAAACAGTACGAGCAAAGACCCTGTAATTGCGAAAAGAGAGAAGGAGCTGGAAAAGCAGTTTGAGACTGGGATGAAGATGAAGAATGAGCAGGGTGCAAAGAAGAGAGGATTGGGGGCATTGTAAATATAGATTCCATGATCATTTCCCGGTATTATGATATCGGTGTAATACCTAAATGAATTTTTTTTGGGCCTTGGCTTTTTGTGTGTTTTGTGAGAAAAGAGAGAGTGAGAAAGTATGATGCGCCCCCGGAGCGAGCGACTTTTGGTGATGCGGAATCTACGTAGTACAGAAAACCTGAGGCCACAAAGCATCTAATTCAGAGGTTCTTTTTTGTGGTTTGACCGCCGTACTCGGTACTGGCGCAGTCCAGACTCTTATTTTTTTCATAGTAGTATGTAGTAGCGATAGTAAAAGCATCTAATAATACAAACACAAAAAGAAACCAGACCAAGCCAAACGAGATAGTGAAAAAAGAAAAACCCAATTAATTTACTCCCCCGCCATAGCTATCTAGCTAGCTCTCCCTTAAAAGAACAGCCTTATAAGCTCAAACATAATCCCGCCAAATACTACAAACGCAAGCATAACTACAAATCCCACACACAGTTCCAATCAGCATTCCAGCCCACATATATATATATAACCCGGCGATAACAGAGGGGAGAGAACATACTCAGCCAGATTGGCGAAACGGGCGATTTGAACTTTTGTCGCTTTGCGAGCGCGCCCTCAGGCTTGCCGCGCTTGCTCTCTTCGCGCTTGGCGAAGCGCTCATTTGCTTTGCGTTGTTGGGGGGTTTGCGCCTGTTTAGTCTCGAGTGTTAGTATTCTAGTAGCTATTGTGGGGGGATGCGGGCTGGGGGGAGTTCAGGGAAGGGGAAGGGGGGAGGGTGGTTACCATGGCTGCTGTGTTGCTTGCTGTGTTTGAACCTTGGGTGCTTGATGTATAGGGGACTCTGTAGACTGCTGTAGATCTGGCTGGCTGGCTGGCTTCGTTTGGTTTGTTTGTTTGTCCACCTGTGGGGAGGTAGGCGGCGAGCTGGTGGAATTTAAAAGGGAGTGGGTTAGGGTGCTTCAGACAGGAGGACACCTAACGCTTATTTACCACCACCGAGTCCACATTGCATATTAGGCTGTGCCAAGACTGGATGGGTGGGTAGCAGTTAGACACCCTGGTCAGTGGCCGCTCCAACGTCAATCGATATATTACGGCTGTAGAGATGATTGGAACGAGTGGAATTAGGATGAGCGCAGCAGCAGCAGCACGGGCACTATTACCCCGCGTGCAGAGGAAGGGGATGGCGGATATGGCGGCGCCCCCCAAAAAGGAACTATCGAAGCATGTATGTGTATTGTTCCACTACTAAACACTATTTAGATTGGAAGGGATATGGTGGCTAATTGCGAATTGGGAGATTTATAGATTGGATTCTATAAAGAGTTTGGAAGGCCGCTATCGAAAGTCTTCTTGATGAGTTTCTTTACGTACCAGGCGTGCTACTGGTTGTGGCTGAAGCTGGAGAAGGAGGAGAGTATGAGGAGGAAGGAGGGTATGTTCTAATCCTTTTTTTTCTTTCGGAGAGGGGTTAGACGCCTGAAATTTTGAATTGGAATGGGTAGCTAATTGGTGTGGGTTTGGTGTAGAGGAAGCGAAGGGGCTCATGGCGGAAGTGGAGAGGTTGAGGGCTGCCGCGGCGGAGGGTAAGAAATGATATGGTGCCTAACTGTAAATACCAGAATATCTATATTCTAGAATCTAGATGTTGTGGTTTCTCACTTGACGTCCCGTAGTAAGCTTTATTACATGTAGTGTAGTTTAGCAGTGCTATCCCAGTTATTTGCGGGGTTGTCGACACACATGCATACATGTATCTACCAGTCAATTGAATGGGGGCTCGTTTCAGTTGGTCTGAGCACATGGGAGGGAGGGAGGGGTAAAGACAGAATTAAGGTTTGATTGATTATCGGGTCCAACTATCAAATACAAGGTCCAGCTATCAAGTATGTACTTATCAGCTGCGGGCTGGAGATAGATCGATCAGATAACTGGCTTTCCATTTATACTAATATCTGTTCATAGGTGTCGTTTAATTCTTTTGTCGTTGTGTCCTCTGGTGATTAAAATTGTATTTTCTTGTCAATTGTCGTACTCATCTCATGCTCAGCAGTTTCGTGTAGGAGTTCGTCTCATCTCCCAATCACTAGATGAATAAAGAACTACATGTAACCTACGCGATATGGCTGCTGTCCCAACGGAGCCCCCAACCCACAGACTCCTCGCTCAATTCTCTCGCTCGACCTTCACACTTTCTCACGTACCCCTCCCTCAACCAGCTCCAGAGTTCTACCTACACTGGCCTAACCAAGACCCGCCAAGATCCCTCGGACCGGATCATCGTTTTTCCACCCACGCAACCCCTGCACGACTCAGTTCCCCCCCCAATCTTAGCTTTTGAGGATCCCGCAAACAAAATAACGCCAGGCCCCTCAACCCAGTTCTTTCGTCTGTTCTTTTTCTGTTCCTGGGAGTGAGCCAGCAGCCGAATATATCGTGTAAAAATATAAAGGAAATATAAAGGAAGAAAAATATATATATAAAGAACTATAGAGTACAACAATACAGATGGCGTCTGGGAGCTCATGTGTCTGTAAGTGCCCACCATCCTAGCTACTTGAATCCAGCTGACAAGCTATTATGGACACATAGCTATCGTATATCTATATAAAGATCTGTTTACCGCAGCCGCCACTTCAAACAGCACAGGGTATAACACAAGACGAAGTACAAAAAGACAGAAACGTGTTGATGGTGGCGAAAGAGAGTCGGTGGTGCTTTCGCGGCATGAGATTGGGCTTGTAAGTTTTTTCGATTTCTACATATATATACTTTAGATTGTTAAGAAAAGGCTAACGGCACCTTTTTCTTTCTTTCTTTTTCTGTTATAATAGGTCGTAGAGAAGGGTCCTGAGAGGGATTGGCTGCACGCTTATGGCCTAGTTACGATCCCGGTGGTTGTGGACCTACGAGCACTTGATGGCGGTGAGGATGTCGATATTGACATCAGCAATTCGCGGGCTAGGCGTCTGATAATTTCATATGCCGCAGATGGGCAGGAGCTTATGGCTATAGAGTAACTACCTGCTTCTACATCATCTACTATACTATCTACTAACCTCCCCCCAGCCTCGACCCCAGCACGCTCCCCGAATCGCTCCCCCGCGACATTATCTGGGCTACCACCATCGCCTCCCACTTCCCCGCTTCCCAGGGCCCTGCCCCATTCAGTGCCGCTAGCACGCTCACCGTCGCACCATCAACCTTAACACTAACCCTTACGCTCACCGCTCGCTGCCATAACGCCCCTACGCCCGCTACCATCGCCCTCGCTAGCGCCGACCCATGGTGGCGCCTGCTCGCGGAGTCCTTCCCCTCGCGCGCTCCCAGTGTCGAAGGCGCTCATATGGTCACGCCAAAAGACTTTTATGCCGCCTGCTACACACCCTCGCACACACGGGTCGTCCCCGAAGAGGTACAACATCCAATCTTGGAGTGTACGCTACTGCCTTACCAGCGCCGTACGGTCCAGTGGATGCTGGACCGTGAGCGCGGGGGCGCGGTCCCGGAGTGCCGCCTCCCACCTACATTTTTTGAAGAGAGGGATTACGACGGCACTGAATGTTATGTATCGCATGTTTATGGCATCGTGAGTAGGGACTTGGGGGCGCTGTGGAAGGCAACAGAGATGCCGAGAGGCGGGCTCCTGGCGGAGGAGATGGGACTTGGAAAGACGGTCGAGATGATTGCGCTGATGGCGCTGAATACTATGCCGCAACCAGCGGTGAAGGCGGTGAAAGAGGAGCGAAGAAGTATTGGGAGTACGCTGGTCATAACGCCGCCGAGTATCCTTGAGCAATGGAAAACAGAAATCGCAGCGCATGCGCCCAGCGTTCGTGTGTGCCACTACCAGGGCATGAAGCAGCACCTGGGCCGCAGCACGGCCGACATTGTGGAGATGTTCTTTGCCGCAGACGTGGTCCTCACGACGTATACCGTGCTGTCACATGAGCTCCACTATCTCGCGGCCAAGGACTGGTCCGGACGCCTCTCAAAGACCAAGCGCTATGAGGCGCGCCGCAGTCCGCTTGGCGAGCTCACATGGTGGCGGGTTTGCGTCGACGAGGCACAGATGATTGATGGTGGGCTCAGCAACGCCGCCGTCGTGGCCCGCCAGATTAACCGTGTTAATGCGTGGGCGGTCACGGGGACGCCGATCAGGAAGGATATTAATGACCTCCATGGGCTGCTGCGATTCCTACGATATGCACCATTTGATCAGCGTAGCTCCGCGCTGTTCGAGACACTAGCGCGGTACAATCATAGCGCGTTCCGCGCGGTGGTAAGTGCTGTAGCGCTGCGACATACGAAAGATACCGTTAGCGATGAGATCCGCTTACCATTGCAGAAGAGAGTAGTCGTGAGGGTGCCGTTTAGCGCGATAGAAGAACAGAATTATCGCCATTTGTTCCAGCAGATGTGCGACGAATGCCACATCACAGAGGGGTGCGGCGAGGATAAGGTGCAGCCCGAAGTAGTGGAGAGGCTTAGGGTCTGGTTGACGAGGTTGCGGCAAACCTGTTTGCACCCGCAAGCGGGTGAGCGTAATAAGAAGATGTTTGGCGGGACAAAGGCAACGTTGAGGACGGTGGATGAGGTGCTGGATCTTATGGCGGATGCGCATTCGGTTGCGGTCAGGAATGATGAGAGGGCACTGTTTGAGTCGAAGATAAGACGCGGGCAGATGCTGGAGACCCAGAAAGACTATGAAACTGCGTTAAAGGTCTGGATGGGCGTAATGGCGGAGGTCAAAGAGGTGGTTAAGGATTGCAGGGCAGCTTTGGAGGTAGAACCGAAGCCGAAGCCTCAGGAGGCTATGGAGGAGCCTGTTGAATGGGATGGTGATGGCGAGGATGCTGCTGAGCAGGATGGCAGGGCTGATACAAGCCGCCATGGGACTCTGCGCAACCGGCTGCGAAATATTCTCGAGCTTGAGCACGCATGTCTCTTCTGGGTTGGGACCGCCTGGTATCAGCTCAAACACCAGAAGGAGGAGGCGGCCCTCGAGAACAAGGAAGGGGCAGCCTCTGAGAGTGAGGAGCTGAGACAGCTCCGCGAAAAAGAGGAGGAACACTACGAGGCCGCTAAACTCGTTCGGAAAGAAGTAGGTTCTCCTTAAGGCCCTAATCCAAATATATATAGAAATACTGACTTCTCGCAGATGCTACAAGAAACGCGCAGTCGGGCCCTTAAGCTCCTCGACACCCTCCGTACTCGCGCCAGCGCAAACCGCTTCACGCCCATTCCATCCATTCCCGCCTGCAATCCCAACTGTGGTATCGAGGCCCAGTCCATCATCTATGATCTAACGGACATCGCCGCCACGCTCAACGCGCAAGCCGACCTCATCACCCAATGGCGCACCCAGCTCATAGAGCTTCTCGCCAAGCCTATCATCGACGAAGACGCCTCGCCCGAAGAGGACCGTGGTGATGAGTTCGAGGTCTCCGTCTCTGATCAGGAGCTCAGCGAGCGCCTTATGACGGGGATCAGGGTTCTGCTCGCGGACCGCGCAGAAGCTATCACAGGTGAGGCGAGTAATATGTTGATTCGCCATGATATCCAGGCGGATCTAGGGCGTGAGGGGCTACACCAGAACTTCTTTAAGGAGATGATGGTGAAGAGGAGTGCGGTAAATATCCAAATGCTGCAGCAGGTGGGGTGTCGGTCGATGAGGGCAGGGATTGCACAGTTGAGGGCGAAGGTGGCGGGATTTAGGGCTGGGAACAAGAGATTAGGTATGCAGGGGGTTCTTGTCGAAGAGGAGCTCAAGATGTTGGGCGAGGCTGTGACAAAGCAGATGGAGGTCGGTAAGAAGATCACAAAGTAAGTTGTTGCTTTTCTTTTTTGCCACTGCAAAGTTTTATGTAATGATGATCATTGACCCTGCGGTTGCTAGTGAGGTTGTCTTTTTCCGGAATGTAACGAATGCGAGGAGGGAGTTCTACTCGCAAATGCAGGCCATATCAGATACGGTGGCACCGTTTGACCCCGAGTCATTTTTTGGGAATGGTGTGCAAATTAATGAGGCGTTGTTCCAGAAGTTGCTTAATGAAGAGAAGGTCTTGGCGGGGAAAATTACGAAGGCAAAGAGTAAGCTACGCTACCTAGTGCATCTGAAGGGAAAAGGTGTCGAAGAAGAGCAGGAATGTCTGATCTGTAAAGGTAAGCGATTGAATGGTTTGGTGAGGGTTACTAGATGTTTGGTGTTAACAAATTTCCGTAGAAACATATGAGATTGGAATCCTCACGAGCTGCGGTCACTCATATTGTAAGGAATGCATGGTTGAGTGGTACAAGTCCTCTCATAAGTGTCCAGCGTGCGCTGCAACTCTGAATCTGAAGGATATGTATCAGATATCCTACCGCCCCAAGGAGGCCACCATGCAAGAAGAGCACCCAGTGGCTTCCGGTAGTTCTGATTCCGCACCTCCAAGTATCTACTCCGGCATGGATAAAACCATAATGGATGAGATCAAACGTGTTGAAATCAAACAACACTTTGGCTCAAAGATTGACATGAGTATATCACCCTCTCCCTCCTATCTCCCCCCCCCCCCCATTCTGACTCTCCATAGTAATCCGCCACCTCCTCTGGCTCCGCACGCACGAACCTGGCTTCAAAGCTGTTCTGTTCTCACAGTGGGCCGACTTCCTCGACTTCCTCAAGACAGTTCTCAAGCACTGCCACCTCGGTTTCGCAACACTGGACCACCGCGGCCTCAAGACTTTCCGGTCAGATCCCAACTGCCACATTTTCCTCCTACACGCCAAATCCCAGAGTGCCGGGCTAAGCTTGGTTAATGCAACGCATGTCTTTCTGTGCGAGCCGCTACTCAACGTCTCGCTGGAGCTACAAGCAATATCGCGAATCCACCGCATCGGGCAGAAGCGCCCGACGACCGTCTGGCTATATGTCGTCGAAGGCACCGTCGAGGAGAGCGTGTGGGGGCTGGCAACGAGGAGGAGGCTGGCGCTTATGCAGGCATGTGAAGAATCAGAGTCAAGTAGTAGTAGTAGTAGTAGTAGTAGCTCATCAGCAGACTCGTATTCCTCGTCGCCTAGTTCGACGCCAGAGTCATCGCCGAAGGAGGAGAGACGGCTGGATATGGCGAACTCGGTCGAGATGCAGAAGGGACTGACGAGGGTGGTGGAGAGGGGGGTGGGCGGCGGGGAGGTTGTGGTATATGGTGATGTGTGGGAATGTTTGTTTGGGGCTACGAGAAGGCACGCGAAGGTGGTGGAAGATGTGGTGAGGAGGGAGATGTTGGCGGGGGCTGCGGAGAGGAGGATGTAGAGGGAGGGACTTTGGGTTTGGGTTTCTGTTTTCAGTGGCTTTTTTGTAGGGCCTTTTTTTGTTTGTGGAGGTGGGCCGAGAGTAGGCATTTTTCTTTCACCTTTTAATTAAATTGAACGTGACTGGACTTTACTTTAGAGGGGACGCGGAGAAACCAATTTGTTGGTTACATATAGTTGAGTAAATAGTTCTCAGGGCGTGGAGGAATGGATGGCACTACACTTACTCTAGCTGCTTAACGTGTTCCTTTAGTATCGTGAGTTGATATATGTTCGGAATATTTGTTTTTTACGATCTGGGACATATGTTACGAACCCTCCTGCAAGTTTGCTCTTTATTCCTTTCTTCCGATTCGACTTATTTATCAGCTATCCTTAATATTACCCAGTAAGTAAGCCTGACGATGCGCTCCGGTGAAGAACCATATAACATGTGGTTTAGTCAAACAAGGGTCCTTATGACGCAGGATTTACCGTTTACATACTCTACGTACTGATAAGATTATTAGACAGTCGTTTATCATATATGCTGATATCATATCAGGAGATCAGTTGTTGTTGTTGTTTCCCATATTCTATTGCACCCGGTGAAGCGGTTCCAAGTAAGTCCGAGTCTGAACCCCCTGGACACACCGATATCTGAACCACAACCCTGCCTTGTCTTGTCTTGCCTTACCCGCTAATATGTAGATTGTAGTTACCCCAGCCAGGCACACACAACAAGCGAGCCAGTCAACGGTGAACCAGACAAAAAACAGATCTTTACCGAATACTTGTAGTGTAGTGTAGTGTGTGGTATTCTCGTCGCACATTTTCCGTAGAGGAGGTGCATGGAGTGCTCATATAACCCCCCCTTCTCTCCTCACACAAAGGGTCCTTCCTCGTCCAATTTTCACACTCTTTCGTCTCGTCTGTCACTTTTTTTTTTTTTTCGGGGACATTTCCCCACCACACTCCTTCCCCCCCCCCCCCACTTCCTTTCGTTACTCGCCGCAGCTGCGCTGCTGGGATTTTTTTTTTTTTTTTTCAATATGTCAAACCAGACAACAAACTACACCTTCCCGCGGCCGCTGCTGCTGGCGCAGCAGTACCAACCGGCGCGCACAACGGTCCCAGTCGACGACTCGGACGACAGCGACAGCGACATGAGCCTGCCCGAGATCAACGAGAAGGAGAGCCACATGGAGGCCGCGAAGCGGCGCTTCCCGTACTGGGTTTGTCCGCTGGTGTGTGCGTTTGTGTGGTTTGGTTAGTTTTGTGTCTCCCTTGTTGGGGTATGTGGTAATGATCATATGGGCTGATTTTTTTTTCTGGTCTGGGGGGGGAGGGTAGTGATGAATTGGATATTGATGATAACATGGCTGGCGCAGGGGTCGCCGGTGTATTCGAGTATGAGTGGGGGGCAGACGCTGGCGTATATTTCGGATATTGGTATGCTATATACATGTACTTTTGCTTATATTTGGTCGCCCTGATATATTGATCTAATATATATACACAAATAGGTGCCAGCATGCTCAAGCCACTGTTTGTAATTGGCTGCACGATCACCAGCGTTACCTTCTTCTGCTCCCTCTACGCCGTCCGTACGTTCTCTCCCAGCCCGCTCCCACAAAAAAAAAGGGAGACCCCCCCCCCATCTTTCCAACTAACAACATCAATATCTAGACCGAAACCAACGCCGGCTCGAAACGCCCCACGATATTGCCGCTATCGCCTCTGGCGGCCTTGGTGCCGTCGCACTTATCCTTCTAAGCATCTTTGACACCGCCTCTTTTCCGCGCTTCCACAAGGGCTTTTTGAGTCTCTTCATGCTCGGTATATATACACGAAGCCCAACCATGAAAAGGAAAAACAGGAGTAGCCGACTAACGTAGAGCAATAATATGTAGGCGTGATCCTCTCCGCCGCCTTTACAACATTTTCGTACCGCCTCCTCGGTACGGCGTTTATTGAGCGTACGGTGCTCAAGACCAGTTACAGGCTCAAGCAGTTGATTGTGGTCGTTGAGCTTCCGCTGTAATTCTCCACTCCCCCCACCCCCCCTGGACTCTTAAGATATAGATTAACCGTGCAACTGGGGGGACAATGTAGAACGATAACGATGGCGGTGCTCATGATAATAGATAGTGACAACGTTGCGGCAGCGCTAGAATGGCGTAAGTTCTATCTACACCCCCACTTGATCGAGGGCCAAAGCTGACGGTAAGAAAAAACAAAGTGATCGCGTTCGTCTTCACAGCCTATGTTCTGTCGTTCTATCTGGAGCTGAGGCCTCGGTCGAGGACGATGGAGGGTAGAGAGCTGCTGCGGGAGAGGTCTCTGTGGGAGAGGAGGAATCGTAGACCCATTAGTATAAGGACTAGTAGTATGGGTAAGGTGTAGTTGTCGATATATATCACTGCAGGGGTTGTTTTTTTTTATTTTTTTTATATTTTATATTTGGGGGTTTGGGTTGGTGTTTTGTTTTTGTTATACGTGACGACGACTCTTTTTTTTTAGTTTTTTGTGGGGTTTGTGGATATAGATTTTTGTTGTAGGCGGCGGCGGGCCACAGCTGGTGGGTGTATATGGATGGGATGGGATGGGATGGGATGGGATGGGATGGGCGTCGCCGGGGTCGACACAGACGGTCTTTATATTATGGGATGCCAAGCGCAAGTGTCTCCAGCCACATTCTTTCGCCATGTCCGTCATGTTCTGTATAGACCAATTTGCTTTGCTTCATGGGGCCTCACTCGCCGTATTTTTGATCAGATGGGGGACGCGGTTCGATGGTTATCTGCTACTATGTTGATCACTGGGGTTATGGTAAAGGATTTCCCTGTGGCTTGTGTCAGGGGGTTGAGTTAAACCTAAACCTGTCGGCCAACATAAATGTATGCGGCAGGTCAGCGCAGCACACACGTAACCTTCTACCATACATGGAACTACACTTCATTCCCTCTCCTGGATACATTAGTACATATTCTCTCCACTCTTCTCCCTTCTCCCTTCCCCTCCTCCTCCCACGTCACGCGGCTCTCTGCCTCTCTTGCACCAACTCCTCCCGCCCCACAGCGACCGATGGACCAGCTCTGTAAAGATAAAGTGGAATGATCTGGGTAAACCTCGATGGATGTTTTGATTACACTCTCAATAGATACCCTCTTTAGTTTCTACTTCCCGCCCCCCAGCACCAAGACCCCCACTTCTTGCAATATGGATTTCAATCAGAGCACAGTTTTGCTGTTTCTTCTACAGTGGCCGTTCTGATCCCAATTCTCCCCCACCCCTCCACCCCTCGGAAGGTAGTACCACCCCCGAGAGCCGCCCAAAAAGCGCTTCTGTTAGATGTAGATGGCGGTGGTAAAAGACCCAAGCACGCCTCTATCCTACCTACAACCCGTAAGAACTTTAAGGTCGAGTGGGGATATTCATTTTCTACCATCCGGCGGCGGGGGTATCGTCTAGCTCCCCGCGCGCGCCCGCCTACACACACTAGCAAGGCATGGATATTCCGTTTTCCTGGCAACGAAAAGGCGGATCAGTCGCAGGACTATTTAACACAGGATATTCCCTGTTGGATGCTAAGTATATGCGCTATATGAGTGTGTGCTAATTTGTCTCCTACCTGTACTCCGACATTTTACTCAACCCGGGCTTGGCGCCCGAGTGACATCCCATGATTTAACCCTTCGTCTCTATGGCACCCTCCTCTATCCTACCCCACTCTGCCCCACTTCCTCGTAAAACCACCAACCATCAACCACCACCCACCGCCCACCACCCACCACTCACACGTATAAACTCCCTGGACGCTGACCGAGGGAGTACATGTATTCCTTTCCTACAGCAAAAGCATAGACGGCGAGCCTTTCGGCAGGAGGGTCAAGAAGTAGGTAACTACAAGTATCCCCCCTAACACAGCAAGTCTCCAAAGCGCCCCTCCCCTCCGCATCACCAGAGCACCCTCCAAAGTCCCAATGCACGAATGGGCAAATGCAAATTAAACCCCCGCACACAGAGGGATAACCAGCCCGGTCTAAGCTCCAATAAATATGGTAAGCATCAGGGTAGCATTACCTACATGTAGAGATTAGATATCTTTGCCCCCCCCCCCCCCTCGTGAAAGGGTTAGAAGACGGAGGAGCCACTCTCTTGATGCCTGCCTCATCAATGCTTTGGATCCTACGAAGACCGGCTGTCCCCATGATCACTTATGTGCTTGGGCCTGTAAATAACTCGCCCCCTCTCCCTCCCCCGTGAAGGTGCACTGAGATTTGAGGTAAATTCCCGTCTCGTAGCCCACTGTAGAGAAAAAAAAATGTTGGTGTCCTTCTAGACTTCTTCTTCGTTGTATATCCCACTGCAGCTGGGGGGACCTCGCGGCTGAACGGCTCATGACTCGGTCCGATCCAGGGTCGACCAAATGGTCTTACGTGGTTGGAGTGGGGTTTTTTCCTTGTGCCTCGTAAACCCGCGGTCTTTGCTTTCAACCCGGCCCACCCTCTCTCCCCGACTTCATACGCAGATCTACTCTACATTGTTGTATGTATCCCCCCCTTCCCCTTTCCACCACCACCGCCCCCCCCCCTGCCATGGAAATCCTCATCCAGATATGAGCCAATGCAACTACAATGTACACATGTACAAAGTGATCGGACAACTGGGCCGAAATGCACTATAATATGACATGGAAATGCCCAATCACTTTTATCTCTTGCTGTATCCATGTATGTAGCCTAGCCAATTAATAAAGCGGCAACTACAGTAAGCAACCAGCGTCCATCAGACCCTCCCTCCCTCCCTCCCTTACCGCTGCGCCGGTTCACATTAGCCCTCCCCAAGAACTCAAAACGCATGCAGAGCAGATACCCCCCACTCCCTCGGCCATATGCTGGGCTCTCTCCCGACAAGTGCCGTGCCCACGTGTAGAACATACCGCCGGTCACCAGCAGCTCAAGTACATATGTAGGCAGACGTACATGGCCTCTACCCCTCTTCTGCGGGGATGTATGTATGTGGTGCGCCGCCATCGTCTGCCCCGTACTCTCTAGGAGGGGCGGCTGTATTCAGGTCAGCCCTACTTGGCGCCCAAGGACATAGTGTACGCAGGTGCATGTAGGTACTGCAGGCAAGTATATCTCCATATACGCCTGGCTGGTCATGCCACTTTGAACAGTTTGTCTAGCTGAGTGACACTATACAGTAAGTAGTTGGTGCTCGTAAAGAGACGGAGGAGGGGCTTACACAGGAAAGAAGAAGAGTAGCTGCACGCAGCATCACTCGCTGCCACTAAAGTCTTCATCTGGCTTAGTTTAACTCTACCGATCACAGTACATCACTCGCAGAATTTGTATGCAATCTCCAACCACAACTTAGAAGCAAAACAAAAGATAAATATACGCTACATTAAAATATGTATATACCTACAGCATAAATACGCCCCGCGCTCCTCCATCACACCACTACATTCATTACCCTCTCATTATATACCCCCACTTCATTACCCCTATACACATATACGCATACTCACATATATTATTATATATCTAACCACCGTCCAGGCAACTAATTCAACCTGCATAGCTTCAACACATCCCACCTCGTCATCAGCCTCCGGTTCCTCTTCCCAAACACATACATGGGTACACTCAGCGCGCACACCGCCACCTGCGCCACGCCCATCGTCCAGAATAGCTTCCACGTCCCCATCTCCTGCAGCCAGTTGAACGCGCCCGTCGTCAGAGCGTACGAGAAGAAGTTCTTGAACAACAGGAACGTCGTGAACGCCTCCACCGCGATGTTCCTGTGTGCATCCACAATATACAGCGATGCTGCGACGGCGCCGAGAATCATTCCCATCACCCTGTGTGTTGTTAGCATGGAACATTATGGAGAGAAGATCGGGGGGTGGGGGGAGGGGGAACTCACTCCATTCCAAAGAAAAAGTCAGGCAGCGCCCACCCGTACGCCCCGGGCTTACTCGCCGTCCACCCAAAGAGAATCAAACCCGTGATGCCCGTGATCGCCTGCGGCAGTACAAGGAGGATCCTAAACTCAGGCTCAAACACACCCTTATTCCATCTCGTCATTACCCTCGCCGACCAGTCCGCCAGCACGCCGGCGAGCAGGAACCCCAGCATGGCACCTAGAAACGCGCCCGCATACATATACCCGACCTCCGTCTCCTTGAAGCGTACGGGAGGCAGCATAAAGATATATGCGATGACGACGCCGATCATCACGGACCAGCCGATGAGGGCGCCCTGCGTAAGGGTCCCCCAGAAGACGGCGGGATGTGCGACGAGTGCGACGGGGCGGAGGATGAGCTTCCAGAGGGCGTCGGGGGACTTGCGGCCGTTGAAGAGGGCGAGGGATTGTAGGAAGGTTACGCGTGGGGGTGGGGGAGAGATGCTAAAGTCCTCGATTGGTGTGACGTCGCCTTCCTTGCTATGGGGCGGGAGGGGGTCGGGGAAGTCCATGGCGGCTGGGGTGATGCGGCCGGCGCGGAGAGGGAGTATGTGGGTTTGGGAGGTGGAGCAAAGGTCAGTGTTGTATTGGGCCGCGCGCCGGTAGGCGGTTTCGGGACAGAAGAAGAATACCTGTGGGTTATGGGTTAATGGGGGGATCTTTTTTATATATACTGACTAGACTAAGGTTTAGGTCCTGGAGAGAAGGACCAGGAAATATCCCCAATCGTGACCAAGGCAGATAGGCTGAGTATATGCACAGGCATTTTTCATACAAGCACTAAGGCGCTCAGTGGACGTCGTGAAATCAGTGAGATCGGGCAAACATCTAAACTCGGTCGCCGAACCCCACCCGTAGACCAAAAAGAAACCAAGACCTCATAATTGATTTATGTGATCTTGATATCATTGACCACGGTGGAGTCCACGCCACACCCAGTTCCGAAGTTCGACCGCTCGCGCTGATTCCACAACTTCACACTGAACGCCTCAGCACCCCAGTCCCTTAGTCCTTCTCCCCCGCACGGACAACCGCCCCGCCCTACCTCCAAACTAGGGCAAACTCACCAATGGCAACAACACGCCCGAAAAGATCCCCACAAAGTAGAATGGCCATCTCCATCCCATATCACTCGTAACCTTTCCCACAATAACCGGGGTCATAAACGCGCCTCCAAAAAGCGCAAAGTTCGTCAGCGCCATGCGCTTCCCCCTCTGGTGAACACAGTACAGGTCCCCAACACTGGCATTGACAAGAGCCTCAAAGGGACACGCCGCGACGCCTTGGATAATGCGCGCCCAGAGGAGTGATTTGTAGGACTTTGATGCGCCGGCCCAGAACGAGGATGCGCAAAGGAGGATGGTGCCCAGAACGTAGAGGTGGCGCTTGCCCCAGATGCGGGCTGTGGCGACAATGATGAGACCAGAGACGCCGACGCCGCAGAGGTGATAGCCGGTGAGGGCGGTGATGCGGTTGACGTTTTCGTCGAGGTGTATGACGAGGTATATTGTATTTGAAGCGAGGAGTGAGGCTAGGCTAGGGGGGGAGGGAAGGGGGCGTATGTTAGTTAAGTGTTTGACTGGCGTTGCATATATTTATTTACATAGCACGTACCATGATGCCAGGACCTGTAGTTGTAGATCACATTAGCCATTTCCCCTGTCTATAGCTACATATTTAGATCAAGGGGGAGCTCTTTCAGCACTCACAGAAACACAGCATAAAATCACCATGATGCAATCCCTCTTTGCCAACGACCAATTCTACCCACGCCGCATCAGCACCACTCCTTCCTCCCTTCCTTCCTCTCCTCCACCAACATCACCACCACATCACCAAATAAAACCTACCAAAGGATCGTTCGGATCATCACTTGGCTGTGGCACCAATATTATCGGTACTGGCCCACTTGTATCGTACTTCAACTTCGGGTCCATCGATTGCTCGGCCTCGTAACCGCCATCACTATTCTTGGACCCTGGTACACCCAAGAAGGATGTTCCTATACGTATAAAATCCCCCTGTTAGATACAATTTTTTTTTTTAAAAAAAAAATGCTTTCACCCCATCCCCCTTTCATTCTTTTTCCTTT
The DNA here is from genome assembly GCA_024713785.1 of Morchella sp. 2018-W45. Taxonomy (NCBI): domain Eukaryota; kingdom Fungi; phylum Ascomycota; class Pezizomycetes; order Pezizales; family Morchellaceae; genus Morchella; species Morchella sp. 2018-W45. The sequence goes on from JAMGYZ010000021.1 coordinate 866,131, forward strand.
CGAAGGGAGCAGCGAGCTTAGCTTACCAGGGACATGCCCACCGGTGGAGGGCTCGAGGATTCCGAGTCCCATTTGAATTTTGACCTGTTATTTGCTTGCTTACAGAGAGAGAAGGAGGGGGGGGGGGGGGCGGGGAGAGGTTGTGCTTGTGGTCGGGCAGTCGGTCAGCGATAGGGGAGGGGAGCGCAAGCAAGCAAGCAAGCAAGCAAGCAAGCAAGCAAGCAAGTAGGGCAGGGAGGTGGTGCTGTGTATATGTTGTAGGAGTATGATATATCCGGAATCCGGAATTAATGCTGTGGTTGGGTTGGCTGGAACTTTGTTGGTCGTGTACCTCCCTTACTCATTCATCACTCACGCATGCGGGGGGAGGGAGGCAGAGACAGTGACAGACAGAGAGAGAACAAGAGAAAAAGCGAGACAGACAGAAAGAGGTGATGATGTGTCTGAATGGGGAGTTCCGTGTTCTGTTATTTCGTGTTACTCTCGATCGAGAGAGAACCTGCATAAAATACACAGACACAGACAGACAAGTGTCTCAAGGAGAAGAAAGGGATTTATTTCTTTACATCACATACCAACATCGTGAGGATAAATTGTTTGAGGTGGAGAACTATTGTTTGCTACAATATCCGGGCAGAGTACCTAGAGTACAGTACCAAAAAGAGGGGTGGGATCACTATTTAATTCGCAAAATTACATGTAATAAAAAATAGATAAAACTCTACTAAGTGGGCTGGCCAAAATTTAGGGCTGTGGCCTATTTTTTGGCCGCGGGTCCGTATATGTATCATAGCCGTTACATCCGGATAATTTTGACAACCCACAATACATGCAATGCCCAGGCACTCGACGCTACAATTATCTACTCTAGAAGATATGCGGGTCGGAAACACACCCTCGAATCGATAGGATAGGCATCAAAATCGATAGGCATCCTATTATATTATGATACACCATCCTGAGACAAAACCAAAACCAAAACCAAAACCACGGGCACCCACGATGTCATGATGGTCCTACCACCCCCTTCCAAAAGCATACGTACGTAAGTACTACTACATACATACTTCATTCTTAGTGATATGGCCCTCTATCGACATATCAATCACACTCACAACCAGACAGAGAGCAATTAACCCATCGATTAGCATTCCCATGCAAGCCCTGGCTATGCCCTCCTCTACAATCTATCTGGTATGTAGCCAAATTACATTACCTACTGGGATATGAGAATCTAAATCTATCTTTAGAAATACATATTACATGTAATCAACTCCACACCTCTCCACCACCACACGTCAAAATAAAGTGTCATGGAGAACACCGCCCTGCAGCCCTTGGTCCGTCCTCTAAAACTGTCGACTATTGATTGAACCGGTATCGGCTGGAGCACTCCTCCGTCCCCAACCCCCAAAGAAATAGCCCCAATGGCAGATCCCCGCAATTAGGACTTGGACCTTACTAAGATCAACAAGTCGATCAGCAAGCAGCACGCTGCAACCAGAAGTAAAGACCGACCGACTGTCGAGCGACCCGAACGAACACAACAACAAAAAAAAAACCGACCGCCAGATCACCTCCTATCTTATTTATTTATCGTACGGCAGCGTTTGTTGTGCTTTAAATGAAAGGAATTAATTGTTCTGGTGCCTCTACTAACTACGCCGCCTGACGGCTGGCTGGCAGTGGTTTTTGCCTGCCCAGATAGGCGTGGTTTTGGGCGGCGCACATTTGCTACGCCGTCTGCAGGTACAACCTATGTAGCTAGCGCCAAGTTCAATACCGTATTTATGGAGTAGCTCGGAAACGAAACGAGCTGTGGATTGTATCCTTTTTTTTTTTTTGTATGTTAAGGTTGATACATGTATTTAATAGGTACCAAGTACATGTAGATCATGATCAGTCGAATAGGTAGTGACTTCAAGAAACAAATGATAGGGTACCAAACAACTACATGTAGGCATTCGTAATCAATTATCTCGGCCTCTTCCTCCGCGCCTGCACTGCCATCTTTCAAGCCTCGAATGTTGCTAATTTTCCCATGCGAGCACTGAGTAAACTTGGGTTGCATGGGCAAGGATCAGAGCTTAAAATCCCCTGGCCTGCAGACGGGTGTGCTTGGGACCTACTTCAAAAGCACGCTTTGCTGCCCCTTCTTTTTCTTCATTCTCCTACACTCATTCAACCTACACCCGCTCATCCATCCTCCGCCCCCACAAACACACAGCTCAACTCAATTACAACCATGAAGGTCTCAATCTACGCATCCATCTTCGCCGCGGCCACCTTCGTCGCTGCTCAGAACATTAACATTCAAGACGTCCCCACATGTGCCGTCAGTACTCCAACTACGTTCTGAATAGAGTATCGAGATGTACTAACCTCCCACAGATGCCTTGTGTTTTGTCTTCCTCGCCCGACAATTGTGGTGGTGCCGACTACGCTTGCTGGTGCAGTGACAGCACCTGGCTCTCCACTCTCGCCGATTGTGTGAGGCCTGCATGCCCCAGCGAAACGGACCAAGCCAGTATGTCTCCCTAGCCCCTCCCATTCTCTTTCCAGTGTGTATCTAACATGCGTAACAGCACTTGTTAGCATGGCACAGGAACTCTGTGGTGCCTACAGTGTCACAATCTCGTCAGACATCCTCGCGACTGCTACACCCGCGCCTTCCGGGTCTAATGCGAGTAACGCGACGGTCTCGGCTACTGCTACGCCAACCGAAAGTGCGTCGTCGTCTGAAACCGGTGCTGCGGATCGTATCATGGTTGGGTCAGGGTTGATGGCAGCAGCTGCTGGTGTCGCTATGTTTGTCTTGTAAGGAAGGGGATTAATGGTCAATCCCTAGTAATTATTAATTAATGCGCTTCTTTTTCTTTTCATTGTGTGTCGCGTTTGTTGTGTATTATTAGTCTGGAATGCGGCCTGTTTATGACGAAGTAGAAAATATATCATTGCCACATGAGTACGAGATTTGCGATTCTGAGATAGTGTTGCCAAGCCCAGATTTTGTTGATTTCGTGAAAACTCATACCAATTGTGTCCCAAGCAGGCTCCTGTATACCAATCTTAAACACACATTGTCCGAAACCAAAACCATCCACAAGTCCGAGCTTACCCGATTCAAGCAGTCCGAGACCTTCCGACATCAAACTGCCGGTGCACCAAATACTAGTAGGACCAAAACTGCTCTAGTGTATCAGGTTTTACCTTCGTCGGGTCCAGCCCACGGGGCATATATGATTAGTTGATACATGGTTGTGGGATCATGTAGGTTCCCTGTGAAATGTTGCATTGTTTCTGGCGGTCGCAGGTGATGAGACGCTGTGTGTGCTGTTTGTTGCATGCAGGTACCGATAACGATGGCGGATAAGATAAGTTGGGTGGCTGGTAGGTAAGAGGGACGAGTGATAGACTATGCAGCAGAGCTCGAGTATTCACATGTAGGCTTAGAGAACCGTTTGCGGTTAGCATCTAGGGGCTTTAGGGTCGGGCGGACCGATGATTTGATGAATAAAGTCGGGGGTTGAAGACTCTCAAGCCAGTTATCTCTGGGGGGGGGGGGGGAGTGAGTTGGGCTCCTTAAATACAGGCGCCCAACATCTGAACTGAACTTGGCCACAATTTTGGAAGCGTAGAACGGAGGCCCTATGAGCACCAAATCCGATATTATAAACCCTAATCTTTGGAGTCACTGAACCGTCGAGGGGCTCCCCCGGGCCGGGGGGGGGGGTAGAGAACCAAGGGCGCCAGCCCGTCGGGTTAGACACAGCGCAGTGGCATTTGACACCGGAGAGCAGCGTGTAAAACATGTATTTTCCGTTACCATATTCCGCGCTGAGCCCACCCTCCCCCACCATACATAAATCAGACCCAGCCCATTAGCGGGCCATGGCACCTTCCATGAGCTATATATCCCACTAGGGGGGGGGGGTGAGTGATATTTGTTGAGTGGGCCTCGGGCCGTTCACTGCATACTCGTAACCGAATAGCCCATATATGATGTAGTCGACTGCATACATATGCAGCTGATCTTGACCAGCCATGTAGTCTTTAAGGGAAAGGTGGTGGGCTGAATGTCCTAGATAGAAGAGGAATATAGCTGTCGACCCGTGCTTGTTCCTGGAATCGATCCTAAGAACGAAAGTATGAAGAGAAAGGGTATGTAATGTCCTGCAATTGATTTTTTTGTCCACTTAGTGTAGTGTCGTTGTAGTGCACATAATGTCTACTAACCTTGAGAGGTACATATATATTCATAGACTAGTCTTAGTATTGTAACTTGGGATTTGTATCGGGGGGAGGTCCAGGAGGTGGGGGCAATACGTCAAGTCAGTCTACCACTTTATGCCCGAGGTAAATGGTTGTTCTGCCCATTATGGGGAGGTTATCGATCCCTAAACTGTTCACCAATTGCAAGCACATGCGAGGGTGAGCACGCATGCGCGTACGCACGGGCCATACGAGTGACCACCCATGACACTTGCCAAGCATTCACTAACCCATCCCACCTTGAGCCTCACCCCACAACAGCAACATCATCTCCATTCACTCCATCTTCAACTACCCCCTAGACCCAACCCAGTACTCCCGATCTACAACCCACTCGATAGTAACAGAATGACCGAGAACGGCCCCTCCGATGCGGCGACCTCCGACCCTTCCAGCTTCCTCCAGGAGATCATTGGCGCGCCCATCACCGTGAAGCTAAACTCTGGAGTTGAGTATCGAGGTTGGCATTACACCAAGTTACATAGCGAGAAGGGAAACCAGGAGCTGACAGGCGATGTAGGCGAGCTGTCTTCTGTAGATGGATACATGAACATCGCGCTCGAGAAGACCGTCGAGTATGTCAATGGGGAGGTGAGAAATAAGTATGGGGATGTGTTTATACGGGGGAACAACGGTTTGTCTCTCTCCTTCTCTTCTAGATGTCTAGGCTTGAGTATCGCAAGATAATTGCTAAGTGGGGCGGTGAACAGTTCTATATATCTCCCAGGATGCGGTATAAATGAAGTGTGCGACGCGGACGGTCGCTGGGGAAGCTTTCCTATTTCCTTATTTTTTTTTCTTGGCAATTGAGATCCTTTTCCCAAAGAACGTCATTTTGAGAGTCACTTTCTGCAGAAGATCGGGCGGATGTCCCCTTTAATTGACAAACTAGTTCAAGTTTCCCGATTCTGGGTCAAGGCCACCTCCGGTGCTTCCCAGTTTATTTTGGAAAGCTATATGATATCGTCGAGTTACTATCTCCATAGCTAGATACCACCGATATACTGTGAAATTGATATCACCTCTGGAGGGGATAGGTAGGTATGCTTAATACGTAGCTTCGTATTTCGTAAATCTCTTGGTCTGTATCGATAACTGGAGGTTATATCAATCCTTTCATCGATCATATGATGGTAATGGGACAACACTTAGAGCAGTAAGAGGGCGGGAAAGTGGGGATGGGAAAAGGACCACTTTGTTTTGTATGTGAGAAGATAGGATAAGATCTTTTCGTCCACTTGCTCATGTACCATTCCACCACTATTATCGGACGGGGAGAATCCCGCTCGAAGCCTAAGATGTCTCGCAGAGAGATGGAGAGGCACCAATTATGCAGCAAAAAAAAATAAGGAGCCCCTCTTTTTTCACCTATTCTACTTACCAGTCTGTCACTCGCAACTACAATACTACCATCTTATTCATAAATCAAGGGAGTCTTATCGCCCTATTCCTTCCTTCATTTGAAATCTGTTCGTTTAGCAGGTGAAGAGGTGGGATGTAAGTAAGTACATAACCTTTCCTTTCTTTTTTCTTCGTATACCTATCTATTTTCTAGGTTGAGTGTGCGGATCCTTCTTCATGAGTTTCTTGATCTGTGCTTACAGCAAAAATCGCTTTAAGGGTAGGGCTATCGGTCACGCAAGACCCACATTTGCAATATACAGTGCCTAATGTCTGCTACTACCTGCCCATACTATCTTGGAGATCTTTTCTTGAACACTTCACCTGAGTTTTACATCACGGATACTGTCCATAGCCTAAGCCTATGTACGCTGTAACTTAGACAGATGAAGGCCCTGGACCCCCACCCAAATAAGGGACAGCTGGATATGGGACTGACGTATCCATGTCAATTTACCTTAGCTCCCGGTCCGAATTAACCTGAACATGAAAAACCATGCAAGTTATGATTCGACGGCCAATGTAATCTAAGGCTAAAGGGCAGTGTCTTTACGTTGAGTGCCTAGCCAGAATGGATTTTAGGGCAACCTAGGCCGCGGTCTGTGGCGAAACTTGAGAGGGTGTGCAGGAGCCTGCTAATCTGAGCGGCAGTCGGGAGGTGTGGTGTTTATGCGTATTGAAAATTTCAATTAAAACTTTTCCTATTCACGTTTTCTTATACTCACAATTCCCTCCGCCGCCCCCCGGCCTCCCGCATGCGCTCCCCGGAGACTGTTGTAAGGGGCACATGTGGTGGTTGATGAATGACATGTTGATCGATTCTGTAGCCAGCCGGTATAGTCTACGCGTGGAGTGTGTTGATAACTCATGTGGGGTTCTGTATCGACTACCTGTAGATTTTCTCGCTTTAAGAGTCTAGTGGGGGTATCTTGCCCCTACAGATTTGTTTGTGTAGGGCCAATAGAGGCGAGAAGTAGTGCTCGCCGTGCGGTGTTATGTAAGGATAAAGCGGGGCTACTAGTAAGATGAATTTCTGCCCTCTCCTGTACCTAGGGCGCGTAGGTAGGCTTTTTCGCTGACGTTGGGTATCGGGCGCTAAGGGGGCTATAGCTATCAACTATGTAGGTACTTATCACAAAGTTGCTGCTCAGAGGTCTCAGTTTGAAGAGGGAATGTACCGATCTTGTTTAGAGGCGGGCACATTCATGGGTTCTCACTCGGTCAAACCTCCCGAATTGCCAAGCTAGCGTTTTTTTTTGTTTACATCATTAATTGTATCCAGCCCGAAGGCTATGACAATATCATACTACCCCTGAACTTCCCACACTTCCGCCTCCATCTTCAACAAAGGAAAACAAAATCATAACTTGCACAAAAAACAACATAAGAGACTACCCCACCCAATGCCATTGCTCGTACTGTTCCCTTCCCTACTCTCTACCTCCCGCCCCTCACCTCTCCAGGTCTCCCTACCCTATGCCGAGCTCTCTCTTCTACTACTTCCTCTGCTTCTCTTTCCCCTCTCTCCCGCCACCGCTCAGGTTTAATCCCCCTAGGACACAATATAGGAAAGCTGCCCCGGGTGGGGGCATAAGTCTTTTGTTGGTGAGAATAAATTCCGGTCCTCGGTTTCTTTTTTCACCCGTGAAAAAGGTATGTTTTTCGATAGCTACACTGTCTGTCCATCGAGAGACACAATCATACATGTATACATTGCCTATGATAGCGGCTTATCCTGCCCCTGCCCTTCCGCTCCTGCAGTATACTGTTCAAGTGTTTGAAATGTGACCCGCATCATGCGGAACCTGAGGCCAAGAAGCCAATAAGGATCAGCCATCCATAAGATAAGGCAGGGACGTACCCCCCACAAAACATATTTCTCGCTTTTTTTTTTTTTTTTTTCAAAGAAACCCATTCGTGTTTTGCCCTAGAAGAACTATCTTTAGAGTGAGGGGGGGTATCCTACACCTTTGCTCAAATGGCGGTGAATTTTGCGTTTTCCTTGATTGACCGGCTAGGAACCAACCGTAAATGTTATCCGATGATGGGCAAGATTTTGATATATATTATATTTGGGCAACTATTTCATCTCTGTGTTCACTCGCTCCATGCAACAACATGTATCTGGACCGCCAACTCCTATATAAACAGTCTCTCTGGACAGTCGGGCAAAGGACCTATCCGCCATTTTTTTTTATATTGGACAAGTCCCGGAATGTAAGGGGGGAAAGAGGGAAATCCTATCCACCAAACAGCCTTAGGGAGCTTCCACACTCTTATCGAAAGTGATCACCTAAGATGACCTGGAGGGTTTGTGGAATCATAGTCCAAATGCACACTACAATAATCAGTAATCTATACGCATCACTTCAAACACCAAAGGGAGAAGGGGGGGGGGGGACTCACAAGGCTCTATCAACCACGCCCAAACTTTCAATTACATACTGCAGGCTCTCGCCCAGGTCATGACTATCCTTCAGCCCCAAGCCCTCATCGAGGACCACATCAACTTCCACATTCAGCAAGTCTCCATTCCTGTACGCATTAACGCTCGTAATCGCCTTAATACTCCTCGCAAACCTCATTGCCATATACAGTAGTACGTTCCTCTCGTCCCCGGACGCCGCAGCACCCGTCAAGTTCTCCACATGTTCTAGGCCAATACCAGACCATGAGATGATAACGTATGCCGAGAGCAACACACCACCAAGGGCGTCAAGCCACCACAGCTGAAGCCATGTCCCGAGCAGCGGGAACAGGATCGAGAACGTGTTGAAGACAACATCGGTGATGGCGTCGGCGGCGAGCGCCTGCACGGAAGAGTTGCGCACGGTGCGGCACCAGAGAAAGCACAGGGTTTTGATCACGATGGTGCTGAGCATGATTGTGATTGCGCCGGGGGTGAGACGGATGATGGCGTGGGTGGCGGGGGCAATTAGGTGCTGGATGGAGGTCAGGCCAACCTGGAGGAAAGAGACGATCATGATGATTGAGAAGACGAGGATTCCAATGGGCTCGAGGCGGGAACGGCCAACGGGGTAGAGGTACTTGTCGCGCCGCTCGATAAGCCTGCAAGGGTCAGTTTGAGGCGCGAGTGATGGGTGGTGAGGGGACTTACGTGGTGGTGGTCCAGACGATGGCGGTGCTGAGGAAGTCAAGGGCAGCTATAAAATCACTTAGCAGGTGCTCTCTCTTCTGCTAACGCCGGGGAACAGGGTTGCTAGTATATACGTACCATCTACCAAACTGGCAAGTACGGACAAGGAATTTGTCATGATGGCCACCAGGATTTTTGATATTAACAGTAAGGTGTTTGCCAATAGGTTGAGATAGATCGCAAATTTTCTATCGGGTCCTATTAGTAATAATGTATTTGCTTCTAGAGAGACTGGTCATTTGGGACTTACACAATCTTGGCCATTTTCTCAGCGCTTCCGCCGCCCCCACCACCTACTTCATCGCCGAGTAAAGGAGACTCTTCGTCTGCAATCTTATAGAGGTAGCTAGGCCGCTTCTTTAAGGGTGTCGGTACACTAGGGGTAGAATCATAACCTTCATGTGGGTTGTCTCCGGAGGATATTGGGCGTGATTCGGGGATTGATTCTGGCTACGATGTGTTAGATGAAATACAGAATTGGGAATTGTGTTTTGTGGGTGAAGGGTTTTTCCAAATTGAGATGTTAAACCTCGAGATGGGAACTAACCGGGTTATAGGTCTGCAGTAAATCCCGTGGAAGTGTTGAATCTAGCAGGCTATCAATGTAGATGTATCGATCAATCAAGAAGTTGACCCTTTCATAATACTTCCGTCTACAGCACAAGATCTAAGCTTCCTCTCCTTCTTACAACAAGATAAGTCGTGACTCACATCGGCCTCCTCATCCTCCTCAATTCCTCGGGAGATTTTCTGTATTGCTCCCATTGATATCTTGGATTGCTGTTCCCGATCAGGCGCATATACCTCATATGGGGGTTCTGTAGCGCTGTGAAGCTAGGGCGACGGATAAGACCATGATTATTGGTTGAGTTATTCGACTCATTACCGAGGATCATTAACGTTGTTGGTATCGTCCCTTTCCGCTGCGGCAGGAGCGAATCGGACTGTTGCAATGGGAGGAAACTCCCGTTGTTTGGTAGTGAACTCATAGGTAGGTTTGTAGATAAATGTTTGGGGAACGCACGAGTGGTAGGGCCTACAGGTACTTATAGATGGAATCAATTCTATCTATGGGCTTTTGGTGGCGTTACATAAAGTTGATTTGTTTTAATTGCGCCGAGGAGTCCAGGAAGGGAAGGGGGGGGAGAAAATTATCATCAGGGTAAACCAGGCCTGCTACACTGGCTTGCTCCAGAAAGTTTGTGGAGGTTGTTTTATGCGCGCGGTACCCCCCGGACCCAACGACGTCACCAACGTTTTGGGTTCTAAGCTCTGACATACAAAGTACATGTATGTGGTCTTTGTAGATTGTTTCCAATATCCAATCAAATCCCCTTTATGGTGTGCGCCTTTTTGTTTCCTCAAGGCCTAAGACATCGGGGAGGATTTATAAAACGCACATGATTGATCTAACCCTGACTCCTGCATCTCTCTTCCTGGCTCCAAGGGATGCGGGTAACTCAAGTCCGCTCGCCGAACCCGTGGTCTTGGCGCTGGGTCAGAACCCTGTCGAAGATCATTACAGAGTGAAACGGGTTAGGGTTTATGGGTATCAACATAACACACCCTAGGATGTTAGAATTATTGCAAAAGCGGGTCTTGCGTGACCCAATAGTCAGTCCTGTTGGCCCTTAAGGAAAAGTATGGATCAAAGAAGTATACTTCAAGGTACTAACCTACCATATAATGGGACTATTAGGTCACGCAGGACCCACTTTTACCAAAGCAATCCTAAGCTATCTAATAATAGTTTCGTTCATTACTCTAAAGGTGCAAGTCTAAGTCTAGGGTGGATTGAATATATCAGTTGGCTAAGTATCTTGCTGGCCGATTGGCTAAGTTCCTAACTGGGTCACTACATGTATGTACATAGCGGACCTATGATCCACTTTTGTACCAGGAAAATTAATAAAGTACATGTACTCAAATACACAATATGAGCCCAGAAGGGTCAAAATCCGCAACACTAACTAATCACATCTCAAATATCATGTCTTAGTTCAACGCTGGTACAAATCCTGGGTCCGCTACCGTCACCTTTAATCGATCCTCTGAGCTCTTCTAGTAACTGGCGTGACGCCTACAGGGAAGTGAAACTGGCTGTGGTTGTTAAATGGTCGAGTCCGGGGATGGGCGATCTTGACTGATTGACACTGCGAGTCGTGTGTCATGACCGAGTACAGACGCACGTCCTGCGGGCTTCAAACTATATTCCTATCAGCACCAGCGGGTGCGTATAAACACACCGTTGGTCTTACCTGAGGTTCTTGTGAACTTGGTTCGACCACCCTGCAGCAGTCCCGTCAACTTCCTGAAGGGCTCGGAGGATTAACGGCAAAGACAGCGGACGCGGGGCGTGTATTAGCTAGTGTTGAATTGGGACATGGTATCTGGCATGGTGGGGGATTGAGAGGCTCAGCGGTTTGGCGTTTCTTTTATACCCTCTCCTCGTTAGCATTGGTCTCTGTTTGTCTGTTTATCTCTCATAACGCAATCCGTATCTTTCCTGCCAGCCGGGTGTCAAAATATATTGCTTCAATTGTAAATTAAGGGTATGACTGGGCCAGTAGGAAAGGCTTGGTATGTGTCTCTGGGAGCCGTGAAGTTTAGAGCGGGGGCTGCTAACTTTCTTTATGCGTAGATATCGTCGAAAAGTAAGGCAATAAGCCGCTAGGCTGTACGTAAACCGGTATCGTGTCCCGGTGGGCACAGTTGGGATAACCAGCAGATGCAATATAGAAATTAAGCCTCGCTACAACTACTACCAACTAAAGCATCATTAAAAACCGAGGATGGGGGGCGGCCCTGCGAATCTAAATCTCGAGTGATATTTCATGATTTAACCTACAACGGTGCGGGTTATGTGCCCGTCAAGAAACTGTGGGTGGGCCTGAGGTTTCGGTATACCAGGTTTGGGGGGGGGGGGGTTGACCTGGAGCTGGCTTCTCTATGGACGCTCTTTAGTTCTGGTGTTTTGTTTGTAGGGTTGGTTACTATGTATCGTACATAGTACATGTTGTGTGTTCCTTTCCCTTTTGTGGAACGATTTCGGTCGGTGGGTGCTCCACAATTTCTACAAACAACTGTCCGGGCTCGCTGGCTCGGGGTGCCGGGCTGCCGCATCCATTATCTCGAACTGTGGGGGAAGGGGGGTAGAATGAGCAAAAACCTACATGTAGTTACAGGGGCCGAAGGTAGTAGAGCCACAAGTACCAAAAAAACTACAAAGAATATACATAGGCTTGGACTACCCCGGGCTCTTGTTGAGCCTGTCTGGCGTAAGATGGGCATCAATTTAGCGCCGGAGTAGGGAGTCTGATAGGGTTTAGATAGAGGTGGGGGTAGGGGCCAAAGGAGATCAGAGTAGGGGTCCTGTTTTTGTACCTTCCTGGCTTGCTGTGCTGGGTTTTCGTTGGGTCTCCCGCTGGTAGATATACTCGCTTGCCCGCGTTCTTTCTACTCATAGCTCATGTCTGAATGATGGTGTTTGTATCAAGGGTGTGGTGGTGGTGGATATAGATGGAAAGGGAAAACCAAACCCAAAGTGAAAACAGAAGTCACACAGCGGGGAGGGTGGCCAAGCCCCCACCCACAGAAACCTTATTTCCCCACAAATCTCAAAACCCGCAAAAAACACACACTAGAGGCGAAGAACCATATCGTCGACCAGAGTCCAGAAGGACACCCCACTTTTTTTTCTCTCTTTTCTCTCTTGTTTTTCCCTACTCTCCCTTCTTCCTCCCCCCCCCCCCCCTTGTTCCAGGTAGGGGTTTAAGAATCCAAAGTGTGTTCCGGATCTTTTGCCGGTATATAACGAACATGGTGGCCGCGATGAAGGTGCGACTTTCGGACCGCTGGCTGCCCTTAATAAGCTTCTATATGACTACGGCACAGGACAATTCTGTAGCTATTGCGGGGTTGGGAGGAGACAACCCGAAAACGGCAAAGCAGAAGAGCAGGTAGGATAAGAAATACGTATGTATATGAGAGATTGACGATTGAGACCACCGCACATGGTGTTTTAGGCTCTATGTAAGTATAATAGGGTGAAACTTCCCGGTAAGGTAAAACTTCAAAAATGACTACCCGGGGTGGGGGGAGGGTTGACCTCCCACCCAGCGCCTCTTAGATCTAACCGCTAGGACCACTCTGCCCTCGTCCTTTTATAATTTAGGGCAATCACGTCTAGCTAGCAAGCGATTGACTCCCCTGGGCGGGGCGTAGAACTTTTGTTCCAGCTCCATACTTTTTACCACCACCCTCGTTTTCTTACCGTAGTTTCTCATGGAGACACCGGTGGGGGGATCACCACCTAGGAGCCGAAGACAAACCCACACATCATCCAAAACGTAGGTCGTCGGTAAGCTTGGCACGAGTGACATCCCATGATTCACCAAGAACCCGACACACCCCATACAATACGCCCCTGCTTCTCCACCACCAGCGAGCCATGTACTTCTACGGAAGGGAGGGAAGGGAGTCAGTCCCCTCTCTCCCCGCCACAACCAGCTAGCTAGGGCTCAAGACCCTCCCTCCCCTCTCATCGACTAGTTAGCACCCCCCCCCCCCCAGTGTTCACCCACTTTTATCTTTACTAGAGCTCTCCGTTTGCTCTTGCGCCACTATTGATATCTACCGCCCAGAGAACCATGACGCCCTGGCCGACCAGCGCCGATTACCCCGAGCCAGGGAGGGATCTGGATGCAGTAGAGTTAACAAGAGAATACATTACAGGACGCTCTCAGCAGGAGTGAGGGATTAGGGCATCCATCGTTGTTGGGTGGGCCCTTCTTTGACTTTATATATACATACATGTACGTAAGGTAAGGAAGTGGTGGTATAAGAGGAGAGAGGGTTACATGTAGTCTGTACAGCAGCGGTTGCGTGGCGTGCTCAGGTAATAATCTCTGGCTGCTAACCACAAATGTGGCTGTGAGATCTGGGAGGGTGACGGGAACAGGAATTGGGAGGGGTGCGTAGAGAGAGGGTTTGTCTACCACTATTCCCTAAAATTTACACAACTCGCGGTCAAATGATAAAAAAGCGGGCAACAAAAGACTTACGTGTATGAGTACTCATCCCTCAAGAGCGTCGCTACCATATTGGGCATTCTCACCACTGCTCCCACCAGGGCTTGAACCTGTTGTGGTCATATGACGAAGCCCAGTGTATTACCACTAGGCCACGCCACGATGCTTTCATTTGTGTCGTTGTAGTTTATGAGCCCCCGCATTTGTGGAGAGATCTCCTTGGCAACGCATCAAAACCTGTGAACTCAATTGCATCACAGGGGCACCGAAGGCCCCCATAACTAGAGTACATGTATATGTACCTGCTAGAGGATTAAAACTTACACAACTCGCGGTCGCGAGGTGGTAACCCCTAGTAGTTATGTACGGCTACAATTATCAGATGATTACCTACAAGTACTTAATGATTAACCGCCGAGACTGGGACGCGATAATCCTCAATTTCCAGTATTAGAAAATATCCCTGGCGCAATCACATATTGGGAGATAGGCATGGCGGACATAATTGTTTGCGCATATACTCATAATAGATATATATAAAATAAAAAAAAGAGTAAAAAAAAAAAAAAAAAAAAGCAGGAGAGAAAAAGGGAGGGAAAAAGGGAAAAGAACGCCAAAATAAGATATAACAAAAACACCTTCCCAAGCAACGAACCACCCAGTCCCCCGCCCACGGCCATAAAACAAGAAGGAAAAAAAGGATACCAACCTTCTCAAGGCATGGGGTATGCAGGTAGAGTGAGATAGGCAGATGCGCAATAGGCGCATCACCTAACCGACCGCATGCGCCAAAACCTTCGCTGCAAGATCCGATAGCAACTATATACCACCACCCCGACCTCACACGTCAGCCCACCCCAAAACCCCATCCCAAAAAATGCCAGGGTAATTCCCACCTTTGCACGATCGCTCTGCGGCAGCTCCTGGAACACCTCGTAGACGCTCTTTCCCTTTGCATCCCTGACTGCTCCTAGCCTATTCCCCGCTACCGCGCCCGCCACTAGCCCCGGCACGTTGCCCACAATGAAACCTAGCGCGCCGCCGCTCAACCCGCCGACAATCCCCCACAACGACTTGCCGCTGCGCGGCTCCTGGTCCTCACCCTCGGTGAACCCCTCATCGCGCATCATCTCCTCAAACACATCGCTGAACTGCGCATCCTCCCAGCGCGCATCCGGGTGCGGTGGCGTCTGGAAGGTGTTGGCGCGCTGGTAAGCACGCGTGGCGTCGTAGTCGCGACGTCGCCCAGGGTCGCTGAGTGTGTAGTAGGCATCGTTGACTTGCTGGAACTTTTTGGTACGAGCTTGGCGGCTGGGGTCCGTGTGAGAGACGCGGTCGGGGTGGGATTGGAGCGCAGCGCTGATAATCTACTGTGTTAGCACCGTTTCGCATGCTTTCTTTCTCTCTTTCTTTCCCCGGGGACCAGGAGGGGGGGGGGTACCGTTTGTACGCTTCGCGGATCTGCTGCTGCGTAGCAGTCGGGGAGACACTGAGGACCTCATCTGTGCGGGTGTGGCGTTAGCAGTGGCATTCGGGAGAGGGGTCG
This sequence comes from Morchella sp. 2018-W45, assembly GCA_024713785.1. Taxonomy (NCBI): domain Eukaryota; kingdom Fungi; phylum Ascomycota; class Pezizomycetes; order Pezizales; family Morchellaceae; genus Morchella; species Morchella sp. 2018-W45. Next base: position 881,537 of record JAMGYZ010000021.1, read on the forward strand.
TGGTGCGGGGCTCACAGTAGTCAATTAAAGGAGCTGCGCATGGAGAATTGTGTTAGTATATCGGTAATGATCATTCTGTAGGTTTTTGGGCACTTACAGGGTGACATCTTTTCTTTTCTTCGTATAGGTAGTAAGAGTGGGAAGAAAGGTACGTAGATGTCGAGGAACAAAGAAGGTGTCCTCTTGGTGGGGGTGGAGTTCAAGCTTCGAGTCTTGTCTTGTTCAGGTGTAGATAGTAGATAGCCAATGCAACTCGAACTGCAGGGATAGATGGATAACTAGATAGAATTAAAGTGGGTGGGGGAGCACTCTGCTTTTAAGAGAATGGTAAGGGGAAGGAGGGAAGGAGGGGAAGAGGAAGGAAGGGACAGGGAAGGGAAGCAATAGGCGCGATGAAACCTGCAACGTGTGCTGTAACACCAGTAATCAGTCCAGCCCTCTAACGTAACGTCACGCCAGCCAGACACTTGACACGTCAGGGTAAATCACCCTCCCTGAGTGATCTGATCTGCAGGTAAGCGAGGATTTCATGCGAGATTACATACGCGGCATAGCTAGAGTCTACTCTAGAGTACCTATTCCTTGTTATCAAAGATTTCCCATACAAATCCTGGCCCTATATTATAGGAGTCAGCATCGACAACTTAAGGGATAAGAAGAAAAAGCACATCCCCGGCCACTGCTGGAAACTTGCTTGGCCACATTACACAGTCGAGTTAAACGAGAGGGAAAGACACGATTTAAGTAGTGGGCCCCTCCGCAAGAATGCAAGTTCACTGCTAGCTCTTCGAGACTAGACTCGTTACGATCGACTACGACAAGATATTTACGAATTACACTTCACGGATTATACAATGGCTGATCTACCACATTTCGAACGCCTTGCTGAAAGTTTGCAAGTTATTCGAGATCAAATTCTCTTGATTCAGAATATTCCAGCGATAGGTGGTCCGGCTGCTCTGCAACAGACAATCCGAGAAGAGATGACTGCTCTTTTTGCACAAGGGCTAACAGAACCTCGAGGTCAGACCGCACAAGGACAAGCAGAACTTCAAGCCCAAATTGTAGAGCTTCGAGAGGCATTACAGAAATACAAGGCCAGGTTCAACTGATTCAAAGCGAGTAAGTCTTTGCCTGCCCTCGTTTGGCAAGACAGCAGCTCAACTGCTAGGTACATGTAGGCAGCAACTTCTGCCGACGAGGCTGTACAACGCCTTTGCTAGTTATAGTGGGCCCACACCGCTCCGTTACCTGTGATTTATTGCCGACAACCCGCAGCGACCTTGTCGTTGCTAATATTTCATGATTCTCAGAAAGTCAACTCCAAGCTGCTGCTCAAGCACTCAGACTCCCAGGGTTGCCCGAGAATACCCCGGCTGAGGACCGTAGACGGCAGATTGCCGAGTATATTGGAGTTACGTTGTCATTCTACGGTTTATGTTGCTATCACAGAGAAGCCGGTTGATTGACGTAGTCAGTTTTATTCCCTTTTTTTACTTTTATTATTAGGAGCATGCTTATTTATTTCATGCATGCAACCCGTAAGTTATATCAGTAGGAGCATACTTGTTTTGCTGAACTTTTTTTTTTTGCACAGATTAGGTGCATACAATACAGAGGGAAGTGTACTTCGGGTGTAGGGGTAAGTGAGAATACACCCTTCACGCAACCATGGTAGAGTGGTGTCTTCTCACTTACCCCTACACCCAAAGTATAAATGAACAGACTCCTAAGAGAGTGTTTATTGACTACATGTAGCTGAGGTTGGGGCACGGGGAGAGGGAAGCGGGATGGGATAGGGGTGTGTCAGAGGAATGGCGACAGCAATTCTTCCCCCCCCCCCCCCCTCTCAGGTAACCTCTTCAATGTTAAAAGTCACATCCGTCACCCTCCTTTGGAAAATCGTGTTTCCTTTTGGCAGTGTTACAGCACCAAATATCCCGACGTGAAAACCGGCAACTAGAGTAGAACATTATTGATTTACAAGAATACGCATCTGTGGGGACCCTAAAACTCCTTAGTAGGAACTTCGCATGTGGAGTATTTAGTGAGTAGTCCAAGTCCAATAAGCAGAGATAGAAACTAGGAAGGGTCTGTGGCGTTGTGGTGTGTGGCAAGTGGCAAGTGGCAAGTGGCGAGTGGCGAGTGTGGCGAGTGGCGAGTGTGGCGAGTGTGATAGTCGACCATGGAACTGGTTTATGGAGCTGGGTTATCTGTATAATTCTGGGCTGGCACATGCATATCTGTCTATGATAGATATAGAAATTCTTGAATTCTACCAGACCCCTAATCTCCAACCACATTCCACAGATTATCTACCAGTGTTCAATATCTATACCAGATCACAGCACATCACTCACCACAACTCAATGACCTACGAACTTCTCATTGCCAACAAAGTACATGGGTGTATGTATATATGGTATGTAGATATTGCTAGGACTACAACTAACCTGAAGCTAGAAAGAAATACTATTACCTGCCCTCAGCACACAAAAGACGAAAGAAAAAAAAAAAGAAAAAAAAAACAGCATACTCTCTATTTCCTCCCCTTTCCAATCCCAAACAGCGCCTTTAATTTATTCTCCTTTGTCTCTCTATCCATCACCTTCTTTTCGGGTGCCTTCCCTTTCCAGCCCTGCACCCCTCCCTCCCCTGCCCCCGGCCCTTCTTCCTCCTCACCACCAACCGGCACCTTGGGACGCGGCAGCGCCGTCGACGCTTCCAAGTATCGATCGTTGAGTGTCGGCTCTGTGCGCGCGGCATTGGACGCACCTGCCTCCCAGTTCAGGTGAACGGTTGCACCGGAGCGTATCCGGAGGTCGATGGTGAGGCGCTGACGGGACTCGGGGATCACTTCGCGGGGGGGGATGACTATGCACGCAGTGTTTGTTAGTAGGCGTGTTGCAGGTAGGGGGGGAAGAGAGGGAGAAAGGAGGAAGGGGCGGGCGGTACCGAGGCTAAAAGGCTCGAGGGGGTGGCGCATGGTTGTTCTGATGGCGTCGTAGAGGTCCTGTGCTGTTATTACCTGTAAGTTAGCTAGCTGCCCCAGGTGTTCACCCATCCGCACATCAGGGAGAGGGCAAACCTGTATGTTTTGCCTGAAAGTTCTGCTCCGAGATGTACCCATCTGGAAAGCGGACCTTGATTACGAGCTACATACACCATAACATCCCATGTCAATGATCGTTCCACCCACAAATAGCATTGGGGTGGGAAAACATACAGTCTGGACTTTCTCGGCAACGGCGAGCGCAGCGGCCTCTTTCTCCTCAATCTCCTTGTCGGAGGGGAGGCGTCGCCCGATCGCAGCCTTCTTGAGGTGTTGCTGAATGATCTTGGCCTCGGTGATGCCGATCTCGTAGGCGGTCTCGGGGACACTGACTACCAATGATCGTTAGCGCGCACCATCCACTACCACCCTCTCGGGCATGAAGGAAGAGGGACTTACTCTGGGCTGCGGCGAGAGTCTTGGAGTCTGACGGCCTATAAACTGATACCGCCGGCCGCTCTAAATCTCCCTCAGCCACTGCTTTCCCACCGCCCTGCGCATCACCCTGTACATCAACAACCACCGGCATCTCCGCCACCGCACCCTCGACATCCTCGGCCGTTGGCGCCTCCTCCATCTCTACATCCCTCTTCGCCAGGGTCTCCGACGCCTCTGATGCTTCCGGCGCCTTCACCTCCGGCACCCCCGGAACGTCCTCCACCTCCCCCGGAACGTCCTCCACCTCCCCCACCTCCTCCCTGTCCCTCGGCGCAACCCTCTCAATCTCCTCCAGCGCGACCTCCAACGGCACCTCACTCCCCGACCACCTAACGACAACCGCTACCCGCCCCTCCCTCAGTCCCAGCCCCACCAACGTCGCCTGCATCTCCCCCACACCCACAAACTCTCTATTCGCGACGCGCACCGCCGGCACCTCATACAGCAGGCGGCCTGCGCCCTGCGTCGCGCTTGATGCGTACCGCTCCGTGAGGTTCAGTCCCGCATGGCGCTTCTCGAATTTTCGCAGCACACCCCACAGGGTGTCGGTGAGGACTGCCTGGCCGGAGAGTTCCTGCGGAGGCGTGGTCTGGAGGCGGAGGACGATGGTGAGTGGGGAAGTTGGTGCTTTGGAGGGAACGAGCTCGAGTTTGGCCCCGGGGCCGAGGTTGGTAAACCGGATTTGAAGGGAGAGGTCTAGGATTACGTTGCCGCGCCTGCAGGGGTGGACGAGGTTAGTGGGGATTTCAGGGATGGTGAAGGGAGAGAAGGGAGTCAGAGGGGAGAATGGGGGAGGCGCACTTGAGGGCATAATTTAGTGGGTCCAGGCTGAACTTCTTGCAGGCTTCGGTGTGGACGTCGCTCAGCGAGCGGGTGGGGGTGACTTTTATCTGCTGGCGCCTCTGATTGTAGAGGACGACGACATTTGAGGCCATTTCTGGGCGGAGGACAAGAACGAGGTTAAGTTATTGCGGGTATTGGATATCTTGGGGAGATATTTGGAATGCTGATAGAAACTGATGCTGTGTATATAGAGAGAGGGATACGAAGCTGTAGGAAGGTGAATTGCGGGGAAATGTAGGTAAATAAGTAGCGGGCACGCAGTTTCTGGCAATATTGTTTGTTTTTAGATGAGGACGAGAGAAGAGGAGGAGGGGGGGGGGGGGAGAGGATGAAGATGAAGATGAGGACGAAGATGAGGATGAGGATGAAGATGAGGAAGCTTTGAAATGCGGCTCATGGAGGGGAATGGAAGCTTCGGTCTTGGCAACGGACCCGACGTAGGACTCATCACGCCTCATTGCTATTTTGAGAACGGATGGGGTACAAATATTCAATGGGTTTTTTTATAGAGAGAAAGAGACTTTATTCTTCCTAGGGTACCTAAAAAGGCGGACCAGAGCCCCCAATTCGGTCTTTATAGTATCTGAGGTAGGTAGCCTCTACTAATGACCTAGGAATTACCTCCTTCATGGAACATCACTCACTCAATTGGGAGCTACACATAGCTATAGTTAGCGCTAATGCATCTCTTTCCCAGTATCTGCCAGCAGGATAAGTTCTTTGGCTCTGAAAGCACATTGGGACCACATGTGGTAAAGCGATGTGATTATCTATTGTAGCATACAAACACAAGCGCTCTCTTCCGAAAAGTAGAAAAAGGTATCCATATCTAATCCTGTCTACCTGTACACCCAAAGCAAGCCGCATTAGTCCACAGGTCTCCAGAACATTAAAGATCAAGATATATATACCCTTGAGCAGCCTCTTAACGACCTTGTCCTTTGTGATGACATAGACGTGAGCACCCCAACCGGATAGTGCATCACGATCGACAGAGTTCAGCATCGCCTGCGAGATCGTCTCGAAAAGATCCTCAGGTTCCTACCCACCGGAATCAGCACCTTTCCACAATACACAAAGTCCAAGAAAAGACCCACCATATCCGGCTCCCACAAGCTCTCGCAGGTACCAAACAGCTGGTCACTCGCCGTACCGCTAACGATAAAGTCTTTTGCAAAATCGATACACCTATCCCACCGCCTTTGTCAGCCCCCAGACCCCTTAACAAACATTAAAAGGAAACACAGCCGAAATATACCCGATAGAGTCAAATCCACATATAAACGGCTTCTGGGAGTGCTGGTTGATCCCCGCAATCACCGGGCTCACATAGTACGGCCCAAAGCGCCTCTCATACAGTGATGATGACACAAGATTCGCCATTGTCTCTGGCTCGATATCACGCTCCTCGCGGAGTCGGTACATATTGACCTTGTAACGAAACATCTCCGACCTGCATACCGCATCCTATACATTAGCCACAGGCCTGAAAGAACACAGGGGGACAGGAGGGGAACAAACACAGTAGTGACATCGGTAGCCAATCCAGTAAGTCCGAGGTAGACATCGCCGTAGTTGAAGATCTTCGGAAAGTCATTCGAGACGGTGAGAGCCTGCATTCCTAATCTCAGATCGCAAGCGATAGCTACACAGTCCTTCCCGACCCTACACACGATTCCATCAGATCAGCATCCAACCCACATAGATCCAGGCAAGCTGTACAAATAAGAACAGAACAGAACCTACATGGCCACGACTGCACCTCCGTTTATCGAGAATGGGTCTGACTAAGGAAGCTTCATTAGCCTACCCCACCAACCTACTATCAGCTCCAGAGATAGATGGGGAAATACCATTTTATAGTGTTTTTTGAGTGGGTGAGTTGTGAGGGGGTCTGGGACGAGATGGCGACGATGGAATGGGAGGTGCTGATGGGGTATGGGGAGCTGTTGGTGATACGTTGGGGAATTCGGGGGGGAACGTTGGTTGCCAAGCAAAGCTGGAGGAAGACCCGCCGATTACCTAAACCCCGCTATTTGTGGCTTGGGCTTTGGGCTGGAAGCGAGTGATGTAGTATGAACGTGTTGTTCCCCTACAAAATCCCATCTATACTTACAAGTAGATAGTACAGAACCCTACAATTTAGGTTGGTCCATTCTGTGCTTTCCTTCCCCCCCACCTATCTCTTTCTCGCTATAACAACATGTACCTTCATCGCATAAACCCCCATCTACCACGCAGCTGAGCCAGTACTTCCCTAGTTAAGATCTTAATTTTGAAACATCCAACTATTCCTCTGTTATGTACCTATAAATTTGGTACCCCTCCCCCACCGCTACCGTTCATCATCATAATCTTCGTTTACTCATGCGTGTAGAATTTTGATCTGATATAATAGATTTCCTTCTTGAAACTTTTGACTAGTACTGCTGATATTACGAACCAAACACCGCAACACCTTCCTCCTCAATCAGACCTTTTCACTACCCAAGCAGCCCATCCCCCAATGCCCTTTTGATATACAACACCGCCCGCCTCCCATCCAATTTATACACCCCTCATAAACAAATACGAGAGAATGGCCCTAACTAAACATCTAATCTAGTGTCTAGAAGAAGAAAGAATGAAATACAAAAAATATAATAAGATAGTCATATCCCCTATCGAACACTACTTTACTCGCTCTTCGTCTTGTTTACAGGAGCGGAAAGGTACATTCTGCGCTCCACAAACTTAAGCGCTTCATCTATAAAACTATATTTATACTTCAATTAGCAAGCTGGTCGTGTGTGGGACAATCATGATAGAAACTTACATAACTGGCAATGAAATATAGATAACCGCCTCCCACTCGTGCCCGTTAAGGGGAACGATAGAGAAAAGCGACTGCAAGATGGGGGTGTACAACAATGCGAAATGCAATGCCATACTCAATGTGATGGCATACACAAGCTTCATGTTCTTCCACAATGGCAAGGTAAGCAAACTTTCACTTGATGAAAGGGCGTTCATGGCGTTAAACATCTCAATAACAACCAAGATGCTCAAACTCATAGTGCTTGCCGTCTTCGCCATTGTGTTGCCAAACATCTCGCAACCGATCTCAGGGTACTGGGCACTGCATCGGTGGAAGTGAGAGAGCTGGTAGAAAGTGATTCGGGGACCCTCGGTGTTGTACATGAACCACCAAGCGTAACCAAAGACAGTAGCGGCACCAACGTAGACACCAATAACCATGTAGCGGAAGAAAAGCCATCCACCGACAAGGGCTTCATCGCGGCCACGGGGTCGGCGGCGCATGATGTCATGGTCAGGGGGGTTGAAGGAGAGCGCAGTAGCGGGAAGACCATCAGTGACCAAGTTGACCCAAAGGAGCTGGACAGGAATAAGAGCTTCGGGCATGCCCGCTGCTGCAGTCAAGAAGATTGATACAACCTCTCCGATGTTTGACGAAATTAAATAGCGGATGAACTGTTGAGTGTTGTTATAAATAGACCTTCCCTCCTCAATTGCAAGTTCAATGGTAGCAAAGTTGTCATCGGCGAGGACCATATCGGCCGCCAATTTAGCAACATCAGTTCCACTTCCCATGGCCACGCCAATATCAGCACGCTTCAAAGCCGGGGCATCATTTACACCATCACCAGTCATAGCAACAACCTCGCCAGCACTCTGAAGAAGATCGACCAACTTTGATTTGTGAGTGGGTTCGGTACGAGAAAACAAGCTGGCTCTTTTTGCAACTTCAAGCTGCTCAGAATCGCTAAGTGCGTCGAATTCACGTCCAGTGTAGCTCTTGCCAGTGAGGTCTTCGTGTTCTCCAAAAATTCCAATTTGACGACAGATAGTTTCTGCGGTTTGCTTGTTGTCTCCAGTGATAACAACAACACGGATACCAGCAGCACGACATTTCTTGATAGATGCAGCGACTTCCGGGCGGGGTGGGTCCAACATTCCAACTAGCCCAATAAAAGTCATGTCCTGTTCAAGTTGAGCGTATTCCTTAGTAGTTTTAGCCGAACGGGTCAAAGGATTGCCGGAAATATCGTCAACAGTGGCGAATGCTATAACGCGGAGACCCATAGAAGCGTACTCGGTGAGCTTTGTGTTAAGAAGTTCACGGGTCTTGTGGGTAAGAGGAACCTTAGTGCCACTCGAGCCAACGAATGTGTGAGTGCATCTTTCCATGACAGATTCCGGAGCTCCCTTAACCAAGAGGCGTTGTCCGTTGCTATCACCAGACAAGACAGACATGCTCTTCCTGTCACGCGAGAACTCGTATGTAGCAAGCCTAGGGCATTGAGATTCATAATACCGGTTGGCTTCATCGAGGCGCTGATTAATGGGTTTGCGTGAGTTTTGGAGATTAATAATCGAATCGGGGGTGCCAATCTTCTCAACCAAGACCCTGAGAGCTCCTTCCGTAGGCTCGCCAACGTTCGAAAAAGTCTGCGTCTTGGAATCATATGAAATTTCGGACTCATTACATGTTGCTGCGACCTCGGCAAGCTTGCGAATTGTAACTGAATGGGCGGCGATTGATTCCAAAACCTCTCCCCGGGCGTTCTTAATAGCTCCAACAGGTGAGAAGCTGGTACCTTCAATGATGAGGTCTTCAAGCCCAGTCTGGGATTCCGAGATGACGACGGCCCTGGATACGCTCATTTGGTTGGTAGTTAAAGTTCCGGTCTTGTCGGAGCAAATAACGCTGCAGCTTCCCAAAGTTTCAACTGAAGGTAAGCTCCGGACAACAGCATTCTTGGCAGCCATTTTACGGGTTCCCAGAGCAAGACAAGTAGTGATAACGACAGCAAGACCCTCCGGAATAGCAGCAACACCGAGAGAAACAGCAATTTTAAGATAGTAAATTGCCCCTTTCAGCCATCCGCCATGGGCTTCATCGTTAAAGTTTCCAATGTTGATAAGCCAGACAAGAATGCAGATGATCATGATGACCTTTGCCAAAACATCTCCAAAGTCGTTCAACTTTTGCTTCAGTGGTGTCGGCTCCGAGATCTGAGACGTGATACTAGTGTGAATATCGCCAATAGCAGTCGAGTTTCCAGTCAAGACCACAATAGCTCTAGCATGTCCGACAGTGACAGTAGTTCCAGAGAAAAGCATGTTTACTTGGTCCTGTTTAACAGCCTTCTCATCATTTACCTCGCGCACGTCTTTACTGACACTTTCACTTTCACCGGTAAGAATGGCCTGGTCGACGCGGAAGCTGTTGCTTTGGATTGATAGAACCCGGCAATCTGCGGGGATCCGGTCTCCAACAGCGACATCGACAATGTCACCGGGGACTAGCTCTTCGGCGCGAATCCTGCTGACATGCCCGTTGCGAATGACCTTGGCCTCGTTTGCGGAATATTCGTTCAGCGCAGCGATCGCCTTTTCAGCGCTGCTCTCTTGAGAAACACCGACAACAGCATTCAAAACGAGGATAGTGAGAATCTAAAACCTTCTCAGCACATTTTCATCTCTTTAAACCAGAAAGAGGCCAGAATGCTACTTACTACCGCAGGGTCCACAAATGCAGTCAACCCCTCGTTATCCTCCATGATAGCTAGAACAAACGAAACACCAGCGGACACCAGCAATATTATTACCAACTGATCCTTAAACTGCTCCAATATGAGCTTCCATAAAGGTGTTGGGGGCTCCTCGGGAAGAGCTATCTCGAAAGAACATTAGTTAGCGAACTTGTTAAAAAGGGACAGGAGGTGGAGTTTTGTCCCACCATTTCTCCCGTGTTGTGATCTAGCAGCTCTAACTTGATCATCATTTAGACCAGTGCGCTGGTCAACACTGAAGAAGCGCAAGATTTCATCGCCTGGTTTGGCGTATGCGCGCTCCATGGCTCGCTATTGTTGGGCGTAGGGCTTCCTTATGATGATACGACGCTCTTTGTATTGATAAATATAGCCAGAAGTAACTTCCTTTGAGATAGCAAAACCGAGGATTGGGTGACACGAAAGGAGACCACAAAGAATGCGCAGAAGGGATCACGATTGAAAGAGCGAAGAGAACAGAATCAAATTAAGGGAGACAGATAGAAATCCACTCAATAACCACTCCAGTCGAGGAAGAATGAAGGAGAGAAAGCAGAAATGGAGTATATCAAGAAAGTCGAGAAAGTTAGTTGAAAGGTGGTCTTTTCGCCCTTTTTCTGTGCCTGGGGGCGAGAATGTTCTCAAGCTTCGGTCAGCAATAAAAGTTCTTGGCTCGCGGCTCAACTGGTCCCGTGCCAAGACATTATTATTGTCCTATCTGGGCCTTTAATTGGTCTGCGCTGCACAGGCCAACGGCTTGACACGGAGACAGTAACAGCTTCAGACAAGCTTCACCATTATGATATTCACCCATTCTACATAGCTATAGGTATAGCCGTTCACAGAGTTTTTGCGAACCCGGGGTTTTAGCGAACAGGGGTTGGGGCCAATAAAAATCGTTATTATAGATTCGCCAGAGCCGTGTTCGTCAAGGCCCCGTGAGCGGCTGTACAGCACCCCAGGCATCAGAGAGACCATAGCGAATGATTAATAGAGCTCAGTCCTCCGTAAACTCTGAATGACTGGATCGGTATCAAATACCTCGCCTGAGTGAGACCCACAAAGCGGGAGCTGTCGATCATGCAGGGCCACCAACAAGACATATGCACGACACTTCCTGAGCTTCTTCTAACTTCAGCTCTGAAATCGAATGTTTGAAGTCCCGGTATCGAAGTTATGCTCCGAAGGCGCGGATATCCGCGAAACGCCAAGGAGTATTTAATCTCCACAAGGGGCTAGCGCAAGTGGGCGCAGCAAGCAATTTGTTTAAGTGGGGTGTCCGGAAAAGGCGCTTTTCGATAAGATAGGTACATGTATGCATATCGATAAGTGCTAAAGACTAGGCTATGTACTAGGTTAGGGGTTACACGTGTTGGAGCTTTACGGTTCAGTTGGACGAACAACTTACAAGCCGTGAGAACTTTCTCAAAAGCTTAAGCGCCTAAACGCGCGATGTAGCTCATGATTGATACTGTATTCGCGACCTAGTGAAATTTCAATTCAGCGGTTAGAAGGGCTTTGGTATGTAGTTCTTGGTAGCGAACATTAATCAAAAGTTGGGTTGGAAAGGGGCGGGAATTTTTTTTTAGTAGTTGATCATCATGTAATCAGGCTGTGCTTTAGCTGCACGGGCGCTCAGGTTGGCAATGATTGACCAGTCATGAACTGCAATCTTGGGCTCCCGGGCATAGGAGTCAAATTACTATTCTTCAGGTGCCCAGGCTGGGAAGGGGTTGAGCAGAGTGATAAAGTATCAATAGGTTAAGTAAGTCTTCTACTTCTTCCCCCCTTTATAAGCGGCGGAAGCTGCCTCACTCCAACAATACTCACGTAAAGCTCCCCCTTGAACATAAATATCGATTCTATATTTGAACTGCTCTGCCCGTGCCTATAATGTCTGATCTTGGAATCAACCCAGGACCTGATTAAGGCCGAGCAACAAGAGTTTGTTGAGTACTCTTTTTGATGATCCATTGTGTCTATCTATGCTCTCCATGTGTCTATGCCCTAGGTATCTTCACGACCTACTACAGTCCAAGCACTTTGCCTGACAACAGGGTGAGTTGACCCTTCAACACGGAACGGGAAGAGGCATGCTGTGATATGCATCATTAATGTGGTACTGATTATGGGGTGGGCAGTGGCGCGTGTGGTGGAGGTTGGGGGTAATATTCGTGTCAATGGGGCTGACACCGATGGGTTTGCGGCGGCAGTCGCCGATTGCTCCAATCGGAATTAGAACACATAAATCAGCTATTCTTGGGGGGAATCGATCGAGGGAACCTATCCTATCTCAATCTATACAAGTCCTAAGTTATTCCCAGGCACGATGAGAGTGGATCGACTCATAGTGAACGAGTGACGTCCTATGATTTACCGCACCTACCAGCGTCAATAGTATGTGCCAAATGAGACTTAACTCGACTACGGGGACTGATGTTGGGTTCATCCGGAGAGTCAGATGTGGAAAACTTCATTAGGCTCTTCCTTCGTGCCTGGATAATTATAGCAAATCGCAGCATTGCATTTACTCCGGTGAGCACTTACATCGAGGCGACCATTAGGTGGAGGATGGACCATTAGAGATCTCTGAAACCCTCCTTATTGCATTCCTTTTTGCAACCAAAGGAGGTACAGGTGTTGAAGTTTTTGTTCCTCCATCCCCCTTTTCCCTTTTCCCTCCCCCCTTTCACCCTCAAGTAGGAATGAATTTAATTTTTGGTGCTATGTGCGGCGGGAGCATGCAGGGTGATTCCTTCTACTAACGTTTCCACCCCTTACTACACATAGAGTTACTTACCACTAAAATACTTATTTATGGAACAGTAGCACCTATCCAGAGGTTTAGACAGAGGTATCTTACTTCTAAGTTTCGTGGGAGACCAAATGTCATGAAACCCGGCCAGGCCAAAGAATGCCATTGATTTGTGACTGATGATTACGTATACCACAACTGTGAACTTATGGTGGCAATCTGTCCTAAGCTCTAAGCTATAAGTGAGACGCACAAATAGACAACTTCGCCTGTTATTTCTTGCACAACAATCGTCTCTCTCTCGAGGTCTAACAGTCTGACCTTTCATCAGTTATTCGAACACAGAGCTCCTTGAAACACTCGGATACGGCTCAGGCAGACACATAAGGGGGTTCAGATGGACACGACCCTCAAGCTTCAAGATATATCGTTTTCTACCCAATCTACATTTATACTCTGTCTAAGCTATCGGATTGTCTTAAAACACGTGAGGTGAATATAAACCCCCTGGTAATTTCCCATGTTCAGTTCAGAATCTAACATCAATATAATAAGCTAGCAGTGAAATTACTGTAGGTGTTCTTCGTCAATGAAGCCATACGTGGGCACTGAGCACAAGATATTGCAAGGTGTTATTCACGCCTGGGAGTATTGCTTTTTCTCCTAGTCAGTGGTGACGCAATAGCCGGGTGATAATCCATGAGTGGGAGCCTTGTTGCGCACAGCCGGCGACAATACATCAATCCACCGCTTTGCTACTAGCCAGTGAGACTAATATTTCGCACAACATCTTCTTCTAAGCCATTCAATCCACAATATTCCAATACTCGGCGGGGATAAGCACGTACTTGTGGTCTGAAAAACTACACATTTATACACTACAATTCAACGTCATTAGCACTTATTATTCAGGTCTAAAACACCAATACCAGCACCCAGCACCCCGTCAAACTTCACCAACCTTGTCACTCAGTCACTGGAATTGCCTAAAAACTCAGCCTTGTCTTTGTCCTACCCACCGCCAAGCCACCAAACACGACAGGACCCCACCACGTCTCACCAGTACCTCAGAACGCGTAAAGTACCCTCGTGCCCCACCATCTTATCCACCACTTCACCAGCTCACATCCTCATCACGCATCAAAATCTCAATGTCGCTCTCACCATCCCCGCCGCCGCCTGCTCGCCCGCCACGTCGTCAGTTCATGTTTAAACGCGCTAACCTCGGTGCCCCCGATACCACCACTACCACCGATAGTGCCCCAGATACCACCAGCTTCTTTAGCCGGCGCGAAGAGAACTATACTGCTCCTTTAATAGTGACCAAGAAGCCGAAGCGGTCTAAGAAGAAGGGTACCGGCGACGGGTCGCCGCCTAAGCGGGCTCGCGGGAATGATGGCTCGGAAGGCTCGGGGGATGATCATGCGCAGGGTGGTGCGAAGCAGAGGTGTGTGTATCTATTAGTTTGTTGGGTTGTATAGGGAGAGGAGGGGGGGTGGGTTGAAGGAAAGATTGTGTGAAATCTGCTCCTAACCGCCTGGTTATAGATATGATACAATTACGCTCTCAGACTCCGACGACGGCGGGCCAGCTACCACCGCCGGGAGAAAACAACGCCCAAAGTCAAAATCAAAGCCCCGGAAACGTGAGGTCAGCCTTACTCCCCCGCCAGTCCTCTACGTCGAATTCCCACAAGATCTCTCTCCTATCCCGGTAATAAGTAGGCGCCCCACCACTACTAGCACCCCTTCCTCCTCGACACTACAACCAATCACTCTCGACTCCTCCGACAATGAAGGCCCCACACCTATACCAGCCCCTACCATCTCCGCCGAAGACGCCCTCTTTGCCACTCTTGAAAAGCGCGCGCGCGAAAAAGCCGCCGCCACCAACACCACCTCTGCACTTTCCCCCCCACCTCCGGAGCCCATTGTCTCCGTTCTCATCACCTCCCACATCGAGAAAACACAACCTCTTGTCCTGCGCTTACGTGCAAACCAGACGCTAAGGGCCGCGCGCACGACGTGGTGCCAGCGCCAGGGTTTCAGCGCCGATCAGGCAGCGGATATATTTTTAACGTGGCGCGGGAACAAAATTTTTGACCACAACTCGTGCCGCGGCATGGGCATCGTCGAAAACAGTGATGAGAATGTGCACCTATTGGCTATGACGGCCGAGGGCTATGCAGAGATGGAGAGGGAAAGGGAGAGGGCATACCTGCAGGCTGAGGCGGATGACATAGCGGAAGAGGAGGAGGAGGAGGAGGAGGTAGTGGTGATGAGATTAACATTGAGGAGGAAAGGGGTGGAGGACTTTAAGATCAAAGTTAGGCCGGTATGGATTTTCTTATTCTTTCTGCTCTATACGAGGTGCTGATTTGAAAACAGGACACAAAGATATCAAAACTCATAGCTGCCTACCGAGTGACAAATAAGGTCCC
Organism: Morchella sp. 2018-W45; assembly: GCA_024713785.1. Taxonomy (NCBI): domain Eukaryota; kingdom Fungi; phylum Ascomycota; class Pezizomycetes; order Pezizales; family Morchellaceae; genus Morchella; species Morchella sp. 2018-W45. The sequence continues at coordinate 896,620 of JAMGYZ010000021.1, forward strand.
AGAAGAAAAGCAGATTCGCCTCGATTTCGACGGCGATGATCTTGACCCTGACCAGACTATCGGTGATACGGAGTTGGAGGATCTATTCGGGATCGATGTTTATATCAATTAGGCTTTGTAATCTTCTTCCATGTTTTATCTTTTAATCGTTTTATTTTTAGCAAAGACGTTTCCTGAGGACTTCTAACGGAATGCACATTGTCCTCGTTTGTTATATAATATCTTTGGCTCTGGCGTGGAAGCGGGGCGTTTATCGAGTTTTTTTCCAATTAGTTTTTCAGAGCTTTCATTTTGTTTTACTTTCCCTATTCATGCTTATATGTATCATTGCTTGCACGCATGTCAATGATCGGAGCATGCATCACGTATTCTCACCCGGTCCCAAAATTCTCAGTTATATCTGCACCTCTCTCCTGGATGAATACGTACTCTCCACTGAATAAGTGAGGGATTGATATTTGAGACTATAACCCCCAATAAGGAGGTTTTAAAAACCCTACTATACTTGGCTGTGGTAATGATCGTCAGGTATCCATGCATATGTAGTTGGGTATGATCGTCAGTGCAGGTGGTGTTTTTTGTGCACTGGCGTGCGACAAAGCCATCTTAAAATTTATCAGCTTGGAAAATTCGGGTAGTAAATCTACATGTATGTACTTGGTGCTTAAATAGCCATACACTACGTGTACTAGCTTCTCACTCATAGTTGCCCTAGTTAACTGGTAATCAGCGGGGGGCATGCCTAGTTTCCCGCGCCCGCTTCTAACGGTGCCTCTAAATTATTTCTAAGATGCATGTAGTCCACCACAGTAACAGACCCGGTTGGGGTGGAATTTGGTTTTTTTATTTTGCGGTATAACTGCCTGTAGGCTCGCTAAGGTTCCGCTGGGCTTGGCGCCCGAGTGACACTATGTGATTCACAACCCCTTCGCCAGCCCGAGCCCTAAAGCAGTTATTTATTTATTTATTACTTCGTACATGCATGCAGCCGGCTACCCTAAAGCACAGTGCCTGGACTGCCCCACCTCAACCCACTCATACATAGACGGTTTCCCTGGCCACCCGGAAACCCCCCTCACTCGGACAGTTAACTAAAAAGGGGAGGATCAACAATTTAAGTAGCTTCTCTACCAATCATCATTGACTGTCCGAGTGGGGGGGGGGGTGTCCGAGTGGCCAGGGAAGTCGTCTACATGTAGCCCTCTCACCCTCCACCACCAACCACAACCACCACACGTGAAACCCACATCCAGAAACTCTGGGCGCTGGCCGAGGGCTTTGGTGGTCACGACTCTCTCAATTCCTGCGACAGGGTTGGTTTGGACACGACCCCCGAAAGTTATGAGACTAATTGTCATGTATGTGTGTAGGGAAGAATTCGTGTCGGTGGTAACTTCACGTAGTTTATTAAAGACTCGTGCACTGGGTCCCGGGGGGGGGGGGTTTAAGGTACGTGTAGGATCCCCCGTCAGGTGCTTGCCAAAGATTGTGATATCCATCCCCGTGGTGATAGTGTCTCTCAGGAGAGGTGCTGCTAGATGATGAATCCTCTGTAGGATAGACAAGGGGAGGAGGGAATGGGATCCGTTTCTGCTAGCAATTCAGGCTCTGCATCCGTAGGTAAGCTATTAACACGAGTGACTACATGTACGGACTACCCAATCACCTCCGGTCTTTCCCGACCTATGGGCCAATACATACCAAGTAGTACATGTAATATATGACCACCGCTCAAAAATCTTTGGCAAGTGTGTACCACTTCTTCCCACAACCCCACAACCCACAACCCACAACCCCACACCCCCTACACCCCATCAACCCCACCTCTCCCCATACTTACCGGCAACCAGCCACAAATAAGCCGTAGAAACCGCTCACTGATCGAGGGCGCTGAGAGTCGGGATGGTGTCCTCCACTCTCCTTACAAAGTTACAGCATTGCCAAGGCTTTCAGAACAGTGGCTAGTAGTGAGGGCCTTGGAAAAGGGGCAGTTAGTGCAGCGTCGGTGTATGGATGGGCTCAAGGTATATAGTATCCTATCCTCCATGGAACACTGACTATACCAAATTATTATCTTTAGGCACAGTGGCTTTCTCGGGGGTTGTGTCACTGGAGAATTGAGGGCGACAGCCTCCAGATGATGAGGGTAGGCGAGCAAAGGCTCTCTGGTGCAAACCTTTGTGGATCCTTATGGTTTGTATATATAGATGGCTCATGTACACGAAGGTCGCTCTTGCGCGTGAGTAGAGTCTTCCAAAGACAAGTAGTAGGTAATACCAACAGAGTGGGGAGTGGGGGGGGGGGGACGCTAAATGTATCCTACGAGAATTAGTTTAGGCTCTGTTAAGCCCAAACCTGCCCAAAGCCTGACAGATCTAAGCCAGGCTGAAAGACCGCTCCCCAAGAACCTAGACCGTAAACCTAGATTATTGACTACACAATATTGACTTTTGGGTTATGGTATTTGGCTCTCTGTACTACTTCTACGAACATCGGGATTCCGGAACTGCGAGCGAAGTCAACACATAAACATTTCATATAAGCTCCCTAGCCTCTCAAAAGTATAATTCTCCCAATCGAGATGTATCCCACGTCTCTACTTTCATATCCCGCCCAAAAACCCCAGCTCTACCCTCCCGCACAACAGGTAGCAAAGGACCACAAAGAGGACACACACCTAAGTTAAGTATATACCTCTGCCCATTCTACGGCCAGTATCTCTACCCACCTACCCACAATCGTACTAGCCCAACACAATACAAGCTCCAGGGCGCCAGGTGAGCAAGCAGCCTTAATACAAGGCGGACCAAGCAGGTCCCAACGCCCCTACTATACATAGCTTTAGACATCACTGGCTGTCCCCAACCACCATGCAGAGCATGACAAATCAAACAGGATATCTGTAGTTTGGTGGTACCGGCATCGGGTGAGCAAGCAGCCTTAATACGAGGCGGACCAAACAGGTCACCGCATACCCCATTGATGCCGGCCGGGGAGGGGACTGCCTAGGTCCGTCTTTGAGTGTGGGCTCTTAGACGACTTTGAAGAGACAACTTTGGGGGAAGTGAGTGGAATCGATATAGGTGAAGGGCTGAGCTTTGGCGGAGAGGCGGTAGGAATGTTGAGCGGCTCCGGTGGATGTTGAGGGGGAGATGGAGTGGTGCTGTGGATGTTGAGAGAGGTATTGTTTCCTCCATGAAGCGGGTTAAATACTTTATAGGGCCTAGATAGCACGAATGTTACTTGTCACTGTCTGTCCTCAGTAGGCCCCAGCCACAATAGTTCACAGAGGGGGAAACGATCTGCCCACTCTAGACGACCAATATTGAAACTCTTAAATGTGTGGATCTCGAGAGTCAGCGTTCGGATCCAGCGGCCTTGCATCCCCCTTATGAAGGCTTCGTGAGCAGGCAAACCCCTTCTCCGCTGGTGTGAGACGTAACAGTAGGTGCTTATATATGTCAAATTAATCCTCGCACAGAGCAAAATACCCCTTTCCCTGAGTATGACACAACGCCAGAAAGTGATTTTCTTTTCCTCCCCCCCCCTCTTTTTTTTTTTTTTTTTTGGGGGGGGGGGGGGGGAGTTGATGACACAATAATTGTACTGAGAATACTTTTCCCCACTGGTGGTGATTGCCAATTCCATTCCAGATCCATCGTGTTTTTGGGGCTGAGGTTAGGTTAAAGGGGCAAAGATGGTCACTGCCGACATGCGTTGAGAGGCTGTGGGCGGTTGTGAGGGATGGAAATGGGGTGGTCGTGGAGGAGAGGCTCCCCAGCCGCGCATGGGGGTGGGTTCGATCCCCACCCCTGGTGGACTAACTTTTTTTTTTTTTTACGTCCCGGTTTTCACAACTTGCCGGCGTGGTGATAAACAGGACCTTTAACTACATAGTCAGGTCAGCCACCTTTCTAGGCTAGTTAACTATTCCCGTTAGTCCCACGGTTTTGTGTAAGTCCTAATACAGACAAAGACATGGTTGGGGCGGCATGCCAAGACCGAGTGATGACCAGTGACTCACTAGATTCACGGGTGCTGCACGACTCATGGCAGTCTGGGGCCCGATCCCCCACCGTGGCGGACATTTACTTTATTCACCACCAATTTCGCTATTGCTAGACCATTTTACGTTGTTACGTGACGAAACAATAGTTTCGCTGAAACCCGCTGGATGAGATAAGATGCAGCCCAGCAGTCAAATACCCTCGGCGCTGGTGGAGGACAGGAATATAAACTGTTTAGACGTACTCTGATGTCCCCCCACACGCCTTATAGAAATGCTGGCTACGTAAGTATATACCCAGCGGGCGCCGAGGAGAATGTGGTGGTAGTACTTATCTCGATTGCCAAATAATAATATATCGCACTAGTACTACTGGGGTGGAGTCAACTTTTATTAGACCAACGTGCAACGGGTAGAGCAGGTTGATGCTGTTATATTAGTCTCATGCCCATCCCCTATTTTAGTATGGTTGGAGATGTAGTATTTTTTATGTATCTATACTAGCCATAATAAAAAAATACCGATTGGGTCTGGGAACGAGACTACTGTTATATATGTATATTCTTTTGGTATTTCCTTTGTTGGAGACTACATGTACTTACAATGTGTCGGGCGGTTTTTCCATAAAGGAAAAGTTTAATATACAGTATGAAAAGATGGGGTGAAATCACTACCATAGGACTACGGAATTTAGTGATAAATACCAAATTAAATCGGCATTAGAGGAAGAGTACTGTACAAATACCGTATGCTTACCGCAATGCTAGCGTACCAACGAGAATACCGTAGTGATCCCACCCCTCTTTTTGGTACTGTAATACACCCCCGATCGAATGGATCCATGTAGAACCCTTTAGCTGCTTAAACCTTAATTATAAGCTTACCTACAGTACGGGTACGTAAATGGACGGAAGACGGAAGACGGAAGACGGAAGAGAATATGCAGCTATAGAAATTACATGTACCCGGCTGGTATGCTTAAGAGTAGGGTAGAAAAACTCAAACTCACTCCCCTACCTCTTTCCAATACCATACCACAAAACCTCCATCTTCGTAGTGCCTCCTACTGCATTACAATCAGGAGAATATATCATCCCAAACATGTTTCCTGAATCTCAGTAATCATCGACACGAGCCATCACGATTAGCTGGAGATGGGTGGTTGGTTACTTATGTAGGTACTCTACTTTACGGCCAGTATATTATTTTTTTCAGGCTCAAACTATATTAAATTTACCTTCCTCTATGAATATTTCACAATACCTCCCTCTCGACAATCCCAATAATTACTATAAGCTGTTTCAGATAATAACAAACCCCCCTCTGATATCGTACATCAAAACTAGAAAAAATTACAGCTAATGAAAAAAAGATTTAGTGCCCATAATTGTAGGAGTTCGTCCGTTTACATATTATCTTGGCGTGGTCACCTACTCGCCGCCTAGAAACACATCTACGAGGCTATAAACTTTAACTAAAACTAAAAAAAAAAGAGAGAAAGGAAGAAAGAAATCAACGGAGAATGAAGAGATTTTTATACACCACGCAGCTATGGACCACCGGCTAAATTCCGACACTCCAGAAATACCAACTAGCTTTTTTCTTTCTTTTGCCTTAATACAAGGGGGGAGGGGGGCCTCTGTGAACCATCCCTAGCCTAAACGGATTTTCTACCTCTGGCCGCTGGTTTGCGAATGTGTTTGTTGACGGCTGATCTGGTGTTGCGTTTGCCGGCCGATGACTTAGGGGTACCGTCCTTCTTCGCCGTTCTCAGGTTGTAAGATTCTTTGACCGACCTGAGATTGTAGCCGATATTGGCGGCCTGGGAGCCTTTCCTCGACGATCTCGGTGTGATGTTTTTGCTTGCCGCCTTTGAGCCGAGATTTTTGTCCGCTGGTTTGGGGTTCGGGTCTTTGCTGTCCGATCCAGGGGTGCGGGTTCCACTTGGAGTTTCGAAATTTCCTGGCATAGCGTTCGCGGATCTGAGGGAGCGGGCACCGGCCTGAGAACCAGGGGTTTCAAATTTCTCGACTGCAGTACTTGCAGACCTAAGGGAGCGGGTTCCGGCCTGTCCATACGGAGCTTGGACTTTCATGAATCTGCCGCTTGTGGAGCGAGTGGAGCGTGTGGATTCCTGGGGAGTGAAAGGCTCAACTGCTACGGCCTGATTTCCGGCCTCCAAGCCCCCGCCCACGGGAAGGAAAGGAGGGGACTTTGGAGAGGGGTGAACCCCAACCATCTCCTCGACTGCACTTGCGGAAGGCGCAACTGAAACCCCAGCAGTGAGCCAACCCGGAGCCGAAATATTGGCGGCGGCGGCAGCGGCGCATGCATCAGCAGCAGCGCTGCATGCATTAGCTGACGGGATTCCCGCAGCCAGGATGGCCGTAGCAGCGGTGCTACAAGCGTTTCCAGCCAGGGCCCCGGCTGCCGAAATTGCAGCTGCAGCAGCGGTGCATACGGCGGCTGCTTTGGAGAGTTCGGCGGCGGAGGCGGAGCATGCGGCGATGGCGGCGGCCATGGTGGGGTTTACAGCGGCGGCAGCGGCGGCTACTTCGGTTTCTTTTGCTGCCTCGGGCAATTGCTGGTACCAGTAGATGGTGCCAGCGGCATCATCACTGACAGGGGAGCATGGTTCGGGAGATGCATCAGGCCATTGAGAAGGGGAGCCCATCGATTCGTACACCGAGGTGGAATCTTGTGAAGCGGAGGGGGCATGAGCAGGAGTATCGATGGTGGGATTCGCAGTTTCGGCGGTATATACGGGCATGAAAAGAGCTGTGTTGGATGGGCCTGAGAACTTTGCTCCAGCGTTTGTGTACATCAGGGTGAGTTCTGAGAGATGTTTCTCTGGATCCAAGGTGGGCGGCATGTTGAACGTCTTGATGAGATCTGTGGGGGGGTAGTGGGGGGAGTTGAAGGAGCAAATGTGGGCTCTACCTCTTCCCTTATGATAGGATAGATGATGCAATGAGGTTGGAGGGGGAAGGGGAGGGGGAGGGGTGAAAATGGGAGTTATTTTGGTGGTAAAGAAATCAAACCACACGTAAGTGGCACGTATATACCAGTATATCATCCCGCTACAAGAAGTACATGAAGTGGACTGGTAAAACACCCGTTTCTATGTATCCCACCTGCAAATTTTCTTTTTTCTCTTAGCCACCGCGTATAAGTAAGTGTATGTATTATGTACTAGACTTTTAATCGTAGCCACTTACTTGCAGCCACTTACATACACTTTTCCGACATTTATGGCAGTGTCACATGCGTGTAGAATATATTGATTGGAGTGTTTTCCCTGCCCATGCACTTCTTAAGCTACTGACGGACCCACCTCTAAGACCGATTACACCACGGGAACTTTTGGAGTGTTGGCGAGTAATAAATGAATCTTTAGAGTGTTCACTGGATCCCTTACAATTGTGTGGAGGGCAGGGGACTTATTCCCCATTTCCCTAGTAAGTAAGTTACGGAGCCAGAGGATTAGCCACGAGATCGATAGAACAGGCAGGGAATCCATACCATAATCAACCCGCCACAAACGGGTATCATGAGCCACAAAACCTTATTCCTAGAGCCCCCGCAACATTACAAACTCAGGCAACTCTAAGAGTCATTTCCACTATCACCTACCAGATTCTTCAAGCACATCTAATTGAGCAATCTCTCTCACTTGCCTGATCAGTTAACTAAGGCCTCATGAACCTTGGGCTGCCCCACCAGCCTTTCTCCGTATTCCAAAGAGGTTGAGACCCAGCCCCCCCTTCTGACAGCTATAGCTATAACTACACCCACACATGTAGTTCCATTGCTAAGATACCTAAACCTACGGGACGGGGAGGTTATGTGAAAATGAATTCGAAGGCGGAGATGATCCCAGCCAGGCACAATAGGGCCCAACGGGGCCAAATAGAACACTCTATCACTGGATCATTGCTGGGAGAGAAACAGAAGATGGATAATAACCCCGACAGACAATAAGAGGGGAAATAAAAAGAGGTGAATAGAAAAGAAGAAAGGAATGGACAAGTACCACTAAATCATAATACACACACTACTGCGCAGACAAGTGCTAGGAACCCCGTAGACATTTCATCCGAGCGTGCATACACGTACAGAGCTCCCATATGGCTAAATTGGTGATCACTCGTACTGCAATTACTAGGAAAGATAGATCTTGATAGGAGATTATATAGGGTAGCTACATGTATCAGCTACCGAGTTCCAGAGCGCTGTTCTAGTTACACGTAACGTATCCCTCAAAGCTATTTGCTTCATTTTCGGCTTCCAAAAAGGCACCCGCACCGAGCATCCAAACGTTGGGGGTATCATGCAAGCTAAACGACTTTCGCCGCCGCTTCCGACCCCACGCATAGGCGCCAATATATTAAAACCATCATCATCACAGGTTCTCACTCGCACTTACCAACACGTCATTCCGATCATTACCCCCCCTAACTAGCTAACCTTTCCCAAATGCCAACTTACTCTGACCCTTCTCCAGGCCGCCTCCTCCTTTCTTCCCACCGCCTTTCCTCGGCCCCTTCTTGCTGTTCTTGGCAGGGGCAGGGGCAGTGGGCTCGGCCTTCTCGGTCCGCGCGGCGGCGGTCCGTTCCCGCGCGGCGGCCCTGTCCTGCTCGGCGAGGGACTTGGCAAAGTGCCAGTCCTCGTGCTCCTCGCGGCCCTCCAGAGGGATGGAGGAGTTACATTGTGCGCACGTGTAGGTGTGTGTCTCTTGCGGGGGCGGGGTTGAAGGCGGGGGTGACGGTGATGGTGGTATTGCCGGAGGCGGTAGGTCGTTCTGCGGGGACTCGTCTTCTATAGAAGGAGGGAGGGAGGGAGGGGACTGTTGTGATAGCTCCTCTTCGAGATCTCTATCCAAATCGTCCTCCTTATCGACCGTTCTTATATACCTCCCAATGCCCTCCTCCACCTTCCTCTTTTTTGACTCCCTCTCCGCCGCCGCCGATGGTTCCCCCGGCTGCCTCTTAACCAGGAACCCGGCAATGCCCCTGTTACCACTCTCTTTCTCCTCGAACCCACCCACCTGGAGGCTCAACCCTGCACACGGATACGCCCCACCCTCCGCCACCATCCCCTTCAGCAAGCTCTCCGCCTGCGCCAGCATCGCGCCCAGCTCAACCTTCGCCGTCATCGCAACCTGCCTCGTCTTCTGCGAGCCAGGCTTTGTGCCGCGGTGCATCATTGTGATGCTCGTGGGCCGGCGCTTACCCTCCTGCACCCCCTCCTCATCGACAAGGCGCGAATGGAGGTCGGCCACAAAGACGCGCAGCCACTTGAGCGCCTGCTCGGGGCTAGTGATGGGCGGGCGGAAGGACTTGGCGGAGAGCATGGACTTCATCGCCGTGCGCGGGTTGACGTCGGACTTGTCGATGCCACGAATGGTGTTGTAGAGCCAGGTTGCGTCTTCGGCGGGGAGCTTTGCGTGCAGTTGCGGGAGGGGGATTTCGATAAGTGCCGATAGGGAGGAGGTGTTGAAGGCGGCCGAGATCTGGGAGCCGAGTTTGCCGCCGAGGTTTCGGACTATGGGGGGCTGCTCTGTTAGTTGGTGGCACGAGGAAAAGGGGCGGTTCACTGGGGGGATACAACTTTTGGTGAACTCGAGGGTGTTGAGGAATTTTTGTATGGCGTCGGGCCGGACTACGGTCTGTACGGCATACAATTAGCCCTCTGCCTCTATGACCACGATGCCCGGGAGAGGGGGGGGGGGGGCAATGATCATATTAACCTGTGAGTTGGGCTTCTTATACCCGCTCCCCAGCTTTGCCAGCATCTTATTCCCCGCGATCCCCGCCGAGCACGTATACCCAATCTCGACCCTGACCCTCTCGCGCACACGGTGCACAATCTCGGCCGCCACCGCCATCACCACATCGTCCCAATCCAGCACCTGTTCCTCCTCCCCCCCCTGCTTCTCCTCCTTATCCAGCACGCACGACCCCGCCCACTCCAGCTCCCCCGCCGGCGGCAGCGGCAGCATCTCAGAGGGATCACCATACGGCGCCGGCAGCGTCAGCTCCGGATAGCGCTCCAGCAGCGCCTCGTGCACCATCGCCGACAGATCCAGAAACGACTCGTCGATACTCGCCTTCTCAACGCGGGGGCAGGCGGAGCGGAACACTGCCAGGATCTTCTTGCTCTCGATGCGGTAGGGGTCCAGACAGGCTTTGTGCGTCGAGATGCTGGGCGAGTCGCGGTAGGACCAGTGTAGGTCGCCCGAGCGCCAGGTTGCGACGTGCACGAGCTTGAGGGTTGGGCAGCGCTTCAGCGCATCGGCGGCGGTCTCGTGGCGGGTTACGCCGTGGGCTCGTGCGGCGTAGTTGACGGCTATGAGGTCTGGATGTCGGGGAGGGTTAGTTGGTGGGTCAAGAGGGGAGGGCGGGAAGAGGGGGAGAGGACTTTGCCATTGCTGGACAGCTAGGGGCTCACTGGGGGGGAGATTGAGGCGCTTGACTTCGACCTGGGCCTATGGCGGTGAGTGAGTATTGGTTCCGGGGGTCGTGGTTCCGGGGGGAGGAAGACCTACGTAGAACGCATCGAGATCTCTGTATATATAATAGACATCATCATTAATATTAGAATGCTAATTAAAATCATAACCACTTAATATAGGGAAGAGCTCACATGTGGGCAATTACACGCAGAGGAGTATCGACAGAGTATTTCGCCAGCTGTGAGAGCTGTCGATAAGTGAACTTTGATCTTCTTTCCATGTTTGTGAATATTGTGATATATCGATAAGACGTGCGTGCGTGTTGCGTGGGGAGACGCGTTGAGTGCGTGGGGAGCAGCGTACGTTACATGACTTACACCACGATCTGTAAGTTATGCGCCATCATCATCAATTATTCTGTACTCGGGTGTAGTAATGAGAACCAGAACATGAAAAGTGAAAAACAGGGATTATTTGTATGGAGTGGCGCCGCTCTGCCATACAAACAACTCTAATGCTTCTAAACCCTCGTACCCGAGTAACCGCCGAAAAGAAAACAAGTAAAAAAAAAAAGCCAATCGCAGTACAGGTCTTTCCAGATCTGTAAATGCTAATAAATATCGACATCACCGGACTTGCCAAGACCTCGAACCCCAATCAGGATCTCAGTTAAGGCAACTCGAGATCGATCTCTTCTGCGTTTTCACATCTACTGACAAAATAAACATACTAGTAGACATAGAGATAGTATATACAATAACCTCCCTCCACTATGGAGCTCTCTGTCTTCCCGCACCTTGCCAGCACCGAGTTCACTACCGCCTGTACGGCTCTTCACGCCTCGTACCCCACCACGACAGCCCTCACACACACGCCCACAGTCCTCGCCCTGCACCGTCCCCTCCCCACTACCACCTCCACCGATGAAGAAGATGAAGGCAAAGACAGCGAAGAGGACGAGCACGAGCACGAGCACGAGGACCCCGACCCTGAATCTCTCCCCCCACCACGCCCCCAATCCTACATAACCTACGAGCTCCACCACTCACCCGCCTACAACGTCCCAATCCTGTACTTCCAGCCGACCACGCCAACGCCCATGTCCCTCTCCGACATCTACGCCCGCCTCGTACCCACCGACTCCGCAGAGGCGCTGCGGCGTGTCGGCGTCCTGGGCGCCATCTCGCAGGGAGACCATCCGGTCACGGGCGAGGTGTGGTGGTTCGTCCACCCGTGTAGCACGGCGGAGGCAATGGAGGAGCTACGGGGGCTATGGGGGGAGGATACTGGGACGAGGATGGGCGCGGAGGAGTGGTATGTTAGGGTGTGGGTGGGGCTGGTGGGCGGGGTGGTGGGGCTGCGGTTGGAGGAGGGGGAGGGTGGTTAGGGATTTTGTGGTCAGCATGAGGGGAGGGTTAGATTTTAATTTTATGTAGATATGTAGCTTAGAACCGGATTGTGGTCATTGGCGCTGTAGGGGTCCCCGCAGGTCAATGATCAAACTGCAACATTGGTGACCCCCAAAGAGTGTATCTTCTCTTCCCTACCTTCCAAAACCCCCGAAAGCTGTTAGTTAGCCATGCTCATCATAGGCTATCACTCGACACCATATACCTACCGCACCCCCGCAGCTGGCCGCCCTCAACCCAGAACCACACAAGAGGGGAACTAAATATATGGCGCTGGTACGCATATATGTGACTGTTATTACTCCTCAATTAGTTGTTCTACTAAAGAGTCTTAATATGTTACACTCCGTGTTTAAGGGGCGGCTACATCTAGCAGCCCGCCAATTCCCCACTCGATGGTTGTTGTATGTAGCAGTAGTAAGTACTTATGTATTTACCTACAAGTATACTCTGTAGGTAAATACAATACATACAGAATTCAGGCTGGCTCAGCCCGTGGGGCCGTTATCCCATACGCTGCCAACCAACTTTGGCGTTATACAGCTGCACCCCGCTATGGCGGAACCCAACACCCCTCCCCCATGTGAAATTCCCTGAAAAGCCAACTTGCTACCTCGTACAATATTTTGGTAAATCCATGTGCGACTACACGCAAGGCTGTAGGCAGCTACATGTACATGTAGTTATAGGTCGCCTGGCTAGAGTAAAAATTGAACTTTAAAGTGCCAAATCAAAGGTGGTGTCTCTCTGACACCCAGCCAGTAGTTACTGCGAATTATCAGTCAAGATCTACATAGTTATATATGCAGATCAAGTCAATGATCGGGCTTGCGGCCTTGCATTGGTGGCTTAGCAGCTGCTCGCGTGCGCCCCTGACTGACTCCTCGAGTTGATGAACTGCCCTTCTAGAAGGGTCATGCGGAATTAAGTTGAGGGATTACTATTCCTGCACTTTGCGGGGGTGCGGGTTTTTTCGGGTTGTTGTTGCGAGTGTTGTGTAGTAAGTAGCAATAGCGTAGTTGGGCTCTTCCTCATGTATGTACTCACTCTGCTAAGATTAAAATGCCGCTGACTTTATATTCTACCACCAATTGATACTTAATTGGGGGTTGATCGGCGGCATTTTAATTCTGGCACCATGAGTATATGGCCCGAGAGGCTATGGAGCGTAGCTGTGTAAACTTTGGCATTCGCAGCCAATCAGTCTATAAACATTGGGAAATCTACTCCCATGATTGTGCTAGTGCATGCCTAGCTAGCTTGACGGCGGAATTTTCTCTGAGGTTGAAACCCCCACCCCTATGCCATGCCATGCCCTCTCCCGCCATACCATATAACGTACGTTACTGGGTTCTTCTTTTATGACTCATTTTATGCCGGTGATTACAATTAGACTCGAGATTAGAGGGGGGATTGTCATAGCGGTCGACCGTCGACCGTGATATTGTTCTTAATCCGTTCAGAGTTGGTAGTACTGGGGATATTAGTCCGAGATATGTCCGTCCACCGGTACGTACGGTCCTATGAGTACCTGTACTTGCCTACACACTCTCAGAACGTACCCAGGACTGCCTGTTTCAGTAATAAAATTAACTGCCAACAAACTCTTAAGCTTGACAAACCGCCGTGGCCGTAAAAACCGTAAAAGTAACGGGCTCAGTGACTATACGGCACCTTGAACAGGAGGTCCTGGATTCTGCGAGTTTCAATAGCCTAAGGGATACTTAGGATTCGATCGGCCTAGCTGTGGCCGGTGGGTTCAGTACCACATCATGATATATCGATATAGCTGGGAGACGTACACCCTGTAGATAAGTAGTATCTTCAAGGATTTGCAGGGCAGGCGTTCAGTGGTCGATAGTCTGTGGGCACCCCCAATTAGGGGGGGAGGGGGGGTCTACAAATATCGAGGCAGGCCGTTGCTGTAACTTTTTTCAAATTTAGTCCCCATCAGAGTATATCGAATCCGCGGGGCATCCTCCAGTACTTAGTTAACTTTTTATCGGCCTGCTTCATCCTAATTGTGATTGCCCCTAGCTCAGTGCGGGGGATTGATTATGTCGATAGCCATATACATGTATACGTACCTATTTTGTATTCTTCCTGATAAATAGGCCCTAGCTGAGCACGATGTTTATATTCCTCCAGCTACTTAAGTAGATCAATGAAGTTTTGCTAGTAATTGTAGGGTATGCATGTATGTATTCGAATTCATCCTGATAAATGTATTCATCCTGATAAATACATTCATCCTGATAAATACACCTGGTAATTGGATTTTACCCTGATAATGGGAATTTACCCTACTAAATACAACACCATCTGGTTAGGCGTGGCGGTCTTGTGATCGAGGTCTACATCACATTCTTTCCACCAGCGCCTACAGTCAATTATACTTGCTGGGCCGGTTTCCGTTCGGTACAGCAGGTTATTCGAGATATATTTTATTTGTTCGTGTAGCAGACTAAACTCTTTGAAGAAGCTGGCCAGGTAAGTAAGCACATGTAAGGATGTGGTTCGGTACAGCAAATATTCGTTACATTCTAGGGCGCGACCCCAAGACTACATTTCGCATTACCCCGATTCCCCCCCACTCCATGTAGAGTATATCCATATTATCACATGTACAGCCATTTCCCAAAAGACATGGCACCTCACCAAAGCCTAGCATCATGGCTCTTGTTGACTTTCAACTATATCCCCTCCACAAACGCTCGGCGCGATCAATGGTAATAGTAATTCGAGTGTGTATATTCATATTTTGGCTTTGGTTTTCTATTATATTCGTTGCTATTTTGTAATTTTTATCTTCCTACAGGCCGTGAGGGGAGTCCGAGGTGCCAAGTCTTTTGGGAAATGGCTGTACATGCAATACCGTCAATTCTCGACAAGTCCATTATCCCCGCGTCGCTAAATCTTAATTCCGGGTGAGAAAAAAGTATGTATCTGAAAATTAAGCTTGAATCACCCCGCCCCCGACACTCCCCTAACCCAACCCAGCAACCAATAACCCAATCTAATCCAAACAACCCGACAGGCTGCAGCAGGAGCAGCAGAGTGACTCAACATCCCTGCCTCTCTGCCTCCCCGACTTTCCTCTGTTAGAATTTAGAATACGAAGTTGCTGCCCCGTGAGAGGTGGGTGAATACGGGAAGATGATCAGGAACAGTCACGGTGCCTTAATTGTTGCTGTTTCTAACGCAAGCTAAGGCTGTAGAAGGAAGGAAGGAAGGAAAGAAAATGTCCTCCTACAGAGTGACAGAGCCCCAAGTGCAAACCCTGATCTAAGCCAATCCATAATTCCGGAGCCTACAAGATGTAGAATTAAAAAAAACCTCACCTCAGCCCACACCATCACACACGCCAAGGCCTCGAAGAAGAAGCTTTAAAGCATCGATCTTTTATTTCGCTAACCACAACCCAATGACGCTAGAGGTCTATCGCGAAAGTTCGTGTACAGAGTACCGTTTTAGGGGGGCGCAAAGTGCACACTTTATTTGGCCCTCGCTGCTTGCTTGCTGTCTCACTCAACTCACACAACTGACCCGCCAGGCTGGGTCCGGAGTTTCGTCATTCCGCGCCCGGGCCCTATGTATACATACCTGTACCCTGCCCTACTTTAAACAAAAGCTTTATGGATGGATGGATCAATTCGGCCGACAGTCTACAGGGTGTCTTAAATGAAGAGACCCTGAGATTCTGCTAACTGGATAGTGAGGTCTACGTACCCGCTGAGTTTTTGGGGGTAGAGTGAATGGGGGCCAATCAATTTAACGATGGGGGCCGTCGCGGAACTCCTGGCCCTGAGTACGCGGCAAGAATACAGTGGGGGGTGGTAGTTAAAGGCCAAAGCTACATACATACAGTACTCTAGCTGTATGTATGCCTAGAGATCTTGTTTCGTTCGGCTATTGTGGCGTGAGCAGACATGGTTGGTCTTCGGGGAAATTGGAGGGGATAGAGAGAAGAAAGCTTATGGTTGGGTGGATCTGATAAGATGGAAAGTATAAACATGCGTACAGACGCCGCAAACAGCTGTCTTTAGGGAGTAGGTAGTCTGAAGCGTTCGTATCCTATGTAAGCAAGCAAGTCTCAAAGATGACTCCCAGTTTTCCGCCTCTGTCTGTTCTGTCTGAGATGTTCTTCGATCGGCCTTGCCGGCGGCCGCTGCTGCAGGCGGGTCAAATCGGGTTCTTTTTTCTTGTAGAACCATAGTTTTCCCTTTTTGGAGGAAGACTCGTTCCCGATGACTATTACTCTATTACAACGGTCCCTATATGTGGGTGTCTGCTATTATTTCCTACAACTTACATCAACTTGCAAGTGAAGGGATCAGGGCGATGCACAGGGTGCTACATCCTGCGGTGCACATCATGAGTCAAGATTTCCTAGAGCGCGATATTTTACGTACCAGAGCACTGGGTGCGCAGGGTGCGTGTGTCGTGTGTGGTGTTGTTGGTGGTGCTGCGGTTCTTTCTTTGCTCTCCCGGATCTGAGATCTCTGTTGACAACTACTACAGCTTCCGTTCCGTATATTGAATATCATATTAGTTGGATAGGACACCGGAACTCCGTTGACGACGTTAGAGTAGGTGCTAAAGGGTATCCATCAAGGCTTGAATCCTTCGGCAAACCCATCAACTGGGGGGGGGGGGGTGCAAATCAAAATTTTAAAGTTTTTCTTAGCTAGACCCAGAGCCCATGCGACATGAAAACATGGGAGAACATGGGAAAGAAGGGAGGGGAGGGAGGCACCGGGGGATTTTTGTTCCGGGGTGGTGGTGCATGCTGCTGCTTGGCGGGGGGTTGGCAGTGGCAGGAAGGGCCAAACAAGCAACCACAATTAATGATTTTGCGGGTGAAAGAAGCTCCGACATGGACTTGGCCGAGACGGGGGGGGGTACTTTTTTTTTTCTTTGGTTTTTTTTTTTTTGTCGCTTAGACTGCCAGGGTGGGTTCTAATCAAGAGTTTCCTAGTCTGGAGAGTTTGGAGAGAACTGAGAAATGCACAGGGATAGCATGGGATTCGGTTGGGTGGGTGGCTTATTTGCCTTCATTACACAAAATTGTCTATGTACAACCGGGGGGGAGGATGTGAGTAAGTGAGTGAGTGAGTGAGTGAGTGGGTGAGTGAGGGAGTGAGGGAGGGAGTGATCACAAATAAATATCTACCATCGTGCCCCCGTTATTGTGATGTGCTTTTCCAGTATCACAATACAAAGCAGACCTAAACTACTAAACTACAACTCATTAGTAGTAAAGATATCTGTCCTGGTCGTACACAAATACATTGCAATCACCAACAATCACCCGTCGACCTCATCAGACCACAGCACCACTGCATCAGCAAAGGGATTCACAAACTACACAACTGAATCCACTAATGACTGCCCTTGAGCCCCCAAGTCAGGCAGACTTAAAGAAGAATCACTCGTCCCTCACAATGACGGATTCATCAACACTTGCCCCGAGCACATTCGACAACCTGAATGAGAAGAGCTTGAGCAATTCACGGGCACAGTCACCCATTGACGGCGAGAAGATGGATGATGTTGAGGTCGAGGACCAGACCAAGGAGGGAGAGGAGCAGGAGGGAGAGAAGAAGGAGGAGCAAGAGCATGAGTACCCGGGGCCTGTTGCATTGGGTTTAATTACGCTGGCTCTGTGTTTAGCTGTATTTTTAGTTGCTCTGGTGCGTTTTTGGATTCTTGTCTCATGTCCACGTTTTTTTTTTGTTGTTAAGGGCACGAGTGTACTAATGGATGTTCATGCAGGACCAAACGATCATTGCAACGGCCATTCCAAAGATCACGGACCAGTTTGGCGCCCTTGACGACGTGGGCTGGTATGGATCTGGATACATGTTGACGGTTAGTTAATACCCACGTTTTTCCCCCCTACATGTTCCTCACGTTTCTGTGATCTCCAGAACTAATTTACTGATTGGAGCAGATGTGTTCCTTCCAACTTATCTTCGGTAAACTTTATAGTTATTTCAGTCTTAAATGGACTTTCCTTGGGGCAATCGGTGTTTTTGAGCTTGGCTCCCTCATCTGCGGTGCCGCCCCTACCAGTGAAGCCCTCATCGTTGGCCGTGCTATTGCCGGTCTCGGATGTGCAGGTATCTTCTCAGGCGCCCTCATCATCCTCGCCCACTCAGTTCCTCTCCGTAAGAGGCCCATGTACTCTGGTCTCATTGGTGCCATGTTCGGAATTGCGTCTGTTGCTGGCCCCCTCATGGGTGGTGCGTTCACAGATCACCTGACATGGAGATGGTGCTTCTACATCAACCTCCCCATCGGTGCCGTCGTGATCATTGCCATCATTATCTTCTTCACCCCGCCAAATCGGGTCAAGGCCGACAAGCTCAGTGCTATAGAAAAGATCAAGGAGCTCGATCTTGCCGGCACCTCCGTGCTACTTCCTGGTATTGTCTGTCTTCTTCTCGCACTGCAGTGGGGTGGCTCAAAGTACCAATGGTCCAACCCCAAGATCATTGGTCTACTCGTTACTGCTGGTATCCTCCTCATCGCCTTTGTGGGCATCCAGTTCTGGCGCGGCGAGAAGGCCACCATCCCCCCACGTGTTATCAGCCAGCGCTCCATTGCCTTCGGCTGCACCGTCTCCTTCTCCGTCGGGTCCTGCTTCATGCTCCTTGTCTTCTACCTCCCCATCTGGTTCCAGGCCATCAAGGGTGTCACTGCAACCCAGTCTGGTATTCGCAACCTCCCGCTGATTCTGGGAGTCACAGTCATGTCAATATTGGCTGGTGTTGGAACTACTGTGTTTGGCTACTACACTCCCTTCATGCTCGCCGGCGCAGCCATGAGCGCTGTTGGCGCGGGTCTCCTCACAACCTTCGAGGTAGACACCGCATCACCAATGTGGATCGGATACCAGGTCATCTGCGGTGCCGGCTTGGGTCTTGTCATGCAGCAGCCGATGATTGCAGCACAAACAGTTCTGAAGCTCGAAGACGTACCCACTGGCACCTCGTGTGTCATCTTTTTCCAGACCCTTGGAGGCGCGCTCTTCATCTCTGTGTAAGTTTTCCCCCACAATCCATCCATTACTCCGTCTCAGACATACAATGCTAACATAAAATCAAACAGCGGCCAAAACGTCTTCACATCAAAACTGATCGAGGGTCTCACCGAATCCATGCCCAACTTCGACCCCGCCATCGTTCTCTCCACCGGCGCGACAAGTCTTCAAAACATGTTCTCCCCCGAACAGCTACCAATGATTCTCAGGGCGTACAACAACGCGCTCACACAATGTTTCTACCCCAGCGTAGCTATGGCATGCCTTGGCTTCTTGGGAAGCTTGGGCATGGAGTGGGTTAGTGTCAAGGGAAAGAAAATTGAGATGGGAGTGGGGGCTTAGTTCCTCCTCCCTCGTTGATGACGCTCTTTTTCTTAAGGTGTAGAATACTGGCTTTTCTTTTCAGGCGTTTTGTGTTTTATTGCGCTTCGTACTTTGCATGGTGGTACGGCGGTAATGTAATAGGCTGATTGATGATAGACTCTTTGGTGGCTTTTCTTAATTGCTTTCTTGCTTTTTTTTTATTCTTTTTTTTTTTAATTCTGTGGCGGATTTAGACGTGCATTAGAAATTGGATGGGAGGATAAGAGAGGGGGGGGGGATAAAACATACTCAACTCTGCTTGCTTTTTCTTTCTTTTCCTTTTCTTCTATTTTGCTGCGCAGCTCGCATTTTTGGCACGATATACTCTACTCTACTCTTGATGACTGCATGATTGGATATTGATAGCTACTATATAGCCCAAGTAGTTAGTTGGTGTGTGGGAATTGACATGGGGTATGGTCAAAGAACTGGTATTTCGTATTTTGTGTTTGTGAAGTGAAGTGACAGCGAAGCGTAAAATAAAAATGTAAAGGTGTGAAGCAGATTTATCACGGCTTATGTGCTTATGACCTTGGTGTTGATACCTCCCTGTACGGAGCGGATGCTGGTGGTTCCGAAGCCGTTCTGGGCGGGCAGGGATGGTGGCGCGAGTGATGCGGTGTGATGCGGTGCCAAGGGATCCAGGGGGTTCATGGGGAGGGGTTGGGAGTGGAGAGGTGAAGATGAGTGTGGATGTGAATACATGTAGTTGGTGAAAACGGCATGGATATGGGATGGAGTTTATTAGTGTGTGGTGGGTGGGGTGGGTCGCACGGTAATCATGGCGTATCACTCGCTCACTGGCAAGGCCCGTCGGTACCACATGCACCCAGTACCCTGGTTTTGTGTACATGTGCATGTATCCATAACTCGTAGATGCTTCTACACCTTTGGGGCGAGGGCTAGGAGATGTGCGACTGCACCTACCACCGATGTTATCGTGGTACTGTACCCTACTCTACTCCATATATGCGTACACAAAGAGACCTAAGTGTGCCGCCGAGGTACCGTGCGTGTATCGGATGATCGGAGCGGCTCGTCAACTTAATCATGCCCTGCATGCAGCTGGCTGCTGGTACATAAGGCGCTAACAGGCTACACGCGCGCTTCTTCCCCCGTATTGCATACAATTTCCTTAGTACGTACTTAAGTACATGCATGGCATGTAACAGCACTCTCAGCTCTAGATCTATTATGTACTGGATTGCATCCGTTTTGAAAGTTTCTGTAATATGGTTGGTCGGGCACGACTGACTAAGCACGACACTGAGGGTACCGAAACTCTACCCAGAAGGTTCCATAATTAACATAGAGGAAGAATGCGGAGCGGCCCCCCCGGGGGGGCATCCAAGGCTAATAAAATAATTAAATGATAAAAAAAAAGCGAGCAACAAAAGACTTATGTGTATGAGTACTCATCCCTCAAGAGCGTCGCTACCATATTGGGCATTCTCACCACTGCTCCCACCAGGATTTGAACCTGTCGTGGTCATATGACGAAGCCCAGTGTATTACCACTAGGCCACGCCACGATGCTTCCGTTTGTGTCGTTGTAGTTTATGAGCCCCCCATTTGTGGAGAGATCCTTTCCTTGGCAACGCATCAAATGTGAACTGAATTGCATCACAGGGAAATGAAAGGTCAAACTGGCGGGGATTGGGGGAAGGGGTGGAGGGGCGCCGAAGGCCCCCATAACTACATGTAGAGTACATGTATATGTACCTACCATGAGGGCTAGAGGATTAAAGCTTGCACAACTCGCGGTCGCGAGGTAACCCCTAGTATGAATGTACCCCTACTAAATCTCGACATCCCACTCCGCCCACCACTCACGTATCGCTACATCTCTCAACGAGGGCTATGCACCTGGTACACAATTACATGTACCTCGGGGGTCCGGCCTAAAGTGATGCAACGAGCCCAATATTCTGGCGCCGCGACCACCATCAAAGCTAGACCCAGTCAATTTTTTCCATTTGTATTTCCATTTATCATTATTATATAGCTCCACCTGTAATTCGACATATAGAATTTACTTCCCAACTTTTGGGCATGGTGGCCAGTAGCTGCGAAGTTAGTGGTTTTTGTCAGTTTGAGGACCCCCGGTGTACATACTTGATTTGGCTGCTTTGGTTTTTGTATCACGTGATATGGCGAGTGATGGCTTGTGACTACGGTGGTGGTGGATTTCAGCAAGATAATGAGTGGCAATTTCTTCGGGTTTGCTGGAAAAAATAGTATCCGTTCTTTCAATGATTTCCACTAAGATATGGGGTGGGTGACGCCGTTGGGTCTGGGGGTTTGGGGTCTTGCGAAACAGGTCTGGTGGATAAAGACCAGGCCTCAAGATGGGTCGTCGGATGTTTCCGGTGAATGCTGGGCTCGTATAAAGTGGGTGTTTGGGTGTATACATGTAGTTACGTCTCTAGCTTACTCTTCTATATTGTGTATGTATCTATCTATGTGTTCCTATACTTGCAGTATCTGACATCGTCCAGTCCAGTCTGGTCTGGTCACGGTTTGGAGGTTCTTGGAGCGGTTACCCTCTTAGATCGAAAGCAGGAAGCTATCTGTAAGTACTTCACTACATCCAGTCCGCCTTTCGGTACGTGTATCTATTCGTAATAGTCTGGTCTATAGTTATTCCCACCGGCGCTATAACGACGCCCATAAATATAGGCATGCCAAATACTACTAACTAGCCCAAGAGGCCTATTTGTCCATCCTATAGCTCATGTCCCCATGCAGTGGTGACTCATGCGGCGCTGTGACTCCTGTTGGATAGGCCGTTTACATGAAGCCCTATTTAGCGGGCTGGGTCTATTTTTATTAGTATTTCTGCTGGCGAGCTTTTAGCTCATGGGTTGAGATGTTAAGGTGAACTGTCTCTGTGAGGGCGCCCTGTTGGCTAGTCCGTATGCATTCGGCTGCAGCTTCGAGGCTGACCGTGGGGAGTGCTAATATGTGTGCTGTCACCCCTCTCCCCAAGTCGAACCCGCTAATTGGGTTGTTGGGTATGACTATTATATATTTGGTTAAGGCTTGTGGTCTGTTTGTTGTTCCGGTGTATGCGGTTGTTAAGAAAGCTTGCCGCTCCTGTTAAGTTGGGGTTGAGTATTTGAGCTGCAGCGCTGTCCATTTTTCCTCTTGTGGCGGATGTGGATGAATGGTGGGTCAGGAGTCGGCGATGAGAATAGATTTTAGTGAGGTTGTTATTGAAAACTGTACTCGCAGTACTACTGCAGCAGAGCGCGAAATGATATCATGGCGTTAATTAATGAGTAGACGTTGAAGTTAGGTTGGACCCGTGGGAAGCCAACGCTAGTTAGCTCGACATCTTCCCACTCATAAAACAACATCATCATCGACAGATCGTTCCTTACATACTTCTACTTTCCCACCGATTTATTTCCTGGGATACCGTGATCAGGCGACCAATTAGCACTCAAACTCAGTTACATATATGGGCCTGTCTAATATTTTGAGATGGATACTACCATTATATTGGACACACCAGCGCGTGGCAATATAGGGAAGAGCTGTCTACACCAATCCGCGACATTATTATGGCGCCACTGTCTCGAATTGAGACACGACGCCAAGAGCCCCTCCCCTCCTCCCCCACCAACAATCAGACAGGCGCTACCAAAGCTGTCGAGGGCGCCTATAGAAATGCCTCATTAGTGATTGGAAGGGAAGGGAAGGGAAGGGAAGGGAAGACTTTGGGCGTCAGCGCAAAGATGAGATGGCAGATGGCGATGCTACTACAGGTACGCGCAAGCTCAAGCTCAGAATACGGTGTGATTTGTGGTGGTGGTGGATTTTGGGTTATTACTGCTGCTTGCAGTATAAATCCATGGTTGTGGGTGAGGCGAACCGAACACGCGCGTGTGAGGTTCAGCAGCGCAGGGCATACTTTCCTACATGATGGAGTGGAATTTCCCCTCACCTGTGGCAGTGCAGCAGTTCCACGTTTGGTAATTCTGATTGTCGTCATCTTTTTTTTTTTTTTTTTTTTTCCCATCTCTCTCTCAGGGTATTAATTAATTCTTCCTTTTCATTTGTCTCTCTCTATCCGATCCCCTTTTTTCATTTTAGATACGGTACACTTTTCCTATCCATTTCATCCCCCCCCCCCTCATTCTCCCCTCCACTTACTTCTACCTCCTACATCTTCTCGCGATTGCAACACTCATCTAACATCCTTTTCTAGGTATCAAAACTATTGCTTTCCCTTGCATAGTCATCTCCTCATATATTAATTTATAGATAGCTACAGACCCCATCTACCCTTCCCGTTCACTACCCGTTCGATCGCCGTCATGTCTGGTGGGCGCCCGAGACGAGGCACAACAAGTAATGCCGCCCCACCATCGAGCGACGAACTTTTCTTCGAATCCCCGGCGCCAACTCCTGTCCAGCCACTGAGGATCCACAGGCGTGGTGACTCTCCCGCCCAGAATAGCGGTCCGTTCCCAAATCCACCAGGCGCTCAGCGCCGCATCTTCACGGGAGACCCCCCGTCCCCGTCACTACCGTATCCCGATAGGCCCGCGGCGGAACGGGCTCAACAGCAACAACAGTACACATATGAACAGAACCAAAGTAGCGGCGGGCTACCGTATCCCGATCGGTCCGGGACCCCGGGGTCGTCGTCGGGCTCCCAGCCAAGTAGACATGTCTCTGTTGTGCACAGCGACTCGTACCCGACACCCCCGCCGTTCCGGAACCGTGAAGGCCGGAGGCCGCAACAAGCTGCACGGCAGGGCTCTGGAAGGACAGAGTCCCCACCCCCGGCTCCCCCTCTCAAAGATGATCCTCCCGGGAGCCCGGATCTAGTTATGAACCCGTTCCCACAGTTCCACCAGCAATACTGGCCACCCCCGAGCCGGATGACGTCAACATCCACAACAGCAGCAAGACGGGGGTCCCCACCACCTCCGGAAACCCCAGCTACTGCTACTGTTGGGAACCCGCCTGATCGTTTTGGTGGGGGAGCGACATCGGGGGTTTCGGGGCGACGAGGCTCTGCCCAGGTTGGGAGGTCGCAGCCTCAAAGTCGTACGCAAACCCCGCAAAACCATGGTTTTGCCCATGCACATGCCATACCACCTGCGCAACCCCAGCAGGCACCCGTGGAGGCTCCTCCGAGACCATGGACACCTACCGAGGAGCCGGGAAGCCATCCTTATGGTGCGTCGGTTATATGGCAAGGCACCGGAGGACAAGAACAAGGCGCACCACAGCAGCAGGAAAGATCCAATACGGGGTCAGAACGGCGCGATAATACCCCGTCTGTGAATAGCGCGGCGCAGCAGGCATTGGAGAGCGAGTTTCAACGCATGAACATGAACTCCAGCCCTCCGCCGTCATACGCAAGCTTGAGCCATGCTACACCAGCAGCAGCAGCAGCAGCAACAACTGCACAAGGCTATCCAAATGAAAAGCATACAGTTGTGGTTGGTGCGGCGGCGCCGAATAACCACACGAATCACCCGGCTTTTCATAATGATCCCCCACAGCAACAGCCACAGCAGCAGCAGCAGCAGCCGCCTCGACAACTTACTCAGGCCCAGCGGGAGCTGCAGCAGCAGCATCAACAGCAACAGCAACAGCAACAGCAAGCCCAGGCACAGGCAAGAGCCCAGGCCGAGGCCGAGGCCCAGGCCCAGGCGCAAGCCCAGGCTCAGGCTCAGGCCCAAGCCCAGGCCCAAGCCCAAGCCCAAGCCCAGGCTCAAGCTCAAGCCCAAGCCCAAGCTGCTCAAGCCCAAGCCCAGGCTCAAGCCCAAGCCGAGGCCCAGGCCCAAGCCCAGGCTCAGGCACAGGCTCAAGCTCAGGCACAGGCTCAAGCTCAAGCTCAAGCTCAAGCCCAACAGCAGCAACAACAACATTATACCCAGCAACAGCAGTCACCCCACCCTCAAGATACCGCGGCTCAGTATCAGCAACAATATGTCCAGCAAGAGCAATACATGAATACCCCACCCCCAGGTACCGGTCCTTCTGCGCCACCTCCACTTCCCGAAGGATGGATGGCCCACCTCGATCAAAACTCGGGATCATACTACTACATCCACATCCCAACATCCCGGACACAATGGGAACCTCCAGTCCCGGAACCAACTTCAGCTTCCCCGCAAATAGCGACCAGTAGCTATGCAAGTATCCCGCCTCTCGGCTCCCCAGGGTTTCCTCCGCAGCCGATGACGTTCCCGGACCCTATGACTACGTACAACACAGACCCTGCAATGATGGGCATGAGTCCAACGCCATTGATGCATACCAGCAGCTTCGGCATGCACCCCCCACTCCCGCTTGCTGGTGTGGCCCTCTTTAACCCTGCACCGAGCAATCAGGAGTACTTCGGCCCCTACCTGAGGTACACTAATATGGACATTGAACATGGTATCTGGCTTGGCTCAATTATGATCGTTACCTCTTCCCCACAACCCCCGACGATCCATCTTCATCGTAGCGTAGATCTCTCCCCTAATCCCAGGCAGCTAAAGGCCAACCCAATCTATACTCACCGGGCGTGGACCTTTTACCGCTATGATATCGATATCCAGATGTCGGATATCGGCGAGAAGTGGACGTACGCAGTTACATCCTTGTTGGGGATTTTGCGATATGAGTTCCTCGTGGCCGCAAGGTCGGATATGAATTGGAGATTCATTGCGCACAGTTGCAATGGCTTCTCGCTGAGCGTGAAGGAGGAGGAGAGGCAGCGGTTGGGAGGCGCAGGATATATGTGGAAGGATGTTTTGCAGAAGCATATGGAGATTGGATTCCATGCGCAGATCGGTGGAGGGGATCAGATTTATGCAGATAGGTTGTGGAGAGAACTCCCGCTGTTGAAGGTTTGAGATACCCGCTTGTGGGCAACTACATGCAGGTGCTGATGTGGATTTAGGAATGGTTGGCAATCAAGGGGAAGGAAAATAGGAAGGCGGCACCATGGACGGCTACACATGAAGACGAAGTCCAGCATGCGTACTTTCATTACTACTCCTCGCACTTTGACCAGCAGCATTTGAGGGAAGCTTGGGCTCAGATCCCCCATCTCCTGCAGATTGATGATCATGATATGTAGGCGCACAAAAAATAGTTCTCTCTTGAAATACGTACTAACTGAGGGATAGTTTTGATGGCTTTGGATCCTACCCTGAGTACATGCAATTTTCGCAGATGTTCAAAAATATCGGCCGCATTGCCGTCCATTGGTATTTAATTTTCCAGCACCACACAACTCTTGATATGCTCCACGCGGTCCCCAACGAGCGAGACCTTTTCACTATAACCGGCACTGGCTGGCACTTTATCAAATACCTTGGCCCCGCAATCGCAGTGGTTGGAATCGACACGCGTTCAGAGCGGAATCCACAGCAAGTCATGGCGGGGCCGACATACCAGGGAATATTCCCGAAAATTGCGACTCTGCCGCCTAGTGTGCAGCACTGCATCTTGATGTTGGCAGTCCCCATTATCTATCCACGGATGGAGACGGCGGAGCATATGGTGCAGACAGTAGCAACGGGGAAGAAGGCAATCACTGGGACCTATAACTTGCTGGGGAAGGTTGTGGGGTCAGCAGCGGGTGTCGTTGGTGCGAAAGAGGTGGTTGGAAGTGGCTTCCAGGGGGTTAAGAAGGCTTTTGGGAAGACTGGGTTGATGAGTGGTGTGGTTAGCATATTTGGCGAGGTGGATTTGCTGGATGATTTGAGGGATCATTGGACTCATGAATCGAAGGTATATTTGTAGATCTGAGGAAAATAATGGTTGGCCTTTTTACTAATTTTGTGTAGGACCTTGAGAGGACGTACCTCATCAGAATTCTCCAGGGGATTGCGAAGCAGCGGAGTCTTCGTATGACCTTCCTTAGTGGTGACGTCCACTGCTGTGGAGCGGGTCTTGTACATGACCCCACAAAACCAGGCGACCACAAAACAATGCAAGTTCCCAATTCCTTTTATAAAATTCATTCCATACTAATACGCTGGCTCTAAAGGTACCAAATCATCTCCTCCGCAATTGTCAACGTCCCGCCGCCAGCCATGGTTCTCAAAATGCTGCACAACAACAAGCAGCTCTTCATCCCCCAAAACGGCATGCGATCTACCGGCGCCCCCAGTGACACAAAAGAAGACATGCTCGAACTATTTCAGACTGACGTCGGCGGCCAATACCGCGAACTGAAGCGCCTCATGGGCCGGAGAAACTACGCAATTTTCTGCGCATATGATCCACTAAACCCGCACGGGCTACCGGTAGCGGCTGACTCGAAGCCGAGCGCACTGAGCATTGCGGTAGACTTTATCGTCCAGGGCGAGGGGAACTACTCGGGTACTGTTAAGTATGGGCCCGTGGTTATCCCGAGGGTGGAGTTTGGGTACTAGGGAGAGAGGTAGTTTTTAATTATTGAATTTCATGGGTGCATGGTATTGGCGTGGCGTGTGTAGGTGATGAGAGGATATACCTTTTTTTCTTTTTCCCTCATCCTTTTTTTTTATTAAGAGTTTATTTTTTTTTTCTCTGCACTATTTTTATTTCTTTATTTTCTATTTTTATATTGGCTACTAGGAGCTTCATGTATTTTTTATAGTTATGTAGCTATGGATAAAGAGACTTCTGGGGCATAGCAATTGATATCGTTACTCATGACATGAAATCTGTGTGTGTGTGTGGGTCATGAAATATCACTCGGATGTTTTGTGCCAAGGGATTTTAAAAATTTGCCAGTAAATAGAGTCCATTTGTTGCGTCTGTGGTGTAACTGCATGTACTTTCTATAAGCTAGCTGCATATACCCTATTACACCTCCTATAGCAAACCTACCGATACACGAAGAACCCAACGTCGATCTAGTGGTAAGCGCTCTCAAATCCCTCAAGCCCATGGCAAGAACAGACAGGATCATGCCCCTACCATAACTCGACATACCACGGCTGTGGCTAGCGTGAGATGCACTTACATGTAGTAAGCCATGTAATGACCAACCAACCCAACCAGTAGCGTGGAATATATGGAATAGCGGGCCAAATGTCTCCGAGTGATATCTCGTGACCCAATCATGAAGCTGTGGATATAACTTGGTTTTGATTTTGGGTCTACCTAGTATTAGCAATGTATGGGCTATCTTAGGTTCTTCGCGGCAATAGAGGTGTAACCTCGTTCATATACTCAAAATCTTTATCAATAAGGAGATATATCTCATACATCCCCGACTCCGCCTGACTATATATCCAGTACCAGAGTTACCCGTCGCTAAACCGACCTGATCAAAGTTCCGAGTCCTCATATTAGACTTCACGTCCAACTGCTCCTTGAAGATCTTACCACCCTTCTTAGTCTCCCCCGTTCCCTTTCCCGGCAGGTCCTCCCTCTCCCCTTAGCGAGGTCACAGGTAAACAAAGTCTCGTCTACCCAATCCATCGTATTACCGAACGGCGTCGAAAGGGCCATTAACTGTTTGCATGTTCGCCTCCACCATCGTCAGCATCCGCCGACCGTGAACCGTGGTACCCGAGGCCGCCCCTATATTCTGAACCGTAGGAGGCGTCCCCGATACAAAGGACAGAGGCACCCCCTCTTGAACTTTTGCCGTTATACAAGATACCGAACAGCCTTGTCGTTATCAGATAATGCAACACAAACCGAACCCGAACACCTGTGATGTGTATCTTGTTGCTCCTCCGAAATCCACCGTCGGGTCCTACCCCCCCCAGCCTCTCGGTCGGGATGGCCGCGGTAACCGCTAAACGGAGATAACTTCTAGCACCCTGGGCGTAGACAGGGAGATCCCGAGAATTCGTAGTAATCGTGATCTGCTGAGGCGGGCCTTGGGGTATGTTGCATGGGGTTCAGGTTGCCGCCGGATTATTGTTTTTCCTGTCGCCGTGCTTGGCGGGCGGAATCATGAGAAAGCACTCGGTAGATTGGATACTAGAAAAGTGTGGTTTCTTCCGCAAAAACGGACCAGAGCGTCCTTAATCATGAGCTTCACCACCAGGCGTGATTGGCCGCGTGCCAGGGATGAGAACATCTTACAGAATGTACTTTACATTTCTGTTGGCCGGAGAGGTACTTAATGCTGGACATTGCTTTCCAGATAAAAGAAAGCTGACCCATCGGCTTCTTTCCGTATCAGGAAGATAGTTTCCTTATTTGGATTCATCTTCCCGATTCGAGACACGATTCCTTTCGTTTTCTTTATCTGATGATTATTTTCTTTGTACGGATCTATTTTCTTTATTTCATCTATTATAAAAAATAAGGGCTTTACCCATAGACCGAATAATAAATTACCACCCTTTTTAGTAATCTTATTACCTATTGAGAAAGCCCAAATCCAAATATCAATCACTTGAGGCGTGTATTTTGTTGGAATGCAATATATATGTACTTGTACATTCAGGATGGAAGCTGACGGCCTCTACGACCCAAAGACTACTGACAGACATGGCTAGCACTCCGCTCTTAACCTCCATCCAGTCTCATACCTACTAAAGGATGCAATTTGAAATTGGACATTTGGTCACTACCGTAGACAAACTCCAAACAAGTACAAACTGCTAACAACTAAATTCAAAGCCGACTGGCTATACGCTGGTCCACTCTTGTCCTCCAATCAACCCCTCGACACAACGAAGAAATTGCTGCGCAGCCTGTGTATTCGGGGGTTTATTTCCAGCTCACTGAGGGGGGGTGGGGTCGTAACACGTACTATTAGTTTTTCATCCCATCATAATAATCACCCCCTGTTGAAATTCTTTAGTAGGTCCACAACTTTACGATGTCCATCCGCCGATGCTGCTTTGAGCGCGTCTCCAATAACTTTGGCGTTGGGTTGGGGGTATTTATCTAGGAGTGCCTTCAAGACATCGAGATGGCCATTCGCCGCTGCCGCTTCCAGTGCTATTTTCCCGTAAAATGAATCGACTACAGCACCATTTTCTATGAGCACCTTCACAACATCGAGATGTCCATTCGCCGCTGCCTCTTTCAGTGCTGTTCCCCCGCCTTCACTAGTCGGATTGACTTGGGCACCGCCTTCTAGGAGTACCTTCACAACACCAAGATGCCCATTCGCCGCTGCCGCTTCCAGTGCCCTTCGCCAGCTTTCGCTATCAACTATGGCACCGTTTTCTATAAGCACCCTCACAACATCGAGATGCCCATTCGCCGCTGCCTCTCTCAGTGCTATTTTCCCGTAGAAAGAACCGACTGCGGCACCGTTTTCTATGAGTACCTTCACAACATCGGGATGTCCATTTGCCGCTGCCTCTTTCAGTGCTGTTCGCCCACCTTCACTAGTCGCATTGGCTTGGGCACCGCCTTCTAGGAGCACATTCACAACATCGAGGTGCCCATTCGCCGCTGCCGCTTCCAGTGCCCCTCGACCGCTATCACTACCATTAACTTTAGCACCGTTTTCTATGAGCACCTTCACAACATCGAGATGGCCATTCGCCGCTGCCTCTTTCAGTGCTATTTTCCCGTAAAACGAATCGACTACGACACCGTTTTCTATGAGCACCTTCACAACATCGAGATGCCCATTCGCCGCTGCCTTTTTCAGTGCTGTTCGCCCGCCTTCACTAGTCGCATTGGCTTGGGAACCGCCTTCTAGGAGTACCTTCACAACATCTAGGTGTCCACTCGCCGCTGCCTCTTCCAGTGCTGTTTGCCCATACGATGATTCGACTACGACACCGTTTTCTATAAGCACTTTCATAACACCGAGATGTCCGCTCGCCGCTGCCTCTCTCAGTGCTATTTCCCCGTAAAACAAATCCACTATGGCACCATGTTCTATGAGCACCTTCACAACATCGAGATGTCCATTCGCCGCTGCCGCTTCCAGTGCTGTTCGCCTGCTTTCACTAGTCGCATTGACTTGGGCACCCCTTTTTAGGAGCACCATCACAACACCAAGATGCCCATTCTCTGCTGCCGCTTCCAGTGGTGTTCGCCCGCTTTCACTAGTCGCATTGAGTTCAGCACTGTTTTCTATGAGCGCCTTTACAACATCGAGATGTCCACTCGCCGCTGCCGCTTCCAGTGCTGTTCGCCCGCTTTTACCAGTCGCATTGACTTTGGCACCTTTCTTTAGGAGCACCTTCACAACACCAAGGTGCTCATTCTCCGCTGCCGCTTCCAGTGGTGTTCGCCCGCTTTCACTAGTCGCATTGAGATCGGCACCGTGTTCTATGAGCACCTTCACAACATCGAGGTGTCCATTCGCCGCCGCCGCTTCCAGTGCTGTTTGTCCGCTTTCACTAGTCGCATTGACCCCAGCACCACCCTCTATGAGAACCTTCACAGCACCAGGATGTCCATTCGCCGCTGCCACTAACAGTGTCGCATTAACTTTAGCACCGTTTTTTAGGAGCACCTCCACAACACCAAGATGCTCATTCACCGCTGCCGCTTCCAGTGGTGTTCGCCCGCTTATGTTAGTCACATTGACTTCGGCACCGTGTTCTATGAGCACCTTCACAACATCGAGATGCCCATTCGCCGCTGCCACTTCCAGTGCCGTTCGCCCGCTTTCACTAGTCGCATTGATTTCGGCACCGCCATCTATGAGCACTTTCACAGCACCAGGATGTCCATTCTCCGCTGCCACTAACAGTGCCACATTGACTTCGGCACCGTTTTTTAGGAGCACCTTCACAACACCAAGATGCCCATTCTCCGCCGCCGCTTCCAGTGGTGTTCGCCCGCTTTCACTAGTCGGATTAACTTCAGCACCCTTTTCTATGAGCACCTCCACAATATCGAGGTGTCCATTCGCCGCTGCCGTTAACAGTGGCGTTCGCCCGCTTCCAGTACTCATGGAATTTACTTTGGCTCTATTCTGCACAAGTAGGTCCACAACATTAAGATGCCCGCCCCCGGCGGCAGCCTCTAGTGCTGTCATACCATCTTCCGTTGGTGCAGATGGTTCGTTTATATCCGCTCCGCACTTAATGAGCTGACATACAGTGGCCAAATGCCC
Organism: Morchella sp. 2018-W45; assembly: GCA_024713785.1. Classification (NCBI taxonomy): domain Eukaryota; kingdom Fungi; phylum Ascomycota; class Pezizomycetes; order Pezizales; family Morchellaceae; genus Morchella; species Morchella sp. 2018-W45. The sequence continues at coordinate 928,897 of JAMGYZ010000021.1, forward strand.
TTGTCCGGCAGCCAACTGTAATGCAGTTAGGTTTTTCTTATCTAGTATATCGTGTTTTGCCCCGAGCTCTAACAGATGTGGAATAATGATTTCTTTGCCGTGCATACAAGCCAAGAAAAGCGCTTCCTGAACCACTTTCGTGCAGTATGAAGTGTCTGCATTGGACTGCAGTCTACAAAATGCCGCCCTAAATACGGCCGGATTATCTGCTTCGCTCGCCCAGAAACAGGCCTCTTCGTAATATGAATAGCTCTGGGGGTAGTCTTGTTGGGCCCATGGCAAATGATTGAATGATAATTTGCGGCGAAATAATACCTTATCGAAAAGATCCAAGCCATCACGATCTCCATCCGAAAGCTCTTTGCAGTGGTAAATCCAATTCTGCAAAATATATTCTAGCAAATAAAACTTCGCGCTTAAAACATCCGAATCACGTCTTTCCCCCCTGGTTTGACGAGGAATTGGGATGCTAGGTATATTTGCGTTTTGGTTAACGAATAATCTTTTAGGATGTATACTCGATAAAGATTCCATATATGGATGATGCACCGTCGACTTTATCAATCCAGCAATATGGGGTAATTCTATAGGTTTCGAAACCCTCGACATCGTGGTTTCAAGTTCTGGAAAGCTCAGATACCCAAGGCAAATTAAGCCCACATATAGGTTTGCTCTATTCTTATCAATGAAGAAGTCCGGTGCGAATTGGAGCATTCGTTCCGACTCCAAGAACTCCAGGACAGTGTAATGAGCAAACCGGATCGTCCCATCACTACGGTCATGAACGATGAGATTCCCACAGTTCCTTAACATGTTGAATGCATCGTTTTGGTGCTTTCCATGACCCCAATCCAAACACCCAGGGTCAAAGGCAACAGCCTCGTTCAACTCCTCTAACAGAAGGTGGCGCCTTGCGGTGGCAAGCCACTTAAAAACCTTTATGGCAATATTCGGTTTGTGATCACCAACAATCCGTTTGATAATCCGGAGGTACGTTTCATCGAGATTTTTTGGTAACGATTTTAGTACCAGGCGGATATCGTCGTCGTTGTTTTCCCTACAGATTTCACAAATTTGAAACTTGACCCAAAGGAACCTGCAAGTACGTATGTTATTAATGCTTCAAAAAGCTCTCAGTTTATGGAAAACATACATTCCATCCGAACCTTTGATAAGAGTATCGATGATCTCTTCACCCATCCCCGGACCAACCTTCAGTTCCCCTTTCAACTTCTCCTCTATTATCTCCCGGACATAAACTTCAATGTCAGAGTTATTCTTTGCCGAACACAAAGAAATCTTTGTAAAGTCCTTCAAACATCTCGATATATCAACCTTATCGCGACTGGAGATAATTATCTTTATTCTATTTTTGCTGCTCCGCACCAATCGATCCATGTAGTCCAGGACTTTTGTTCGAGCGTCTAATTTGCATTCATCTAATCCGTCGATAATAATATGTGATGTGTGTGGAAGCCCTGCGGTATCTAGTAACATTCTATACAAAACCTCTATTTCCGGGGCCCGATGACCTTTTAGGAACTGGTTTTCAAAATCTTGTTCCATCTCTGGGGTGATTTTTTCGAAAACGCTGAGAATCTGTTTTATAAGACTTCGTAAGATCGTAGAAGCTTTCAAGGACTCTCCGTCTGAGAATTCGCAGAGCACGTAGCTGATTGATGTACCGGATGTTTCTCGTTGATTTACAAAGAGGTGTTCGATCACCCCAGCCATAAGTATAGTTTTTCCCGCGCCAGCTAATACACAACACCAGTCAGTTCCGAGATTATCAATCGATACAATAAACTAGGGTCTTACGAATCCCATAACACCAAAGCCCGCTAGATTTTGGATTCTCGTTCCACTCTTTATATTCTGGGGTCTCGAAAAGCCACAGTCCAGTGTTCTTGTGCCGTTTTTCATAAGCTCTCGATAAACTCGACTGGTGCTCATACCCCGATATCGCGTCCAGCAGGGTCTTCCTTTTCGTTACTACATATGTATATATTAAAACTAGTAATTAAAGCTATAACCCCACACTCAACGAGACACTTACTCTTTTGTTGACTACGCTGCAGCAAATGTGCATCTTCAATTCTACCTAATGCTGTCATTACATTCGAATGCATCGATCTGGCTTCGTCATGATTCTGTATCGCTAACAGCTGATCATTCCTCCTAAACAGGCTCCTCTCCTGGCGATCCCTTTGCGCTGCTTCCTCTCTCGCCAGCTCTATTTCACCATTGACCAGGCCCCGTTGTCTATCGAGCTCTTCTTCGAGGTCCTGGAAGCCCAATTTGTAGGGGCTCCGTATTGATTTGAATATTTGACCGGCGGCTATATAGAGGGTATATATTGTTAACTAAGGGAAAGGTGAGTAGAGAAGGCAGGGCACTTACTAGATTTCTTGAGGAATTGAATCGCTGATGTGTTAAATCTGACTGATGCCGCGAAATAATCTGCGAGCGCTGAGTGTAGCCTAGAGGCCTCGGGGAGAATCTTCAGGAAACTGTCGAAGTAGGAATATAAATCCCCCAGCCTAACAAACATTTTCGAGATTTGCTCAAAGTAATCGTAATAATTCAGAGCGGCCTATGGGATATACATCAGCTGTGCTGAAACGAGCAACAGGAATGACCTCTAACTCACGATAATAACAAACTTACAGCTCCCCCATACCAGCGATGCCGCCTCCGGTTTTGCAGAAACCAGTACATCGATCACCGGCCAGAACCTAAACATGGATTGAAAAAACGGCTCGAATCTTGAGCTTAATCGCAAAAACTTTCGTTTCGCATTTTCCTTAGTTAAATCGCGGCAAATCTCAGTAATAGCAGACGGTGCACTCGGGGCAGGATTTTGCGATAATTTTGAAATCTCATCCGGACTGAGCACCTGGTAGAGCCCAGCAAGTGCCTGAAGAAGCCTATATTGGGGTGCTCTGTCACTTTCTTTGGTTATTGGTATACCAGCTACCCCGATGATACTGGTGACTCGCAACCCATCAATCAAACTCTTTCGGACGGCTGTCTGAGATCTGGGCATCGTTTCGGTGGTTGATCTTATGAGCACCACGCAGTTGAAGCTTCAAACGTGAACGCGGGAAATGTGGAGAAACAGGACGATTGTAAACTCAGGCTTCCCCCCACTCTATCACATTATTGGCGGCTGAGATGTTGGCACCCCGCTGGCATGTAATTATTCGGTTGGCTAAAATGTGTGTGCTCTGCGAAATGTCTCTCATGCATTAGTATGGCTTATGAAGGAAATGATTGACTGAAACAAAGCAGCGATATACGAAGTTTATTGCAACCCGGCCAGTGTCAACAGACGCGTAGTACATACATGTAGTAATGCGGCGAACTACTTACCCAGACATTCTAGATCTCTGTAGCTAGCAAAAACATGAATCACATGACATTTATGCATGGGAGAGATTTCGCCAGTGTCTGGTGCCTCCGGACATAACATACTATCACACATACCTAGTAAGTACTCCGTAAGCCAAAACTGGTTGCAAAACCTGCATATATTTGTATGCGAAGGCGCAGAGTGCAGAGCATCACCACACCACAGGCTTGGCACGAGACTACTTTATCACTACTTGGGACAACCTCACGACTGTGGGTCTTGATTTTGCCTCCACCTCCATGTATCCAAGAACAGTTGGCCACACCTGCCTGTCTATGGCCACCTCGAGTAGTTTGACTATAGTCACTTGTAATTATAGGGATCTGGAGTTCGCACTTCATCCCCTCCAGCTCCCTTCAACTCCGTGGTTAGAATTCAATTCTAGTGCGGTGGACTGGTTGCTATGCAGGGTTAGGGTCACGGCTCTATCAGGAGCCAGTAGAATGAGACTGCAGCTACATATAAGATTCTGATTTTTGATTCGGGGGTTTTACACTAATAATATCTTTAGCTGTATCGGTAGGTATTCTAACCTCCTAATACGTCGATTATACAACGTACGCAAAGGAGGAAAGAGAAATGTAGGTACATGTAGTATAGTGCTCTATTAGACTTTGGTAAGTATCTGTTATTAACGGGATTCGGTTAGGCGGAGCCGCCCGCCAAGAACGTTCGATACGTCACACACCACCTGGGTAAAGACTTTTTACATCAGGTACAATTGAAAGCTACCCCATTCCCTTGAACATTCTCAAACACCTGATCTATTGTTACCGTAGACAACATATCAATCACGATGCCAGTCCTCTCCACTCTTGCGAACCCCGGGACCTGGCACCTCCTCACCTTCGGGACCCTCTTTGGTGCCCAAGTCTACCAAGTGAGTTCTCCCTGTCTTCCTCAATGGCTTCGACTTGACTAACCCCAAATCCTTAGACCTTCATCGGTGGTGTTATAGCCTACAGAACTCTCCCCAGGCCAATGTTCTCCCAGCTCCAGCAGAAGATCTTCCCCGTCTTCTTCACGCTCCAATCGGTCCTTCCGGTAGCCCTCCTAGTCACCCACCCTGCCGCCTCTGCAGTGTCTCTCCTATCAACCTCGTCACCATACTTTTATAACACCACCGCTCCTATCATGGTTGCACTCACATCTTCGCTAGTGAATCTTCTAGTTGTCGGCCCTACGACGACAAAGATCATGAGGGAGAGAAAGGTCCAGGAGACGAAAGAAGGGAAGAAGTATTACGACGAGGGGCCGAAGAGTGAGGCAATGCAAAAGCTGAACAGCAGGTTCGGGAGGGTTCATGGGATTAGTAGTCTGTTGGCATTGGTAGGAGTGGTGGCGACAGGCGCGTATGGTGGTTTCTTGGGGGCAGGCCTGAAACTATAATCAGTTATTCATGGGGTTGAGCAGTTTGCTGTACAAGTGCAATACGAAGCTGTTTGTGATCCCTTTTCCCAGACAGTTGTTTTACGCAAATACACCAGTAACGCGTTGACTCTTCCCCATAACTACATATAGTAGATATCATCCATTTTTATAATAGTTGTATCAATGATCACTGGTACGAGCGATTTTCTGTGATCAATGCTTAACCCTGATTACTCTAGACCACCTACTACTGATTCCATGTCATTTACGAACACGGCCAATCTTGCATGCACATAAAAAAAGTGATGTCACCATGGAGACCCGCTATAGGGTAACTCACCAACATGTCCCCAAGACTACATGTATATAGAAAGAAGAGGTTTGCATCCCATTCAACACTAGACTAGCCATTTATCAGGACTTTGTGACAACCCATGGCTCACCATACAAAATCGGCAATGGCAACCCTCTTCTCATTCAAACACTAATGGCGATGTATACCACCACTTGTTCTATTACGGAGCCGTTAGGTTAAGGGGGAAGGGAAAAAACAGAACCACCCTTCCTCATTTCCAATCATGATAGACTACCAGTTTTTTATAGCCGTCAACTCTCTCGGTTTGAGCTACAACACAAAATAGAGAGGTTTAAAGTACGTAATTCGATACAATTTTCCCGCCAGAGCGCAAGGCAATAATGAAACTTAAAGGCTAGAACGAAAATTATATTTCAATTTAAGAGCGATATCGAAGCCGGGGAAGTCGAGTGATAATGCATGATCAGATTATATTGGACGGCACATTAAGATTTCAAAGATTCATGATATAGCTATGTCATATATAGTTCCTGCCTTAAACCCCCCCCCCACCAATGTTTTCGCTAGTGCAACAATCGCGGTGTGCATGAACGCTGTTCTAAACCGCACTCGCACAAGAAAGAAAGAAAAAAAAGTACCCACCCCATCCAGCAAACACAAGGCGGGTTTTTAAATTAATTTGCTCAACAAACATGCAGTTAGGGAAGGGATCACATGAGGGTAGTAAAAGAGTCACTTAGGGGGAAAGAAAATAGGAAATAATAAAAGGGGGAAATGGAAATTACACATAAACACCATGAACCACATTTTTCGGTTAACTCAACCCGCCAGGCAATCAATCATCCATCGGGCGATCAGTCAAGCTGACACCAGGCGATCTTCCTTGATCATCAGCCCCACTACCATCAGAGTCATTTCCATTTGGTGGCGCAGTCACCGAATCTCTCTTTGCCGCCGCTGCCCTCACGAGGCCGCCTCCCGTCTTTCTCGGAAACCTTGAACCGGACGCACCAGTCCCCGAGGCGTGACCAGACCGAGATAGTGAGTTACTTTTTTCGAGGCCGCCACTGTTGTTTGTTGCACTCTGTGGAGAGTCATTACCCGAAGAGTCATGGTGCATACCATCAGGTTCTTGTGTCATCCTCATGGGGGGGTCAATCTCATATTCCTTAGCTGTTTCGAGGGATGAAGAACCTCCAGGCACTTCAAGGGACGAAGGCCTGTAGCGTCCGGAATTACGCGGCGAGCTGGAGGTGGGCGAAGTTTGAATGGGAAAACGGTTCCCTCCATCCGTGGAGACATCCCGCCGATGCCGACCCGTCGGCGCGGGTGAGGAGGGGCGGCTGCGGGCTGCACCGATTACGGCGCGGTTTCGTGCCTCGACATGGGCACGCCGTTGTGACTCATCAGTAGAGATGGCACGGGCTCGACCACTAGCAAGGGTCGAAGCGCGCTTGAGTTCGCCAAAGACTTGCTCCTTGTGAGCGAACAAGTCGCGGACGAGGCGGTATGAATGTCGTTCGTGTTGTGTGAGTGAGGACTCGACGCGTGGGCGGAGGATACAGTAGGAAAGACTATGGGCAAGGGCAGCAATAAAAGCTTCATCGGCGGATGTGAGTTCAATCAGACGGGTAAAATGAGTTGTGATTGCATCAAGAGTTGCAATATTTGTCAGTGGAAGACTTCCGAGTGTGTTCTGCACAACGGCCAACCGAGCCTTTTCGTCTCCTTCGGAGCCATGAGTTGTATAAACAGTCTTGATGATTTCATATTTCTGAGACGAGACAAGGGAATCTGGCAGCTCAAGAAGGTAGAGTTTCAAAACACTGGCAACAATAGGAATTTCGTAGTTGGCAAGGACGTCTTTAGGAATCGCCTTTCCGTTATTTACCGCGTTTCTTAAGTGATGTGTAGCCGCAAGAGGGACATCCACAAGCCAGATACCCCGTCTAGCCTCATCTCCCTCCAGATCAGGATAATCTATTCCCAAGTGAGCGAGTGATATTTGATGTTTATCAAATCAGGTGACTTACGATGATCCAAATATGTAAGGATGCTAGTGATAATAATTGGTACACGCTTACGATCTGCCCTAGCCCGGGCTTCGAGGTCGATTCCAAAGGTCTGTTCATCTACGGAATTATAGTAACTCTCATAGGTCACGACCTTCGGGATGAATGACCCAGTCCTGTAAGATTCGAGCATGTACCTAAGGTCTCCCAATGGCTGAATAGTCTCCTGGTAAAGAAGCATGTTATCGACAGTAGACTGGATACTAGGGATGACATTTGAAATCGCTCCAGAGAAGTCAAGGATGACTATGGCAAGTTAGACCCGTACCCGCAATGAAGACGAAAACTCCGGGATTGACATACCAGCCTTGATTGCCTTCAGGCGATCCAACTCGCACCTTTCCATGAACTTAAGATGCTCCATCATACTTTCCTCCAGGGTACATCTCATCAAGTCGAGCTTTTTAACACCCAATTTGTACCTTTCATCCGCTTCATTAGCCTCTCTCCGTAGCTTATCTGATGACGACTCGTTCGGGTGCTGATTGGTCATAAGACCACCCAAGAAGTCACCAATCGCGGTGGTTGTTATGGGACTGCTGGGGACCACATCTCCGTTAATTGTCTCAGCTCTCGTTAAGGCCTTGGTCGGTTGGATTCCTGCAGTCTGGAAGGCATGAGGACGCCACTGATAGTGCAATTTTGCGCTGTTGCTAAATGTGTTGCCAACATTTCCCACTAATCTCAGGAACCCATGGGCGACAAAATCTTGGCCAATTCTCTCGGCGTGGGAGACCGATGTTGCATTAAGGTTCTCCTGGATGAACTTCACAATGTTCTCACCGGTGGACACATTCTCATAAGTTCCCAAGATGGCCACCTTCACATTTGTAAGGGGAATCGTCTCCAGCATGTGCCTCAAGATCTTCTTGACTTCCGTCGGTTGGTAAAAAAGGTCGCCAATTTCAATCGGTTCCTCGTCATCCTCCAAATCCTCATCCGTCAACTTAATCTGTGGTGTTCCAGCGGTTGCAGATGCTGGGGTTTCCGGCGCTGCCTGAATAAACTTTGTTTCCTCCTCGAGATCCTCAACGAGGCGACATTTGTTGAAATAGTGTGAGCGGAGCTTCTTGACCGCCTCTGCTTGCCTATCATGAGCTTTGATTCGGGTCTGCAGATCGTCATGTGAGGAGATGATGCGCTCCTCGTGTGCTTCACACCATCGAGAAAACGGGTCAATGACGAGTTGCCGGATATTATCTGCGACCTTGCGGTGGTTTTTTCCCGCCTGCATAAATGTTTAACTTGGGAATCTTAAAATAGTAACTCCACGGCAAAGGGAGGGAAAAAAAAAAGGAAGAAAAAGAAGAAAAAACTCACATCATCCATTTCCTTCCTCAGTCCATCATAAGCCTACCCTAACTATTAGTACTAGAAATCACGATGCGTAAAACATCATCAGCCCTTACCTTTCGCACACTAGCACCATCGTCTCTCGAAAACCCACCCGGCCTCTCAGACCCAGCTGAAATGGCTGCGAGTCTCTGCCCATACAAGTCTTCTGTATCGGCTCGTAACTTTGCGACTTGGAGAACTTGCTGATTCTCTATTACACCTTGCTGAAGCTTCCCAAAAAGAACACCGAGACCTGTAATACGCGGATCCGATAAGTCAGCGCGGCAATCCTACAGGCAGCAACCAGCCCAGTCCCGAAGTGGGGGAAACGGGGAGGGAAACAGCAGCAGGATTTGTTTCTTTGTCCCACAGGCTGACAACTAACCCCCGGCATAATCACCCGACCAGAAGGAATCTGCGAAACCAGGCATCTTGCTCATCAAACTACAAAAAAAAGTACTAAATGGAAAATAGGGGGATGAAAGAAGTAGACGCGCGGTTCTCAAAAGTTGTGAATCTTAGAGTTCGTTCAAATGCGGCTCGTTTGCCCGTAAAGTGCGTGGTGTCGAGTTGAATCTCAAAACGTTAATGATATTCCTAGGGTGGGATCTGTAGATAGGTAGAAAGCAGTGTAGTGAGAGTGGGCGCAGCAGGTGGAGTTGATGGGGCAGATTGGTAGGTTTATAGCACTTTCAGCCTCTAGCCCCCTAAAGCGAAAAAAAAAAAATTATCAGATACTGTAACACAGTAAGCGCTGCGAGGCGATGTGGTTGATATAGGTAATGCAAGTGCTAGCGGATGGGGGGAGATAGAAGATAGGAGAGAAAGACAGACAAGACACTGATAGACAGGTAGATGAATAGAACGGTATCGGGAAGAGATGGTGTCTAAGGGGAGACGTTGCGGAGACAAAGAAATAATGTAGGGAAGGGTAAGAAGAAACAGAAACAGGCATATATTACATACATCTTGCCTAGGACAACTCGACAGCTGAACTCCCCCGTTACACTTCACTTTCTATTGACCCCTTGAGACACATTTTACCCTTGCCCTGGGAGGAGGAGGCCCTAGATCCAAAGTTGACAGACAGGATGGGTAATATGTCAGCCCCCAGCAACTGTATTCAGCAAAGACAATCACATTTGCGTCCTCTACTAAGTAATCGAAACGGAGACCGTCGTCACTTGATGTGTTTATAATACATCGATCACGCCCCTCAATTGATACCTCTGATCATTGATCTCTTGTTCCTAACTTCTCCCCATTCTAGGCTGGCTGCCCCTGTCTCACGCGATGGGCTTTAAGTACATAGGGTTGATAGGTTACGATGCATGGATCTGTCAGATGGGCCTGTCAGCCATTCAATCTCTGTCTCTCCAATCCAGCGAGATGCGAGCTTGTGGTGCCCTACATCATCCAGCCGGTGAGCCGTTGCCCTCCGTGCGCGCTCTGGAATTTACTATTTTTATAAAGTCATGAAAAGCGTTAAAACAATGTACCTACATGTAGGTACCCCTTCTGTTCCCTTCACCCTCCTACCGCGGGAAACTGAACAGAACAAACGTGGCTAGATAGGCGATGTCTTTAGGTGTACCCAAGCTTTCGGTTCCTATTTAGGTGAAGTCTTGGCTGCCGTTCTCCAGGTCCAAAAAAGAGCCGTTCCGTGGATGACTCAGAGTTGTGGCTTGGCGAGATCCTCGAAGTTGAGGTTGAGGCTCTACCTCGAACTCACAACATAAATATCGTTGCACTGAATACAGCCGGAGTTGATTAAACTGGCTGAGGTATTCACCGAGGTATTCATGAATATCTTCTACTTGGTGGCCATTCCCTAGGGCCGTACTTTACTTCTAGTCCTCTACCGTACCTTGGACCTATCTCCAACTTGGTTCCACGACATCACTTACTCACCGGTAGAAAAGAAATTGTGGCGGAAGTGAAGAGGAGACTTCTGCGAGTACGCATCTTTGGGAAAAAAAAAAACCCTTAAAACCTTTACCCCTTTGGGAAATCCTCTTTATAACTAAAGCAGAGAAAGCTATGTAATGAATCATAAACACAGTCGATCTGCTCCCGTAGCCTAGAAGATGTTTCCACTTCCAACGGATACGGACCAAAGTAAACACTGCCTGAGAATTTTAGGTAGATGTAATATCCTAGACAGATGAAAAAGCGGTTGATATAACGATTGAATAGGCAGCAGCAGCTGCTACCCCAGTGCAAACCACAAAAAGGTTTGTACGCAGATCTTCACCGAGTTATTGTAGCTGAGGGCGGCTGTGTAACAGAGCACCTGGCAGTTCACTTCACAATTCTCCCGTTGACTCGAAAGTTTCGAGGGGTTGATGGAATCCTACAAAGTCTATAGAGAAGATACATAGTAGAGGGGAACCTCGAGGGTCAACCCGAACAGTCATACAGTCCAAACACCACCTCCTTGATGAGACTGCAGGCCATATTTTGCAGCATCACCTGCCCTGAGCACCTGCGATCACTCGAAGCACTAGTTTTACCCACCAAGCTACCATTTGCTTGCCTACACCCATCCCTTCACACCCACTCTCTTTACGCGTCTTGGTATTGCACCCACCTACCGCGTGCCGTCCCTCTTCTTTACGCGAAAACAATTTCTCGACCACCTGCCCGTCTACTTCCGCGCTTCACCATAAGTCACCCGAGTCCATATCTATTTGCCAGTCAGTGCATGCTCAGCAGGCATCTCTTGACCTTTGGGCACTTCAACTTCTATTGTTAAAGATTCTATCTCTCATCTCATATCATGGCTCCTCGCAATAATAGAAGCAGCGTGAAGCGAAATATGGTACACCACCCCTCTCCTCCATGCGTATACCTAGAAGTAGTAATAGCAGTGGTGCAAACCCGCTAACATTCTCCCAGTCTCCTGAGTCTCCGGACGTCAACGCCAAAAAGCCTCGTCGCTCGCAACGTAACAAAGGCGGCTCGACCGAGGATAAGAGCGAGGAAACAGTCACTGCTCTTGGAACCTCTAAAGAAGAAGCACCTAAGGAAGAAGCCCTCCCAACCCCTCAGGATCATACAACACATACCCCGGCACCATCACCTCCAGCGCGTACACCGGCATCGTCACCCCCACCACACACACAAGATGCCACGCAGGCTGCTTCGCAATTCTACTTTCCCCCACTCGCCGAGGAGGGGCTGGATAAGAAGGAGGTCGATGAGTCCGTGTGGGGCTATCTGTGGCCCCTCTCGGACAAGAGCGACTCAGTCATAAAGTTGAATAAGCAGGCGCCAGCTCCCGATAAGAGGAAGAAGAAGAAGGGGACGACGAAGGGGAAGAAAATACCCCCAAATGGATTTTTAGTAGGAAGACATGCCGAGTGTGATTTGTTGATTGACGATGCTGTGATTTCGAATAGGCATTGTGTTATCTTCAAGGTATCTACCATATGTGCATCCCCGAAAACTGAGGTGCTAACGTATGTGGTGAACCCTAGGAAATCAGTGGGAACCAGCCCGTAGCGGTCCTAGAAGATCTTTCTTCTAATGGAACATGGGTTGGTGGTGTCATTGTTGGACGTAACAATCGTCGAGTTCTAAAAACTGGAGATGAAGTTGAGTTCGCCGGTGGGAAACAATACATTTTCAGGTACCCGATGAACATGCGTTCCAGCGCATTTCACGATACATATGACCTCGGAGAACAACTAGGAAGCGGTCATTTTGCGACAGTGCACAAAGCAGTCGAGAAGAAGAGCGGACAAGAATTTGCTGTCAAAGTCTTCAGTAAAAGACGGAATGATGATTCCTGGAGGACCTCGGGGGTGAAACAGGAGATCGCTGTGTTAATGAGCGTCAGCCATCAAAACGTCTTGTGCTTACAGGGAAACTATGATGAGGATGATGGCGTCTACCTGGTTCTTGAGTTAGCACCTGAGGGAGAGCTATTTAATCACATAATCAGGAACGGAAAACTGAGTGAAGATGACACAAGGAAGATCTTTATTCAACTTTTTAATGGCCTGAAATATCTGGTAAGCAATTTCGTTGGTAGAAAATATTAAGCTTTACGACTCATGCTAATCCTAACCACCGCTGTAGCATGATCGTGGTATCGCCCATAGAGACATTAAACCCGAGAATATCTTACTTATGGATAAGAATCTTACTGTAAAACTTGCCGACTTCGGCCTCGCCAAGATCATTGGTGAAGACTCTTTTACAACCTCCCTTTGTGGAACCCCAAGTTGTACGTCGCCTCCTTTCCTTGCTACCGTTTCTACATCACTAATATATCAATTATAGACGTCGCCCCGGAAATTCTTCAAAGTAGCAAAAATCGCCGGTACTCCCATGCTGTCGATATTTGGTCTCTAGGAGTTGTCTTATATATCTCTCTCTGTGGCTTCCCCCCCTTCTCCGACGAATTACACACTCCACAATACCCATACACTCTATCGGACCAAATCAAGGATGGGAGATTTGACTTTCCTTCGCCATACTGGGACTCTATCCCAGATCCTGCGTTGGAGCTAATCGAGCAAATGCTTACCGTCGACCCCGAGAAACGGATTACTGTTGATAAGGCACTTAAACATCCATGGATCACGGGCTATAGCATTGACCCTAACGATTCCTGTGCTAGTCTCACTGAGACTATGGAAACTCTTCAGTTTACAAAGAGGAGGGTCAACAGAGAGCGAACGTTACTTGCTGATGCTCCTGGGCTTAAAAGAGTTGCTGATGGTGGTAAGTGGAAAGGAAAGGCCCCGGCGGTCGCTGCGATTTCTGAAGAGGGTCCTACGGAGAACCCAGCCGAATCGGCAGTTGGCGAAAAGGCGTTTATGAGGGTTGGGGGGAAGGGTGGTGACGAGACTCTCTATGGAAGTGACTACGAAGGGAATGGTAATGAAGAGCCGAGCAGGGAAATGTCGCCGGAGGTTGTCGCGGAGGTGGAGGCGGCGGCGGGTGCCTAGGGTATATGTTATATTAGCGTTATCTATGTATTTCTTCCTTTGGCACAGCGTTTGGAGGCTATTTGTTTCTATATTCTCATGTGGGCTTCATCGGTTTTTATATATTTTATAGGCTGTTGATTTTTCCTTCGTCTCTAAGGGTTTATTTTCTTTTTTATTCTCGTGTCCCACAACCACCACCACCATGTTTTTTCCCTTTCCCTCCCCTTCCCTTTTCTACATTTACACTCGTATGTGTTCGTGGGCGGTTTAGGAGCCACAGTTTTAGTGGATTGTGGCTTTATTGTGAGTGAGAGTGTAGTGGATATTAGGTTCCATCTACTATATATCATTAAGTGTGATTTGGAGGGAAGTAAAGGGAGAGAAGGGAAGGGTCTGGAGTTTTAACTGTTACTGTTACATATTGAGACTCAAGGGGAGGATAAGGCAAGGCCGGCGGTGCTATTGAAGAAAAAGCCAACTAAGGCACGTAAGCAAAGTAAACTTTGTTATCATCATTTTTTTCCAAGTATTTTACTGTAGCAATGGGGGTTGATCGAGTGAACTACGCACTAAGTATAATTAAACGATATATGTTATAAGCCAGTCGTACGTAATGTTTATCGAACGGGGCCTTTCATCAATGCAGCACTTATCAACTCAGTACGATAACCAAGTTTCCAACTCGGAGACCCCCTTGCGGGGATGACCCTTATTTATATGGAATAAATACCGTTAGTGCTCTATAAGTAGCTTTCCATGCTCACCATTGGGGCATGCGGTGTTGGAAAATACATGTGCTCTAGGTACTTACATATTTGCATGCTAACATTCTAATATCGACTGCCGCGCCGCGCCGCTACATACATACATACTACGATCAGCCATGGGCAATAATGTAGCTAAGTAAGCAAGGCAGTATATTAATGGGTGTAAACGGTGAGTGAGCGGCGATGAATGAGGTGTCCTTTGAATTATATCCATCTTATCTTTTCATTATGCCGGGTAATAAGAGTAATAAGAACACGAGTATGGGGCCATGGGTCCTCTCGCGTGTTCGTATGAATTCAGAGTTCATGAGAGTGAGACATAAGTGATTAGTAGTTCGAATTACCACTTCCCCCATAGGCTGTGATCGAACGACAGCAGACGATTCATGGGGCGTTTGTCTAAATAATACCAAACAGTACAATAGTAAGGTGAGGCTCGGAGTCGTTCCTGTCTTATTGCGGAAGTACCCATGCAGCTAGGGTGTTCACACCCGCGTTCCGGGAGCGAATACGAAACTGGCAACATGCCATTGTCCGGCGAAAGGGCGAAAGGGGCAGCCGAGTAGGATTGATTATACAGAGACAACAGAGGAAGCTAATCTCATAAATCAATCTGCAGTTTAGGATCCCTGCCTTCTCGCCTTGGGGAAAAAAAAAAACCTCTCCCCTATCTTGTGTCGGTAGTTAGGCGCGCCTCCTATCTGTACTTATTATCCTTCCAGCCCTCCCTTTCCTCCTCCCATTCTTCATCAATTCCATCATTCATCCTGGATACTTGAAGGTTTGACGACATAATGGGTTTGTTAGCTACACTTTTGGGGCCTTTAGGGCCCTACTACGCCGAGCTTCAGAAGCTAGGAACCCCCGTTGTTTTGATTACGGGCGTGTCGACATTCATTGTCTTGAGTGTCATTATCAATGTTTTGAATCAGCTCTTATTTAAAGACCCGACGAAGCCTCCGATGGTGTTCCATTACTTCCCGTTTTTTGGGAGCACTATTCGGTATGGAATGGACCCGTATGTGTTTTTCAACTCTTGCCAGGAACAGGTATGCTATCTTAGCTTCCCAACATTTGCAATTGAAAACTAACCAGTTTGATAGTATGGCGATGTTTTCACCTATGTTATGCTTGGAAGGAAGATGACTGCTTGTTTGGGACCCAAGGGAAATGACTTTGTGTTTAATGGAAAGCTTTCGGAAGTTAGTGCTGAGGAGGCTTACACCCATCTCACCACCCCCGTCTTTGGCGATGGTGTCGTCTACGATGTTCCCAACAATATCCTTATGGAACAAAAGAGGGTATGTGGTCTGGCCCTCATCAATTGCTCTGCAGGGTCGTGCTTACAGTTTTGTCTTAGTTCATGAAATTCGGTCTCACTGCGGAAACCTTCAAATCATATGTTCCCTTGATTGTGGAACAGGTTGAAGACTATACCAAGAAATCCAAATTCTTCAAGGGCCCCAAGGGGACTGTTTCTCTCTCTGCCATCATTCCGGAACTCACCATATTCACCGCTGCCCGCTCCCTCCAAGGTAAGGAGGTCCGCGATGCTCTCGATGGCTCGTTTGCCAGGCTTTTCCACGATCTCGATATGGGCTTCACACCAATGAATTTCCTCTTTCCATGGTTCCCGTTCCCGTCTAACAAACGCCGTGACCATGCCCAGCGCACCATGGCTAAATTCTACATGAACATCATTGAGAAGCGCCGCAAGGAAGAGGCTAGTGGCATTGATCACTCTGACATGATCTGGAATTTGATGGGCCGCACTTACAAAGACGGAACCCCTGTTACCGACCGCAATGTCGCACACATGATGATCGCTCTTCTTATGGCTGGGCAACACACCTCTATGGCCACCATCAGTTGGATGCTTCTACACGTCGCCGATCAACCTAAGC
This sequence comes from Morchella sp. 2018-W45, assembly GCA_024713785.1. Taxonomy (NCBI): domain Eukaryota; kingdom Fungi; phylum Ascomycota; class Pezizomycetes; order Pezizales; family Morchellaceae; genus Morchella; species Morchella sp. 2018-W45. The sequence goes on from JAMGYZ010000021.1 coordinate 945,014, forward strand.
TTGTTAAGGATCTCTATGATGAGCAGGTCCGCATTTTTGGAAATGGAAAAGGAGGAATTGAACCGCTTTCATATGAAAAGCTATCTGAATGCACTGTTCTTAACAATACTATCCGCGAGACTCTTCGTACTCACCCTCCGCTTCACTCTATCATGCGCAAAGTCAAGGCCCCCTTGCACGTCGACGGTACCAATTACGTTATCCCCAAGGACCACTATATTCTTGCTGCTCCCGGTGTCTCTTCTATGGATGAAAAGTACTTTAAGAACGCCCACGCATTCGACGTCTCTCGATGGGAAGGTCAGAAGGTCGAGGAAGAAGGCGAAAAGATGGATTTCGGTTTCGGAATGGTTTCAAAGGGAACTGCATCACCATACCTCCCATTCGGTGCTGGAAGACATAGGTGTATTGGTGAACAATTCGCGAACGTTCAGCTTTGCTCAATCATGGCCACTTTTATCAGGAACTTCGAATTGGGTTATCCCGAAGGATATGGTGTACCTAAACCGGATTACTCCTCTATGATTGCACTACCCACACCTCCATGTACCATTTCATGGGTTAAGAGGGATCCTTAGTTGGATCGTTAGGGTTATGTTATTATTCTGGCGCTGTGACATGTACAGAAAGCAGGGACAGTGAAATGCATGACAATAGTTATGACGTTGATGCTTTCGAATTTTTAGTATTGGTATATTCTTTTAGATTCTCGGGTTGTATCTAGACATTACCAAAAAATACTCTAGGGTCAGGGGAAGGGGAAATATAATAATTAATATCCGGGTATAAAATCATCTCTTAGTTCGATTTTAGTGTGGGTGACCCTTTGTGATCACTACATAAGCTTCAATAATCCACCTTAGCGTCTACACTATTTAACCACGCCTAAATAAAATACTTAAGCAAGAAAACTAGGGCCCTCCCCTTGATGAACACACCTCTACTAGGTACTGGTCACTTTATTTGGAGTGTCACAAAATTTAGCTGGTGTCCAGTACCTCATACATGTACCCAAGCCTAACACGCGCGTTACCTATCTAGGAATCGATCCTCCCTCGAGTGACAACCTGTGAGCACCAAACTAAGGTAACATGAAATCTATAATTCGCGATCCGGTGTGGTGTAACGGCTAGCATCGCTCGCTTTCAAGACTGAGCCGAGTAGATCGGGGTTTGATTCCCCGCATCGGAGCACGCGCACGCTATTTTGGCCATGGTAGGCACGGAAGAAACCGTTTTATTGAGGGAGTACATCTCACATACACCAACTCCATTATTGTCATTCCACACACTAGATCCCCCAGACAGTGCAGTGCCTTCATGGTGTTAATTGGTTTGGGGGGCTTCTCAAATCCAGTAGGGGTTACTGTATCTCTGATATGCCGTTATGTAGGATTGGGTTTTTTGGTGCCGTGGTTTGCCAATTGATGATACAATGGGTTTAGTATGGCCGGCGTCCATGGGCCAATATTGATGGGGTGCAGTTCTTAAATTTTCGTCAACTATAATCGTTAACCGCTGTCGTAGATCGGCGGCATGAGGGTGACCATCTTTGGTGGTTAATGAAGTATCACCAGTATACAGGGTAAATGACTACAACGTGGACGGTAACAAGATGGCTCGAGTCACACACTACCGTAGTTATCTGTATCTAGCCTACATGTAGGTACGAAAAAAATGCCCCTAGTCCGTTCTTAGTCTCATTCAATGTTTTCTTGCTTTTCTTTTCTTTTCTCTCCGCTTTTTTTTTTGCTGATGGTTGGCCATTTAAGATACATTTTAAGGCCCACAGTGGATCATTATTCATTGAAAATAGTACGTACCTAATTTACCGACAAATATTTTGGGGACCATGACTATACAGAGCTTTCCAAAAGGCTAAACTTATTGCCATTATTTATATTACTACTACTCTGCGAGATAGCTATGTAAAAGAACATGCATTATTACATGTCAAAACCTTTACTCAACCTCTATTTCCTCCTCAATATCACTCCCGATATCTAGATCCTTACAGACAGTGATCCCATCATCTGTTTCGACAGACCGTGGAATCAGCAGAGTAGATTTCGGTGCCACTAATGCTGGGCCTGATGGCTTCAGCAGTCTCTCCGCAAGTTGCTCGGGTGTCAGAGTTGGGTTAATGATAGCTTCAAAGCGGTTTAACATTTCCTATGATAATATTAGCAGTGGTTATCGGTTATCGGGATAAAGTGAACGTACTCGAGTTTTCCATAGAAACCCCAGCAGCTCTAGAAGGGATGAGATATTCTCAACACTCGTGGGGATTTTGCGAACGTCGTCGGTGTAGAGGAGACACATATAGCCCTTTGCATAAACCATGCGAAGAAACTGGCATCGCCACCCTATATAAAGTTAATCAGCTAAGCCCGCCTACACATGAGGAGAGAAAAGACTTACCAGCCGTAACCATCCCCACAACATGAAGTCCACTCAGCCCATCAGGATGAATGTGCATTTGTAGGTGGTATAGCATATCATGGAGGACCTTAACGACCTTGAGTGTGTCCGCAACCCATTTCTTCTCTTTCTCACCAGCGAAGCATCGTGCATGTTCTGCCACACCGACCTCATGGCCGTTTACCTGAAGTATTCCGTCATAAAGATGACCAATTCGCTTACGTTTCTTATGTTCTGGGCGAAGGTTCTTTCGGTCGGTTGTGCATAAGGATTTGGACTCTCCACTAAGGAAAGTGTTAATTGACAATAATATCGAACAGAAAAGTGGAGGCGGAAAAGTACCGGCTCATGTAGCTACCAGGGATCGTAGACATGCATTGATCGAAGACGATCCCCCAGAAGTTACTTATGTACCAGAACTCTCGGTGGTTCTGTTCAAATACGTTGGGTGTTTGGCAGAGGCCCGACCTTTCGGGGCTGTTAGGCAGGGCTCATCGTGACTCTAAATCTGGGGAGAATGTACCAGCAGCGAAGAGCTGAATTGACCCATCGACGCCCAAGGCGCTCCTCCGGAGTGAGATTTGGTAGTTCCTCCGATTTGAAGGTTGGAGTAGTGTCTAGGTAGTCGCGCAGTTGGTCGGCGGTTTTTAACTGCTACACTCAGCCAATGTGGCGGGAAAGACTTGGAAGTACATACAGTTGCGAATTGCAGCATCGACCGTACGAAATTCGGGTTTGGATTTGGTAATGGCGGTAGTGCAGCGCAAATAGCTGCCCAGTCTTCTTCTTCAGGGAAACATTCCCGTATCGAAGCGTCACACATGTCAATCACCCAAGAGTGCGCTGCACACTCTTTGGGGGCGTTTATAAAGTGTTCATAGAGCCGATCCTCGACATAGGCGCCGGAAGGGAGCAGCCACTTTCGGGATTTGTCCATACACTTGAATGATTCAGCAAAATGTTTGATAAATCTGATAGAAGAGTTAGTCGAGTCAAAAAAGATTGTGTCTATGCTTGTATATACCCTGGGGCTGCAGCGGGTCTCTTGCTCTCCCGCTTCCGCTTCCGGGTTCTGGGTGCCGGTCCTGGTTCGGGAGAGGAGGAAGGTGGGTGGTTGGCATTCACAGATACGGTAGCATTAGTGAACGTATTACTGCCCTTAATAATAATTTGAGGCTGTCCACTCTTCTCCATCTTCGCGAGACCACAGGCTACACGGGCTGCACGGTGGTCTTCGCCCTACATAGTAGATTAGTTTAGCGTTTACTTGGCCCACCCTGCCTTGACTTTAATTCCTCTCCCTGTCGCCACTCCTCTCTCACTGGGTCAGCCAACGCTGCTTGCTTCGACAAGCAAACAGCAGGCCTTGAACAGCAGACCGACCCGGAAGTCATCTGTGCCCTGGTGAGACTAGCGCTGGACCGGGACGTACCCTCAACATCAAGTTGGCTCTGACGAGCCATCTAATGCGCCGACAACTAGTGGTAGACAGATAGGGAGAGTATATTAAAGACGGGTAAGCGGGTGGGCCGGGATTGCTGGTAGGGAGAAGGAACAGGTAGGACTTATGTGCCCTAAGAGGTACGCGGCCATTATTCACAGTGAGTATTAAGGGAAGACTCACGTCGATTTTATACCTGTTGAGCAATTTGGTGGCAGCCTTTCGCTTTCTATCTGAGATTGAGGCATCATCTATAACGCGCGCCAATTCTCGGAGCCAGGAATCACAGAGAATTGAGAACCCAGTCTTAGTACCCAAGAGCTCGCGGTTGGCATTGAGATAGTTCATTATGGACCACTTGCCCACTGGATGAGTTTTGAGGAAGTGGCTGGCGGGGTCCTCGGGGTCAGGCGAGTAGTTGGTGTCGACGTCTGACATATCGGAGTGAATGGTGGTGTTGATTAGGAGTGGTGGTTGCTTCCTACCGTACCCGCGTTGTTGATGGTCTCGCTGTGACTACAGTAGGCACCGTTTTGTTTCACCTTTTATCCCTTCCAGTTAGCAATCAGGAAAGAAAGAAAAAAGACATCAAGATATCATGCAAGTAGGTGGTACATGAGAGAGCGAGGTGCAGTGGATATTGCTGACTCATCAAAGTACTGTGAGGCTTCGCGTGTTCCGATGACTACAGTACTGATCTTGGCACTAAAGTAATTCAGATGCACGAGAACCCAAGAGCACCCTCATATAGATTTGCTCACATTTTATTTGGAGAGACATCTTCAATCTCGAAAGTAACGCGGTGACGAATAGAGGCTATCCAAATGGGGGGTGAATGCACAACCTGCCCGCTGCCGCTGGATCTGTGGAGGCGAGGCTGTTAAACTCATCATACCGAGACGAAACAATAAGACGCCCGTGAAGCATATCCGGAGAAGCGTAAATCCTACTGCAATCGTTTACGGGCGAGAAGTAGGGGGTTCTTTGGTAGTTGGCGGAGGTAGGAGGTTGATGGTTTAGGAGATGGTGGTGGAGGTTGGTATCACAATGGCTAAGTACATGTAGTTCTATGGTGTAAGCGATGCACGGCTTGCCAAGTGCTATTAAAGGCTTTGTAAAACAAATTCTTATTTGCCACAACAATCCGATGTGGTGTAACGGTTAGCATCGCTCGCTTTCAAGCTTAGTTGATCCGAGCAGATCGGGGTTCGATTCCCCGCATCGGAGTAAACTTTTTTCTAATTGTTAGAACTCATCTCCTTCTCTAGTTGAGGGGTTATGGAGGCTTAAAACTCCGAAAAAAATATTAGCTCGCAACTAACGGAGGATTATGAGGCCAGCCCTAAATTTGTAGCCGCTAACCGGACTAATCATAGTCTATCTGATAAGTTCATGACAATTTGCAAAGGGTTTAAGTGCCTCGTTGCAAATTGGCCTGACAACTTATCAGAGAGACCGCGCACCATTCATTCTATAAAAAGCCATGTAGCCTTTAACGTTTGCAAGGATTTGTACTCTATTCAAACCATAGGTTTTTTTTTACCTTGATTTGGGTAGCGAAATAGTGGGTCTATGTGCCATCAAAAACACGTTTTTCTTAATACAACTACAGTATATGAAATGGGTATAATAATAATAATAAAAAAAGCCACCCGTTTAACCACGTCTTCACAAAACACCATCATACAAGTACCCATAATAATCATACAAAAGAAGAATACATCACAATCATCCAAAATTAATTCCTCCATGTGGCGCTCGCTCGCCGAAGCTCATCATGATAAAAAAGAAGAGAAAAAACACAAACCGAATGTTACCCAACTCCATAAGTAAAACCTCCCAGAAAGGCCATAAATCATTTATCCCTACTTAAGCGTCAAACAATCTTGTCAAGATAGGTCCAACGTCCGCCACTGCGGTCAACAAATCCATCTCTCTCACACACGCTCCAATCCTGCCTTCCTCTGCGATCCCAACCTTCTTCCTCTTGCTCGGCGTGCTGCCCACGGCACCACCACCAACTGCACTGACAACCCCGGCAACATCTAGCGAATTTACTACATCTCTGAATTCTGTGTTTGTCAATGGATGTAGCAATCGCTCCCGCTTGCACACCGCCGCATACGCCTCGAACAACTGACGTACTGTGACACTGCCGCGGGTCTTCTCAGCGGTCACAAGGACACATAGTACGGCCTTCTGCTGAAGGTTGAGAGGCTTAACACGCGAGATTGTTGAGCCTCCAAAAGAGGCGGCTGAGACTTTTGCGATATGCGAAAGCATGACGCGGGGTGCAGTCTGGACGGTGAGTGATGTGAGGGCGGTAGGGGGGGCAGCGGAGAGGACTTTGCGCGGGGTGTTGAGGCTGAGAGCTTCGACGAGAGGTATACGGATACCGCCTGGCGAAGTAACGCTCTTACGCTGTTCATCTGAGAATGGGTTCTCATTCTCCGATTCACGGACGGATTCAAGTTTTTGTTGAGTTTCCTTGGCCCGAGTTTCAGACTCGACGAGCTCGACAGCCCGACGACAGAGGTCAAAGGCTTTCCGTAGGTCCCCTGTTGCGGCGGCAACTTTTCGAGAAGCGAGTTGGATGGCGGCGGGGTGCATGAAAGGAACAAAGTCACCCGGTGTAGAGGTTCCATCTGGAAGGAGGGAGCGCAAGCGGTTGGTTATTACTGATGTGATTTGCTCCGCCGTATATGGCAAGAATGGGAGGAGTTGGGGTGTGAGGTTGCGAGCTTTGAGGCGCGGGAGGAAGCGGTCTGTCAAATCAAGTGCATTTGCAATTCCAAGAAGGATAAGGCGGGAATTGCGGACAAGAGACCACTCGAATATGCTGTAGAGGACTTCTTGGTCTTTTGTAAGAAGGTGATCGATCTCATCAAGAACGACCACAAAAACCTCATTGGCCTGTTTTTTTGAATTTTTCTTGGGTATGAACAAGGCTTCAAGCTCTGCCATACCAGTAGGTGATGAAAGTTCCTGCCCTTTGTAAAACTCTTCCAGAAGTTTCACATAGATGCCTGCTGGGGATTGCATGGTCATACAGTTTATATATGACCGCCTCACATTCCCTACTTTGTCGGCGCCCAGATCACCCATCACTTCTGTTAGAAGCGCTGACTTTCCGCAGCCTGGTGGGCCCGATACATATAGGCACCCACCTGAGCATGCCTCCAATCTTGGCCCCAGAAACGTCGCCAGCCTCCTCTTCTCTTCCTCTCGTCCAACTAACCTACCCGACTCCCCACTTCTTGAGAATAATAGTTTGGCCGTAGTCATGATTGTTGGTGTTGCCGCGGCCTTAGTTGGCGTCCCAAATAATTTTCCAGACCGAGGAGTGAGCGGTTTCCCAATGGCTGAGACTCTATGGCGCGGGGTAACGGGCTTCTTAACACCGCTTTTATGGCGGGGGGTACTCGGGCATGAGACATCTGAATTGATAGATTTTGGTAGTGCCTCCGCAACTAGTGCTTTAGACACCGCATTTACTTTCTGAGGCGACATTACTCCCCGCGAAGAAGGTTTAGCCTGTGCGTCTAGAGCATCTCTCCGTGGTTTCTTTGGTGTTCTCATAAGACTATCATCGGTTTTAGGAAGGGCGACATGAATCGTGTCTTCAAAATCGTCGTCATCATCATGGATTATGACCGTTTCCCTTTCTTTTTTGGAGGATGAAGATTTTCGTGCTGGGAGCTTTGTACGTATCGGGGAATCTACAACAACTAAATGTGGTCAGTTTAAAAGGCGGAGAGGGGATAGGATAGTGGCATATCTTACCGCAAAAAGGAGCAGTAGTAGGCCTTGCGCGCTTACCGAGTACAGACATAGTGCTCAGTATGTAATATTTCTTAGTAGCAGTGAAGGCAGGAGCAAGAGCGAGTAGAAGACTACTATTATTGATTGATATAAAAGGAACGAAAAATGATTATAATGAAGGTGGTGGTTGATCGATGAAGATGAAGACTTCGGTTGGCAGGTGGAGGTAGTCTGGTTGAGACGCTAGGAGAAAAAGAGAAAAACGCGCTTCGAAAGGAGGAGAAACGCGTTCCTAATGGGGAAAATGGCAAATTATGTCGCGTCAGGTCACGAAAGGTTGGATATATTCGCGAAGGAAACTGCGTACTATATATCTTGATCGGTATATCTTAATGCGAAGACAGATCAAATTTAATGGCGTAGATAAGCTATATAATAGAGTATATATCATTCTATCTATATGTTTTATCCAAACCCCAATTCAATTCTTTCCGAGCTTTACTTGATATCCGAAACGCAGATCGACCCGAAACTTTTTTTTTTTAACTTTCAAGACTACCTGTAGCCAGGGGGAAACACAACGCTGAAACTTTGTTTTCATGTGAGACACGGTTACCCTACATGTTCCTACTATGCAACGCCGTACCTACAACGTTTCGTCACTCTAATCATTGACACTTGGGGAGCTCGAGGCTACTATACTACACTACTACATGTGTACCTACTAGCTCTGATGGCCACACGGACCCACCCACCCCGCACTCTTTTAACCAATGATTGCTATCCACTATGGCCTAAAAGACCAAACAGCGCAAGACTGTTTATACTGCCTTTCAGTACAGTTATCTGATAGTGTCTATTTAATACCTACTACCTGCAGGGATATATATAGCCAATTAATTCTAAGGAGAGGGTTAGTCCCGTTCCCAGTCGACCCCATCGATATTTTTTTGGGGTGGTTCTAATTGGTGTGAACTAGTAAAAATACTAAAATACTAATCACGCCAAGATAGGGATAGGCACGAGACTAGCAACAGGTAAAATTTGGATATGTATGTAAAGCCCTTACCCAAAAGTTTGCATAAAAGTCCGAAAGTTCATGTAGTTGAGTGGAGAAACCCCATACAAAGTCCACCTAAGCCATATTAGCAACGAGGTTCTCCAACTTTATTACACCTTAACTCCTTTTTATCAGTTCAAAAATGTGGGAAGGCTTCTCCAAAAAGCAAAAAGATCTACCTGTGTTCATCATTATAATTAACTGTGTCGTGGTTCTACACTTGGAACCTGGTTCCACCTAGTTTGGGCGGTAATTGGCCCTTCCACGAAAGCTTTTGAGTGGGATCCGGGATTTTATATACGCTTTATTCGTATCCTTATAGATGCATGTACTAATTATAATGCATATATGTAGGTATATTTACGTACGAATACTTGGTGGACAGCCCTCATAAGCTCTCACTCGATGACTAGAGCATACCCACTACATGTACCTACATATACCCAGAGTGTCGGGAAGTGGTGCAGATTCGGTGGCTTCATAGCCACACGGAAATTAATTTCTGCCCAAGGCTATTTTAAGGTAAATATGAGCGCGCAGATGCTCTTCATCGAGTATATGCCTAGTGCTTAGGTATGGTAAAGAGGTTCTGTACGTACGGTTGTGTTGCAATTGTATTGTGATAAAGTGGGCGTTGTCTGGTCAAAATGTGCATCACTTTCCGACACCCGGGGTACATAGCTATAACCTCCATTACATGCGCATGGCGAGGGGGAAAAAGCTCTCGGATTTATACCCTCGAGGACGGGAGTTTGTCTTCGGTTAGTAAAAACGTTAAGGTGGTTAATATCCTGCTCGCGTGTACTGGCGATCGCGCGAGGGGACCACTACATGTATATATTTTTCCTTGTACTAGTGCTGGCGCCGGAGTCGAATTCTGTGTAGTGTAATGGTATTTAAGACAAAAAAATATGAGTAGATAAAACTCCTAGGGAACCATGGCCATGGTTACATATAGGACTTGTGTATATGGAGCGGCAAATGTGTCAAAAGTAGTTTTACCAACGGTAGTAAGTTATTTTACCACCGGTGGTGAAAATAATGATTTATAATTTATACCTATAATATCACTTTTTATACTAAAAGCACAGACATTTCGGCCAAAAGGGGCTATATAATGCCAATATATGAGCCCTATTGTCCACCAGTGGGGAATTTCACCATGGTAGGCACTTCACTACCGGTGGGAATCATTCATAAGCGTTTGTAATAATGATAGCGTAGCATAAAGACTGAAATTTAGCTTTTATACTGGAACAAAAACTGAAATTCAGCGCTTATATTACCCGTGGTAAAATAATTCACCACTGTTTGGTACATTTACCGCACCATATGTGTAAGGAGACAAATGGTGGTGGGTTTGTTTTCTCGGGTAAGAAGGTACATATAGATCATGATAGTTTGGAAGACACGTTTTCACCTGTTCTTTGTCTCCCAAATGACTTGAGCCGAATTTCATTCCGGACTAAACTCTACTTGTACTTATAATATGTACAGGTACACATATCCTGTAGACCTTTGGCTGTTGAAATCTTTTGACTTCAGATAAATATCATAGCCTTCGTGCTTAGTTATCCGGACTGCGTGTATCCCTTAGTCTATCAATCTGACCCCCCGATAATAGAGGAATTAAATTTGTATGGAAGATCTATTATTTGATAAGGGAGATACCGGGATCTGTTAGTAAAGCCACACAAAATTTCCTTCTTCTTGGGGGGTCAGCATTTTACTGTTTACTGACAGACTAAGGGGTAGTGCCTTCAAACAGACAAAATCAGGGAGAAACCAGGCTATTTCGTTTTACTCTACCATTAAAATCTTGACGCTATAACAAATCCAAAAATATATATTTCCTGGTCCTCTTGGTAAGGTGCCACTGCGGCCTCTGAAGGGTTGTCCCTACAGAATTGTGTGTTTCTATTCCAACGATTCGATATTCCTCGTTGATGCAACTCACCTTGAAACCCGTTTGCCGATATGGGCCCTAGATAGATCTAGCTAGAACTATAGCTACATGTATCTACATAAAAATTATTCTAAGAGGCTTTGGCCCATGCCTCACTTGAAAACTTCTAATCGTAAACCTCGAGCACCAAAGTTCCAGCACTGGTGAATGACCTGTATTAACTCATAGACACAGGTTATTGATTACAAACGCTTGTTGGCGCAAGAAGTGGTCCTGTACCTGCACGTTAATGCGCACCTCCAATCACACCCCATACTATATGTACCTTCCGTCGGTACATGATACATGATTCACTAACATCTCTCTCGACAAATTTTTTTTTCTACAAATTAAATGTTAAAGAACTTCATTTGTAATCTGAAGGTGGTGATGCTTGGGCGAGTTGCGGCCCCCCGAAATACAGATGCTCTCAGGATCTCGCTGTTTACCACCAACACACTGCCCCTCTGTACGGAACTCAAGTCTTCACCGCAGCTGCCCACTGCCCGCAACCTGTAAGCAAAAACCAACCCTAGGGGACACAGATCCATCTAACCACGCCCTACAAAGCTAGGAGATTCGTTCCAAACATTATGATATTGAGCCAATAGCTTTAATAGTGAGCCCAGAGTATCCAGAATCGAGTTAATAAAACAACCTCGCGGAAATATCACGGCCATGGCCAACGATTACCCCTCATTCACTCGGCCAGGGCTGGACCTATTCAGTGACCATGTATATCTCAAAATAATTCAGCTAGTCTCGAAATCGATCGAGTGCCCCTATACCTCGAGGGCATCTAGCTCACTTTTCCGCGGGTGCCTAATTATCATTACAATAGACTATAGCCCTTTAAACTTTCAAGTTCTCCGTCGCGAGAATTCAATCCATATATTGATGTCATGAATCATGATACCACGACAACACCTAACTATTCCCAATTCTATTTTTCCCAGAGTACAAAAGCAATCGCTATTTGCCCGTCACCCTCCTCCCACCATTTCCCCTCAAATTTTTGAAAAAATATTCCTTCGTCTACGGATATTTTTGATAGTCCAAATTACTACACATTCATAACCAAACCTCTTCATATCATCTAGAGAATTTATCTTCTTGTTTAGATAGATTTACCGAAATTTTGGTAACTTCACCTCAAAAAGCAAACTTCTTCTGGAAACTTAGAAAGGTTAACCCACTTCTCTAGATCTAACGACATTTTTGATAACCTCAATACTCCTGCGCCACCTCCAAAATCAACCTCAAAATCAAGCCTCCCCCGCAGGCCATTCAGAGGAGCCACTTCTTCGTAGCAAAAAAATCAAAATGGATTCTCGCGTCCAAAAAACCACCGGCAAAAAAACCAATTCTGTCACAAGAAACGCAGCCCCTACCACCAGGATGACAACCAGGCTGCAGACAAGGAATGCTCTTCGCCTTGCGGAACAGCAAAGTCAAGAAGTTGGCCTCAACGAAGAAGCCATAATAACTCCTTACGAACTGGACTTTTATGCCACAATCATGTGCGACGAGGTTTTGAAGGGACTCCTTAGCCCTCCCCGACGGACTTCTAGCGATACACCCTTAGTTGCAAGTCAAGGGAAACTTTATATCGATGCGAAGGCCTTCAGAGATTCAGCCGATGGGACCCCCAGGCCAGAGGATCAGGAGGCGCGGCAATTGATTGTGAGGCTTAAAGTGAGAGTTCAGGATGTTTAGAGAAGGATTTCCTCAGTGTTTCTAGTCATTGTCTTCAAAAACTGTATTACTGGGATAAATATCGACTTGGAGTTATCTGTTTTTCTTTCCCTCACTCTTGAGGGTTCAAGTTACTCATTTGTTCCGTGGACAGCAATCCTCTGTGATTGAGCTCCATTTTGTTTTAATTCGGGGACATTGGTGTGTCAATGCCCTGAGGTCATATGTGATTTTGTCAGTTCAGTTTCTACAGCTGATCGGCTATATATAATATGTATATTTTAAAACTTCACACATAAATTTTTCATTCATGATATCTACTCGAAATTGTGATAGTTATACTGTAAGAAGAGCAGTCTCCGTTTACAATTGCGAATTAAGAGGGTGTCCTGGTCAGTTGCTCCACTAGTAGATTAACCCATTCGCGCGGAGAACCAATTGATTCATCCATCCATTAAAAATTGGGGCTATAATCAGGGGCTAGGGGTTTCTTGAAAGCCCTACTTAGCCCCATTGAGTCAACGTTGTTTTCTAGACCCCTAAAACGAGCCCCTAAACACATGCACAATATTCACATGTATCTTCTAGAAGCTTTCGCCAGAACAAAGCTTAAACGTAAAATGGGGCACTATTTCATCTCACTGAGGGGGGTAAGAGATCTCTGTACGTATTAGCCAATGTATAGAAATGGTATATGGTGAAAATTTCATCGCATACATTGCATAATGCATACGTATAGTATCTACACTTGATCTCGAATTCACCTCAAGTCGTCAACTCATGAGGTCGCGTGACTACTATGTAGACTCCTACTATCTTCTTGATCTTTACTGGATTTGCAATTTGCCTCTCATTGAAACGCGAAGTATGTAGTTTCAGAATTTCCAATTGGTCTGTACTAATTACGAGATCTGCCTCCACTCGGACTCTCGCTCCTAGAGCGCAGAGCCCATATAGCTACATGTAGGTAGTGAGACTCTTGTGTCGTCAGCAACAGCAGCAGGATAGTGTACATTCCTGAGTACTCAACTTTTGTTTCTCTGTGATACGGTCTCCGCTGATTAGCTAGGGGACAGCATCGTGGGTTCCGAGGACACAACGGTAATTTTACATTAGGAGTTACCTACGTCAAAATAAACTAAGTGAGATGTGGTGGCTCGTGATGACGAACGCTCTTAATTGCATCGTGACCTCGGGGGGCAACAAGGCTAATCAGCACATAGCCCATGGCAACAAATTTTTTTAAGGCCGCCGTATGTTCCTCGCCTTGGGGTTCATTGAGACAGTATGGCCGCATTTGTTTAATATTGAGGGCCGCTGCTGAAAACTGGACGTCTTTGAATAAAATAGAATTGTGCTGAGCTTATGCCTCTTGGAATTGTATATGTACCTATAAGCGATGTACGAATTGTCAATAAATTAATTGTAACCACAATACCAGATATTGATACTGTCTGCTTTAGGGGGCTTTGAAGTGTCTGGTTCTCGAAGCCAGAAGATGATATCTTAAGACAATGAGAACAAATTACCCCAAGAAAGCCATGAGAACTAACTTTGAGTGTCCTCACGAATAGCGCTAGCTATAGCCCTAAGTCTCTAAATAGCATATCCTTCCTCGTCACAAGAAAGAACATCTATTTTCCGACCATTAATTACCTCATCAGGCGCACAAATGCACACCTTGCTTGATCCACGAGGTTCGTAATACCTTCCCACCATCGTTCTTCGAGGAGCAGGTCTCGATATACGTTTCTCCGCGCCCGAGGTTGATTCGATTCAATAGAACTGTACCCTCCTTCGCTTAGTTCCAGGTCTCTGGTGTTCTCAACAATGGCCAATCACCCCCCCCCCCCACACACACACCTCTTTCTCTCTGGTCGGTATCCCAATGAGATGAAGCTACAGTATTCAGTTCATGGCTGGACCTGCAGGAGATATAGCCGTTGGAATCTTCCAGGTGAGCCACGATGAGTAACCACAGAGCCAGAGATAGGGCCCGAGGAATCATAGACCCTATCCTATCCGGGATCAATCGCTACACCTCGAACCCCGTGGCCCACGCTAGGGTAAAGGAATGGCTTGAGATAGCACCTATTATAAGTTACTAATTATAAACATAAGAAAAGGGTATGTTGGAAAGAAAAGGAAGGGGCAAGGGGATAGAGAGGCACTGGTCGACTACATGCATCCCTTGCATATACCTCCTCAACCTCGTGCCAGGCAAACGCTTTGTACTTAGAAACCAAGCTTTTGGATATGTAAAATATAGTTTTGACTGCGTAAATGATGAATCTGTAGCTATTAGTCCTTCGCTAAAGATCGTATTGCTGGAATATTTAGGACGGAATGTGTTAACCTACCGAGGGGATCTGTGCAGCCCAGATGTGAGCCCTGGTTAAGGTTAAAGTTTATCCGGGTCGGTATTCAGGGGGGGGGGGGGGGTGCTATACAATGCACATTCATTCACTTGAATGGGTCTTTGTAGTTTGTCGTTAGATTCGAGGATCTTTCAGGGGCGCGCCAGACCCTAGCTAGCTTGAAAAGAATGGGGGCATAGTGGGGAAATTATTTCTTAGGCATTGTTCCATTGAACGCCCTACAAATGCCAATTTGAAGAGAGCTCGGATTAAAAGTGCCAATGAACATCGAAATTATGAACTGTAGTATGGTTAGAAAATCGTCCCATTCACAAGATATCACTTACACATATGTACTACGGGTGTAGGGGTAAGTCTGTAGACACCTACTGCTGTTGCAGCCACGACCACTGTCTACAGACTTGCCCCTACACCCGTAGTACATGTTCCTAGTGTCTGCTACAAATCTAATGCAATATCTAGACATATCCAGGGAACCAACGGTTTCAGGGCCATTTACGATTGTGAGCATAAATCACTAGGATAAGACGGACATGTAGACAGAATAATACCAAATATTCTATCATTTTATTATTACTACAAAAGGAGCCACTACTCATGACCATCTTCGTCTACATACTCTACTCGGGAGATAGAATATATCTGGGAGTATGAAAGAGCTTAGGCACCAAAGAAAAGAAGTGATGAGTGAGTGGCGTGATGTGATGGATAGCGGTTTTATGGTTGGTATGTTACTATAGCGAGGGAGTAGGAGAATGGTTGGGTTTTATACGTCTACTTATTCCTAGTTGGCGTTTGTGGCATTGTGGTGGTGTTGATATTGCTTGTGAAGTTTGGGCCAGTTGCCCATATCGGAAAGTGCTGCTCTGTATATGTCTCGAGTTATATATATGCTGTATACCGTATCAATTGAGGAAATTCGTTGCGCCTCAGCAGGGTATAAGCCAACCAGAGGCCGTGAATATGCAAGTTTTGGTGTAGAGTATCCCTATTGCAGTGCAACGAATTTTCTGAGATACTGCGGTAAATTGTATTCTCAGAGAGGTAAAGATCCTTTCGATTTAAACCTTTCCCAGTATATTGCCAGGTGTAGATGTCCCCGGTTCCTTTTTGAGCTGGGGTACCGAAATTAATAAGCAGCACCTGCGAGTGATCGTTCGTGACACAGGGCGCTGTCCAATAAGACGAGGCTGCAGCTATATGTGCAGATCATATATGTCACGGACCATTTGGGCGCTTGGGTGTGGCTTGGCTATATGCTTGAATACGAGGCACATGGTTGGGTGCGTGCTGATTGGTTCGACTGGCCAATTGAACGGCCTAGATAGGAGAGATATTGCGGTATCATGATTCAGGAGTAGTTTATTTAGAGGTAGTTGAGAGAGATCTTTCTTGTGCATATGAGATCATGCATGCTGGAGGCTTTGTCTGTTCAAGGTCAGACATTTGTTCGTGTAATTTTTGCAGAGGCTGCGAGGGACGGGGCAGTATTGATTAAGGTTCTGTACCAGAGAGGCGCGTGAAAATATTAGCGTATGTATCAGGTATCTGGGCTGCACTGCCCCGTATTATCCACCCGCTACCTTCTGTGAATTTTCCAGCGCCAGTCGTGGAAAGAAGATGCCTTCCGCCCAAAATCAAAACTCTGTCTACCCCTCAGCTCGAGTGATGTTGCATGAAGAGCGCTATGCGGCCGATCGTCTCAAAAAGCAAAACTACTCTTGTGGTAGGAGCTTGTCCACGTTCTCTCAAGGCAGACATCGATTAGAGTTTAGCAACAGCTTATCGTCATCGTTCTGTCCCGGTGACGGTAATGTAAGGGTTGCTTTTAGGGTGAATATGATTGATGGTAAGTGAACTCTTAATGTGTTTTTTTGTTCGTCTTTGGCACGTGGCGCAAACCATTCACAACCATCCCAGCGAGTATGAGACAATATCGTAGACGCTAAAAGTTGGTAATTCCCCCCTCACCCCCGGCCGCACTTGTATGGCAAGTAGATAGGTAAGCCCGTCCGGCACAACTGCATAGAGGGACTGAAGGCTGGTAATCTCTCAGAAACCGGACTCGTTGGATCCAGACTAGGCGTGCACGATGTTTTAGAGAATTGATTTTGCGATATAAGTAGATCAGTCTTTTTGCTGAATATCTGGCTGTAGACCCTGGCGACGTGGTGGTACAAGGCCGAATAGCGCAGACCAGATAGGCGTTCTCGTACTCACTTTTTTTTCTTTTTCTTTTTCTTTTTGCTATAGCCTTACGCTGGGCAGTGCAAATCATAGACATTTCGGGCTATAAGGTTGACGAGTGTTGGGACTGGATTTCTTATAAAACCCCACCGATGTCTGCAAAGCACCCCTATACCGAAGATCAGCACTCTCAATGTCTAAATCCACCGCGCCCCAAGATTTTACAGACTCATCAGACCATGCCTCCGCTACTATTACTCCGAATGGGGGTGGCTTTTGGTGTAAATTCCGGCACTGTCTGGGCTTCAATACACGCTATAACCTCATCTTATGTCCGTAAACCTCCTCTCTGGTGATGCGCGGGGTTTTCTAAATTGTGTGTAAAACTTAGGGCTATTCTTTGGCGGGGTAATGATTGGGTTTGCAGCCGCAAGGTTTGGTTTCCTAGATATGGGACCCGGGGGAATGTTCTGTCGACAAGCCGGACCTGGAGAATGTTTTTGGCTGGGGGATAAGCTCTATAAGGGTATATCATCCATCATATACCAGCGTTTAAGTGCAGTCCATCTAACAACCTGAGCCAGTCGGAATGTACCTGCACTTGGCCTGTATCCTACGTTAGTACCCCATTACCAACAGATTAATGAAGATCAACGGACCTAACAGACCCCAAACCTTCCAGCCTGTGGCATAATTGCAGTGTTCCAATTCCTCCCCATCCTGCGACACAAAGCCCTCATCGTCCACCGCATCAACGGCTATCTCGTCCTCCTCCTCCTCCTCGGCGGCGTCTCAGGCGCCCTGATCATTACCCGTCACGCCTTCGGCGGCGAGGTCAGCACCCAAGTCGTCTCCGGAACAGTCTCGGTCGCCACAATCGTTTCGGCAGCACTCGCATACTATAATATCAAGAGGCTTCAGATCGACCAGCACCGCAAGTGGATGCTGCGGGCCATGTTCTATATGGGGAGCATCATCACCACGCGCCTTGCCATGGGCATTGCCCTAGGGATTATTGGAGCGTCGCGGGAATACGATACGGTAAGTGCTTTGTTTTAATCATAGGGTCTGGCTGAGCTGTGCTAACCTGTATGCTGTAGGTATGGGACTGTGACCAACTGATGTGGACAGCGAAGGAGGAGGATGTGGCACTGTTCTACCCTGAATGTCTCAATAACGGGACGACGAGGGTTGTGGTGCCGGCGAGCTTTGACAGGGCGGAGACTGTGGGGAGCGTGTTGAGGATATCCTTCGGGGTCGGTTTTTGGCTTGCGTTTGTGGTACATACGTTTGGAGTCGAGACTTATGTATTTACTCCCTTATCGTCCGGCCATGGATTTACCACGTAGAGTATTTGGAGCTAGGCTAATTGGTTCTGTTTGTGCATCTGTAGATCAGACTGACATCGGGCGAGTCGGAGAGGCTGCGGCGTGTATCCTATGAGCGGCAGGTTGAGGCGGGGATCACGCCCGCAGGGAGTGCGGGGACTACTAGTGACCGTTTAGGAGATCGGAGGAGGTGGACACCGGTTGCTACGGCTGATGGCGACTTTTAAGAGCGCGAAGAAGGTGTGCATTTATTTATTTACTCGGGGTACTTACGACGGCACGATTTTATGATTTTCATCAAGTATAACCAAAAGCACAGCTCAAATCGTATAGTAGGGAACGTAAATTCTTGTTAACTGGACGCTCTTTCTGTACATAGGCTCCGCTCTTTTCTTTTATCGAATATATATATATAGAACTGTCCCAGGATACTCTTTAATTTAATGGTGGGTAACGTGGATATGAAAATGAAGGCTTTTGCACTTACCACGAAAATTGGAAATGGCTACCCCCCCCCCCCTCTCTTAGATTATACTACCCCTCGATGCTATCCTCCCCATCATTAGTCACCACAGTAGAGAATCTTACCTTGTATCATACTAGAATGTACCACCATCTCCCCCCTTACATTATTATCCCCGGCAGTCATTTCCAATTTTTGCGGTGAACTTTATGTGTAATCCCTCGAACCCTATAGCTTATATTAGCACTGGGTATGACGTCGTAACATCATATGAGGATAAGAGGCGGAGGATACCTACATGTACCTACCTTCTCACTTTAATCGGACACTTTTGAAATCCTTGGCATTATCATGCCAAGAACAAGCCTCGGAAGAAAGCCCGCAGCCCTTATTTCTTTTGGCAAATATATTGTCCCCCGCCGAGCCGACAAGAACCACCCCTGCAGGAGTCATATAAAAGAACATAGATATGCAAGAGAACTTCATTCCAGATGGGCAACGGGGCAATTTTAAGCTCTTTATACTCGGTCCTTGGCAGAGGTTGGGGATATTCGGAACGATCATTTCCTCCGTGGCGCGATCTCAGTGCCATCTGACGTCCACCGGTGATCGCCTCT
This sequence comes from Morchella sp. 2018-W45, assembly GCA_024713785.1. Classification (NCBI taxonomy): domain Eukaryota; kingdom Fungi; phylum Ascomycota; class Pezizomycetes; order Pezizales; family Morchellaceae; genus Morchella; species Morchella sp. 2018-W45. Next base: position 964,310 of record JAMGYZ010000021.1, read on the forward strand.
AGTTGTTTACCGCCACACGTAGTATTAACAATTACGATATATTTACATGATTTATGATAAGTAGGACTTGGTTCCTAGGCTCGCGCAATAACTCCCAACCGGCAGGGGTGGTTTCGAGGTCGAGTGATGGGCTATGATATTATTACATGTACCTACACATACATATATGTATGTGTGTGCCCAGTGTTGGTAAAGACATACGACCCGTAACGGCAGGTCAGTAATAAAACCCGGCCGAGGACCCATGGGACGTAAAAGGTAATGAATGACTTAATAGTAGGTCACATCTTCTGGGTCGTAGTATCAAGTTTACTTGACACTGATATCTGATATTGTACCTAAGTTACGACCTACGTTGTGACCGGATACATACAAACTCTCTTTTTTGGCGATTAATCACCAATTCTATCAAAAAAAAACCTCCGGAATACCTGAAGGGGTAACCTATTACGATATGAAATGGGTAATTGAAGCACAAGTACCCGCCGATCGAACACCCGGTCCCATCAGAGTTGCTATGGCCCTGACCTCAAGGTGAATCGTTAGGCTCCCAACCGTTGCCAACACTGCACGGTGACAGTATACATACTTGCAATTCGCTAGACAGAGTGAGAGTTCAGTCGTATTCTCCGGCCAGAGAGTACTGATGGACACGAGTCCCGTCAATACGCTAGCAATGCTAAGAATACGGTATTGGTGCAGTACCCTTCCTCCAATGCCGTTTTAATTTGGTATCCATTACTGAATTTAAATTCCGTAGCCCTATGGTAGTGATTTCACCCCCCCCCCCCCATACTATAGCTCTCGGGTCTCGATACTTTCGCCAAGGCAGGACGGCTCTGGAAGTGATGAGAAAAGACTTTCATCATCATTTTCAAGGGCATAGTGGTTTTGTAAACTATTTTCAACTTTTCCAGCATCCAAGTCACATGGACAAGAGGTCTCGAGACTTTGACGAGACTAACCTATTATCGAGAAAGTTTCAGCATTCAATTCAAGATGAGAAACATATCTGGATAGCTTGACGCACAAAGACACCGTCACGCTAGCCTGCTACTACCAGAAGCCGCGGCCACAGAACTCCTGCACAAGCCCCCAAACACGCCACTGCTTCGACCGACTTATCGATTCAAGACCGAAGCCAGCTTGCCTTCTCAATACCGCAGCTCCTTCCAGGAGCCCCATCTCCTCGCGAACCCCCCTTCCCCCAGCCGCATCCAAAACCCGATCATCGAATTCCAGACCAGCCTGGCGCCTTGCTGCAAATCAATCATTGATCCTCTCCACGGCCTTTGTTGACCTGCGCGGTACAGTTATCTCCACTCATCAACATAATATTACCGCGACCTCACACAAAGCATCCAAAAATACCCAGGATCCACAGCAGCCACGGTTACGGCCCATCCCAGCGCGACCAAAGTCGCCATCATCGCGACCCAGTATGCCCATATAAGCGCGGGGTTGTCGCATCCTCTGCAGTGGCATGTAGCGGCGGCGTTCATCCTCGAAATCTAGTTAATCAATAGTTCTTAGGAGGTAGGATCGTGAGTGTTGTGAAAAGTATAGAAGATGGGATATTCGGAAGCGTTTTAGTACTCTGGATTCTTCGGAATGCCATGCCCCTTGAAAGTTGGGGAATCTTGAATCCGGCATTGGTTTTGGATGAGTAGATTCGAGGTAGTAGCTTCTGTGTCGGATTGGTTGGGAAAGAAAGGTATCCCAGACCAGCGAGATTCACCGCTCTGAACAGTGTATGTGGTCGGGAAGGCGATCTCTTGCCGACCGACCTGGGATGGTCATTTCGATGATGGTTTTTGAAGGCGGCTCAATTAAAAATAAAAGTAAAAATAAAAATAAAATAAATAAAAAAAGATCATAAAAAAATGGAAAGCGAAATCAAAATAATAGAAATAAATATTAAATTAAAAAAATTAATTATATACAAAAAAAAAAAAAGGAAAGGAAAAGACATGTCTCCCATAATTTTCGACATTCACAGTCCATCGCCCTAACTGAATAGGACGCAACGGAAAGCAAACTTCCTAACGGGAGGATAGATACACTATAATCTGGAGGAGCTTAGAACGCGTGGTTCCTGGCATCTGTGACACTGCGGAGACCTATAGTGCTAGACGTGGCTGTCCTCGTAAACTTTTTGATAGTGCAAGAAAGAAGGGCGTGGGAGGAACAGCCTTTTTATACCCCACCATCAGGAGAAGCACGGTGCGCGCTAGCGGTGAAAATCTCTTCTCGGGTGGGTGAGCTTGGCGTAGGGTTCAGGGTCGAATGGCGGGCTAGGCGCAGGATTATTAAGTGGCTATGTAGATATATCACCAAAGTCCCTTTTCGAAAACTCATCCTTCGAGGGTGGGGTGCCGGAATATAAAAGTCCAGTTTGTGTATGTACCTTCAACCCAACTTCAGTAGGAGCAGTATGAACACAAGCGAGTATAGCAGCAAACAATCTAGTATTTAAATTTATACTGCCACTATACTAAGATACAATGTATCCAATATTACTAAACTACATGTATACTTAATACAACTTATAGTTTCTCCCCTGAGCAGTACTTGTTCTTTTTCAACCATGCCTTCACATCCTCAGCATCTCTCTTAACCCATGACGCCTTGGCCCTAATTCCGTCCAAGCTCTGGGCCAGGCTCATATCGAAGCCCTTTAAGCTCTTGTTACCGAAAAAACTATTGATATCCTCGACAGCCTTGTCAGAGGTAAACCCTCCCGTACAAGTAACGACAATGCTCCCAAGCATTGACAAGCCCGGGGGAAGCTTCTTCACGAGAAGGTCCCAGTTCTGCTGGGCCCACTCCCAAAGTGCCTTAGTACCCGCGGCATGGGCACGGAGGCCACCAATAGGTTGGTAGATCTAGAGTCATGTCAATTGAGGTCCTGCGACTAGGGATTTAGGGCTGTTTACGTCTTGCTCTTTCACTTCACCGTTGAGAGCGATTTCAAGTGTTTTCTTAATGTTGTCTGCGTTTTCGGAGCGGCCCAAGCTGCGGAGTGCAACGTTGCGCTCATCGCTGGTACGCCCGTTCTTATAGGCATGGAAAACTTGATCCCACTAAAAGAAGTTTGTAAGCAGAGCTCGAAGTCGGGAGAAAAGGTCGACCGTACCTCCTTTTCGCCATCGTTTTCACCGTATTGAAGAACGATGCTGTAGACAGGTCCGCGAATGTTGGGGTTGATAGCGTCAAGATCTCCACCAACAAACTTCTTAAACATTTCCTTCGCCGCAGAAACGACCTCCTCATCACCGGCATACCCAGCCTGTGAGAAAGCAAGCGCCTTGAGCTGTTGAAGAATGTCACCGTCCGTTGATTTAAATTCCCAGCCGAGCTTGCGGGCAAGCGGTGAGAACAGTTCGCGCTGGAATTGCCTAAGCCCTTCATTCTGATCCTTAGGCTCAAAGAGCCAAGCTGCCTTGATGTTTCCAATTCTTGCCGCAATCTCGGACCAGACAATATATTCAGTCTCAGCCTTGAACCCGGAGAGCAAGTCTAAAAGACCAGAGGTCTTCTGGTAACCGCTGGTAGCAAGAGCACCAGCATCTCCAAGCAACCCTGCTCTGTCTTGTACAGTAAGGAGTGAGGACTCTTTCCCAAGCGCTGCAAGACGCTCGGGAGAGTAAAGTGTTCGGTAAACACCAGTTTGATCAGCGTTAAGCTTAAAGAAATCGGTATCTGGAATCTCAATTGTGGTTTCACGTGTGTTAAACGTGAGCTTTGAATCCACGCCATTTTTAGTGCGGAGGCCAATGAAGATAGGCCACAATGTCTCATCTTCTTCTGGCTTCACATCGGCCGTCCTAAGATAGCGATTTTGTTTGAGATTAAGCTTATTTCCGTCTTCAGTGACAGTGATCACAGGGTAACCTGTCTTCTTGGTCCATGTAGCCATGTCTTTCTCGACGTCTTTCCCACTGGCATCGCTGAGAGCAGCCCAGAGATCACCAGTCTTTGCTCATTAGCCTCCTATCAATAAAATTTGGGGAGATTGGCTTACATGGGTGTTACCATAGGCGTGCTTCTTCAAGTACCGTCTGATACCCTCAAGGAAGACTTCTTCGCCAAGATATACTGAAATCATTCGCAATATCGAACTTCCCTTCAAGTATGAGATGCTGTCAAAGATCTGGTTGATCTCGGACACCCTCTTAACTGGTACCTCGATAGGATGACTGCTTCTCAATCCGTCCAGGTTGAGGGCACCAGCGTAGCTGTCGGTGACATATGATTCCCAAACTTTCCATTGTGGGTAGAAAACGTTTGATGAGTACCAGGACATCCAAGTAGCAAAGCCCTCGTTGAGCCACAGACCTTCCCAGTAATCCATTGTAACCAAGTTACCAAACCATTGATGTGCAAGCTCATGCTGAACAACCTCTGCAATTCTTTGCTTTCGGTCAAGGGAGGCAGTCTTCTCATCGTAAAGCAGATCAACAACTCTGTATGTAACCAAACCCCAGTTCTCCATAGCACCGGCCGAGAAGTCCGGAATCGCAACCATATCCATCTTCGGCAAAGGATATTCTGAACCAAACGTTTCCTCGTAAAACTTAAGAGTCTTTGCAGCAAGCTCTGCGGAGAATTGACCCTGGTGTTCATTCCCGGGGGTGGCGTAGACTCGGATAGGCACACGGAAGTCTTTATTCTCAACATATTTAAAGTCTCCAACAATGAATGCCAAGAGCTACAGATTTCCTGTTAGCTCTACCACCTAAAAAAACCAAGAGAAGAGATGGGGACTTACATATGTTGACATTTTTGGCGACTTGTTGAACGATACTGCCTTCTTTCCGTTACCCAGATCCTTCTCGCCCTTGACGTCCATGTTGGACAAACAAGTCAAATTTTTGTCAGCAATCAAGGTCACATCCCAAGTGGCCTTAAGATCCGGCTGGTCGAAGCAGGGAAGAGCCTAAATTGTAGAATAATTTGTCAATCGATATTCTCATTGATATACCGATAGGAATACATACCCTACGAGCATCCGTAGGCTCCATCTGTGTAGTTGCCATGTATTTTGTTGATCCATCCTGATCCTTATATGAAGAGCGGTAGAATCCTAATAACATCAGTAGATGTCACCCGAGTAAATCATCGCAGGGGACATACCAGCCATGTTATTGTTTAGAATACCGGTGTAGTCAATGGTCAGGGTGGCCTTGGTTCCGGCTGGAATGACATCTTTAAAAGTCCAAGTAGTAGTCTGGATATCTTCAACATGTCTAAAAAGGTCACGGTCAGCACCAAGACTCGCCTAAGGACTATCCACGGAGGCTCATACTCGACATTAACGGGAGTGTACTCCTGCCCATTGTACTCGAGCTTTGCAGATTTGATCTCAATATCGACATCATTGACAGCAACTGTGGTGCTGTCCTTGACTATGTCGAGGCTATACCACACTCCATTAGCTCTCAACTCCTTCTAACGAAGCAGAGCCACTGACCAAATGGCAACTGTCCCCTTGAAGGTAAACTTCTCGAGGTCAGGCTCAAGTTCCAACGCATAATTGGTCGGCTTCACGTTATCAGGGAGCACTTCTCTACCCTGGTTTATAGTGCTCCCAGACGCGTCGAGATCATGGCGACGACACATTCTTTGGCAGGAGCAATTTCTTGCAAAATTCTTAGATCTGAGTTTTAGGGTAGCTGGAGCTGAAGCTGGTCTGAGCCGCGATGATAATAAAGATGGCTTGTTGAGATTGGGGATAGTGGAGGAGGAAGAGGTGGAGGAGGAGGGTGATGAAGGCAGAGAAAGGGCTGAGATGGTGTAGGGTCGAAGCTTAAACGGGATAGTGCGGGGTTGCTGAGATATGGACAACAGTACACGGTTGGATCGCGTGATCTGCGGCCGGTGAAGAAAGGTCCTCATGGAGCTGGGGGAATTGGGATTTGTCTGTGCTGAGGGGTAGCTACCGTGCGGCGAATCTCTCAGAGCGGGGAAGAACTTCGTCACTGGAAAGTGGGACATGTAGGTTATCCAAGCGGGGTGTAGGTTACGCTATGTCCGAGTACGGAAAGGATAACCGACGGGCATCCCGGCACCGACTTACGTCCGGCATGGAAATCAAAGCATCCATGATTTCGGAAGCTTCTGTTGTCGAAATTGCCATTGAGGAGGGTGGTATTCCTACAAAGTTGCATTGCACTGAGCAGTGAGCACTAATGCGTCGGTTATATTCATCCAAACTCCCGTTTCAACTGCAGGAGATATCATTGCAAGGACAAAAAGCAACCGGTTACCATCGGAAAGATGGATATCCGCTACTGTAATAAAACATCTAGGACCAGTTCCAAACATGATCGACGTGTGCAATCATTTCCTAAGATGCGTTACATGTACTTGGCCTAACATGAATCCAAGACAAGTTCTGGGTATATACATGATCACTGAAGCGCCAAATTACGCCCACCACTGTTACCCACGGACTGCCTTCCCTTAGCACCCGTCTTACGAAGGTTTAGGTTACGCCAAGTACTGGACGATCAATCCTTGACAGGTCAGGGTTAGGTGTTTCATCACCACAGGCTATCACTCGCATGTACTACCCTGACCAACAAAAAAAATAGAAGATAGATAATCTGGAAATCGCTAGAATTAAACCCGGCCAACTGGCGCAATCGCGCGTTCCATTCACAAGACCACCAATTCCAGCACACACAGGGTTCAGTCCTATAAAATACACACTACACACCGTCGGTCCAAAGGAAAGAAGTACCACCTACTCTATCCAGCCCCAGTTTTCCTCCGCCGGTGGGGACATACCGCCGGCGGGGAAGAAACACAGACGCCAACTAGACCGCGGCCCGCTTTATTTCCTGCAGGAAACAGAACCAAACACATGTATCAGCCCAATAATAGCTTTGCAAGGCTTCCCCCTGTCCTTTGATGGCTCGCCCTCCCCTACGCACGTAGTATAAGACATGCCCTGATTTGACTTGACACACAAGGATTTTGTAGCCTGGACTCCCGGAGAGGTACTTATATCTACTTCGGCACTTACCGGTACCTGCCAAGCGGTCCCGACCCCATGTAGATACCAACCAGTATAACGGAGAGGAACTAGCGGGATAATTTACTTCCTACAGCCCGGATACTTTGGATTTGGAAATTATTATCGCAGTCTGTCACTGGGTGTACTATCCTTACATATATGTATGTTGACTATAAGATCAGCCTATGTATTATTCCCTGACTACAATCCGGCTGGCGCATCACTTCACAAAATATCACTCGCCCCCCCCCCCATGTCCCATAGTTCGAAGGGACGGGGGCCTTTTATTCTAAATGTTTTTGTTTTTTTGTTTTGTGCTGAATGATCAGTATGGTGTATGCTTACAGAAGGGAAGGCAAAAAAAAAAGAAAGAAGGAAGGAACGAGAAAAAATTACAGAGCCCATAAATAAACGCCAATACCCGCACTGTGCGAAACCCCCCCATCTACTGCTGTTCCGGTAATCCAGCATCGGCCTCATGCTGCTCCCTCGCAATATTCGCGGCCGGCCCCGCAGCACCTGCCACATCCAAGCTCGCACCGCCGTTCCCTCTTCCCCCTCTTCCCCCTCGCCCTCTCTCCGCCACCGGGGTCTCAGGGCAGCAGTGCTGAAGCCTCTCCGCGTGCGACGGGTTATGGAACTGCGTGCGGCAGCCCCACCCATACCAGCACCTTTGCCTGTTATCTGCCAACGGCTTCTCCCCAATCCACCACGCCATGGCATTGTCCACCAGGGCGCTGCGCGTGCAGTTCCCGCACACATATGCGTCTGGCGCTACCATCCTGCCCAATATCGGGAACTGGCCGCCATTGCGGCCCAGCAGCCAGTTGTAGATGTGGCGCGACACCTCCGGATATGTTGTGTTTGTGCTCGCACGCCAGTCCTCGAAGCGCCGCATCTCTACATGATTCCCGTGGAATATCATGTGGGGTGCGATGCTGAAGTTGGTGATGTGTGTTTCGGGGAGGCCGAGGATGCCGGGGGAGGCACAGTTGAAGAGTGCGCTACAGCTGACGGTGCCGCAGGTCAGACATCTCCAGCTAGGCTTCCAGTCGGTCGGGATTGTGTTGGGGCAGTTAGGGCAAATCACATGGTTGCGGTAGATGTAGACATCAGCCCTGTACGGGGGGTTGGTGGCGGGGATGGGGTCGGGGCATTGGAAGCCGTGGGGGTTGTTGGGAACGCAGCAGGGGCAGGGCGGCCATTCAATTTGGGGGTCCTCATCCTCATCAGTGTGGTTTCCGTCCTCGTCCTCGTCACCTGGGTCGGATTCCTCTATGTGAACAGCCTGCCCAGGCCTGTAGACCTTCTCGAGCTCCTTGAGCTCCTCGGGATCCCGGCGCTTCTCCGGGAACCGGGCTAGGAGGTCTTCTATAAGCTGGGCAGTGCTGTGATCATCACCAATCTTCTTGATGACCCGCCGGCACGTCGGGCATGTGTTTCTCCTCTCAAACCACAGCACCAAACATGATCCTTCGCATTACCCATTAGATCCAAGAGCTTTTCAAGGCCAAAGAAAAGAGCAAGGATGGGAAGGGAAGGGTCAGACTAGAGTGCTCACCACAAAACCTGTGAAAACAACCACAACAAGCCACAGGGTTCACCAGCACCTCGGAGCAGATGGCGCAGCTCAGATCCTGCTCGAGCATATCTGCGAAGTCGTCGTCACTGGACTTCCGTACGGGTTGTGCGTAGCGAGAAGCCTTGGCCTTACGAACAAGCTCAGATATTTCGTCCTCAGGAGCGGGGCGCTTGCCGGATGAGCCAGCTGATGAGGGTCGTGAGGAGGAGGGTCGTGAGGAGGATGGACCTGCTACTGATGGTGCTGATGCGGGGTGCTCTGTGGGATGCTGATCTTCGGGAGGTTGGCTGTTGCTGGTACTAGATGGAGGTGGTAATGGGAGCTCGTCTTCACGTGGTTGAGACATTATGAGGGGTGGGGGGGATGTATGTATATAGTAGTAAAATCTTTATTTTTCTGGTATTTTATTTTATATAAAAAGAAGAAGAATCGGAAGCCCCTTTATACACACATACGATATGGTATAGTATTATGGGGGGGGGGTGGGGCGTGTGGGTGTGAGGTGGGGGAATGTGGTGGTGGTTACGGATTCGATCGCGCTAGGTTTGCGAGGAGGGAGGGGTCGCGTTGGGGAGACGCGAACACAGGTGACTCTGGCCGGGGGGGTGCAGCTTCTCTGCAGTAGTCTGAAGATATTGATTGATTTGATATTGATTTGATTGTAGCTATGTCTAAATAGGGATACCTAATGATAGAATTAGATAAGGACTAGAGTAGATGAGAGACTGGGGGTGCGGGGTGACTCACAACGGACGGGCAACCAGTGCCAACGTCTTCAACTTGCTTGAGAAAGGAAAGGAAAGAAAGGGAAAGAGTCATGCAACCCCCCAATGACTCTTTGTGTAACCCGAGCTATCGAGCCGCATGACTGGTTGACCTGCACCTTTTGAGTTGCCTAACCTGGTAATGAATGTAGTGCTTGATAATCTCTGTGTGTAGTACGTAGTACTCTATAAAATACATAAGATTATGGATTGTGGGTATAAATGTGTGGGTTAGGTCGCATATATATAAAGACGTGGTGCTCCAACACTGGGGAGGATTGGGGGGAGTGGTGCGTGTTGTGCGGTGTGCTTTGGTGGGGTGGGCCGTTTGAGGGCGAGTGATGGTCTGTGAGTAAGGCTATGGCGGCAAGGTGGGGGGGTGGTGGTGCTCGGGGAGGGGAAGGGGAGGGTTTGGATGGCGCTGGGTTGGTTGTCTATACCATGTACATACATGTATATGGTATTCTCCTTTACCTTTGGTTCCGCTTCTTGCGGTGGGTGCGTATGTCGTCTAAGGAAACATCTGATGTTCGATCTCTATCAGCCGGAGCGGTAGTTACACTAAAGTAGACCAGCCAAAAACTGATTGGCCAAAGAGAGGCACTAAACTACTTTACAGAAGTGCGTGGGGATATGGATGACCTGGCCCTTCTCTGTCGTCCGGGCAATTGATTTTGTCGTTACTCAATGCATATAATTTTGCGTTGCGGATACTTGTTCTTTTCGGGCCGTGTTACATCCACGTAGAAGGCTCTTCATTCCTTTTCTTTCGTTTCAATCATCAGCCTAGCAATTTATCGATTCACCCTCAGTGTCAGTTCAGTCTTCAGATACATGTGGATATATATATCCAGCTACATGTACTTGATCTTACAACCAACCCACAAGTTGTGGCAGTACCACCCTCCACATCTCCACCTCCAATCCCCACCTCACTACCCCCCCACACCCCTTTTCATGTCAGGAACAGCACCCATCGACATAATACCCGGCAGAAACTGAATACCATCTCCACTACATGTATGTAGCTTGCGGATCAAGAGAGGCTGCTTCCACGAGTTCTGGAGTCAGGTGGATATTTTGTTGTACCTGCACGTCCTCAGTTGCATCCCGGCCGTCAAACTACATGTACATAAGATATCATGGATTGTCACTCGGTAAAAGAATAACAGCTAACCCTATTAAGTCCAAGATCATCAAGTCCACTATCCTGGGGTAGATGCTTAAAAATAGACTTAAGCTTTTGGCTGGCCCTGACATCAACCCGAACTGTCAGGATGGGATATCCCGGTAAGTAGGCCAGCAGAGGAGGCACATGCCCTCCACTGGAGAGGAAAGAAAAAAGAAAAAAGAAAAAACTCCATGAGAAAAAACATCCGGAAAAAACTAAGCTACTAGTAGAGGAGAGTCAACTAGCTAACTACAGGCAGGTCAATCGGGGAAAGGAAGTTAGGAGAAACACCGCAAGTAGGAAAAAAAAAACCCATAACCAACACCGCTTCTCCCAAAGGCCCACGAAAAAAGAAAAGGGAAAGCTTTCGAATAGAGGAAAAAGGAAAAAGGAAACCTCACTATCATCACACTACGATGCCCACCACTTCCACCCCTATCCCCATCTCAACATCCTCGACCACCTGGTCCACCGCCTCACTTCCCAACCACTCGACGCCCTTCACACACCTACTCACGACACTACTAATGTCATCACCATTCTCCTCATCGAGCTGCCCAGGCGGCAGTCTTGGACCCCACCCCACGGGCAGCATCATCCTCCGCAGAGACTCCCGGTCCAGTACAACAATGGCATCGAGCGCCTGCCGCCCGCCGCCAAGCGGATGTAGCAGTCCCAGCGATAGTGTTAGCGCCCTCGACACATCATGAATGATTGGTAGGGACGACGTGAACGGCGGCGGTGCATTTAAGCTCACACCGAAGATATCGGCACCGCTACTGGAAAGTAATGCCGCGACATGTCTACACCCACCATCCTCCCGTCAGTAACCTACACTCCCACCTCCCAAATCCAGGTAGCAGCAGAAGGAGGAACACTAACCTAAGGCCCTGCAAATGCTCCAGCGTGCACCCCAAAAAACACAACACCGTGACCCTTCTCCTCGCCCGCAACTCCCCCACCCGCCGGCCCGTCTCCATCTGCTCTGTGCCCGGCCACATGATATCCACCGTGACATCCTCCACGCGCTCCGCCAGGCCAATGCTCGCATCCTTCTCTGTGACCCATGCTGGCCGCTCCGCCGCGCGCTTTGCACGCACCCGCCGCTGCGTGTGTGCCCTCGACGGCGGGCGGGACGACGGTGGTGTTTCGTCCGCGAATGCAACCTGAGGCGAACGCTTCCTTGATACTACCGGCCCCGGCGGCGGTGTTGGTGTTGGTGTTTGTGTCGGGGTGGGCGATTTTTCAGGGCCCGGGTGGGACATTGTGAGCGAGAGGAAGAGAGACTCGGGGCAGGGGACGACGGGGAGGCCGCAGATGTGAATTGTGCGGAACTTTTGGGGGACGGGGTGATGAAGGGTTGGGGGTGTGTGAGTGCGGGTGGTTTGCGCAAAGCAGGAGGCATTCATGGTGTGTAAGTGGCCTTTTATTAATTTTTTTAACCTTTTTCTTTCTGGATTAGCTAGTGCTGTCTTGGGGATTTTGCGGGGGACAGGGGGTAGTTACAGTAGGTAAGGGTGAGTCGATCTATATGCGACACGGACACGGACGGAATGGGGATGCGAAAGTTCCGTGCGGGCTAAATGGGTGAATGAGTAGAAGAGCAGAGCAGAGCAGTAAAGGCCGTCCCGGTAGAGTAAATGAAGAAGGGGGGAGGGAGTGGCACCCCGTTCTTAAACTCAGATAAGAAGAGGGGGTGATGCTCGTTTTTTTGTTTTATTGTTTTACTGTTTTACTCGGGACCCTTCCATATAGCTACATACATGTAAATACCTTATAAAGCTACATGTAGCTACTACGTTTCTTACCTCACTTCTTCCCCTCATTCTTCCTCGCTCCTCCTACGAAGAAGCCCTCTAGTCTCATCAGCCCCCCGCTGCGGTGTGATGTGATGTGATTTCTTCACCCACCGTGCAGTTCACTCAATCAACTTCAATCAACCAGTCAACCAGCCAACCAGTCAACCAGTCGATTCTGGAGATGGAGGAAGAAGAAAAAAAAACAGCTTCCCCGATTGTTTACGTTTATTGGTAAACGGTCTAGCGGGCCCGAGAGAGAGGGATGCACTGCACGGCGTGCGTAGCGTAGTGCGGGGTATGTTGAGTGCCACTTGACTTGTTACGGTATGGATATTGTATGGCTGGAAGGTGGGTGCCCACTGCCGAGAGAAGTATCAACTGTGAAGTAATGAAGCTGTCACTAACCCGGCCAGGTCCCTACTAATCAAAGTGTAGAGTAGGTAGAAAGTACCCATAGGGATTGTCGGTTGGATAAGAAAAGATGTCTGTCTACCTACTGGTCGGGACTCTACAGAGCTGTAATTATCCGGTAGCTAGGGTAGGGGGGTAACTACATCGAAAGCACATTCCAACAAAGTGAAGTAAGCACGGGATGGCTATAAACTGAAGATAAGATTTGGGCGGAACCTATTGCCCGCAAACCCTTAAAAGCTCCAGCTAACGTAGGAAAGAATTATTCCAGTAAACACCCGACAATAAACATAACCACTAAGAATCGGAATATCAAACAAACATGGCCCTACTTGATGTCTGCGAAATGAAAGTTTCTATTCTTCTATCCGCACTATAAGCAGTCTAAACCTCTCACATGGTCTATAATTGGCTTAATCTACTTATCCTCCATCTCCTCATCACTATCCTCATCATCATCGTCATCGTCATCATCGTCATCCTCACCGTCTTCTTCTTCTTCGTCGTCCTCTTCACCTTCCTTGAGACCGTACTTCAGGCCATAGTCATCCTGGAAGAACTTCAATGGGTTGACGCTGACGTTGAAATTCTCCTTTTCGAGGGCCGCTTTGATCGACTGTGCTCAGGTTTAGTATATTGCCCAGAAGTTGCCTCCATCAACGGGGGTAGTGAGTGGGGGTGTAGCTTACATCAGTCTTAACGGGGGCTGTAACAATCACTGTGTTGCTCAGCTTCGGGTCAAACACAGGCAAAAGCACATCTCTAAGAACACCCTTCAATTCTTGCACCGTAACGGCACGGATCCTCTTGAGCAGCTCCATGTTGTAATCTTTACTCTGCCCGTGGATAACTTGGTTAATGAACGATGCCGACGCAGCAGTCGCCATAGAGGCCTCTTCGTCCGCAAACTGGACCACAATGGACGAGAGAGCGCCTTCGAGAGACAGGAGGTCAAACTCGACTGTGCCATCCATGTGATCCCTTAGGACCTTGCGGGAGGCCTCCCAAGCCTTGTAAGCATCTGGAGAACGGTATACGGTAAACTGGACGTGACCCGAGTCAATGTTCTTTGAGAAGCCAGTGCCGTAGGCGAGACCTGTACCGCGGACTGCTCTCCAGAGAGGACCTTCAACGGCATCGAGATATGAGATTGCTAGGAGCATAGCGGGAAGCTTAGGGTGAGTCGGGCTGTCTGGGCCCAAGGCAACGTGTACTGAGAAAGACGAATCGATAGTTGAGAGTGGGACCAGATGTGCTACACCTCCAGGCTTTCTGCCTTGGGGAGTGAGGCGCTGAATTCGCTTGTCAAGGGGCGCCAGTTTTCCTGTGAAACTGTGGCCAGTAATAAAATTCTTCCATACCGACACAGGGTTCTTAAGTTTCTTTACATCCGTGATAACAAGGATACGGAAGTTCTCAAGCTTGCAGAATGTTTGTCGAAGTTCCTCAAACTGGGCAATGACTTCATCAGGTTTCTCTTCGAGGTGCTTACTGATCCGCTTCAGGTAAAGGGCCTTAACAAGGGTATCTTGTGCACGTCCAATAGATTCCCGGGAATATGAAATCATGCTGTTGACCGACATACTCATCTGTAATCAATGTTAGCATCTTCGATTAGAAACCCGAAAAAGCCTACTTACCTGCTTACCACCTCTCTTCTCATCAGGAATGTCACTTCTCATTTTGGTAATTGTAGTAGCAAGACGCTTAGCGTCAAAGATGCTGCTCCACAAGAACTCCTTAATCCATTTAATAGAAACCTCGTACTTCTCGGGCTCAACCTCGAACCTGATCCTAATGCTCTCAGGTGTATCCATGTATGTTCCGGATCCGATACTGTAGTTGACAGTATCCTTCTCCAACTTGGCTACAACCTGCTCGTACTCTAGGCGTACCCCATCTTGCATGATGGGCGTATTGAAGAAGTTTTCAAGATATATTGGGAGCAAAGGTCGTCTCTCAACCGGGATGGATGCAGTTGAGAGTAGAATCGTTATTCGCACAAAGTTTGATGGGACATGCTCATAGTGGAGGTAGAGTGGCAGGTCAATGTGGTCTTTATCAATGATATCTTGTATTTCCTTGTCACTGTGGAGAGTCAGAAACTTGAAAAGTGTAAGGCTGATCATGGAAGGTTACTTACCCCTTTCCATCATTTATTGCCAATCCGGCCCTTGCTGTCTCGGTTTTGATGAAATGGATACTTTCAACGCCTGGTACTGGGAACTGCCCGAGTTTCTCCTTCGGGATCTCCCTGTCGTTATCCGCTTTGGCCTTCTCGAGCCTTTCCTGAAGTTTCATGAGGCCTTCCTCCCCAAGCTTAGCTTTCTGGGCCGCCACACGTTTCTTCTCATCTTCTTCAATCTTCTTTGCAAGTTTTGCGGAAGGCTTTCCAAGGATAGATACGTGCTCGTTGTCCGCAATCCATTTGCGCAAAAAGTCTCTCCAATCAGTCTCAGTCCATTTCTCGAGTTCATCAAATGCGCCCAGAGTCTCAAGTGACTTGAGAGTACTGCCGTCCCTCTCTCCAAAGATGAAATCAGTGATGAGAGGATTGGAGAAGTAGTATCCAGAGCTCTCCACAGAGAACTTGCGCTGCCTCTTTGTCCGTCGGAGGCATTCCTGCATGTACTCAAGGTCAATTGGCTCACTCACAGTCTTTTTCAGTACCTCAAAGAGACGCTTCTCGACTTCGGCAAGCTTCTTAGTGGGAACACTGGTCAATTGAAACCAGATGAGTGAATTGGGACGCTCTTCAACGAAAAACTGAACGGAAGATGCGAGTGGCTCTTTGATCTCCACAAGCTGATTCTCTAGGACCGATACAGAGGAGCCAGCAAGGAAGATGCCTAGAGTTTCGAGAGCTGCCATCGCCTTTGGATCACTGCAATTGGGGCCAAGGAAGCCAACTGAGATCTCGCCCATCGATTCATCCTTTTCGGGAAACTCGACGGTGTCAATCGTAGATTTCTCCAGCGGGGGGACAGGTGTAGAGTCAATCCAGGGTCTATGGCACCAGTCAAAATTGGCATTGAAAAAGCTGTCATGATCCATACCTCTTCCATGGTAAGCTTGGGTCTGGGATATCGGGCAAGATGCTTCCTTCGAAGCCATCAAGAATTTCCAAGAGATTATCATGGTCCACTTCCCCAATTATCACCAAACAAAGATTCTTTGGCTGGTACATGTCCCTGTGAAACTGCCTAATTCTCTCCGCCGTAAGAACTCTCAAAGCTTCCATCATACCACCTGTCTCATATCTGAAACCGACGCCCTCTGGGTAGAGCTCTTGTACTGCTTTCATATTCATGATTGTGCTTGGGGTGTTCTGAACACCTTGCATCTCAGAGTATACAACGCCTGCATCTTGTCCTTCTCCATCGATGTGGTGGACCTCAGTGTAGCAACCACTGTCGGTAAGGGTAGGAAGTAGGATATGTTCGAGATATACAGGGAGAATTTGAGCAAATCCCTCCCAGCCAGCGGTATCGAGGGTGTATGCAGTATGATCGGTAGCTGTCCACGCGTTCGTACCGGAGTAGGCTCTGAATTTAGTTAGTTAACTCTAAAGTTATTTCATTTGTATACCTATACCAGGAGGAATTCTACCTATTTGCCATCCGATCCAAAACACCCTTGTATTGGTAGTTCTTACTACCCATGAAGCATAAATGCTCAAGGGTATGAGGGCTACCTGAGTCATCCAGAATCTCTGTAGCAAGCGCAAAGAACCCCAACACCTTAGGTCCCTCACGATCTACAACCACCGCCGACATTCCCGTGCGTTTAGATTCATACTTTGTAATCGTGCTCGGAGAATAGTTGGTTTTGAACTGTAGTTCCTTCTTGAAATAGCTTGACCCCGTCATCGTAAGGATGGTGCGATATTGGGGGGTTCTGGGAGTTGTTAGAGAGAGAAGTGAAATAACCACACTCCTTCGAATCGACGAAAAGAGTATGTTGTGAAGTGGGAGGTGCAAAGTAGGCGCACCTGAGCCAGAATTATGTTTTCCCGGGAAAAATACCAGTAGATAATAGATAGATAGACAGATGGTGGGGTATGTGGGATATTGCGGGGTTACAATGCAGGTAAGGCTCGCGGCGAGGTTTTATGTCCAGCAGAAGCACCTAAGGATCTGCAGGCAACTGCTGAGAAAGAGCCGCAGGGATCCCTCCCTGCATGGGAGTTCTACAGCTTTTTTTGCCATAACCCTATAGTAGCTCGACATACACAACTGAATCTCATTGGAAACCCTTGTTGGACTACATAAGTACGTACTTTAACGACCGACCGTATATATTCGTTTACCACGAGAAGGACCAAGCGACCGGAACAGGGAAAACTTGTAGGGGAGATCATTGCCACTCCATACAAATTATTCTTGCCCTGAGAAACTGCATTTTTGGTTCTTATGGTAAACGAGTAAGTATCAGCCTGATTTAAATCTGGTACATCAGGTTTCGATTTCATGACTGATATTTTAGATCACGTTTTAATTGGACTATGATCCCACTGAGGCTGATATTATTCCTTCACGACCAGGCGCTGTGGGGGCGCTACCAGGAGCTAATGGCGAGCCTAAGCCCGATTAAACATGCGCACTTGTGACATCATGTCCGATTTAATCACCAATTCTCGGGTTCAATGGGTGGTTCTAGGTATGTTACTCCTTTATGATACCAGTGGGATTTAATTTCTAATTGAGATTCGCCAGGCAGTGCTACACATAAAGACTGCTCCAACTGATTGGAAGTATCAGATTAGCCACTGGCACCTACTCTTCCTACTAGCTAAGCTGGCGAGACTCCGAAACGAAACGAAACATCGGCGCATTTGCTTGATTGGGGATCGGAACCAAGCCGTATTGATGATTTTGGTTCAGAGGAGGAGGAGGTAGAAGAGATGGAATATACGGACCATGACAGAGGCTCCGGTACCCCCTTTCTCATAAATAAACCCGAAGATCTGGACCACCAGGATAAGATAAGATCAGTTAGCAAAAAAGTCGTAAATCAATTAATAACTACGTACATGTAATTAAGTACATGTACTTATGCACCCCGGGGGTCCTTAAAGTGATGCAACGAGCTCAGTACTCTGGTGCCTGCCTGACCACCATCAAAACTAGACCGAGTCAACCTTGGCATTTTTGTTTTCATGTACTGTTTATTACATAGCTCTACCTGGTGCAATTCGATCTATAGAAATTATTTCCCAACTTTAGGCGTGGTGGCCAATAGCTGCAAAATTGTGTCTCTTTCTCGCCGTTGCATCACTTTGAGGACCCCCCGGGGTACATCTCGAACCACAATGCCTTCGCTTTCTCCTATCGGCCCCCGTGAAAATAGGAATATTCCCTGAATAATAAATCAGTCACCTTCAATTTCTCACAATGCCTCCATGGCTCAACGCGACATTCATGTAGTCCACAATAATTCACCACTCAACTGCTTTTACCATCGTATCTTAGCACCCGCCAACCTCCCCTGTTTGTGATGAATCCGTACACCTCGCCTCCACAATCGTCATTGTTGTCTTTCTTATCTTTCATTGCCAATAAGCACTGTTTCATCGCCTCTCCCAGAGAAGATTTCCTTGCTTCTATGACATCACAACCAAAGGTATTGTGAGTATTATAGGAGCAGTATAGAGTATGGGTAGAGAGTTTCCGAGGCGGGAATAGCACCTCGAAGGGTATACTGTTATTTCAGGGTGATCATAGTCATGTTGAGTGCGTCACGTCAGACAGTGCTAGAGGTAATTCTTCAAAGCAGGGAGTGCCAGGAGGAGTCAAGCTATCTTCAGGAGGGAGCGAGTTGTTCCAGGAGTTGTCAAGAAACACAGAGTCCACCAGGAGAGAGATATAATCGCCTGGAGAGGTATGGTGATACCCTCTCTGCCAGGCACGCCATAAGAACGGCGATGTTCTCCAGAGATTGAGTTTGTCTCAACAATTCCCTGGGCACCCTGAGTGCCGTCAGCGTCTGAGAAGGCCATATAGGTTTGCTTATGTACACATATCTCCGGGATATAAGTACATGTATGCTCAATAAATGGGTCCATTTGCACCTAGGATTCGTTTCTGGATGCCTTTCTACATAAGTACAGTAGTACTTTGATTCGTTTCTACAGGACGGCCACTTTGCACACACTACCCGCCATACAGGTCAGGCGGAAAAAAGGACCCATCCCCCGATTCATTTCCTTGGGCTATAAGAGACAGTCCACTTGAGCTACCATCGGTACTCTTGCTCTTTAACTACCTATCAAAACACAACTTCCAAACCTGGACTCAACTATTAAATAGACTCTGGGCAATTATTACCAGCTTCCCTTTCTAATACTAGCTACTTGGTACTATTCATTGTGTTGTAACCACTTGGCACACCAGGCGGCCAGGTCCGTAGGGGAAGTATTGGACGTCGACACCCGCAGGTGCTTATCGTAGGTACAATCAAAGCTCGGCTCCAATAAAACGCCGAAGGTCAGGTCAAGCAATTCTTTTAAACCTAAAATTTGGAAAAAAAAGACCGATCCTGTGGGTATCCTGGGTTTGGAGAAACCCCCGCATCGCGGGATGGTACCCTTCTTAGGAAGGCGCATGTTCAGTGCGAGGAAGGTGGTCTGCAATTGTCAATGATGAGCGGAAGAGAGTTGGTGATATGTTTGCACCTGCCAATATTATTCCACATGATTCCGTGCTCTGATAAACAATCAGTACAGAATTAAAACGGCCATCTGACCCCCTGGGGGATATGAAAAACATTTAAATACCCCAAGTCAAGCATGAAGTAGAAAACGCATCTTCAATTCCCCAATTGTGCTATGAATCTCCTCCTCTTCTCCTCTACTATTCTATTCTCCTCGGCCTGTTTTGCGCGCGAGGTGGCGGTCAATGAGGCCGCCCATGCCCGGTACGCCTCCGGCGAGGTAATGGACGAAATTATGGCACAGAAGGAGGCGACATGGCAGCACTACCGCGACTTGGGATACTTTAAGCCTGGCCGTTATAAATCCAGCAATAGTTTCTACCCCTGCGTTGACGGCTCTGTCACTGCCGGTGACGGTGCGAACAGCACTTTCCAGTGTCTAAATCTCGATGTGACGGGACATTTAACGCATGAGGACCTTGGGTCAACGAACCCTATACTCGATCGGATTGGTACGTGTTTCTTGCGTGAAAAGGGTTCATCGATTAGTTATTTTATCACTAAGAATACTTTATTTGTCGGGTAGGTAGTTCGATCTGGGGTATAACGCTCGAGGGACGTGAGTTTGCAATTATCGGACAGGCGGATGGGGCGGCATTTGCGGAGGTTGTGGGAAAGGGGTGGTGGAATTGGGTGCCATATTATGGAAAGAGTGAAGGAACTCTGGATTACATTGGGAGACTACCACAACATAGTGTTCCCATTATATGGCGCGAGATCAAGACATATAAGAACTATGCGATCATTGGCTCTGAAGCTGTCGGTCATGGTATTCAAATCTTTGATTTGAGGAAGGTAGGCATCCGGTCATCTTTTATATAATTAATTTACACACACACACACAGTGCTCATGATAGTTGAGACAGCTCCTCGAGGTTAGGCCTTGGTGGAACCCACTATCAACTACAACAAAGACATTTGATATTATCAGTGATGTTACCGGACACTTCGACAAACTCCCTGTCGGCCGCTCCCACAACGTTGTTATTGCTGAAGCCAGCCAGCACATCATTGCTGTTGGTGCCCAGTAAGTCCCATCTCAACTGCTTCTTTCCGCGCATCCTCCCTTCTAACACCACCCAACAGGCCCCGCAACGACACATGCAGATCTGGACTCATTTTCATTGACGTTTCCGATCCTAGCAGCCCCACACAAACCGGCTGTGCTGCCTCCGATGGCTACGTCCATGATGCTCAATGCCTCATCTACCGTGGCCCCGACACGCGCTATAACGGGGTCGAGATCTGTTATGGCTATAACGAGGATTCACTCACCATCTACAACATCACCGACAAAGCGGATGCTAAGATAATCTCCCGCATCTCGTATGAGGGCGCCTCATACACGCATCAAGGATGGGTGCTAGATCCGGAGAACCAAGAGTTTCTGCTGATGGACGATGAGTTGGACGAGCAAAAAAAGGCCGGGAGCGCCGCGGACCAGAAGGCAACGACTTATATCTGGAACATTGCGAACTTGGAGAAACCGATTTTGACCGGCGTCTACAAATCTGATGTTGTATCAATCGATCACAACCAGTATATCGATAAGGGGTTCTCGTATCAGAGTAACTATGGCGCGGGGTTGCGGATTCTGGACGTGCAGGGGATTCCGAGCGATCCGACTGGAGGGAATATCAAGGAGGTCGCATTTATAGATAGTAGGTTATACCCAACTCCTCTTTAAAGACGCCGGAGAGGTGGCTAACCAGGACGGTGGTAATGATGAGCAGTTTTTCCCGACGATGATGCAGCGCCGGCGGCGACCTTTATGGGTACGTGGGGCTCGTATGGGTTCTTTAAGTCGGGCCACATCATTATCAATACATATGACCGGGGAGTGTTTGTCGTCAGGAGAAGTAAGGAGATTGTGGGCAAATTCCGGGCAGAGTTTTAAGTTCGGTCGCGGCTTTTTCTGTGTAGGTTAGGATGCCAGTGCACTGGTAGCGGCGCACCCCCGAGTGACAGGGTATGATAAACCCGGTCATAGCCGATCACTCGGGGTTGATACAGATAAAGTAGGACGTATGAGACCAATGAAAATCTCTCGGTCTACAAGTTACATTCGACCAAATGAAGTCTCCAGTCTAGCTGCCTAACTCCCTGTTTGTCCACCTGGGTTACTACGTTGGGGACTTTCACCTGATTTTCACCTCGGAATTTAGGCTACCGAGTCTGGGGGACCTATATCAGCATTGAGGGGTTCGCGGGATAGCATATTCCTGTCCTAAAGGACGCGGGTGATAGCTTATGACCAGGGCAATGTATGGCAGGGTATAAATAAAACCCTGCACACCTCACACGCCTCCTTCCGACCCTCTCAGACACTATCCAACTTTACTCCCCATGTCTTATATGTATATCGCCGCTCTAGGGAAGCTTAGGGGTGCGAAGGTGGGGACATGATAGACTAATAAGGTGGATAGATATATATAACAAGAGATCATATGTGAAAGAGAAATACTTATTAAGATGCCGGAGGTACAAAGTGGAATATTTACACAGGCATCCCTTAATATCTTAAAGTTACCTATGCTAAACCTCCGCCTAATTCTGGAACAGAAACTGCATATCCGCAGGTGTCAGCTTATCCATTGCACCCTGATCACCGCCCACCGTGGCATGTATCATCCTCGCCTTCTTCTCCTGCAAGTCTAAGATCCGGGATTCAATGCTGTCCTCAATGATCAGCCTAGTGACCTTACAAGCCCTTGTTTGTCCAATACGATGGATCCTGTCAGCGGCCTGCCATTCCACTGACGGATTCCACCACGGGTCCATGATAAACACCTGGGACGCCTCGATAAGATTCAGTGCAACACCTCCAGCCTTGAGAGAGACAAGGAAGACCGTGGTCTCCACGTTCTCCATAAAGTGCTGGATGGTGGCGTTGCGCTGGCTGGGGGTCATGCTGCCCTCTAACATCGCGGTCTGGAAACCGGCCTTGCGCAGCCTCCATTCTACTAATTGAAGCATGGACGTGAACTGGGAGAATACGATGGACTTGATAGTGTGGTTTTGACTCCTTAGCTTGTAGAGCTCTTCGACTAGGGCCTCGATCTTAGTCGAACTATGCCACTGACTCATGTCGATGCGATTGATGATGGAGTTCTTTTTGACAATTGTCCCCTCATCAACCTCAACTGCGGGTGCGGTAAGATCAATATTCAACGTGATATGACACTTGGGACAATCGGGGTTTGATTTGCCATCAAAACCAGAAATGTATTCATGTACACACATTCGGCAGAATGTGTGGTGACATTTACTTTTGATAGCATCCTCAGCTTCATCGTCGCACAGAGAACAGACGAGAGTGTTCTGGCCAGTAAGAGCTTCCTTCTTGAGTACAAGATCAGGATGATCCGCAAGTTGGCGCATACGAGTGATGAGAGTGAAGATATTTGCATAATTGTTCTACGGTGGGAAATTAGAGTGCTGCCGGAAACAAGATAAGAAAGGAATTTACCAAGACGACACCATGTGCAACATATGTGTTGAACTTCCTCTTTGAATCGCCGTATATCGAATCATAGACATCAAGTTCCTCCTCATTGAAGTAATCTCGCCTGACCTTCACGATTTTCGGCGGCAGTCCAAGATCATCAGCACGCTCCTCCTTTGTACGTCGGAGCATTATGTGCTTCAGCAAAATTTGCAGCTTCTGAAAGGCAGCCTTGCCGCGTCCCTCATTCCCGTAAGTCTGGATTGGCTTGAGCAACTCGTGGTTGAAAAGACAAAGATGGTGCATTGGACTATGCCCGCAGTCGTCGCAGCCACGATTAGCCTTAAACCTCCAGTTCAACGACTTGCAAGTGCAGTTGCGGCAATAGTAGTAACTGAATGGATCTGCCTCGAGAAATCGGAGAAGAGAGAAAAGCTCTCCGATGCGATTCTGGAGCGGTGTTCCAGAAAGACAGAGCTTGTACTTTGTCTGCAGCGCAAAAGCCGCCTTCGCGGATTTACTCGATCGGTCCTATTATGGTCAGTTATGCACAATTTTAACAAATTTAATGGGGTAAGTTCGCCATACTTTAATATTGTGCGCCTCGTCGAGTATGACCCTATGGAATTTTAACATGTGGATAGGGCTATCCTGCTTGTATATTCCATCCTTCCTCTTAAAGCCTGTTGTCTGCTTCCTATAAACGCTCTCCAAAACACTGTAGGTAGTCATTATCACATCGGCCTGAGCTAATACCTCAGGGTCTTCCTCCCTGTTCGCACCGTGGTATGAGATCACGGTCAACGCGTTATTAGTATGTTTCTTGATCTCGTTCTCCCACTGAACTAGCGCAACTGTCGGAGCTATAACCAAGTTTGGCTTTGCACGAGGCTCGGACATGAGTAAACCAATTGTCTGGATGGTCTTACCCATGCCCATCTCATCAGCAAGAATACCGCCTTTGAAGATAGTTTGTTCTTGAGCCCGGAGCCAATTAAGGCCCTCCAACTGGAAGGGTAGCATGGTCAATGATAACCCGTCAGGCTGCGTAGCCTTTGCAACAGCAATCTTGGGACGTTGATCAAGCTCATCCCAAATAGTACAGAGCTCCGGATGCCAGTGCATGAGCTGGCTGCGAATATTATCCTCCCTGGTCCTGCCAGGGAAATTAGGCCTCCTTCTATTTCTAGGGAGTATAAGAGGTTGGTATGGTCCTATAGTTTGCACATTGGGCTGGGTAGCCCGTGGCCTTGCCTCTTCTTCATCAGAATCTTCCACGAGGGCTGCATAGGAATCCGAAAGATCGCTATCAGTAAAACTGGTGTCTGAGGTGGTGGCACTTTCTTCGCCTTCCGTGATGTCCGGGACTTCCGTTAGACCTACGGGAATGGCGCTTGAAGAGATGGTTCCTCCTCTATTTGCGGCTCTGTTTCTAGAGGGGCGGGCTGGCTTTGCTGGAGGTTTGGCTTTAGCTTTGCCTTTACCTTTACCTCCGACGGGAGGAACGGATTCATTGAAATCTTCGTCTAGGCTGTCATCTTCGTCGTCTTCAGGCACAGAGAGTTCACTCTCTTCCGGAGATTCACTCTTAACTGCTGCTTCATACACCAGACCTTCATCTTCTTCTTGAGAATCCGCAACCTCAACCCTAGTAGCTGAGAGTCCAGTTCTTCTAGTAGCTGTAGAAACAGCTACCTCCTTCCCCTTCCCTTTTGAAGGTCTAGAGGAGACAGTGCTACTTCTGGAGCCCTGAGAAGTAGCAGGTGTATCTGCGTCTCCACCGTCAAGAGAATTTGCATACGAATTGGCTGTGGATGTCGATGAGCTCCCAATTTTGACTTTACTGCTGGCCTCAATTTCAGTCCTAACGCCCTTCCTTGTACGCTTCGCGGGAAGCTTAGAGACCAAAATAGTTTCGTTGGTTGAATCCCCCTCCGAATCAGATATGTGGGCGCGCTTACGCGTGGTTGTAGTAGTGGTAGCGGCAGCTTTAGACGGTGTAACAGCCTTAATTGTCGAAGCAGCAGTTGCAATTCGAGCTGCTAGAAAGGAAATTCAGCGAGTTGCCTCATAATTGATAAATTAAAACTTACAGGAACGAAGAGTAACCATCTTTATTGTGATGGTCTATTTTTCCGCACGGATGTGAATGCTCTAGTTATTGTGACTGCAGTTTACTACAACTGAAGGATCTGGGGGTTGTAGTCAGAAATTACAAGCTCGTGTGTAGCCTTGTTTCATTGAAACATACAAATGAATGGGGCTCAAATGAAGTTTTCCAGATCTCTACAGAGAACAAGGAATTCCGCCGCGGAAGCTTATATAAGGGATTGTTTGTAACTAAAGTTATACGACAAAGAGGGAAGGAAAGTAGGTAAGGAGTACTTTCAAGACGACTTTCAAGGCGAAGTGGTCTGATAAGGAAGTGACAGTGCAGAGATGGAGAGGGGGGTGGGGGGAGTTCCTGGAGAAGGAGGGAGAAAGGCAGCCAAGAATACAAAGGGATATTGTCTCAGCAGAATCGCAGGTAATGATTACAAGGTCCTCGGCGTCGAGGGAACCAGAGAAAAACTTTCTTTAAAGAAATTACTATGTATAGATCAGATAGGACCACCCCGACCTTGCTGTGGCCCCCTCGAACTTTTGTTATACGGAGCTATCTGTATACTGCATCTGCGGGTTTTCGCGAGTGGCGATAAGCAGACGGAGAAAAAAAAAACGCGTCTTCCCCCGGTTGTTTGTGGGGCACTTTACGCGTTATGACTCCTGCTTCGTGTTTTCCCGGCTTGGCAGTTTGCTAGTCGATTCTCCGTGGGTATCGGGATCGTATTTCCCT
Source organism: Morchella sp. 2018-W45 (assembly GCA_024713785.1). NCBI lineage: Eukaryota > Fungi > Ascomycota > Pezizomycetes > Pezizales > Morchellaceae > Morchella > Morchella sp. 2018-W45. The sequence continues at coordinate 990,050 of JAMGYZ010000021.1, forward strand.
GGATTCGGCAGGGATTGAGATTTCAATTGCCACTGCAGGGTGCTGCAGCCACTTTACACGCTCCGTTATCCGTAGTTCTGCGCGTTCTTCAGAATGCCATACAGATGGTAGTGCTTAGGTTAGAGGTACACACGGCTCCGGAACTCTCACTTCACTTCCACCCCAGGTCTCTCTCTTAGTCTCTTAGAATCTCCACCACAGAAATCACACAAAGCCATCAAATCTTAGGTCACAAACCACACAGACAATGTAAATATGACCGTTTCTACAGAAATAACCTTAATTAAGCTAAAAAATTATCAGGTCCAGACGAAACAGAGGAGGCAATGGCGTGCGTGGGCCGTAAGTTTCAACGTTTCAACCAAATATGGCTAAATATGACGCTGATTTTTGCTTTCCAGAAATTCGGCAATGACAGAATTCTTGCGAGTACGTTACTTCCTAGAAATCGGGATTTTGAAAGCTTTAAAGTATTAGAAACTGCATTCACTGACCCCACCAAAGGACAAAGGAATAAATGCCGCTGATATTCGCCGTCGTGCACTTGAACGCGCCGAAGCTGCTGAAGCCGCGATAGCTGAAGCTGCGGAAGCCGAAAATCGAGTTACATCCCCAGCCCCAGCCCCAGCCCCAGCCCCAACTACTCGCCGCCGTCGTGGGCAGCCTGAGAGCGAAGCTGGTCCCTCCACGGAGCAGCCCTCTTCGGGTGCTGCGGCCACTAAAAAACGAAAAAATGGTGGCTGGGGAACAAAGGCGGTATCAGTCCCCGGGCAGATTTCATTCTGCGCGGAGTGTGAGTGTCGTTTCACCGTGACAGCATACTCCCGTAATGGCCCAGATGGCGACGGCTTACTATGTAATGCATGTGGAGCACGGGACGCGGGTACTAAGAAGACTGAGAAGAAAAAGAGGGTTGTGGCCAAGAAGGGAAAGAAGGAGGGTGCTAAAAACATTCTTGATGGAAAAATAGGGGGACCGAAGACTCTGAGGGAGCTGTGTATCAACGTGAGCACACCTGGCTTGAGAGATTTGTTGCTACGGGCTGCTAATTATTCGGTGTAGCTTGTTGCTAAATACATTGACGACGTTGAAGCCCTCGGTGATATTGGGGCAATGAACATGGATCTTATCTGCCAGATTATTGCCCGAAACCGTAGGCTCAATAACAATACCATAAAGCTATTCCTAGATCCAGGAAGCACTAAACTAAATATTTATGATTGCTCCAGTACGTTTTCGTCTACTATCTTACAATTACAACCATTACACCTCCAATGTATTAGAACCAACCCTAACATAGCCTAGAAATCGAAGCTAATGAGCTCCAATCAATTGCTTCCATCGTTCCTACCCTCCGTCACCTCTCACTCTCCTTCTGTGGTAACATCAACGACACAGTCCTCACCTACTACGCGCACCAGCTGCATTCCCTGAACTCTCTCCACCTTGGCGGCCCCTTCCTCATCACAGCTGAATGCTATCAAAACTTCTTTCAACTAGCCGGCCACCGCCTTACAAGCCTCAAACTCACCGACACTGCGCGCATCACCGCCTCTGTCATTGAGTCTATCGTCGATAACTGCCCCAATCTCACAGAGCTCCGTCTCTCCGACCTCAACAGGTTCGGCGACGGTTCGGCACGTCTCCTTACAGGCCTAACCAAGCTCGAAGTCCTCGAGATTTCAAATCCCGGTGGCGAGGTCAGTGATGCAGCTATTGCTGATATCCTAAATTCCGTTGGGTCTGGATTGAAGGAGCTCAATCTCACTCGCTGCCAGGAGCTCACCGATGAAGTCCTGGCATCGATCCATGCTTGTTGCACGCGGCTCCAAATACTAACGCTAGAGGACAGCGAGTTATTTTCCAATCAGGGCGTGGCTGCGCTGTTCACAAACTGGAATGTGAATTCGGGTCTCTCACACTTGAACGTTTCGCGAGTCATCGAGCTGTCTGATGAAGCTCTCCACGCCATTCTTGGCCACTCCGGGACCAATTTGGAGGTTCTTAACCTCAACTCCTGTGGGAAGCTGACGGATATTGGATTGGGAGCTCTTGGGAGGGGGCTTGGGAGACTAGAGGAGATTGATTTGGGCTTTATTGGAGCTGTAAATGACAAAGTTTTAGAGGACTTGTCGAATAGCTGTAAAGAACTGAAAATCATCAAGGTTTGGGGCGTGTTGAGGTGCACTGGGTGCGCTAGCCTGCGTCCCGGCTTGCGGGTGGTTGGCATACAAGATTTTTTTGGCTTTTGAATACTCTTTTCCTTTTTTTTTTTTTTTACAACTTCCTGGGAGTCCACAAAATTAAACTTGCTTATCTTTTATGGGCTTTCATAGGTTCGTGCAATTTAGCATGTCATATATTGACTGAAGACTGGGCACTTAACATCTTCCTAGCCGTTGGGGAGGAGTAGAACGAAAAGAAAAACCAGCCTGTGGAAGATATTGTAAAAACCTCTCTAACAGAGCCACCATAAAACACCAACACCCACTCTACCGCCGGGGTACCCAGTATATCTCATGAATATAAACGATGTACAGCCACTCATCAAAAGCGTTCGTGATTCGGATTTAATATGACATGTCCGGCTCAAGTCAGTTATCAAACTGTGCATTGAAATGTTTAAGGTCTCAAGCCACCAGTACTACTGTACTTAATGGGGCTAACCCAATATTAGATGTTCATGGTGTTCTTCCTCTGTTACCAAGTCCCTACATCATTCTATAGATACATTTGAGTTCTTTGATTTAACTCTGTAAGCCACATTAAGTACTGACCATCTTATATATGTACATGTATGAATCACGAATACTTTTGAAGAGTGGCTGTATATACGTATCAGAGCCAAACCCACTCCCGCCTCCTAGCCCAAAACGTAGCACCTTCATAGTCGAGTGATATTCCATGATTTACACTTTTTTATCCGCTCGCGCGTTATCTACATGTACCCATCTACCGCGAGAATCTCAATCGGAGGGCTTGGGGAAGTGCTACATGTATGTAAGCTCTCCCTACAGCTAGAAAAGTCCATGGCAGGTTAAGAGCCTTCCTTTTTTTATGTTCCTAGTTAGCTAGCTGGATTACGGCAAGTACAGGTGCAAGTTCTTAGGTACCAGCATCTGTGAGGCGCTGCTTGGAGGGGTTCTCCCCACGACAGAGGTGGTACATACATGTATGTACATCTCCAAATGAGAGATCATCGCCCTCGCACACGCACGCTTGTAGGTGGAGGTAGAGGCAGACCTTCGAAAAGGCACGCGCGGCACACTCTTACATTATAGCCAGAGCCCTACCCGCCCCCATTTTTGGAGGGGTGAAAGGAGAACCATTGTAAAAAGCGGGTCTTGCGTGACCCAATGGTCCTATTGGTCCTTAAAAAGAATTTTTCGCTGTAAGCATTGACCAAGAAACTGTACAAGGGGCCAAATTGGATCCATCTTTTTTTTTTGTTTCCCCAAGTACGCAAATCAGCAAAGAAGGTTACCACCATCGTGCATTGAGAGGCCGTGGGTTAGGGTTGTGGGGGTAAATCAGGTTTAAAGGCTCCCACATCATGTGTTGTGAGGCTGTTGGTTGGTGGTTGTGAGGGATAAAAATGGGGTGGTCGTAGAGGGGAGGTTCCCCAGCCGGCGCGGCCCCGCATTGGGTGGGTTCGAGGATAACCTTTTTCCTTTACCTCCCTCGTAAGGATTAATATAATAGGGCTAACTTTTTTCTTTCCTTTTTTTCTTTTTCCGTTCGCTATTAGTAAGAGTCAATATAATAGGACCAACTTTTACAACAATTCTACCAGACCTTATAGAGTACATATCCGTGGATGGGCCCAACAGGACTACATACATGTAGCAAGGCAGGTAGCAGAGTCTTACCTACATGTAGTTGGTGGACGTAGGGAGGAGGTGTTATAAGGCATCTTGCTATAATGGCGTAGGGGGGGCTCAAAGATACTCTTGGACCCGCATTGAAACACATGCCTGGTGGAAAAAGACTGGCAACTTGGGTTCAAAAGTTCTGTTGTATGAAGTACCTGTTGCTCCTGCTCTGATTGACGGGCCCTCCCTGGTACATAGACAGAATTTTTAATAGTGGTCCTAAATCGCTTATTACATGTACCAAATAGAACCAGATAGTATAACAAAAGAAACCCGATCCCAAACCAGATGCGCTAGCTCTCAAAACCAACATGTTGATGTTGCAAGGATCAGATAACCCTAACCCACAGCATATTTAAATATGTTTTTTTCCTCCCGACGTCAACCAAACAACCATCACCATCACACAAACCGACCAACCAACCAACCAAACAACGTCAACGACGACGTCCACACTGGTATTTGGGGGAGGGTGGATCTACGCTGGTATTTCTTTCTTTTTTCTACTCTTGTCACGTAACCAATAGATTCAGGAATATAGGCCTGCTTTATTACTTCCTTCTTTGCTCGCTTCCCCTTTTTTCGTCTTTTTATATTTTTATTATATGTATACATGTACATTCAGCAAGCCGAGCTCTACAGAGACTCTCCCACCTTTTTGAGGGATCTACTGGGGAGCGGAACAGAAGTGTGTTGCATGCTTCAGTTTGCGAGATTTAAAACCGTATGTTTGAGGCTACCGTTACCTAAACAGTGGAATTGTGGCCATAGAAAAGCGGGAAATATCAATCATAAAATACCTTTTTTTGCTTGTTTGCGCTGTCAGTAGAATCAATGTATTTCCAAACATCTCCAAATAAACGATCATTACCGCATTGCATTGTGCTACCAAAGACCCGAAAACCCTGCTAACAGCGGAGGATTAAAACTTACCTACCAGTAGTACGTCTCGAACCCCGCCATTCTCTCATTCTCCCATCATCTACCGCCGACCTCCACCATCACCATCCAAAATGGAGACCGTCGCCCTCATCTCCGGAGGCAAAGATTCCTTCTTTTCTCTCCTCCATACCATCTCAAACGGCCACCGCATAGTAGCCCTCGCAAACCTACACCCGCCCACCCCCGGCGCACCCACTACCATTACCACCATCCTCCCTACGACCGCCCCCCGCACGTTCGTCTCACCGACACCAGACACCCCCGATGAGCTCGACTCCTTCATGTACCAGACAGTTGGGCACGCCCTGCTCCCCTTCTACCCGAATGCGCTCTCGCTCCCGCTCTACAGACACCCCATCACCGGCCGCAGCGCCGACCAGAACCTCTCGTACGCACTGACAGAGGACGACGAGACCGAGGACCTGCTGCCGCTGCTGCGATACATCATGGCGCACCATCCGGGCGTGAAGGCGGTTTGTACAGGCGCCATACTGAGCACGTATCAGCGCACGAGGATCGAGAGCGTGTGTGCGAGGTTGGGCCTGACGTCACTGTCGTACCTGTGGCAGCGGCAGCAAGGGGCGCTGCTGGAGGAGATGGCAGAGGTGGGACTAGAGCCGAGGATTGTGAAGGTTGCGGCGGTGGGGCTGGATGCGGAGCTATGGTTGTGGAAGAGTGTGGTTGACCCGGGAGTTAGGATGAAGCTGGGTGGGCTGAGTAGGAGGTGGGGGGTCCATGTCGCCGGTGAGGGGGGTGAGTATGAAACCATCGTGGTGGACGGGCCCGGGTGGAAAGGGAGGATAGAGGTCGGAGAAGACCAGAGGGAGATTGTAGAGGGCTCGGGCGGGGTTGGGCACCTAAAGGTGCTCGGAGCTAGATTTGTAGAGAGGGAAGGGGAGATATTCAGACAAGAGGAGTGTGTGAAGAACCTGAGGAAACCAGGGCTGTGGGATAAGGTGTTTGCGGGTATCCTGAAGATCATTGATACTGGTATTGATGTCACTCCCTTAGATTCAGCACAAAACACCCCACTCTCCGGCGGCCCCAATCTCCTCGCCAGTCATACCTCCCAGTCCGGAAACATCGTGTTCATAACGAACATCTCCAGTCCCTCTCCTATTGCAAACATCTCCGAAGAAACCCATGCCGTAATGACTATCCTCTCCAAGAACCTAGAAGTCTTCAACACTACTTTCTCCTCCATAACCTCCACCACACTCCTCCTCCGCTCCATGACCGACTTTGGCGCCATAAACAGCGTCTACTCCTCCTTCTTCACGGCCCCAAACCCCCCCTCCCGCGTCTGCGTCTCTGTTGGCTCGCGCCTCCCCGAGAACACAAACATCCTCCTCTCCGTAACTGTCGACCTCCGCAGGAAATCTCCACGCAAGGGCCTACATGTCCAATCGCGCTCCTACTGGGCGCCCGCCAATATCGGCCCCTACTCCCAGGCGATCAGTGTCGACGGGTGGACAGCGCTCGCAGGGATGATCCCCCTAGTCCCGAGCAGCATGGATGTGCTCAATCCCGGCATCACCCGCCCCGAGATAAACGAGCAGGCAGTTCTAGCACTCCAGCATATGTGGCGTGTTGCGGCGGCGGCGGAGGTGACGGTGCTGCTAGGGTGTGTGGCCTATGTGGTTGGCGCTGCGGGCGCTGCGGCGGCGGCGGCGGCGTGGAAGGAGCTCTGGAGGGGCTGGAAGGGGGAGCCCGGGTGGAAGGGGCTTTTCGGGGCCGACGAGGACGAGGCGGACGAAGATGATGGGGCTGCAGAGATGGAGACTGGAATACGACCGCCGCTCCTCATTGTCTCGGTGGAGGAGTTGCCCCGTGGCTGCGCGGTCGAGTGGGCGGGCGTGGGCTTCGACCCAGAGTGGATCCAGAGGGTACATGGTGAGTACTATACCGACGACACCAACGACGCCGCCAAGTCCAGTGACGACTGGGGCGTCAAGGCCTGTGCCGAAACATCCAGCCGCGGGATCGTGACCTCTTCTGGAGTCTACTACGGTGGCTGGACAAACGGCCGGAGCATCTGTGGTGGCGGCGTGAGCATCCTCTGTTTTCCTATCTCTTCAGAGGTCGACAGGTGTAAGACTTTGGCGCACGAGGTGGCAGAGAGGGTGGGCGCTCTGGAGATGGGCTTCGATGCCGCGGAGGTGAGGGTGTATATACCGGCCGTGACGGGGACGGCGGGTGAGTTTTCGGAGGCCTGGAGCGGTGCTGTGATGGGGAAGGTAGTGGGAGTTGCGGTTATGTTTGTGCCAGTTGAGCAGGCGTGGGACTGTGATGGTCACCAGGCGGGGCTGGGGGTTGTGGTTAGAAGGGTTGGTGAGATGGCTTTGTGAAGTGCTTTAACGAGTGGTTAGTTGGGGAGAAATGCTTACATGTTTTTGCCATTCCTGTTTTGAGAATGAGGAAGATTATATACACCGCTTGGATACTTGTAGATCTTTAATCAACACCTGGGCTTATCCCTTGGTTAATTGATAATGGCCTCGTCTGGCTGTCTCTCGCAGCAACTCTTTGGTAAACACAGCTAGAAATGTAGTGTTTGTTATAGAGAAGCATCTATAAAGGAATCAATCAGATGGTTAGTGATGATTAAATTCTTCCTATGGTAAGACTGGAGTTGATACGTAGCACTGGACAAAACCTTTTTTTTTGTAAATCACCCAGCACACCGCATGAAGTGGCTCATCACCGGATATCACTCGCGCTAAACCACGCCGACCAGGGTCCTGGGCCAATGAGGTTGGGGTTAATTGACTCTAGTAATCTTGACATCTGATAAGATTGTAGCCTATTTTTTTTTTTTTTTTTGGCATTAAGCCCTCCGCGCAAAAGACCCCAGAGTCTTTTTCTACTTGTGTGATCAGTTGATGGGAGGATAGGCATAGATTAGGTTATTGGATACTCCACAACCCAAATCTAAATCAAGTAGTTTCTTCCACGAAATCCGCAGCAATTATTCATTCTGAGGCCGAGATTTTAGTTGCAGTAGCGGTATTTTATAACAGCTTTTGATAGTATGTATGTAGCCAGTAAGCCACTTGCACAACTGCAGTGGCAATTTCAGGATCCCGGGATTTAATTGATAATGATTTGTATTGATCGACCTGTACGAGAATGTTATTGCAGGTGTCTGGACTGCATTCATGACTTGTTACTTTCATATACGTACGGCTGGAGCACTCCTCTTTAGATCAAAAGCACCCGTGTGCTCTAAGCAAGTAAAAATGCAGATCCTCCGGTGATGGGACGGTTCCAACTCGTGATTGGATGCTATTTGCCAGGATGTCCAGCGAATACCGAGGTCACGGAGTGAACACCTAGAGTACTTAGTAGCGATTGTTAGTAGCCCATTTCCTTTTCCCTTTTTACTGGCGGCTAATACGTGTCACCTCTCTGTGGCTCTAACTAGATGCGCAGTAAATTTTCAATTCCCCCAGCTACTGCGTGTATTTGTATTTCTGATCCTTTCTGCGTCCTGGCCGAGGTCCCTTGGCAGTATCAAAAGTGCCTCTAGGATAAACATTTCCCCAATGTTCAGTGCGTCATAGTGTAGTAATCGTTCTGAAACAAAAAAAAACGTTTTTTTCAAATTTAGCGTCACGTAACGGGTTGGCCCTGCAGCACGTTTTTTTTTTTTTGGCCCTGATTGCGGCTCTGTAATCTAGGAAGGGTCCGAATATTAGTACCTCCCTGCATTTGACAAATTTCGCTTCATTTTTTTCCTGCTCAGGAAAATTCCCGTAAGAAACTCGTTGTGTATTACTATTCACAGTAATAGTGCTGACAGAGAACGACGTCCAGACCCTCTTGTTAGAACCCACCGCTATCCGAAAACGAGCCATTAGTGGGCTCGTTGTCCAGGGCCCAGCGTTGAAAAGCTGGGGAAACATCTCAACTGAGCTTAGCGGGTATGGAGCCGAGATCTTTAAACCCTGTCGATAGACTCGCATTAATCAGCCATGGGTCTCTTGTTTCGGTCTTCAGAGTCGAAGCTCTGAATTGAATGGCCTCGTTGCCATTGAGGGTCTTGATATCCCCTAACCCTACTGATTCTCGTGTTTTCTCCTCCCTTCTGTCCCCACTTCTGTCCCCTCCTTCTCCTCTTCATCTCTCTCTATATTAACCCCACTATTCCCTCTCGTCCCACCCCCGTTGATCAATCTCACTTCCTTCCTAGAGATAATTATATCCCCCACCCCCTCCTCACCAACCTACTACATCAAAGATGGCATCTGCAGCTCGCACTATCACTCGTTTCGCCCCGAAGAACATTTCCTTCACACCCCTCCGAAGGAACCTTACAACTGCATCACATGCTCGTCCATCAACAAAGATAGCAAACCCTATCAGGCAGGCACCTCGCCGTGGATATGCCTCGGAAGCTCCTAGCGGTGGTAGCGGAAAGGGTATCTTTGTTGGATTGACTCTTGCCGCACTCGGTGGTGCGGGGTACTACCTCTACTCTACCGACCAACTCTCATCTATCACTGGGTTGGCCGGTGGCAAGTCAAGCACCAAGCCCCCAGGACCTTTCCAGCCTACCAAGGAGGACTACCAGAAGGTCTACAACGAAATTGCAGAGTTGTTGGACAGCAATGATGAGTACGATGATGGTTCTTACGGACCAGTAAGTTTTCTTCAAATTCAATTTGTAAATTATATAATTTTAAGAAATCTGTGACTGACTGTTTCACCAACCAGGTCCTTGTTCGTCTCGGATGGCACGCCTCCGGAACCTACGACAAAGAAACCAAGACAGGTGGCTCTAACGGTGCTACCATGCGATTCGCCCCAGAGTCTGATCATGGGGCCAATGCTGGGTTGAAGGTTGCCCGTGAGGTTCTCGAGAAGATCAAGGACAAGCACACATGGATCAGCTACTCTGATCTGTGGACTCTTGCAGCTGTTGCTGCCATTCAGGAGATGGGTGGACCTAAAATCCCATGGAGGCCTGGACGTAGCGACAGGGACGTTGCCGCTTGTACTCCTGATGGGCGTCTTCCTGATGCCTCCAAGGAGCAGAAGCACTTGAGGGATATCTTCTACCGCATGGGCTTCAATGACCAAGAGATCGTGGCTCTTTCCGGTGCTCATGCTCTTGGGCGGTGCCACACTGACCGATCAGGTTTCGATGGTGAGTTGTCATCCGTTCTAATACACTTCTGAACTGGCTTACTGACATCTATCAGGACCATGGACATTCTCACCTACCGTTTTCACTAACGACTTCTACAAGCTCCTTATTGAGGAGAAGTGGGCCTGGAAGAAGTGGAACGGTCCCAAGCAGTTCGAGGATGTTTCCAGCAAGTCCCTAATGATGTTACCAACTGATATGGCCCTCATCAAGGACAAGGCCTTCCGCAAGCACGTTGAGGCCTACGCTAAGGACAACGAGCTCTTCTTCAAGGACTTTTCCGATGTTTTCGGAAGGCTCTTGGAGCTGGGAGTCCCCTTCAAGCAGGAGGAGAAATTTATCTTCAAGGCAACCACCGACTAAATCTTGATGGTTGATTGAGTTGATAGGAAGATTGAGTGCGGTGATATCACCCTGGGGCATTTTGCGATACCAATTTATGGTTTTTTTTTATGTATTTTGCGTAATATCCATGGCGTCCTGTGTTTTCTTATTTTAATTGTTTTTATCGCTTGAACCTGGTATTTTTGGTGAAAGGATCTCTTTTCTCCCTGTTTTTTTTTTTTTTTCCCTTGCGTAATTAGTCGAGGAAATCAAGACTGGTTATTATCTGATATTGTGGTTATTACTGAACCATTCTGTCCGTTTATCGGGGATTCTCGGTTATTCTCGGCCAAGCTGCATAGCATAAGCTTTGTTCGACGTATTGCATCCGTATGCGGGCGCGGGCGGCCGTGAAGGCCCAAACCTTTAGATACCCCGCCCACCCGCCCGTAACCCTGCACCCTATTCTGTGATGCTTCCCGCGCGTTGCGCAGAGTTACCACTGTGCTAGGGTGCAATTTCCGCTGGCCATGGAGATGGGTGGAGTCGTTTAATTTTCTAAAATTACAATAATATCAGATGCTATTAAAGGCGGTTGCTAGGGTAGCGGGGTACATACTGCTGTGACTGTGGACGGGGTAAGCTTTGTGCGCCGTGGTGTTTCGTCGGAAGGCGGAATCATGAGATATCACTCTTGGTGGGTTAGTGCTTTTGGTTCTTGAAGGGTCTTGCGTGGCGATGGGGATTTTTCTGTGGCGCTGTGGGATTTTGTTTATCGCTAAATGCAGGTGGGATGTGGTGCTGTACGTACTACGTATGTGTACTCTACTACTGGGCTGTTGAGACGGAGCTCAAAACGTGTTTCACCGGGAAAGCAATCATGACAACAGGACTTTGGGAATTTCGGATTTTGAGGCTGGAGCGAATCAAGTGTCCAGAGGCACCCTTTAGGTGTCTTTTGGCTATTTTAGGTGATATTTGCTAAGGTTGAGTGGTGAAGGATGGTTGTCATAATACATACAATTAACTTCTCCTTTTAGGTCTTTTGAAAGTTATATACCCCACCACACTAACCTAAGTAAATATCACCAACAAAAAGCACTTCCAACATATTTAGGCCGGTTGCCTTCCCGGTGACGATCGTTTTCCCGGTGAAACACGTTATAACCTAGCTGGAAGGTGAGGGGATTGATGGAATGGGGGTTTAAGAAGTTCTTGGTGGTAGTGTGGTATTTTCTGTGTTTCCTGTGGGATAGAGTTCTTGCCTTATCCCCTCTGGGAGGTCCCCCGTCTCAGTTAGGTCTAGTTAGCTAACGCTCTAGCTCTTAAATAGAGGGAGTCTCGACGATAATACCCCCCCCATACCCCCCCCTTCCCCACTCTCCCACATACACACACATATGTACACATATGTGAATTGAAGTCTTTGGCCTCCCAACTACTCTCATGCTTACCTCTACCCGGAGGTGGGGTCTTGATTATCTACCCCGCCAAGCATCTGCTACCCCAACAACACCCCCCACCGGACCAAAGAAAAGGCAGAGATCTCGAGAACCAGCAAGCAGGTCCGTAGTACCCTCAGCAGAGACTAAATGACAACGGCTGGGCGGGGATTAAAACAATCATCATCATGTCATTTTTCTTAAAAAAAAAATTATGCCAGCTCTCCCCTTAAAAGCATATCGAGTGATAATTCATGATGAAAAAACAACTCCACCTTCCCCACCTCCCCCCACACACATGACTGCCAACATGCATGGCTGACCACAACTAGCAGTATCAACACGCGCCTCCGTAATCCTTCAACAAAGCCAGCAGCAAGACTAGGCACCTCAAGGCGTCTGGCGTCTGTTCAGCCATCTGGTTTGGTGTGTACCCCTAACTAAAGCCCTCAACGCTATAAAACGCTCAACCCCGATAATGTACTACCGTTAACTCTAATGATCCACTATCCCCGTATTTGTATGTGGTAAGTCCGAACCAAGGCAAACCTACGGACCAAACTCCACGGATTCGTGCAGATAAACACTTCTTCTCACCCGGGGTTAAGATGGGTTTTTTATGTCCCCCTCCTAACTCAACCGGCGTCCGACTGAGAGAGCCATACATCACTCAATACCTTTTTTTTTATTTATGTATATCCATCTACCACCAAGGGGTTCCTATTGCTATATATTACCTCTGGGTTAGGGTTCCTCCACACCACACAGCAGCTGAAGGTCTGTCTACATCTCTATCAGCAGGCCACTCCCCAGGGTAAGGTATGTAGTCAAGCTGCTCCCCTGGTTTTATATAGTTGTTAGGCCCCGCCATATGCCCGGGGTCGTGACTGCTCCAGCCCAGCGGCTGTCAATGACCCACCGGCCAATAAATCGACCGCCGGCCCCGTTCCCCAACACTCCGGTCTCGACCTCTCTAGCTTTAATAGGTGACTAGGGCTCTACACTTCACTATGGATGAAGAGGGAAAAGAACAATGTAGAGATGGCCCCGGCCCTCTTTGTGAGCTAGCGGGCTTCTCCCGTGTTCTGCATAGCGGGGTATTTCGCGAGCTGCTTGAATGGGGTGTCTTAAAAATCGTTCCACAAATCTGTGCATTGATAGGCCGAGACTATATGTGTTTTCTGCTAGTGTATTGGGCCTTGCAGCAGGCGCTAGCTCCTAGAGGAAGTTAAAGGCAGCTGTCAATGATCAATAGGGCGGAAACCAGTCTCGGAGTTATTATTCCCTAGAAACCTACATAGCTAAGGCGCACCGAAAGGCTTTTTCGACTAGTCAAGCCGAACCCAGGCCTGCCCGTGGCCGCCGCGAGTGAAATACCTATCGAATAAAGAAGTACGATGGCTGCTAGCTAGACGAGGGGGCATTCGCCAATTAAAATAGGAAGGTATGTGTATATCTGCTTACGGGTGGGTCGGAGTCAAAGTGCTGAATACCCCACTGTTATGCTGCATGCTGCCGCGGTCCCAGAAATGCAGCATAAGAAGGAACTAACCCTAGCCCTTGCATGTTCCCTTAAAGGTTGTTAATACAAATATCGTATATGGATATATTGTGTGTGATTATTCATGCGTGGTATATTTAGATTTGTGTTACCAGCGATTTTAATTTTTATTGGCAAAAGCCGGGCGGGCGATTTGCGAGGAGTTCTCATCCCCCCGGCTGTTGGGGATCCTCGACAAGATTGCATAGTTACAACGGCTCCGACAATTCGTTGCTTGGATCCCCCCAAAGCTTTTTTGCACGTTGCCATAGTGAGGTGAGATGATCTGGAGGAAGGATTAAGCTGATAGGTCTATCTAGGGTAGCACCATAATCCGATCTGATGAGTCCGGTGAAAAAACCTCCTGATTGGCCGCAATGATTCACTATGAATTATTCCTTCTTTCCTAGTCTGCCCGTCATCGCGATAACAGAGGGCCAGGCTGTGCATACGTTGGGTCCCCCAGCTAGAAGCTGCAAAATCGAATCCCGGTGAGGCCCTTCTTCGTCACAACTGTCAATGATCGCAGCTCAAGGACAACCAGCAAATCCAGTCTGGTGGCCACTGATTGGGTCCCAAGCCATGGCTGCGACGGGGGTCCAGTTAGATGCGCAGTTTGGCCAGTTTCAAGCGCAAGAGCCCCAATGACCAAAAATGATCGTCGAAGTCTCCCATTCTACTACTGGTGAAGCTAGCGATAATGGTTTCTGGAGTCGAGTGTGCACTGACTCATGAAGAGTCACTCCTTATTCCAGAGATCTGACTGGGTCGAGCTCCGATCATTTTCCATCTGAGTAAATTACATACAATAAAGAGTTCCTAGAACTGGCCACCTAGATCTAGAGTGCTCGATGTTAGAGACGGGCACCATATGATGGGTCAGCCTGAATACTAATCTTCCCCTACTGCTACTACGCATACCGCCGCCGCCGCCGCCGCGCATGCGGGAAATCACTACATTCCGCCGGGCTACGCACGAGCCCAGAGCTACACCGGCTATCGTATCGGGGCCCAGGGAAAATTAGGAGAACCATATCTGATGAGCAGCATAAAGAGTCGGGCCGCCCGGGGGGGGGGGGGACGATTGAAGCTACACAATATCTAAACTGCGATCATGTGCGGGATCATGTATGGAAGCCTTGATGTGCGTAAGTACGTTCCCGCTCCCAGGTCATCTCCATGTCTAGTATGGTATTTTATAGCCTAGAAAATGTAGGTGTATGCTGGGATATGCTGTAGTCCATAGAGTGCGGCGAGCTAGCAGGCCCAGAAAATCGAATTTTCAGGCTCATTCATCAAGTTCCCAGCACTGATCATTAAGCCCAAACCTTAACCGTAGGACAAAGTGAGACACAGTGTCAGATCACCATGTCCAGACACGTCAAAAAGCTTAAGGTCGCACGTATTCACTTTCATCCTGCTAGAGCTCGGTCCTTGTGGTAAAATACCGAGACTAATAGCATAGATGTACCGGATCGATTCAATGGACGCCCAGTCAATGGAAAGTCCGGCCGTTCATCGATCTCTTTCTTTCCTAAAGTTCTTGGCCGATCTGAAGCATTAAGATCACCTGTCTGAACCTTTTTTAGAGCCAGAATTCCAACTGTGCATGTAACCCCCCGTAATCATGGGTCAATTGACAGACAGTAATGCATTGAAAACACATGATGTTGTCAAAATCCCCGTAGACCTTTCTTCATCCGCTGTCTATAGGCAAGGGCCTCCTCCAATGAAATTTCACCGGGAAGATGCATTACCGAGTGATGACCCATGACTGCGAACCGCCGAACCACACAACTCCAACATCTCCGCCCCGCCCTACTTATTCTTGGACGAAATACTCACATATCAAACAGTGCGCAAAGCAAACTATGTATGTAGTTACCCCGTGCCCCCTCAGTAAAAAGAAATGCCCTATGCAGGCCCACTGCGATCCGCGCGAAAAGTGCAAGAAAGATATATAATTATTCAGGCTATGATTCCTCCACCTCCGCAACCAACTTTTCTCTTCCGGAAGCGGAGGATTTTGTGCTCCCCAGTGACATCGTCGGGTGCGGGTTTCATGACACTCGCAGGAGGTCGGAAGAATCACCACCCTAGCCCCCAAAGAGAAGGAGCGTAAAACCCCGGCTATAATGTCCTTTCACCCTTCTGTGTGTTTCGCCAGTCAGATCTTCAGTGGAATGTTATTTTTTGCGGAGAACGTATGCACAGTATCATGCTGTGGATGGAGACATCCAACCCACCCGCATGGGCATGGGAACATGGTGCGCAACGCAAAGGACATAACCATACCCGGTCAAATCTTTGTCGCTTGAGGTACTCAATGGCGTAATGAGCTTCTGCATATCTCTCGGCGCATGAGTAGCTTGATGGGGGGGGGGGGGTGGTAGAGTAGAGCAACAACAGCAGCAGAACACACACTGGCAGACTTCACAATTGAACCAAAGAGAGACTGTAGAGTTTCCTTTGCTGGTATTCCGGATTAACTAATCATCCGGTAGTACAGTGGTTGTACCCAACCCCATGATGTTGATTGTGGGGGATGACTGAACTAAGCCGACGACCGACAATTACTGCCACTTCACCATTCTGCAGTGAGCGAACAGTAGTGCCCAGTGGGGTACAGGTACTGGGTTGCGGAGAATAGTTAGTTAAAATGTTCATCTTATGTACCCCCGGGTATTGCTGAGTCTCGTGGTCGAGTTGGAGTCCCAGTGGGGTCGGTAGAATATCCTATCAGTGATCGACTGCGCTTGTTTCTTGTTTCATAAGCAATCACTCGACGTTGTCTGCAAAAGAGCCTGAATAACGGAATAACGGCCTACATACGTGACATCTCCCCCATCATCGCAGAGAACTTCACCCTCTCCCCTTCACGTTGTAGGAATGTTTCGACTACCTAGCCTTACCCCACTCTTCACATAGTAGGTACATGCAATTAATGAAGTTCCCTTATCTACGACCGCCCATCTGGCTCTCAATGGGTTCAGCCACACCCTCCTTCCTTCATGCATGGCTGTAGATATGGCCACGTATATGTAGAGTGCTCTGCTTAGAGCAGATGATATGCGCCCGCATAGAGTACGTTTGCAGTCCCCAGGATAAGGAGCTTCTAGATTTCCGTCCTGGATTTTTCGATTCACTCACAAAAGCGTCCGCGTGCCTCGTACCATCAGGTTAGGCTTTGTCCTAACGTTTGAGAGTATGCAGGGAAAACCAATTTACGAGGAATGATAACCCTTGCCCTTGTTCTGCAATGGTTATCATTGCGTCGCGGTCTAAAATAGAATTCTAATGTTTGGCAGATAGGGAAGGACCGTTGCTACGCCGCGGTGTCCTTAATGAGGGTTCACAAATGGTATTGGTGGATTGATATGCGTGCGCGCACAAACAAAGGGAAGTCAAAAAAAAAAAGGTCACCACATTTAATATTATGACTTTAATATTGAAAATAAAATAGGCATCTTGCAGAAAAAAGTCAGAATTGGGCGAAGCTCTTAGGTGACCAACCGAAGTTCTCGGGAGGCAACTTGCGTATGTAAGTAACTATGTATGCGGTGTTTTGAATTGACACCGAGTGGAAGGCTATTTATCAAGATGAGATTCGCGATCACCGAAGCGATTTCTTCCCAAAATGCTGGCCAGTAGATAGACGAAATGAACCGCCCCTTAAGAGATACCGCGATTGCATTCAGATGATAGGTACCATAGGTTCCCAGACGTACGCACCCGATATCATGATTTAACAGCGTCGTGCGCCTGTAGGTACTCAATGCGAGTATCCGAGGAACGGACGAGGCATATGGGCGAGCGCAGATTGGTTATCTGGTCCGCCGTCTTTCCGAAACGGGTGCTTTCGGAGTTCTCTCAATGAGAAATCAAGAAAGGGGTGGTGGGTGAAGGGGCGCGCCTCAAGGTACATATATTGGGAATTGTTAGATATCAGGATCCGAGGTTGTGGTACGGAGCAAAGGCATGTCTCTGCCACAAGAGTCTGTAAGATTATGAAGTATCCGAGATATTTTTGGTGCTGACGTTGAACAGTTGAACCCTCATTTGGCTGTTAAAGATAAGGAACGAGGATACAGGGTAGATAAAAGAACAAAGCTTGGACTTCTCATGCAGGCAACAATCGCCAGCTGATATCAGAATCGTGATTCGGCCCGCGGTTACATTCAAGACGCAATTTAATATTTATTCTTCCAGCCGACTGCTTCTGGAACGCCCTTTTTTTTTTGAAGAACTCCCTGCCTCTTCATCCGTTTGATTCCACCAGGGGTTGTGTCTTATTCATCCGAGTTACCTTAAGGGCCGACCGGCCGGGCCGATTTACCGAGTTCTCGGGAATTCCAGGTCTATAACTATCTTGGATAGCAGCGCCGACATTTTAATCGTTCTTTTAATCGCTGTAAATGCCATACCAATCCGATATAAACTTTAGTCGCACATGATTATTGCTTAGTTTCCTTTGTTTCTGCAAACACCCGTTTTCCCCGCGTGAAATAACGCCTCATCGGAATCCGTTATTAATTTTAGCTGCTTGGGAATTTAGGACATCCTGAAACACAGTGGGGATGATGGAACTACTAGCTCCATGCGGAGCCACGGCCTAAGGATGCAGCTCAAAGTAGAAGATGTGATTCGATGTTGATTTTATCGACACTTCCGCCGCTTGTTGTCGATGGTGACATGTAAAACTGAGCTCCATACGGCATTCCGTTTGGTCCGCTTTGAGCTTTATGAAATAGAAGCACGGGACGGGCTGTGTTGATGTAGTCTCAATTGCAATTGATTGATTGATGGATCTATTCACTGGGCATCCGCGGCGCGGTCCAAGTCAAGCTCAGTTAGTACTGGTAAGGTTGAAGCTGTTTCTGCTCCTGCTCACAGGACCGCATAACATGAGAAGTGGTTGGCCGTCTGATCTTCCCTAGCTAGTAGAAACCATCATCGGCGGTTGCTTCAGGCAGTAATCACCTCTAGCGAGGGAAATCGTCCATCCTCGTTGAAGAAAATGACTACCTGCCTACGGACCTTCGCCGTGGATAATCATTGTGGCATTGTTGTTGTCGTTAGTTAGGTAGCAGCGGGTAGCGGATCGGTCACATTTACGACGTACTTACCTACCTACAGGTAAGTATTTATTCCACACCGGCCTATGGGCGCCTCGATATCTCTCAAGGGGTGCTTATAGATCGCTGGTAACATGCTGTGAATCATAATACAAAAGCACAGTACTGCAAGTGTGCTGGAGGTGTGAGTAATCTTGTAAATATTTTTGTAATTTGCGGGGGAGAGAGGGATGGATCATGGGTGTTTTTATTATCTTTTGAGGAAGCCTTCTCCGAATGTCTAATTTGATGGCCAAGTGTTGTTTACGATTTGGAGGACAAATATGTCATCATCAATGTCAAATCACGCCGCGGAGGCAAGAAGCTCGGGGGAGCTCAGACAGGCAAAAAGCACATCATAAGTTTCCGAAGAAGTGAAGTGTCAAGGGGTGGGGGGTGTGACATTGAAGATTAGATGATCTGATAATGGGTGAATGTGTGAGACTGAGCGAGTTTTGGACATTTTAAAGTCTCTCTAGGATGGGCTTAAACTTTCGGATAACGGGGGTTATGGACTCTTTTACTTTTTCGTTTGTTTTCCCCATAGAAAGAGTGCACAAGACCACAGTTGATCCCACGTTTTGGAGTAAATCGCGCCAACCAGTGATAGGGGCCCTGATGCGCTCCATGCCTAGGATGATGAAATTGCCCTTTCTGCCTCCTCCGCCTGAGAAATGGCAGCCTGGTTTCGTTGGAATTTGCGCAGCAGTCAGCTGTAAACCTCTCTTGTCTTGTCACTCCTGGGACCCAACTACATGACAATGGACATTGTAACAATGGTCTTTGTGTCTGAAACAGGTCCGCATGTAGAGTAGAGTAGCGAGGAACCTGCAGGAATAAGCCGAATAAAGAAGGATTCTCAGAACTCGGATTAGAGCGTTTTAGTCCCCCATATTTCGGCCATATTTCGTCCATAATATATAATTCAGACTCGCAGCGCCGAGCCCTGTAAGAGTGTAAATAGACCAATAGGGAGCCTTAATCACTACAGATCGTTTCCGATTTAGGAACTCTTACAGGACTCGGCGCATATCTCGGCGCTGCGAGTCTGAATTATGGACGAAAAAATGGGAGGACTAAAACGCTCTACTAAAACGCTCTATTTCAGTCTCGCTTGAGGGACTTGCAGAATATAGGACTCTTAGGGCATACGGTTCTTGGAAGTATGGCACTCTCTTGTGATGTGATGGGGGGGGTGCGGCGGCGGCTCTTATCGAGGTTATCTTTAGACCCTAGGAAGTACCGACACACACCCTGGACGCACACCGACAGCAGCATGATGCTAATGCAATGTACAAACCATGTACCAACACTCAATCGAGAGTCGAAACAGATAGCTTGTACATATCCATATTCTGGTAGCTACAGCCAGGACGGATATCTCTTCATCCATTTTTACGTCGCAGCACGGGGTATGGATATGGATATGGATGGGGCCCAACTACGTGATCGAGGCAAGTGAATTACCCTGCTTTCCCTAAGACATTGTCTTTTCCGGAGAGGGGAATACTCGTTTGGACCATACCTTACGCGGCTAGTATGTCAAGCTGCGACGCAATATGCCAGTTGACGCTCACCATCTGGGAATCTCCGACTAGGTAAGGTCTGTAATAGGTGGAGGCAGGATTTGGATAGAAGGGCACAGTCTCCCTCTCCGTACCTGTTTCTGTGTGGGCCGGATGTTGTCTTTGAGAGTGGAGGGGGGGGGAGGGAACGGTCTTGGGACCGTTGGGGGTTGGTGGTTGTGGTATTGGTCTTGGGGTTTCTTTTATTTCTGAGTGGGTTACCTTCTGACTCTATGACACTACCAGATACAAAACCGCCTGTGCAGCCATCCAATACAGCTGTACCTATCTGTATGTTTATGTAGTGGCAGAGTGCTTTAGATACATTTCAGACAGGTCCTCTCCCTTTGGAAGCACATACACGTAACAGCTAGCTATATAGCTACTCGTAGATACCTACTGTAGGTACATAGACAGCAGAGGCCTGACCCAAGGGCGGACATTTTGTGGGGAGGCCTATCTAGAGTGTGTTGCCGTCGCGGTTGACCTTGGCGGTTTCCCTATCTACTCGTTCACTATCGTCTTTTAGTGATTCACATCTCAACTCCTCCTCTCTCCTCTCCTCACCTTTTGTCTGCTATCCCTCCCCTCCCCTCTAAAGTATTGTCTCCTCTTACACTGCCTCATATTCTTTTTTTCTCTTTCCATCTACATCTCCTCGCATCTATTATCTCATTCACTCACACAATATCGCCTTCGAACCCATCTCGGTTATCAACCCATATTGTCTTGAGCTAGCTAGCTCCCCATTCTCTTCTTCCCATCACCCACACGGTTCCTCGTTCGACACATACTTTTTTCTTCTTCTCAGTCCACACTCTACTCCTAGGCCACATTGTGTCCGTACATTCACTTATCTAGGACCCCTTCTATCTAGAACAACACCCCCCTCCCCTCTTGTCCCGCGCGTCTTCTACTGTTAGCTAGCATAGTCTCTTCTCCCCCCATATATTTGATAGGACTGTCGCTCAACCATCGTATGTATGACACATAAAGGCAACACCACTATTTCAACATTTGCCACAGCATCGCCAGCCCGGTAGCAGCTTTGGAAATATTTACTTTCCTCTTTCAAACACCTTCTCGAATCTAGGCCTGATACCTCAGCTCTGAGCTTTTAGTAGCCATGTCTTCTCGATCATCCGGCGTCGGAGGACCGGCGGAGAACACACAGGTTGGAAATTACAGAATAGGTACCGAAATTGGTAGAGGATCATTTGCGGTTGTGTTCAAAGCACATAATATGGTATGTTTCCTTAGTTTTTTAATATTTTACTTTTTGGTGCTCTTCTCGATACCCTGCAATGCACCTTGATGAAGAGCTGTCGCTACCCTCGATGGTAGTGCTTCGCTGGCCATCCTCATCCTATTCGTGAAACTCTCATTCGAAAATAAACTTTGCGGCTCCGCTCGCTTTGGACCCATTTAAAACTCGTGCTTTTGACGATGCATCTACATGATTGGTTCACACGGCTAATGTTTGCGTTCCAACGTACAGAAAAACAAGTCTATCGCAGCTATCAAAGTCGTTCAGAAAGCAAAGCTCAATAAAAAGCTCCTCGAAAATCTTGAATCGGAAATTAATATTCTCAAGAAGTTGAACCATCCCCACATTGTGGCTCTCACAGGTTGCGAGAAAACTGACAAGTACATCCATCTCATCATGGAATATTGCTCTGTCGGTGATCTTTCTCATATCATCAAGAAGAGAGAGCGTTTGGATCGCATGCACCCCTGCTTGGAAAGTTTAATGCAGAACTATCCCCCTGTTCCGGGAAGCGGACTTCATGAAGTTGTTGTAAGGCATTTCTTGAAGCAGCTGGCAAGCGCGCTCGAGTACTTGAGGAAGGACGGACTGGTCCACCGCGATGTGAAGCCCCAGAATCTCTTATTAGATCCACCACCAGGCTGGGATGGACATGTCCCCGAAAACCCGTTTCCCTTGGAGGGATCACGTGCTCTTGTTGGGCTTCCATCATTGCCCACGTTGAAACTCGCAGATTTTGGATTCGCAAGAGTTCTGCCTGCCACTTCCATGGCAGAAACTCTTTGCGGATCTCCGCTCTATATGGCACCAGAAATCCTCCGATACGAGAAGTACGACGCCACTGCGGATCTTTGGTCTGTCGGAACAGTTCTTTATGAAATGATTGCAGGAAGACCGCCTTTCCGTGCCCCCAATCATGTCGATCTGCTTAGGAAAATCGAAACCCAAAATGATAAAATCGGTTTTCCTAGGGAATGTATAGCGAGTGATGATATTAGAGGGTTGGTGCGCAGTTTGTTGAAGAGGAACCCGCTAGAGAGGATGTCTTTTGCAGAGTTCTTCGATCACCCTGTGATTCGAAATGAAATCCCCGGTGCATCTGTCAGTGCACCGGCACCCTTAGTTTCAGAGGTGCCGACGATAAGGCCCAAAAGTAGCTTGGCTGCTATCAGAACCGAAGCAGTACCAATGAGGAGAAGCCCTTCACTACGAACACCACGTGACGAAAGAGCACATGGAGCCGACCGAGAGGGAACCGGAAGGAGTGCGCCGGATCACCACTACATCCCACCATCTCCAAGAGCTAGAACAGCTGTAGAGTCATCTGCCTTACCTTTTGCAAACATTAGCCCATCTCGGGCTTCACCAAGACTAGTTGAGCGAAGGCTCACGACTCAAGTCCCTTCTGCTGGACCATCATCACCAGCTTTTGAACGACCACAATCTCGCCCCTTACTTGCAAATCATTCTACTGCTCCAGCTAGGCAAGGATGGAGTTCAACCAGGGATACTGGTGCTGTGCCGATGGAGAGAGTTCACAGCAGAGGCACAGATCCATCACCCGGTAGCTCATTATTGGTACAACGAGGTGAAAGGGTTGAACGAGCTGAGCGAGCTGAAAGAGGAGAGTCAGCTAGAGATAGATACGCTCAGCGTTCACCAAGTGGCAGAGATATGCGACCAGTTGAAGAAGAGCGCGCAGAGAAGGAGGACTATGTTTTTATCGACAAGCAATATGTGCAGGTAAACTCCTTTGCCGATGAGCTCGCAACTAGGGGAGTTGGTCGAACTACGCCATCCCCTTCATCAAGCGCCCTGTCACGCAGAATCCCCGGCGGACACCAGACCACCCCCTCGAGAGCTATTGCTGTTACCAACCGTCGTCCTGAAGTCCAATCCCACTCCAAGGGATCTTATGACCGGCGTTATGGATCTTCTCCAGGTTCTGCAAGGTCGGCACTAGCAAAGGCATTGGAAATTGCCAATGCTCGTCTTTTTGGGGTCAGTGTCTCACCACCAAACCAGAGCCCACCAAACATGCAATCAGGGTATACATCGCAACCCAATCCCGGAAGTATGGTCATGCTTAGCAATGCTAGTGGCCTTGCGGAAGATGATATGATGGCTATTCAAACAATTGAAGAATCCGCTAGTAGGAGCGACGTTGTGTATAACTTTGCAGAAGTTAAATGGGCACAGTTGGTGCCTTCTGCTCCCTCGGGGCCCCGCGGACTTGGGCTGCTACCTTCATCAGGTAGTGCTGGAGAGCTGGGATTTGGAGCTGAATCCTCTCCTGGAAGCAGTGACATGCATTTGACTCCGGATGCAGTTGTCCAACTCGCCGAAGAAGCATTGGTATTATACGTCAAGGCACTCGGATTGCTCTCAAAGGCTATGGAATCAGCAAGAGCTTGGTGGTCTACATCAAATACACGACCTGGACCGATGAGTCCAGCCACCCAAATGGCTAGTGCTCGAATCAACAATGTCGTTCAATGGCTCAGAGAGCGATTCAACGAGGTCTTGGAAAAGGCTGAGTTCGTTCGTACCAGACTGGTGGATGCGCAGAAGGAATTGCCGAGAAGCCATCCAAGTCACCCTAGGAACTATCCAGAGAACGACGAAACGGGTACGGATACGGAGAATGTAGCAGTTACTCCTGGAGTGACTGCTATCAAATTGATGTATGACCGCGCACTTGAGATGAGCAGTGCGGCGGCTGTCAATGAATTGATCGGAGAGGATCTCAACGGGTGTGAGGTGGCTTATGTCACATCGATCCGAATGCTAGAGGCAGTTTTGGAAAGAGATTCTAGTGACAGCGAGACAGATAGTGGGCAACAATTGGAGGAGGAGGATAGGAGAGTCGTGGAGAAGTGTGAGTATTTCCCTAATATTGCTCTTCACCACAAAACCAGTTCTAACTTTCAATAGACCTGGAAGGTATTCGTGTTAGACTCGGTTTTTTGAAGAAGAAGTCTGCAATGATCATGTCGAAACGATCCTCTGGAATTCAGTCCATCCACTCCAACCATGGCTCTCCGCATCTACCCTCCATGTCTCCAGTCATGGGTTTAGGGGTGGGGATGTCGCCGAAATAATCGAAATTATCGTTCTATCCTTACGTTTGCCTCTCATGAGCTTTCAGAGTTTGCGAGCGATTAGTTGGCTGTAAGCTGCCGACCACAGGTTTATTCTTATCTTTCTTTCTTTCTCTTTTTGCAAGGGTTTGGGTTTCATTTTAAGCAACACTCTTTTGAGCTGGTACCGTTTTCACTTTCCGGAGGCTCTCGGAAAGACGTGGTTTGTGCTTATGGCGTTTTGTCTTTACAATTCTTTTCTTCGGGGTACCGCATACTAGGAGCAGACAGCGGGCGATTCTCAACTGAGAAAATTTTAGTGTGGCTGACTTATTTCTATTCAAACCTATTCTGTTAAATTTCTATATTTTGTTCTTATATTCTTCTAGTCAGGTCTCTGCGGGAAGGGGTACGGGGTGGTTTTGAATATTTTTTCTATTTCTTTTTCTTTTCTCTTTCCTTGATGAATTTGGTTGGTGTACGAATATTATGGCGGCGTCTTTGATGTTCCACTTTTTACAGAGGAATATGTGTTTTTATTTCCGTTTTTCCGCTTTCGTTTCATTTCATTTCGGTCTTTTCTTACTTTCTTCAAATAAGGGTCATGCATGGGTATGGAGTAGCTAGCTTTTTCTCTCTACATATCTCCTCTTGGTTCTTGTTTCTATAACTGGGGCGCATTTGCAGTGTATATGGCTATTAAAGATGGAATGATAACGCGAACAACAAGGGTTTCTTAAATTTTCAAGATTCCCAGCCCCCCAATCAGTCCCAGTTCTAGTTTCTCAGGCAGCAACCATAATAATAATAATAACATGTACAAAAAGCGGGGGGGGGGGGGTTGTATTCTACTTTGGAGTAGTTGGTACCTAGAGTGGGGGCGGAGAATAGTCCAGGCAGGTACTTCTTCTACTTCTTTTTTTTGTTACGTACTGAGACAAGCCCCTCCCTGCTGTCTCGAGGCAACGTGACCTGCGCAGGTAGCTGGTATTTTAATAAATACCCTTCTCAACCGCGACGACGGCCACGAACCCCGTCAATGACCAAGAAGTCAACTGACCATGTCCACCGTTACAGAAACAAAGAGTTCACTCCCTCTCTCTCTCGACAGCGCTGTACTGTATATGTATGTATTTAACGCACTTACCCCGGGGGCAGCTAGCAGCTAGCTAGGAACAGCAATGTAGGTACGTAAAACGCGCTCTACTAGGTATTATTAAGTGGTACTTTTAAAGTGGTCTCTCCCCGGCCCCGGTCTCTTTCCAGCATCTTGACTTTGCGTGCCCTTGTCAGATGTGGGCGCTGTGCAGTTGCAGGACGGGAAGGAACTAGCGTGACAGCTTGGTGTTATGGGTGTGGGGAAAGTTCTGCTGTGGTCTGGGGGCCAGATGAATAAGCCTCTTCCAGCCTCTTCCTTCATTTGCTGCCAAGGCTACATATACCTACATGTATGTACTCTACTTTAAGTATAGGTACTGCTGGAGGAATAACGACCAGCGCGGACAGGCGGGCAGGCAGGCAGGCGCGGCACGATGACTTCATACAGACAGAAGAACAAACAGCCAAGCCCCTTGTATCCTGGATCCATCGGGTGGTGTTTCTACTCGCTGTAGGACCATGTTCTAGGTGAAGCAATGTCACGGGAGATCACGCTCGGGATGAGCAATAGAGATGTGATGGGGTGGGAATGTAAGAAACGTAGATCATGAGCTAGATATGGCTTTTTTTTTATTTGGGGGGGATGCTTCTCTTTCGCGGTCTGTTCCTGATCGAGTCCCCGGGAAACACACACGCATTTGCAATACGACCGCCGTAGTGCCCGCGAGCCAGGTTTTTGGTGCAGCTATGATGTAGTTTTTTTTTTTTTGGGCCAAAACACCAAACAAAGGACTGGTTCGTGACCGGGGATGACGTTTGTTTACACCCTACATGTTTTTTTGTTCCACGAGGCGGGGCGAGGCGAGGCGTTGGGGTTGGGTCAGATTGGCGTCGGGTTTGGATCAGATCAGCGTGAGGTGTTGTCGGTGTTGTCTACTCTACTCTAGGTACATGTATGTACCTACTTCTGCTCGGATGTTCTGCTCTACTAAGCTAGGGTTCACAAGACCTAAGAAGAAGTTTGGGTTGGTAATCCACCGATGGGGGGTAATGATAGTGTCAGCAGGATGTGGATGGTGGCGGAATGTTCTGGCTGCCTCGTGATTGGAGATGGGCTAACTTTGGAGGTCGAGAGGGTGATCCGGAGGCTGGGAAATTGATTGATTGAGGCGCAGGCTTGAAGGTGATGTTTGCAGATTGTGTTTAACGCGGCTGGTATTTAAGAGGTGATGTGCAGGTGGGGTGGTCGCAGAACATGGAATATCACTCGGCTGCTGAGGCTAGGGGTGCGCCGGGTACGCTATCCACGGGGCGTCTCATTAACTCAACGGACGTTGTGGGCTGGTAACATGGCCGTTTGATACCCCTGAGATGATCTTCTCCTGAAGGGGTACTGTATGTAAGTACTACGGGTGTAGGGGTAAGTCTGTAGACAGTGGTCGTGGCTGCAACAGCAGACTTACCCCTACACCCGTAGTACTCTAGACCCTCTTCCAGTATCTAGGGAAATGGTGATCGAACGTTGGTAATTTATGGGCGCTCCTATATATTCGACTCTCCTACAGCGTTACATACTTGCTACGTGGCAGAGGGTCGTTACAAAGGATAGGTATTTGGAGCGTGGCCAAGCCAGAGATAGAGGTTAGCTTGTGGCTGGGGGTGGGTGCTAAGTCCCACTTGGCAATTACTACAGCGTGCCTTTTCAACAAACGGAAGACGCCATAATCATGACACTATACGTAGTCGACACTCACCACAAGACTATATGGACGCAAGACGGGGAGGGAGTACTAGATTGCTGCCGAATCGGTATTGGGCGTGAGTTCGTTGTGGATCCTGGAGTGTTATCTTCCGCTCGTGTATAGTGCTCCTGTCTTGGCCCGGAAGGCTTGGCCACGGAAGGGTATATTTTGAGTACATGTATTTATAGGGCAACCTTGTAGTGATAACATGCTGTGGGTCTTGGTCGTTCGGGTGTGGGCATGTGGGCTGGCAATCATAGGACTTACATGTAGGCATTAACATCTAAAGTGTGGGGGGGAGAGAGTGCCATGCATATACGAATCCAAAAACCAGTATGTAGGTCACATAACAAATATACTTTTTTTTTTCTTTCAGTTATAGGTTAATATTATGGTGCGGTAAATGTATCAAATGCAATTTTACCAACGATGGTAAATTGTTTTACCACCGGTGGTGAAAACAATACCAACACTTATGCCTTAAAATAGATAAAACCACAGACCCTTTGGCCAAAAGGGGCTATATAATGCCATCTATGAGTCCAATTGTCCACCGGTGGGGAATTTCACAACCAGTGGCAAGCATTTTGCCACCACCGGCGGGAAACCTTCATAAGTATTGGCAATATAGTATAGCGCAGCATAAAGACTGAAATTCAGCATTTGTATTGGCACAAGGACTGAAATCCGGCGCTTATACCACCGTTGGCAAAATTACTTTTGGCACATTTACTGTTCCATTTAGGTATCACTTAGCCATAGCTATATTATTACGAATTAGCTTCAGTACCATTAAGTCATAACCTTCATAGAAGGGATTAGACGTGCATCTGGGTCCAGTCCTGGCTGGCCTGGGTAGGGAATTGGGTAACAGCTGCCTTTTTTTGGACACAAGGCTAGCTATATATCTGTCGACGCGACATGGTCTAGAAAGATCTTGGATGAGGCTGCGGACAAGTGAATCCTCTGAATCACGTCTGATGACACCCAATACATGTGCATCTTGAAGTCAAAGGAGATTATACTTCTTCCTATCTAGCAGCCAATTATCATTCTGGCAAGTGCGAACATTCAATCTAATTTTGGGCGTTTGTTTCCCATACTGGGGATGCATAAACATACAGTAAACCCTTGCCTACAGACACATACCACTGAAAAGTTGAGACGCCTTTATGTTTGAACAGTGAATATTAAGCACCGGGGAGTATTGACCTATACTGTAGGTCATATTCTGGTTATATGTGACGAGGAAGTAACCAGGTGTTAACGTTTTTTTCTACTGGGAAGTCATGTCAAGACAGGCATTGGAGCAGAAGACAGGACGTACTGTAAAATATATGGGAAGGGTGAAAAGGGAGTAGGGGGTTCCAAGTTTAAAATCTCTCCGCGATACAAAGAATTTGCCACCATGTGAATTAACAAGACAACAACAGCGGGAAAGTGACATCGATTCTTCGTAGGAGGTGAACCCCGCCAAGCTGGTCGGACTAAGTTTCAGAAGTTTTCCTCAGTCACTTGCCCAAATGGGGACAGCGGATACCGAGTACCCCGCCATAACCGAAAGGTTGCATGCGAGTATGAAGTATTAATAATTAATAATTCGTAGGAGGTGATGACGCCGAGTGATTTCTCATGATGGAAGATTATCCCTTGGACGGATGAAAGTTGTCAAATTCGCGACCTGGACCGTGCACCACTTAGTAGGGGAGCTATGTTGCTTGTTATGGTAAATAGCAGCAAACGAACCAAACAAGAATTTCCAACAGTTACCACACGAGGTTAATAATAGCTGAAAGTGGTAGGTCGCGAATTTGACAAGTTTTATCCGTCCAAGGGATACTATTGTTAATTATGGATGGTGTGTGACGTAAGATATAGTTGAAGTCACAAAATATGCTGCATGCACATGGCCGTGGGACGTATTGTCCTCCCCGAACTTTCTGAACTTTTTAGATAAAAGCTCGCGCTCCTTTCAGCATCGGTGGGTCTTGGGAGCGCTGCCTCAACTAGCAGAGTTTACTTAATCCACTTTCCACCCCCCCCCCCCACCCTAGGCTCTGTTGCAGACAGGCAGCAGGGCATTAAAATACAAAACAGACTTGAAACATTAGTACACCGGCCCAAAGAAACTGACTACATTATTAACCAATTTTGTGACCAATCCGCCACTAATATGGTAGGAGCGGGGTCTAATCAGATCCCTTGATACGAATAGAGAAGTAATGGCTCTTTTTATGTCAGGATCTTTGGGCATACTCCCGGAAGACGAACGAGCTCTAAGGAGGACAT
Organism: Morchella sp. 2018-W45; assembly: GCA_024713785.1. Lineage (NCBI taxonomy): Eukaryota > Fungi > Ascomycota > Pezizomycetes > Pezizales > Morchellaceae > Morchella > Morchella sp. 2018-W45. The sequence goes on from JAMGYZ010000021.1 coordinate 1,019,474, forward strand.
CATTTTGGGCTCAAAGGATCAGTATCAAGTACCCCCACCAGCCTTTCCTGAAAGTATGTATAAAACTCGGAGGCGTAGGCCAAAAAAAGTGGCTACATGGCCCAGGCCTAGTACGTGGTCCCATAAAGACCGATACCTAGAAAAGGTTGCGGGGTACAGGACCGTGCTGGCACAAAAGTGCGGTGGGATTGATAGCCCAGATTCTACACTCTTACAGACATAGAGTGAAGTTTTAAAGTGCTATAACCCCAAAACCCTTCATTAGTACAGCTACCGCCATCAGGGAGCCGTGGTTCGAAGGGCTGCCACGATTGGCGCCCCCATGGTACATAGCTCTTAGTCCTATGATATTGTTGAGTCTCCCAGCTTGAGGAGGCCCCTAAGGTTTCTATATCTCTCACTGATATGTGGGAACTTGCCTAACAGAGACGGCTTCTTTGTGGAGCGCTCGGGTTTGTGATGCAACCTAGGTCACAGTCTATCACTCGGAATATTCTATCGCTTGAATGACGACGAAGGGGTTGGTCGATTGATTGATACTTCATACGACGACGAAGGGAAGTGATGAATGGATAAATTAAGTGTGGTCCGTACTGCGGTGGTAAGTAGGCTTTGCAGTGATGCCCCCCGTGTAGGCTCAATCACCGGATATCTCTCTCTAATGGCGAGTGGGGTCTTGGGGGTGAGGCCGCATGTTGGCAGACGGTTGTGGGGTTCGCAGACTTTCTTTTTTTTCGTTTAAAGATGGGATAGAAAAGGAAGAGGTGGAATACCAGTCCAATATAATGTGGGGTCGGAGAAGGGGGCTCAGGAAGCTCTCCTTGGCAGGGTCAGGGTTACCCTTCCCGCTCTTATATGATTTAGAGCAATTTACGTCGCCAAAGCGTGGCCGAGTGGTGATTCACTTGGTCAAGCAATGATGACACCAAGGTTCAAACCCAGGTGGAAGCAGTGATGAGAATGCCCAACATGGTAGCGACGCTCTTGAGGAATGACACTCATCACATAAGTCTTTTGTCCTTCGGGTGGATTTTATCTTTTTATTTTATCTTACTATGTCAGGCGCTTGAACGTTTTCGTATCTTCCTGGATGGGGGGAGGATCTCTCCCAGGCTTGACGAACAAAATGTTCCTCATCACCAAGCGCTACACCTAATCCTACAGTTTTTTACGCAGATTTTATCGTAGCCCAAGGAAACAAAAAAGACCTCACCTATAGATGACCACCATGGACAATTACGACCTTACCAACCGCCACGATTAAGATAATACGATACGAGCCCATTTTACTTTCTGTTTTCTTGATCTGCATGAAATCCACAAGGGCCAAATTCCAAACCCAGACAGCGAATCAGCGTCTTTTCGATCATATACTGCAATAAAAGAAAAAGAGAGAGAGAGAGAAAAGGACTTCTATTTCATTTTTTCCTTCTCATAAAGAACAAAACAACGCGGCGGTTTCAGCATACCATGATTGTCATCACATGGCTCCCTGTTCAAAGCCTGCACGCATTGCTATTTGACGCACCCATTACCCATTATCCACATCCAAACTAATGGTCTACTCATCGTCGTCCTCGACATCCATGGCCTCTTCCTCATCTACACACCACCGCATATTAGTATCGTTCCATGACTGCAACACAACACAGCACAGCACAATTGCGGGGGGCAAACTCACCACTTTCCTCGTCCCTCTGCCTTTTGACTCCCGCCGTCGCTGTTGTCGCCGCTGTTGTTGGCGCCGGCGCCTCCGTTGGCGCACTTGGCAACGCTACGAACGGCACCGCTACAGCCGCCTCTGTCGCCGCACTGCCCGCCGGCGATGGCATCTTGAACGTCCCGTCGAGCTTCGAGATCGCGTGTGATTTCGACCTTGCATATGCAATTCTCTGTTTCCCACTCGTCAGCGCACAGTAAAAGAAAAAGAGGGTACTGGGCACAGTAGTGGTACCATCTCTTTTCCAAAGATAACCATGCCATTGCAGGCTCTGAGGGCTTGAGCGGCGCTGGCAATGTCGCGGAAAGCGATGTGGGCCTGGCCACGACCCTTCTTGGTCTTGAGGGCGTTAACGTCGAGCACACAGCCATAGGTGCTGAAGAGAGTATAGAGGGAGAGACGGAGGTCGTCTTTACGGATATGGTCGTTAAGGTTTGTGATGTAGATGGTTTGATTGGCGGGGTAGTTGACGAGGGGTTTGGTAGGAGCGGTGGAGGTCATTGTGGAGTGCTGGTGCTGGGGTGTGTGTTTTGGGGTATGTGTTTGGAGGTAGAGTTGATCGAGTAGTTAGAGGTGTGTGTGAGTTGGGGTGTAGTTGTGGTTACACAGGGGTTGGATGGAAATATCTACACTAGTACTAGGTGAGGCTTGGCAAGGGTTGGGTTTTGATGCGGAATGGAAACACTTGTTTGGTGGAACTTTGAGTTACAGATATTGGACTACCAGTTTGAATCCCTATTGCAGTTTCATACTTGTATTAACCTTGAAGCCTTCGAGTTTTCAAATCCACAATGGACAGAGAATAGAATTAGATGTGCTACAGTTCCTGAGGTTTTAAATGATGGTAATTTTATCGCATAAAAGGCAACTATTTCTACAGATACGGTCCTTAAGGGTAAAGGGTGTATGCCAATCATTAGTCCCGCTTCCTCCATTTTGGAGGAGCAGGGTGGAGTCGGCTCGTTTCAGTCTTCCAGCATCCAAGGTTACATCCGACCCATTGAGAGTTCCCCCGAAGGATAACCCCGAAGGATTCAGCAACGGGGGGGCGTCGGAAGTAGGCAAATGGTTGTGGTGCAAATGATATGAATTGGGAGTAAGAGGAACTTGCGAAACAGACTTTGTTGGAAGGAGATTGGTTGGTTGGAATCCAATTATGTACATGATGGTGGTGATGATACAGACGTGTGGTTTGGGAATGTAGAATAGAGATCCTAGAGGTTACTATGGTTGGTTGGTTTGTCGGATGATTGGTGGTCCTGGACAGTGTTGAGGTGAAAGATGAGGATGGAGAGAAAGACAGAGTGGTAAAAAATGGTCTTTGCAGCATACAGCTTTTGTAGGGTTGAGCCCTGCTGCGCCGCTTTTTTTTTTTTTTTCTCTCTCACAACTTATTTGTCTCATGCGGCTCCTTTCCTCTTTTTCTTTCCTCAAGAACGTTTATTCATACTTACTCGCGTACCTTCGCTGGCGAGCATCTGGTCATATTGGCGTTCGAGAGAAAACAAACGAGGAAAGGGAGCTCTATTTAGAGCTCACGGACTTTGTGGAAGGCATGTTGCACTGGTTGTCCGTGTTTTTGGCTTTTTTTGAGGGGTGGCTCTTTGAGCCCCTCTCTCGGGAGTTGAATTTGGATAATCGGTCTCCGATGTAATCCGATATATCTTGCATACAATGCATGCCCGTAACTCAGTAATGTGGACGAGGGCAGTTACCGATGGGGCGGATTCTGTCAGCGGCTACAAGGGAGAAGGGGGGAATGGGAATGCTTCCTTACATGTATCTAGACGCCCGGAGATAATATCACCAATGTCAATGCAATAGAAGAATTCCAGAAGCAGAATTCTTTTTTTTTTTTCCTCTTCTCCCCTTGATGCAGATATGCTTGTTTTGTAGATGTGGTTTTGTGCCTGACTATGACTTGTCGAAAGGGACCCAAGTGCTTGGAGACGATCATTATTTTCCTTTTTAATCCTCTAAGCTCTACTTCTTTTAGAACCTGTCTTTCTTTTTTCTCTATCTGCCTTTCTCACTCTGTGTCTGTGCACCTTTTCTCACACTTCTTGTCCTGCACTCTGGCTGCACTTAGACGCCTCCCCCCCCCCCCCTTCCAAGACAAAACACCCTAGATCCTGACCAGATCTTGACCAGAATCAACATCTTCAACAAACAACCCCCCCCCCCCAGTTTAGTCTGAACAACACCTCCCCCACCACCACCACCATAAAACCAACAAACAACTTCTTCCTCCGAGATACTTGACCTCACTTATTTGGCCCCAAACCCAGCACTGATCCGTCCTCGGCCCCCGGCGCACCTAGGAAAAACCCCCTAACTTGGGCGCTTTCTAGCTAACAGCACCTCCGAGCTGCTACCCCAGGAACAAAAAACCACCACGAGGAGGGGGAGGACAGAAGTATGTCTTCAATCATCAACAAGCGGCAACAAGCCCGGAATGAGCGTATCCTCCAGGACCTACTCAAGTCGGCACCGGGCAATGATCGCTGTGCGGATTGTGGGACAAAGAACCCAGGTTGGTGCTCTGCCACGGCTGCTGACTCTTTTTTACTTCTGACGTAAATAAAATTCTGACCGGGTATTTTGTGTCGTGTAGCATGGGCGAGTTGGAGTGTAAATAAACCCTTCCCACCCCGCTAAAACCACTAGTTCTGGACCCTCTCAGCTATAATGGAGCTGCCTACATAACCTAATCCTAGATCTCGCCGCCGCCGCAAGCTAACGTTTGTCATGATTGCTATAGCTAGGCATCTTCCTGTGCATACGATGCGCGTCATTACATCGGAAACTTGGGACACACATCTCCAAAGTAAAGTCAATTTCCATGGACTCGTGGACTAGCGACCAGATCGATGTACGACACCTCACCTCACCTCATCTCCCCGCCATATCTCCAAACTAACATCTATAGAACATGCGCACCAACGGCAACGCCAAATCCAATCTCTTCTACAACCCAGACCCCTCCAAACATCCACCGCCGATCAGCAACGAAGACTCTGTTGGCGTCCTTGAGCGCTACATCCGTAATAAATACGAGTACCAGCTCTTCCGTGGGGGCCCCACGGAACAAGCCTCCTCGACCTCTAGCTCCCCTGGCACACCACCATCCTTTGGAGCTTCTGTCGGCGGCCTGTCCCTCCCATCCTCATCATCCAGCAACGCTTCCTTCCAATCGCAGCGCACTGCACCCCCGCAGAAGCAGCGCTCAGTCTCTGGTGGTCTCACATCCCGTCTCGGCGTCTTTCGCTCCACGTCACCCTCTCAGAAAAAGGTTACACAGGTCCTAGGTGTCACCCCATACGCAGACTCCGCTGCCCCGGCGGTCCAGTTCCCGCACGGCATGGTGCAGGCACCGCCCCACGTCAAGTACGAGGACCAGCTCAAGACGCTGCAGGAAATGGGCTTCAAGGACGACAAGCAGACGCTGCAGGTGCTTGTGCTCACGGACGGAAACGTCGCAGAGAGCGTCGAGCACCTCACACGCCTGAATAGTGCAAAAACACCAGGTCTTACGCCAGCGGCAGCTCCCAAGAAGCCCGGGAGTCCTAACCCGTTCGAGGCGCTAGATCGTGAGCTCCCGCCGTTACCCCCCGGGGCAACAGAGGTTGGCGGCATATCGAGAGGCCTTACGCCCACAATATATTCCTCACAACCGAATACACCGGCGATGCCGCCGCCGCAGCCCCAATCGGCGCCCTCAACGTCGTATGGTGTAGGAGCGGACTCGTGGTTTCAGGCGCCGGTGCCAATGCCTGCTCCCATCCAGATGCAGGCTACAGGATGGCAGCAGCAACAGCAGATGCCGCAAGCACAGTACCAAGTTAACACACACTCGACGGGCCCACAACAGAGCCCCACAAATCCGTTCTACAACCAGAATGGCAATGGAACCGTCTTTACGGCGCCGCAGCCAGCAGCAGGATATAACCCATTCATCACGAACTCCGCACCGCCAACCATGAACAACCCATACCAGCAAGTCCCACAACAGCAACAGCAGCAACAACATCAATTACTAATACAGCAGCAACAGCAACAGCAGCAGCAGCAGCAGCAGCAGCAGCAGCAGCAGCAGCAACAACTCCTCCAGCAGCAGCAATTCAACCAGCAGCAAGCCGCACTTCAGCAGCAGCAACAACAGCAGCTCCAAGCCCAGCAACAAGCTGCCCAGCAACTCCAACTCCAACAACAATACCTCCAATCCCAACTCGCCCCGCAAGCACCCCTCTGGGCCTCCCAACCCCAGCCCCTCTCCCCACAACCAAACCCCTACCAGTCACAACTCCTCCAGCAGCGCACCGGTGGCGTCGACAAGTCCGCCATCCTCGCGCTCTTCAACTACCCTCATCTTGCGCCCCAACCCAGCGCCAACCCCATCACGCTACCAGAGAACACGCCTCCGCCAACAAACATGGAGCGTAGCGTGTCTGCGCCGAGCGCGGGCAGCAACAACCCGTTCTTGCCGCAGCAGCCGGCACAGATGAACGGAAAGGTCGGTGGTGGTGGGCAGGGGCATAGGAGTCAGGAGAGTGTGGATTTTGGAGCGTGGCAGAGCGGACGGCATAGTCCAGATGCGTTTGCGAGTTTGAGCTTTGGGCAGTAGGGTGGGGTTTTCTTCGTGGGTTTCTTTTGTGAAGAGGGCGGGGCGGCGGGGCGGCGGGGCGGCGGGCGGCGGGCGGCGGGGCGGCGGGGCGGCGGGGATATGGATGGGATGGGGTAGGGATAAGGCCGTGGGACTTTATTGGGTATATCTTTTTTTTTTACTTCATTTTTTTTTAAAAAAAAACACCCATATTTTACTTTCTTTTATTCTTTTCTTGACTATTACTATTTTTTTATATTTATAGTTTGGCGACGTACGGCCTGGACTTTGACCCCTAGTAGTGTGGTGGTGTGGATTATGAGGGAGGATTGTAGCCTCCTTGAGAGAGTTTTTTTTTTTATTATTATTTTATATGGGACCTACCTGGTTATTTGGTTTGGTTCTTTTTTTTGTGGCTAAATTGCAGTCGTTGTTTGTATGCGTGTGTGTGTATCGGTGCGTCTCTGTGTTGTTTTAATTTAAATATAGGAATATCCGTGGGACGGGGGAAGGGTAGGGGGTTGTATTTAAGAATGGTATATATATATGCCGGCAGTGGTATGAGGAAATAAATGGATGGATATGGGGAATATATAGGTGTGGTGGGGCATGGGAGGAGGAGGGGTAGAGGGGTGAGCATCGATCTTCTCGATGGTATATTATTTATAGTTGTAGTGGTTGGTGGTGGCTATGTAGCTACATGTATGTTCATTCCTGAATAGATATTAGGGCTTGTGTTTGAGTAACGTTACGGATTAATAGGCGTCTTCGATTCTGTCCCGGAGACTCGATACTGCAAAAGTTTGTTGAGATGTTGGTACAGGTAATGGGGCCTTGACATGTTAGTTTACATGTAGTTATTTTAGAGCCTTTAGTAGTGGTAATGAGGGTTCATACTCACCCTTGCAATCAATCATTGACCCCGTTACCGCCAAGCCCAATTTTCACTCCCCCATCATCATCACCAACAATCACCTGCCCCCACCCAAGACGCTCGCTCACTGCCCAGCAAAGCAAAGCACCACAACCATAATCACCACCATGTCGTCCGAGACATATATCTCCCTCGCGCGCACGCTGCCCCCGCTGCTGCACCGCTTCTTCGCAAAGTACCCGCCGGGCTCGACGGCGGCCAACGTCTTCCGCCACACAAAGTCGCCCGTGACGGGCAAGTGGCACAACCCAAAGTACTCGCTGCGGCGGCAGAAGGAGCTCGTCAAGGCGTCGCAGGAGTACGGCGTGGAGGAGCTGCTGCCGGAGACGGTCAAGAGCTCGGTCAAGAGGGCTGAGAGGGCCGAGGTGGGGCCGAGGCTCAAGAGGATGTTGACGCCGAGGGGGAAGGGGTGGGAGAGGGAATTGAGGGCAAAGTATGGATTCCTTCTTTTGTTATTTGCTATTTGTTATTGGGTGGTGGGGTGGTGGCTAATTGGTGCTGGTGCTGGGCAGGCTCGAGGTGCGCAAGAAGGCGATGGAGGGGATGCCGAAGCTTATCGACAAGTGGAGGAAGTTGGGGCATGGAAGGGGATGGAAGGAGTGGCCCAGGTAGAGAGAGAGAGGGGGCTTTTTCTTGTCTGTTCTCTGTTCTCTGTCTCTCTTTTTTGTATATATGCATGTATATACAATTAAAGCTACAATTGCCAATTCATAGTAGTGATTGTTTGTTGTAATTATATTATAATGACTCGTGGAGTGCCAATCGAGTGCAAGTGATAGTTTGTGATTCCGAAACCAAAAATTGTGTGCGGCTCTGTTTCTCGGGTCACACAGACAGACAGCAATGAGAGATTCCAAAACAACAACAACATCACAACCTTTTTCCTGAGAGAGACATCGAGTCTACAGAGACGTCCCCCCCCCCCCCACATCGACCACTGCTGATATTCGGATCTCTGAATACCAGCACTCGACTCACCACAGCTACATACATACAGATCTATCCAAAAACACCAAACACACACACATAGACCAATCACCAGAGCCAAACAGCACCATGGACGCCCTCACCTCCCCCCCACCACCCCCACCCCCACCCCCTCCCCCACAGACACGGGCACAGACACCACGATCCCCCCACCCCCTCCAGCATTCCCCTCCTCCGCCGCCCCCAGACGTTCCACCACCACCCCCATCGACCTCGCCCCGCCCCCCACCACCCACCCGTCACCGTCCCTCCGGCTCTGGCTCTGGCTCCTCAACTCCCTCCCGCGGCCCACTCAGCATCGAGGAGATCCTCAAGAAGAAGAAAGAGGCCGACGAGGCTGCAAAGCGACCAAAGTTCTTGACAAAGGCCCAGCGCGAGGCCATCGCCCTCGAGAAGCGCCAGAAGGAGGTCGAGGAGCAGCGGAAGCGCGCAAGACCCCCGGAGCCACCGAGGGCAGCGGGAATGAATGGGGCCCGTAGCGGCGGTGGTGGTGGTGGCGGTACCGGTGGTGGAGGACCCCCGACGGGGCCAAAGGCGTTGAGGGAACGGGAGCCACCGACGGGGCCTGCGGCCATGAGGGGTGGACGTGGTGGTGGCGGTGGCGGTGGCGGCGGTGGAGCAATGGCGGCGGAGAAGGAGAGGGAGAGGGAGAGGGAGAGGGAGAAGGAGAAGAAGCGGAGTGTTGCCGAGAATGCCGAGGCAGCAGAGATCCGGAGGAGGTATATGGGCGCCGATCCGGACAGCACGTCGTCAAACAAGAAGAAGCGGCGAAAGACCAGCGAGCGGAAGTTTACGTTCGAGTGGGGCGCCGAGGAGGATACGAGTCCGGACTATAACCCGCTATATGCGAACCGGGCCGAGGCGCACTTTTTCGGGAGGGGGCGCCTGGGGGGATTCGCGGAGACGGACGTGACGGCGCAGAGCTATGTTAGGGCTCTCGAGGCAAGAGGTGAGGATGAGAGGAGGAGGGCGAGGGAGATATTGGAGATGGAGAGGAGAAAGAGGGAGGGCGCGAATTGGGTCGATAAGCATTGGAGCGAGAAGCCGTTGGAGGTGATGAAGGAGAGAGATTGGAGAATCTTTAAGGAGGATTTCAATATTGCGACGAGAGGTATGTGGTGTTTCTATCATTGGCTTTTTATCTCCTATATATTGCTTTTCATAACTAACAATACATCCACCATAGGCGGCGCAATTCCAAATCCCATGCGCTCATGGTCCGAATCCAACCTCCCCAAGCGTCTCCTCGAGATCGTCTCCGACGTTGGGTACAAAGACCCCTCCGCCATCCAACGGGCGGCCATCCCCATCGCCCTCCAAAACCGAGACCTCATTGGTGTGGCCGTCACCGGTTCCGGTAAGACCGCATCCTTCATCCTCCCGCTCCTCGTGTACATCTCGGAGCTCCCCTCGCTCGACGAATTCACCAAGAACGACGGCCCATACTCCATCATCCTCGCGCCCACCCGTGAACTCGCACAGCAGATCGAGTCGGAAGCCAAAAAGTTCGCCACCCCGCTCGGATTCACCTGCGTCTCCATCGTCGGAGGACACACGATCGAGGAGCAGGCATACAACCTCCGCGATGGTGCAGAGATCATCATCGCGACGCCGGGGCGCCTGGTCGACTGCCTGGAGCGCAGGCTCCTCGTGCTGTCGCAGTGCTGCTACGTCATCATGGATGAGGCCGACCGAATGATTGATATGGGCTTTGAGGAGTCCGTCAACAAGATCCTGGACGCGCTGCCCGTACACAACATCAAGCCCGATACCGAGGATGCCGAGAACCCAATCCTCATGTCGAAGCACCTGGGAGGGAAGGACCGGTTCAGGCAGACAATGATGTACACGGCCACCATGCCCCCGGCCATCGAGCGCATCGCGCGAAAGTACCTACGGCGGCCGGCGATTGTGACGATCGGCAACGCTGGCGAGGCCGTGGACACGGTCGAGCAGCGCGTCGAGTTCATCCCCGGCGAGGACCGACGCAAGAAGCGCCTCGCCGAGATCCTGTCGTCGCGCGAGTTCGCGGCGCCCATCATTGTGTTTGTAAACATCAAGCGCAACTGCGACGCCGTCGCAAAGGACCTCAAGCATATCGGCTGGCGCGCGGTCACACTGCACGGATCAAAGAGCCAGGACCAGCGTGAGCAGGCGCTCATGCAGCTGCGCAGTAACCAGGCGGACGTGTTGGTCGCCACGGACCTGGCGGGTCGTGGTATCGACGTCCCCGACGTGTCGCTCGTCATCAACTTCAACATGGCGACCAGCATCGAGCAGTATACGCATAGGATCGGGCGCACGGGGCGCGCGGGCAAGAGCGGTGTTGCGATCACGTTCTTGGGCGCCGAGGATGCGGAGGTCATGTATGAGCTCAAGCAGATGCTGATGAAGAGCGCCATCAGTAGGGTGCCGGAGGAACTTAGGTATGTTTATCCTGTGTTTTTTGGGGGGTGCGTGTGGGTGCTGGTACTAACGGCTGGTGGTATAGGAAGCACGAGGCCGCACAGAATAAACCCACGAGAGGCGCGGGGAGGGCTAAGGCGGCGAGTAGAGCGGAGGAGGGGGAGGGTGCGGGTGGTGGAGGAGGCGCGGGGGGTGGACCGCTGTTGCAGGTACCTGTGGGGAGGTGGAGTTAGGCTCCCCCCTTGTGTATTGTCTGGCCCTTGCCCCCCCCCCCCCTTTTTTTTTTGTATGTAGAGTGTGTAATCTTTTTATTATTATTATTATTATCCACTACTATTTCCCCTGCTGGTGGTGATGGCCTTGGTACAGTATGTGAAATGCCATCTGCTCTCATGGTCATGGGCTGTCACTCGGCGGGTTTACCTTGACGGGGTGTGCTGTAGCTGCAGCTGTGGCTGTGGCTGTAGTAGGTGCGCATGCATACATGTAGGTACATATATCAGCCCCACAAGCCAACAGAACCCGTGCCCCGCCCAGAGTATATATATATACGAGCTAGAAGCTATATCCTAGTAGTAGTAGTGTAGCCCCCCAGACACGCACGACAGAGCTATTAGTAGGTGCCGGGTCGTCTAGAGAAGAAGGGTACTTGAGGCAGCCGTCATGGACCATCACTCGGTTCTGCGAAAGCGATGTTGTGGTTCGCGTCATGGGGTCTCACTCGCTGTGGTGCGGTGCTGTGTGGTGACTCAGCAGTGCTTGATGGACTGGCGTGCAGTGGCGGCTTTTATCTGTGTGAAGCCCCAGATGGTTTTATCAAAATGGCGATTGCCAAGGTACTGCTTACCATAGCAGCGGCTCATTGATTGATTGATTACATGTACGTAGCTAACTACATGTACAGCCCTGTTCGAAAAGTCCTGGCACTATACTATATGTATATTGTATCTATGAATTCTAACCACCAACAACCACCTCTCCTGCGCATACTCGGAATTGATAGGTATGGCCGTAATGAAGATATTGTAGCTCTCTGTTATTATAGTCACAGTAATGGGAGAATTAGAAAATAGAAGAAACACCCTCGTACTTTTGACCCGGGATGCCAGGACTTTTCGAACGGGGCTGTACATGTACCCAGTGCCCGCTCGATCGACGTTACATCACCACCACCACAATCATCTACGAGTTTCTCGATGATATCTACGGAATTGGTCTCTCCGTGTGGGAAGCCGGGTAGAGAACGAGCACCGGGTCAAGTTCACAGCTCCGGCCCAGTCCAGTCCAGTCTAGAGCCGGGCTGGAATGCACGCTAGAGCATGGAGAAGCTGCATATATGTACATGGTTCTACTAGCAGAAAAGCTAGTCTATTGTTTCTACGTGCATATATATTTCCTGCAACTCCCTCGCCGGTTTGATACTTCAGGCGGACCTTGAACTAGCCCCCCAACACCCAGTGGCAGCTAATCCCGCCACTGGTGGCCACCGGCGGCGACAGATGGTGGTGGAATTAAGACTATCACTCTAGCTAGTCTATGCTATGCCTTTTCTTTTTTTTTTTTTATCAGGGGTTTTGGCTCAATGGCTGGAGATCATGGTGTTGTGGGTTTCTGTATCCTCACGATTGGAAACATCACTACTGTCGTTGGGACCACGATTTTGAGATGAAGTATATATTGATATATCAATATCGACCTAATTAGATGAAATATTCGGGAGTACCGTCTGTGAGTATCACAGTATCAAACTCAGGGCTTCAAATCTCAGACTAACTGCTCTCAAGAAACCACCCAATGCCACAGACCCCCGCTATACCGGTTTCTGTTTGCCACCAGCTATAAGTTAAACCCGGCGATAATATCGAAGACTCTACTAGCCACCTCCACGGACCTCCCCGAAAAGTAGTTCTGGCCCAAGAAGATCGATGGTCGCCACAAATACCATATCAGAGAGACAGAGAAAAACATGACGGTGATGATGATGAGTTCCTACCTCAGATCTACAAGCATAAATAAGACAGCCACTCTCCCCCGTTTCCACTACACCACCTCCATCATCATCATTTACCTCCTCCTCCTCCTCCTCCTCCCTCATTAAAAGATGCGCAACGCAAGACTCGTCACTCTCTTTGCCGCTGTCCTGCTCGCCGTCTCGGCCACAGCAGCGCCCTGCAAGCCGTGCAACAGTGGGCCCAGGCACAACAGCCTCCTACCCCTCCCCGTCCTCGTCTCCGAGCTCCCAGCCAGCGGTGGGACCGCCGGGATCGGGCCCCCCGCCGCCGCCACCAACCGCCACCTGGGCGACCTGGCGGACGCCGCCGAGGGCAAAAAGTACCCCCTGGAAACACTCGTCGGCCATGCCAAGGGCGCGGGCGATGTCTTCAAGGCCAGCGCTGACGCTATGATTGCCGCTGTCCCAGATGCCGCGAGGGACCTTGTGCCCGGGGCGGCGCTGGCGGAGGGTAATGCTGTTAATGAGCAGGAGTAAGGGCTGTTTGATGGCGTCTAGTTGATGATGGTTGTTTTCCTTTTTTGTTTTCTGTGATGATTGCTTGACGATTGCTTGATGAATGCTTGATGACGGTATCTTTCTTTCCTTTTGAATTTGATGTTGTGTGTGCTTTTGGTTTTTTGCTCCCCCGGATATATGCTTGTCTACTTATATTACACTCGTTTGAATATTTCCTACTTCCTCCTCTCTCACTATCATACGTTCGTTTATCCTTCTCTCACCATACCACATTCGTTTATTCTTCTCTCACCATTATACGTTCATTTATTCTCCCCTCACCATTATACGTTCATTTATTCTTCACTCACTACTATACATTCATTTATTCTTCACTGACCACTATACACTCGTTTATCTTTTCTTCATATCATTCACTCGCTCATATATATATACTATACATCCGCTCCACGGTCTACATGCTTTACTCACCCTACATACTTTACTCACCCTACATACACTCATTCACCCATTTTCCTATGTCCTAAATGATCTCCTTATCACGCTCATTCCCATACCATACACTCGCTCATTTTCCTATGTCTATTTAGATCTTCTTATCACGCTCATTCCCATATCATACACTCATTCATTTTCCTATGTCTATTTAAATCTCCTTACCACGCTCGCTCTCATATCATACATATAGCCATTCGTTCCGCTCCCTGGATACTCTCCACCACGCTCGTTTTATGACAGATTTTTTTTTCTCTGGCTTCTTCCATAGATTTCCTTACCGGTTTCGTTCCTTCGTTTCCCATCTCTTCTACAGACCACTTTCTTTCTTTCTACTTCGTGGGATCCCCCACCAACACACTCTTTTATTTTACTATACCCTTACTCTTCGCGCTGGGTGGGCACTACTATCACATGTACATACATATCATCATCATCTTCTTTCTGAAACCGCGCGATCGAGTGATGAAACATCCACGTATATCATAGCATGCCGGCTCCCCAGACCTCGAGGAGACCCGCCACCGTCTCGTCGGATAAGTACATGTAAGTAGACCACCGCACCCACGCCACACCTACTGTCCCCCCGCGCCCCGGGAGAGGGTGGGGGGCGGGGGGCGGGGGCGGGGAAGGTGGCCAGGGAGCGCGGAGATGCTATGTAGCTAGCGTGTCGTCATCACCGGGGATCACTCGTATGGCTTGGCTGCCAAGCCGCCATTGTGATTCTTCGCGTCCGGTGATCTGTGTTGATTATGGTTTGTCTATCTATCTATACGAGTAGTACGATGTTACTAGGCGTAAGCGGCGGTGGTATAGCTTAAGTAGTAGTAAGTTGTGCACTGGGCGCATGGGGGTGGTTGGAGGGGGTATGTATGGAGGCCGTAGGATTATACGTCAATCATAGACCCCAGGTAGGGGTGTAAGGGATACACACAGCTACATGTAGCTTCATAGCTCTTGGCCGGGCGGGGGATTGCGGTATCCATCTATGGGCCCCCGCCGGCCTGAACGTACGTACGGGAAGAGGCCATGGTAACTTTATACACTCCCTCATTGTGGAAACGGCGGGATTGAGCTGTGGGCCACGAGATACTACGCCCTTCCCTTCCCTTTATGGAGTAGATATCTACGGGGGAGGCTGCTTTGTGGATCCATGCGTGTGAAATATGACATGCACTTTGGCGCTCCCTCTTGGTCGCCGGCAGCAGCGCGGGGGGGATATATATCGAACAAGGGTTATTTTAGACCCACGTCCTCTGGAGGGTTGGTTTCGCTGATCGTTTTTCTGTGTGGGGTGTTTTGCCCGTTCTGCTTGGATCGAGATAGATTGTGCTCCCCAAATAACTAACGCGGAGGGAGGTCAGGCCCTTCTGCTAGATACATGTACTTAGGTACAGGTGAAAATAACACTCTTTTAATTGAATACCCCCGCAGCAGGAACACCCCCAATTCTCTAGATGCGTCGAGTGGCCTGTGTTCTCCTATCGTGAGTAGAGGTATGGTTGAAATTGCCTTAGGATACGCCTATTGTTTTGACTCTTCTCTTGCTCAGCTTCTGTTGAAGGGGGCTGGGAGCAAGAGTGGGGTGAGGAGAAGAGGGGGGGAAGGGATTGTGACGTAGTTACTTAGTTCAGGGCCACAGTCGGGAAGTTGTACTCTACGCATAAACGAACCAACTGATGAATTGATCTCCCATTGAGATAGCATTGCATGTATGGGCTATCGATGAAGATGGCACATTTTTGGTGTTCGAGTGATAACTTATGAGTAGAGCACATCTTCCATCTGCACAGGAACATCCCCTGAGATAGATCTGATATCCCATGTGCTATGGTATTAATCCGTTATTATGTGTTATGTCAGCCCGAAATATCAGAGATACCCCAAGCCCTCCCTTTCTTATGGATGGTATCCTGGAGTATAGTGATCCTAATTGTAAACACATTATATTTGGTATCAAAAACAGTGTCTGGCTCGATGGCGAACGGCAAAAAGAAATCTAACACTTCGACGAGCATTGTGCACACCGCCCTATAGTTAGGGTTAGTTAGGGTTAGTTAGGGTTCTTTTAGATATTGAGGGTCTCCTCTGTGTCAACTCGACTTGTTTAGTCCCAGCGATTGTATACTTTTGTCCTGCACTTTTAGGTAGGGTGTAAATGATGAAATAAAACCACAGATCTCGCTGTTCTGGGAAACTGAGAAAAACAATGAAAGGTTATGTTCACAGGCCACTAGCCAAGAGTTTATTCAAGCCTTGGGACTTTGGGGAGAGGTTCCGGGTGGTGGCCTGCTTTCTTTGCAGTAATATGGTAGAGTAGACTCTCGATATTATAGTGATATTCTCGTTATAAAGATACAACCTATCGGCCTGAAAGTGCTATCTATTAGCATCCTCTCACTTCGTATAAGGATAATTTAATTCGCTATAGGGATACACATTTTTAATATTTTATATTCCCTGAATCTACTTACATAAGGCACATGTATGTTTGCTCCACGCCAAGTGATGCCGCGTGGCCAAAATTGCAGCCCTATTGTACAAGAGACCACTTTCCTTTCTCCCTTACCGGTCATTCTTGGCAATCTCGTTTTCAGAGATAACCAAACAAATGCATGCTTGGTCCTCTGTGGAGCTTTTCGGACCGACGAAGCGTCAAAGCAGGTACACATACAACTCTCGTCGGAGGTTCCATCTCTGAATTAAATCCAATCAAGATCAATGAATTCAAACTCTCGGGCTCATCTATTGTGAGCAGGTCAGAAGAACTAGCCCAGAAGCTCTAAAGCCTAGATCTCTTTCCATATATCCTGTTAGTCCACAGCCCGTAGCGTCACCTAGCAAACAGATACCATATAGCTAACAGGGTCATGGTATTGTCATAGATACATGTACAAGGTTATGGGGTGAAGTTGGAACGCCCAAGACGCTCAGCCACAGCAGTTATGGTGTAAAGTCACGCCAACCGATACCTGGCCGTTCCAACTTCACCCCCCTCACCCATAGACTAGCAAATATCTAAAGTATACATATACGTAACCTCTAAATTCAACGACAACATGTCACCCCAAGACCACAATAGAGCGTATTGGCCAACAACTTCTGGGCCTAAATATTTAGCTCTTGGCGACCGGTTTTTGGTGTGGATAGCCCGCCAAGAGCTCAAAATTTGAACTCAAAAATTGAAAATATGAGTGTGGCCAACACGCTCTAATACAGCACCGTCCGAACGACCGGATTTCTCACCCTCTCTATATCGTACGAGTCTATGCAACCCTGGCCATGGTATCTCCGCCCAGAATCACCCAGGCCTGCTAGGATTACAGTTGACCCCGCATACACCTGTCAAAGTTTTTAATCTACTGGGACGTTTATTTGTCATAAGCTATATACGGACGTATTGTGCTAGGAATTAACGGACATATAGCTAACGATCATTGATATAGTCAGTACCTAGCAGCCTAATACTTACGATACTCCTGTAAGTTTCACCAGGGCTAGAGCCGGTCCCCGTAGTAGGTATTCTACATGAAACGATATTAACAAAAGAAAAAAGTCGTTTTAGATGTAGTTTTTCTGTCTCTGCATAAACTTAACTATCAACCAGACTTAACTACATGTAACGCTGTGTTACAGATAGCGAGTGATAATATATGAATCAATTCTCCTGACGCATGCAGGGGAGTACAAAAGGACCTAAATACACAAATGAAGGAGTTTGGTATTAGTTTACCCCACTTATCTAAGCTGACGGTTACACTATTAAGTGTCCAGCCAGGCCGGTCTGCAGGCAGTCAGCACATGATAATATGTGCGTATCACCTTAAACTAAAGTACACTAGGACCCTTGATTGTTGGTATTCTAATAGCCAAACCTTACCTGCTATTTACATAGAGTACCGCAGGTGGTGTAACTACGCGTATTAGTATGTACATCCTTGCTCATTTGTGTGTTAGTTGACCAGTAAGCAATAAGCAGAAAGGGTGGGATGGCATAAACCTAAAAACAAGGGTACCTGCTAATGATTCCCATGCAGAAACACCGCTACGTACCCCATTCTAAAGTGCTGAGATGGCGGAGAAGAGTGTTCCTGGTCCCTTTTACTGCCGCCGCCACCAGGGCTAGCTGATATTTGCCAAGAAGCCTCCTAGGATTAACCAGGTTCGAAAAGTCGATATTTCCGAGGTACCGGAATTATTATATTGCACAGACCGTCATAAAGCAAAATTATATACATGTACTAACGATAGCACTAGCGTAGCTTTCACGAAGCTCAATTAACCCGGGATCTAGGGATACCGATACCGACCAAGAAATTAGGGCCTATTCGTGAGTCGCACAAGTTTGATTCTAGAGCTCACACGCAAAAGGCGGGAAGCCTTCAGATCGTATTATAAACAACTTTCCTATAAACGATCGCATGGGATATCCTAGTTTCAATGGCACGAGGACCACTTCATAGCCGCTCACTCGCATCGATCCATCACCACCATAACGGAGATCTCATACCCCACCAGTGGGCCACCACCACATTGAGAATCTTTTCGGTGAAACACCCTGTGGATCTCCCGCCCAGCAGTCCGACTCGATCCAAAAACCAAGAAAAAAATACCAGGGAATTATAGGTCCGCTTACCGACCCAAAGCATAACAAGAAAAAAAAAGAAAAAGGCGCAGATTGATACCTTTGATGGCGCAGATTCAAGCCAATCGGCAACTATCTAACCCAAAGAAACTTTACTGAACAGCTCGTTCATTCGGCGGGGCAAATTGCGTGTTCAAGGATGAGGTGGATGCAGGCGATAGGTATGTTTTTTTTATCGATTCGCTCATAACCCCATGATAGCCGTTAACATGTTCTACTGGCACTTCGTTGTCCTTAGTTTAGTTGAGAGGTACCCCAGGAAATGCGGTAGACTCCCTCCCGCAGTGGCGCGTAGTCTTCACGAACTACCTTCTACAGGCAAGTTAATTTGACGTCCCAAAACTGCAGGAAAAAACCCGTCGCGATAATAAAAACAGCAGTAATAAAAATTGAATCCCGCCTTGCATTGACGGTGGAATTGCGACGTGGAGATCAATACAGTGCTGACAAGGATATACCAAAGACACCTCTACCTAGTTCAAAGACTTAGGAAGAACGAACAGTTGGCCATCGGATGCTGCCTTTACTCCCCCCCGAGATGCCGGGACCACGTACTCTACTTTTTCTACCCCGGGTGTCAGTGTCGGTCTGTATGTCTGTCTATTTGTCTTGCAGGAGGAGTAATATCTTCTTGATACACTTTGCCACGAATCGCCCACGATCACCGGTAGCTAGCCGTCATCTAACTAACTAAGTAATCCTGGGTGGAAAAGACAAGAGACCGTGACTTCGTACGTCTGTGTCTGGGGTATGGGTGTAGAGTGCCCATAGAGTAAGAGAGAGATATATTGGATAGGGCCTCGGTGGTAGGTAGACTCGCGCTAGATTGATGGATCTACAGGGTACTATGCTCGGAAAAGTGTAGAGAGACACGTGAGAGGGATTTCCGGACTCAACGCTAAGGGACGCCAGCCCTCGGGTATACCATTAGGCATAGTGGGTAAGTGTCTGTTACTAACTAGTAGTTTCTACCAGCTTTTTGAAACCATTAATCATTGATCTTCAGGGCAAGGTGTTTCAGTCGAGCAGGTAATGAATCGGTAATTGGTAAAAGTGATACCCCAATTGGCCAATGTGGATCTGGGAGGCGTGGGGAAAGCTCTACGATAGTGGGGGGAGGCAGGAAGCTGTTAGATGACAGAATACTGATCTTGTACGCCTCTTGCACAGCAATTGACTGATGATGTTGATGACATTTGTGACGCAGATTACATTAATAGAGTCTCGAAGTACTACGTACTGGAATGACATTGTCTTTGGTAAGGCAGGTCCTCAGACACTCAGCCTACGGCCTCTGAGATTACCGGGAGGTTGAGATACGATGAGATATGCACTGAGCCATTGCCTACTCTGCAGGTTAGGATAGATAGTATGACATACACTTTGTTCCCAGCCATTATGCCATTGATTATGGAATTGTACACACGGGCACAAAACCACCACAACACGCGGACACACCAAAATACGCGTAACTTGTCCGAGGAAATGGGGAGAGAGAAGAGAAAGGTGGCTGGGTTGGGCGGGCGAACCCTTCCTTAGCAAAATAGCTTAAACTAGCCGATCCAATTTGGCCTTTCCTAACTACCGGTAGCTGCCGCACTGGAGAACACCACAACATCCCACACTAGGCAAAATTCTAACCCCGGTGGGCTGCCGTTCTGCATCATTATCAACCTTCCTAACCTCCTCCTGCCTACTTCTATCCACTCTAACCAATCTACGAAACCCGTCAACCCCTGTAACTGCCGGTCCCGGCTGTTCTCCGAAACACAGAGCTAGGGCCGAATGGGGGAGACCCCGACCTTTGGAAAGAGAGCCGATCAGCCTTCTTCCAGAATTAATCGAAAGTGGCTTCTGGAACAAAAATCTACACGAGCTTGGGAGGTAGGGGAGCGTGCGTCTCATTGATATCAGTTTTTTCTATGGGTGATAACAACCCGCCCGGTCCCACGCGCCTGG
Source organism: Morchella sp. 2018-W45 (assembly GCA_024713785.1). Lineage (NCBI taxonomy): Eukaryota > Fungi > Ascomycota > Pezizomycetes > Pezizales > Morchellaceae > Morchella > Morchella sp. 2018-W45. Next base: position 1,039,693 of record JAMGYZ010000021.1, read on the forward strand.
TCCCTCTTCTGGAGATGTTTGTTTTTCTTGTTTTTATTGCACCATGTCAACCCGCCCCATGTGGTATATTCTTAACCGAAAAAGAATGGGGAAAATAATTAAAACGAGCAGGTCCAGGATATGGTACCCGCGGGTTATCGGTGATAGTATGTGGTGATATGTGGTGGGTTTTTGGACCCCATAAGCGCTAGCGACAACGACGACGTCGACAGACAGAGGCGAACAGCCACGGCCCTGGGCGCTTTCCCACAGGGCAGCAGGAGTGTCGGGCCTAGGTTACAATATTCGCCGATCTTGCTTTGCACAAAGCCGAACCTTACTTTCAGGCTGTTCCTGAGGGAAAAAAAAAAGTGCTGGGCTGGGGTAACAACGATGTTACTGTAGGTCTCAATTGCTGTGCCTGGCACCCGCGTGTAAATGCCAGAGGGAGTTTATTGAAAATCTCTCATCTGCAGCAGCAACAAGAGGCTGCAAATTGTTGTACGTAAAGCTTGATTCTTTTTTTGCAACTCACGGCAAAAAAGAAAATAGCAGGACTTGCAAATTGCGGGAAGAAACCGTTATTGTACCCCCCCCCACGTGCTCCCTTACCTCAGGGTATCATTAACATGTCACACCGGCATCACTACTTCCGCCACCATAGTTGAAACACGATATAGGAAAGCCTCGCCTCGCACGTGTTTCAGATTATCAAAGTCTGGTCTTTAGTGGTTTTTGATTTCAATTTGGAAAAAGAAGGGTAGCAATTCAAGTTTTTAAGGAAGTGAAGACAAAGCAATTTGAAACAAGTGAATTGAGGCAACCGAGATTGCAACCTGCAAGAAGTGAAAGAAATACAAGTAAAAAAAGGGTAAAGGGAAAAGAAAGAAAAAAAACTAAAGGAAACGCGTGGTCAACACGTCTTTTTGTTAAAAAGAAATAAGAAGTAAAAACGCAAAAATATACCAGCTCCATCTCAGAATCCATCTCATGCATCCATAAAAAGTTCAAAATCAAAAATACAAACATGAAGCTTAAATGCCACCCTCCAAAAAAGCGAATGATGAAATAAAAACAATTAACCCCAAAAAGAAAGCGCAGATAACCCAACCAACCAAAACCGTCTGTAGTGACAGCAGTAGAAACCATAGATATAACCAGCTATCAGTGTGAATATGTTTTTCAAGAGACAAATATGTTTCGGGCCGCCGTGTTTTACAAAACTCGATCCGCTCCGAAGGAAGGAATATTGGAAGAAGAGAAGAGAACAAAGTCTCGGACGCATGATTAAAAATCCTTTTTTTTTCCGTCTCTTGATTGACAGTAAGCTAGATCCATGATAACCCAAGAAACCCAAACCCACCCGCCCAAATCCTAGTCTTGCCCGTGTTTCCCTTCTGCTCCGAATTCGAATGTAGTAGGAGGGTGATGGTAGTTAGGATACCAAACCTCGCTCCCAAATGTATTAAGAGTATATATGTTGGTTTTAAAAAAGTAGTAAATGATTTTTTTTTTCGTGTCGCCTCGTGTCGTGCCGTCCAACGTCGTGAGGTATTCTTCTCCTCCCCCCTCTTCTGCAACCGGAAGTGTTACTACATAGTAACACCTTAGAAGTTGGGAGAGCAGAGAAAAAAAGAGGAAACAAAAAAACACAATCGCAAGCCCCCCTCCCCGCCCCAAAATATAAGCGCCTCATTAAGTTTCTTTTTGTGCCCACAAAAATCCCCAGTCTCCATCCGCAAATGTCAAAACCCCCTCGCATCTAAAATCCCAAGTAACGAATGATATAAAAAAACATGTAAAGAAATTAAAAAGACAAAAAATCAACAGCGCCGAACTCTTTAAAAGACAATGCCGCTCCAAAGGACCTAAGCTGAATCGTATCATTTACTCGTCTCGTCTCCTCTTTCTTCGGCTCTTCTTTGACTCTGAAGAGGTCGATGAAGAGGAAGACATCTTGTCCTTGATCCCTGATGAAGCCTGAGCAGCATCAACGAGCACGATGCCCAAGGGACCACCTTGCTCGCCGAGCATGCTATCGGAATCATCCTCACCCATCATCTCACCGTCAATGAGGGCCATGTGGATGGTTGTGCTACCGTGAGTTCGCGCGTGCTGGCTGAGGTTGTCAGACCTCGAGAACTTCTTACCACACTCGCCACAGGAGAATGGCTTGTCCTTGGTATGAAGAGAGCGGAAGTGGCGCTTGAGGTGCTCCTGGCGACGGAAGCGACGAGAGCAAAGGTGGCACACAAAAGTCTTTGAGGGATCCTCGGTCAACGACTGCTTGCGTCCACGGCGGACTACAGGAGCTGGGGCAGCATCGCACTGAGAGTCTGAAGAGTCACAGAAGGAGAGTTCGGTGGGTGCGGGGGTGATTGAGGTCTCGATGCGTCCACCACAGAGAGGAGCAAGAAGATCGCAATCATCGTTGTACATGTTGCGGGTGCTGAGGACAATGTCATCGAGCTCGGCCTCTGAGTCATACGACTCGACCTTGATCATCTTCCTCTGCATCTTCCTCTTCTTTGAAGGAGCGACAGAGCTATCTCTGGATGAGTCTGATGGGGGCGGGCTCAATGGAGCAAAAAGAGTGGCAACGTCACTATCGAAGCTCTCCTCGTCGTCGCTGAGGTCAACATCCTCTACACCCCATGTGGAATCCTCCTCCTCATCAAAGCAGTCACGATCACGCTTGTTATTACTGTTTCCAATCAATGCAGCTGGGTTGATAGTTCCCTCAGAAAGGCCCATGATACCAGACACGAGACCATCGTCAGAGCCAAAGTCAGACAGATCATCGAGACCGAAGAAGCTACGGTTGAAATCCTTATCCTCACTCTTGACACCAATGTGGCTCTCGGTGCCGCTGAGCATGAAGTTGTGCTCATCATCATCACCACAGATTGTTGGCAAGGTGGCAAGGTCGAGATCTTTGTCCGAGGCAGATGGGTTAGGTGATGGGTAAGTAAGCTTACGGGGGTCGCAGAAGTCAAGCTCTGACTGGGAAGAGCAGTCTGAAGCTGGTGAAAGCGAAGGGCAAGCCGAGACAAGCACTGAAGGGCTGCAGCTGGTTGGAAGAAGGTTTGGTGTGTAGATGTATGCTATACCACAAAATATCTTAGCAATGACTTCCTAATTAAGCTTCCTACAATCTAGTCAAGTACCTGGTGTCATTGGTGGGCTGTTTTCCCAAATATCCGGGGTTCCATGAATCTCCGAAGGAGTTACGGTTCCGGAGCAGTCATCCAGCGACCACGAGGTAATGATAGGTGTTGTCATGGTGGTGCTCATCGGCGAGGTGCTGATAGAGCTGCTTGAAAGAGTGGGTGTCGAAGGGAAGAAGTACAAATCACCCCCAGCTGGGCCATCCATACCCATCATAGTTGGTGAAGAAGGTGTAAGAAGACCAGTGTTCTTTTGCAGTGATTCAGGTGAGAGAGTCCCAGGCATGTGAGTAATCATAGTAGGTGGCTTCAAGTGTGAGGATGATGGTCGTGAGTACAATGCTGAAGGATAAGGCATATTTGAGCTCTGGTCACTTTGAACTGGGTGTGTTGAAGAACGGCCATTAGGATGTGGGAGGAAATGACCGTGCTGCTTGGTCTGGGAGGTAGTGTCGGGGGTGTAGTAGAGGAAGGAAGATGTTGACTCCATTGTGATATTGGTGATATTAATTGGTATTGTATGGAACTATTGTGATTAAGTACTGACTACTAGGAACTGTCGTATAAAAACTGTATTGTATATCCTTCTTGTGAAGGTGACAAGATATTATTCCTCAAGACCGATTAATGAATGTGGTTGTAGTGAGTGTGAAGTGGCTTCAAAAGATGGTGAGATATTTCGTATATGGTCGAATTGAAGCTATACTGTAGAAGCAAGCGACAAAATTATAAAGTATTAAAAGGTACCCGTGGTTGTAATTGTTGGTAGGTGTATAAAGAAGGAATTCAAGGAACTGTCGAAGAGTTCCAGTGGGTATATAATAGTAGTAGACCGGGGAAATGACCTTTTTTACTTTCGTCGACTAGTGCTATGCCTTTGTAGGAGATATTGGGAAAGTCCAAGCAAAGGAAGACCAAGAAAAATCAAACAAACTCAAATGAAGGAATGGAAAGGCCGACAGCACACGCAGTACGAAAAGAGGATCCAAAGGAAAGAAAAGAGGGTAAAGTAGGAAGGATGGTGAATGAAAACCGCGAGAGAATGGGCGGACAGTGGGGAAGAAGAGGAAGAGAGGAAGTAGAGGACCGCAGCAGGCTTCTTGTTTAGGGAAGGCTATCACACGTCAAGTAATGACCGAAAAAAGGGTAAGGAAACCAAAAAAAGCAAGAAATACAATATTCCAATCAATTAATTCATCGTGATGGGAGGGTGGGTGGCATGGGTCGACATGGCGATGTGGTTAGATGGTTAGAAGAGATTGTGAACCGAACGATCCACACCTTACACACCAGCTATCACTGCCTACCACCACACCTGCAACACCTACATACACTCTCACACTCTCACACACATACAACTCGCTCGCACCCCTCCCACCTCAGCATCCAGGCTTAGAACAGAATAGCCACGCTGCACGTGCTTGGATGTTCCTATTCAGCCAATTAACGCTCCATAAGTACGGTCGGAAGGGAACATGGCCTTGAATCTGCAGCAGGAAACGGACAAAAACTGATTTATTTCCTGCACTTGACAAAAGTAGCATGTAGTATTTACGAGAACGGTTAGGCCTCCTAATAAAGCAACATCTAAAAAAGTAGGTACGATGAGTGACAGACCTGAATCTCTCAGCGGAATGAGTGAAGCTGTTGTGGGTGGTGTTGTAGGAAGTTGCTTCCAACGGCATCCATAGATTATTACCATAAACCCGTATATGCGCCATAAACCTTGGTGGTGGAGAGACGAATCATCGCCGTCCCATCCAACGAGATGCCGTAGACGCTGGTCATTCAGTCACTGCCTCAGCAACAGTTTCGAACTATTGTTGCCCGTCGCCGCTGAGCACAGGCGTGAGTGAGAAGTGACAGTGCTCTACCATCCCCACGATCCCGCCAATCCAGCTCGAAGCTCGGGTTCCGCCGTAGTCATGTTCGTGGGAAGTCAAGCAAGGGTCATTGAACCCGAATCCCTTCACGATAGGCCAATTCAAGTAGCTTGCTACTAGGTACCCCGATTACACTGATAGCAGGCTATCGCTATGGCCCCATCAGCTAAGCGGTCAGATCTCGGGCCCTGTAATCAATTAATTGTCAGTCCAAAGGAAACCATCAGGCGGCGATTCTTCTTCGCATCTCCGCCCTCCTGCAACACAAATGCCGCGTTCCTTCGGCCAGTATGAATAGAGATATCAAGATGAGCGCGGCGATGCGCCACTGCCCAGGAGAATACCTCGGCCACCACACTTGAACAGCACCCAACTGAGCTCAAAAAAAAAAAGAAGCACACCTGGTTTGCACCCCAGTAATAGAAATCACTTCGTCATTTATTTAACTTCGCCACCCTGATAAACTACTTTCTTTGGTTCTGCGGTTTGCCGCCCTTGCATTTTCTGGTTGGTGTTGCATCATCGAGCGACTTCGCGAGAGCAAAACAGCTGAATAGGTACAATCCTAACGGGGAAAGAAAAACGTTCTAGTAAATAAAGCTACCGAGGGAGAAAAAAAAAACAGTTGATCAACCATTATCACCACCCCAAAGCCCACACACACCCGCACTGATCCAAAAAAAAAAAAAGGCATTTCGTTAACGAGTTTAAAAAGCAAAACGACTCTAAGAGCACCTAAAGCACTAAACGGGCAGGGAAAGAACATTAAGCTGAACAAGGAGCTTCCCTGCCAATTTCGTCGCAGCCGTGTCTTGACTGGGACACCAACCGCGAAGGCTCCGTGGGGTCAGCTTTTGTCCATGCACACGAGTAGGAAGGACGAAGGTTTCCTTCTTACATAGCATGGGATAGATGGAATGGGAAGAGTTTATGACCGGGGGCAACAGCTTTCTTCCAATGGGTGGAGTGTGTTTCCATCGAACACCCAATTGCCGGTCCGCTCGGCGGAAAATGTGATGCAGCCCAGGACGGTCAGGGCGCTAAGACATCCCATCCACAGGGCATCACACACTTACGCAGGAACCAGAGTATGCCTCTAACAACGGTTCAGGAATAGGCGAGAACCCCCGTTCTCCCCTCCTCTCCAACCCGTCTGGCACGCGACGCCGCCTCAAAATATTTCCCTACCCCAGAGGAAGCGATAAACGATTAGGCCCAGATAATCGTTGATAGCGCCTTAGAACCTTGGGGGTAGATGGAAATGTTATGGATTACAGGAGGGGTGGGGATGGGAGGGGCTGTTGATAGAGAGTGATGATGGGGCCCGCTCCAGCTTTCTGCCATCCGTCCATCTATGTACACAGCCGGCCTTGGGGCCGAACCTATCGAATGGCATCACGATCCCGCAATCTGGCCTATTCGCTTCTATCTAGCCTCGGATCGTTGTCGTCAATTGATCCTGGACTCTTATGTAAAATCGCCTGGTAGGTGAGGACGGTGCATAGGTAATCTTGAATTCGTTCGGGTTCCGTCGCAATCCGTGAACACGGTACGTACATAACACGGACGTGAGTGAGGTAGGTATTTCAAGAAACACAAAAATAACCCTCCAGTCATTTGCAAGTTATTTTAGTCAGACGCCAAAACAAATAAAACAAATGAGAAAAAACGTGGTGTATCGCGAAAACGGAAAAAGCCCAATAATAATGTAGAAGTGAGCATATGAGAGTGAATTTTAGAGCAGCAACCCAAATAAATCTCAACCCAAGCCCAAAATAGAAGCCCGCATCAGTATCATAACTTGCCTGCTTGCTGCGCTGCAGTGCGCCCGCAATTTACCAGAAAACAAGAATCAGAAAAATAAACCACCCACCCAAAAGAACCTACCATAACTGTTCTGCATGCGTGCTTCTTCTCGCAGGACTGACGGGCTCCACACACCCAACGAAGAAGCGTAGCCGACGTTCCTGACGATCTCTTTCTCTATATTGTCCCTGCAGCTCTCCCACCCCCAATAAATTGACTTCCTTCGAAACCACGGGAGGAGAGTTCGGTATCTCTGCCGTTGCTCTACACCTCTTTCCTTCCTCCCCCCCCCATGCGATCCCGAAAGTTCATGTCGCGGGTGAGAAATAAGGTGTCTCCGCTTTCGTTACCTATTTTACCGTCCGTCAATCACTCTACCGGAAAGGACAAGGATCGGAAGAGAATCGTGCGAAGATGAAGAAGCACGAAAGGGAAAAAAAGGAAGGGCCCATAATATAATCTAAACACCTGCAATTGGGAGTTAGAACGCTCATGTCAAAATTAATTAACAGTTAATTGCACAACTGGCCCACCCATGGTGGTGGTGCTACTCTAACAGGCCTGCTAAGCCATCACTAGCTAGTAGAGAGCTACCATAGCAACTCTATGTGCCAGTGGCCCCCACATGTTTCCGACAGGACAGAAAGCAGCTTTACCATCGCAGTGGTCATTGACGTTGTGATAACCCATGGTCCTTATCATAAGAGAAATTTCGATAATCCAAAAAAGAACGCAATAGCTGAGAGGCACCCGTCGGCCTATCGTTGCACTCGTGCCCATTTTTTTCCCTACCCTGCCTCAGAAACAAGATGCGATCGGGACGGGTCCACCGTATCTCGAGATGGATAGTCACACGAGACAAGAGGGAAAGGCAAAATTGTGAGTTATGTAACCAACCACAGCATCAGATCAGCTTTTATGAATGATATGCGGGCGCTTGCGACATTCACTCTTCACCGACGACCCAGTGGTTGTGCCTGATAGAATACAGTAAGGAAAGTGCCATCATCATCATCGCATCACATCGCACGAGGAGCCCTCTCTTTTTTGAGAGAGAGATCAGAGACTTCTACTATCGCTGGTTTGCGGGGGACACTGCAGCAGTAAGATTAAACTCGTAAACCTCTGAGCCATAGAGATTTTTTGCTCTGAATTCATGGGTCATGTTACAACTTTATCTTTGCCTATTTTCAGCAGAAGACACTCTAGAAGAGCCCTCCCTGGGCGCTGCAACTGGGGATAACCGTAATGTTGGAAATTACTTTTTCCCAACAAACGGCCGCGGCGGGCGACGGATTCGATGCAGCCCTAGGTAGGCGAGAACGAACAAGACTCGTCGAGCGAGACAATATCAAAGGGTATTCTGGTATGGTCTGCCTAGTGTCCAACTTTACCTTCACTCCGCGCCAATGATCGCTTTCTCGAGAAACCAATGATATGTTTCCCTCACAAAAAAAAAATGCAACACACAACAACAACAACAAACCGATAGGGAAACAAGATATGATGGGCGCGTATGCTTACTTTACGGGGGCTGACAGAGGTTACGGGGTCTCTGTAGATCTTGTGGAATGGGAATGCCTAATCCATCTCTGTTGTTGTCGTCATCTCGTCTCCGAAGCTTAGGAAGTAGTGGGTGTTTCCATTTCTGGCCCTACCTGTTTACGCCGCTTCGATGTTTCGCCGTAGATTCATAGGCACGCGGCGTCCAGTGGCAGCGTGTGATATTGGATGGAGCCTGCAAGACATATCTCACGTACTCGCGTATGTACCTACTGGATTGTATCATTTATCTACATGCCTTTCAACTTCATGCTTGACTTGCGGGTATTTCTCACCCTCATTTTCCAGATGAAATGGCAAGGAGCGTTTCCTCCCTTCTCCGTTCGCTATCAATGATATGCAAACTGCGAAAAACGGGTAACACCCTCCCACCCACACCACAGGAGCTGTAGTGAGCTGCTAGCTAGCTACATAGCTGCACCCACGCGCGCATTGTGTTTCCTGCTGCCAGGCTCATGACATAGACGACATAAAAAGACGGGAACCCGCCGACGAGGCGGGAAACTTTGCGCTTGACCTCATTCTCTTGTTGTCCCTACACCCACCACCGTTTCCGATCCACGGGACAGGAACGAGCGAACGAGCAAGGAGGAGTGAGGGCGGAGGGCAAGACAGACGCTAATGTCAGAAGAAACAAGGACAATAAGCATCCACAGCAGCAGGGACCTTTTGCGTCAGGTGACAATTAGGCCCCGAGGACGGCGGCGGTTGAAGCTTCAGGGTCTGAAAGTCTCACTAGCTACATGTACTTAGCTAAATGGTAATACTGATGGGTGATCCTGCCAAGGAGAGGCCTGGGTAAGGGTCCACACAGCTTTTTGGGTGAATGCGGTGTGTGCGTGTGTAGGAAGGCCCTTGAGACCCTGTCTGCCAAGGTTCTCGATATAATTCAATCGGCTGCCCCGAGCCCTAATAGACAGCTAGGGGTTCCAAGCCATAGCGAGAGAAAAATTCGCCGCTCGCCTCAAACAAAATTCCGAGCTCGTTCCCCCTGGAGCTCCGCTCCCCTCTCTTCCTTTTTTTCTTCTTTGTGCGGCGATTTGCCTTACCCGTGTTGCCCGTCCGCTTTCTATCAGTGGTGTAAGAGTTTCAAACTCCGACGGCGCGTCCGGTAGATCACAGAGAAAATTTAATTGCAGATGAAGGTTTCCCTCCATCCTTTCCTTCGGTTCACAGCTATTCTTTCGAGGATGGTAACGTTAGGAAATGGTGAGGGTATTCATACATACCAAAACGCTCCAGTCGGCTCTTTTTTTTTTTTTAGATAGATTTTTATTTATTTATTTATATAGGCTTTGTATAAATATAGTGGAGTGACATCTGTGGCCAATTGGCTAGAGATAATAAATTTAAAATTACAGAAACATGATTAGAAAAAACATCGAGCGTCAATCAACCATGCAAAATCACCACTCTCACTCGTTACTCACTCACTACCCGCTGAGCCCACCCGGTATAGTGGTCCAGTTACCATTGAATCGATTAGCAAGGAGGCCCTCAATCAATCTCAATCCCCAAACGTCAGACGTTTTGCCTTATCTTGTGATGATGGAAGACAAGCCAGCCAAACAAGACAAGCCTAACGTGATGATGCCACTTGCCGTGAAGGAGACGGGGGGGCGTGCCTTCCAATTGTTTTCTCGAAAAAAAAAAAAAAAAAAAAAAAGCGGTCTACGATCGCGAGAGAGATAGAAAGAAAAACAATATCATGAGCTACCTAGTCACTACGGCTACACAGCATCGGAAGATTTGAAGGTTTTATCCACGGTGCTCTCCCAAAACGGCCAGCCCCCAAACTTGGTGATATTGGGCGTCTTGATATGCCTTCCTTCCTCCATCCTCTTCCGGCAACTGATTATCCATCAACTCCCATAATGTCACCCTCATACCTACCGTACGTGCCTACATTACATATTATTATTTTCCTTGCCTACATATAATGTGCAGTACCGGTAGAGTAGAGTAGTCTACCTACTCTGTCTGCCCTGTCGACTTCTCCACCTATCAATCCATGTTCCTGCCGCAACCGCAAAAGAATAAACTTATCGACAAAGCAAATAAACGGCCAGCCAATTCGACCTGACATGGGAATATTAGATGCCGCGTGGGATGGCATATGTAGGCAGGTACTAGATGGGAGGAATGTATTTTTTTTTTCTTTCTATGACACTCTAGAAGCCGGCCGCGGCGCCGTCCAGTGTCATCATCAATCCGATTGCTTTTTTTTTTGCAAAATAAACCTCAACTCCACGAGGCAGAGATCTCGTCAGGGGAAAAAAAACTACTGTTCTGAAACGGTGCGGGCCTCAAACAACTTCCTATATCGGGTTTGTGTCCTTTTTTTCTTGCTGCACGACGTTTGCCGAAGAACGAAACATACACATACATAAAACCGCCTTCCTCTCCTACATACACATACTTTTTTGGCGCTTTTTTTTTTCTTTCTGGTTTCTGCCACTGCATAAATTACCCTACGGCGTGCTTGTGTCCTGCATCATGTGTGGTGCCTGTTCTGTCTCTATCACCACTCCAAACATGAAAACCTGGTGCGAAAAAAAACGAAAAGAGACTCGAGGGTTCGGTCTCGTCTCCACATCCCCACTAAATACGCCCCCGCACACCAGGCCCGCGGTTACATGCCTTCTTTCCACTCTTCTTTTCCCTTCTTGCTGGGCCTTTCACCCGGGGAAAGTGATATTCTCCGTCGACATGCCCGGTCCCCCCCCCGGTTTCAATGATGGAGAAACGGCCTAGCCCGGTTCAATAGGTTTAGTCCATGTAGCACTGCAGTTACAGTAGAGTAGCAGACGGTACCGGTACCTGCTCTAACAGTCTAACTCATCCAACTGCTAGATACAATTTACTCCACACACGTGCTTTATATGGATATGTATAGAACCTCTCGATGGCCTGCAGGTAGTGGTAAATTACCATCAGTATAGAGTGCCAGCGAATAGATAGATGCTGGTGATGAGATTTATTATTGTAGATTTGTTGATGACCTATCAGACCCCATCATCATCATCACTATCATCATGTCATAAACAACCTACATATTGTACCTTACCTACTGTAAGTCTGTGGAGTAGTTACCTACATTATCACCTACCTACTCTAGACTCCCGTAGAGCGGGTCTCAATAGAAGCAATTCCAAGCAGTAATTTGTTGTTCCCTCCTGCACATCACTCAAATGTTGCAACAGCAGCAAAACACCGCTCTCCCTGGTCCCTGGAAACAACAAATGCAAATAATCAAAGCCGCCAGAGCAAGATAAGACACTCACTGCATCATCATCAATCATCATCCCATCGCCGTTTAGTACATGTAGTTTGGAAAGATCACGAAGCTACCATACCCAAGTACTCTTGGATATGCAGGGCACAGACCGTCACCTACTAAACACAGCAGGTGGACTCGATAAACAAGTTCCGCCCCATTGACTATACGTACCCACCCGAGATATCTCGAGCCATGGACGAGGACGCGCCGGCCGATCTCCGTCCGACAGAAGCTTTCCATCGAAAGGTGGGGTGGGTGGTGGTTTCGCGATTACGGGGGATATTTCCACATTCTGCATAAATGGAGTCCAATCTGCGCCACGGATATTATTAATTGACGGGCCCACATGACATGGAGGGATAACGTAAGACCCGTAGGTTACTCTCGCACTCTTCGCCATACACACGCCCCTCGCTCGCACTTAACCTTGAGGCTTTCAGGGAAGAGCGATAATAGAGTAAGAGTAGAGTAAGAGTAGAGTAAGCTAGAGCATGTAACCACCATCACCCTCGGCTCTATGGGTGATGTGGTGGTGTGGCATGGCATGGCATGGCATGGTTTTAATTGTATGGTATGGCATCGGTATCTTACTGAGTTGTGCAGGCTCGGATATCTGAACTTCTTCTCGGGAGTGTACAACTGTCAACGGCACTAGACACACGGACACAGACCGATAACCTTCCCCGTCTGTTGGTGTTGGTAAAAAGGTACTTGCCTATATGTACAATAGAGTACTAGCACTTTATTGTCGTTACTGTATGTAGGGTTTCAGATGACTTGACCCTGAACTACATGTAGGTGAGTTGTACCCGGAAAGTAGCGAAGGATAGAGTAAATATACCCGTAAACGGGAAAAAACAAATGGTCAGCCCCCAGCCGCCTGTGGTGTACCCGGATGGACAAGTTCAAAGCGGGTTTATAATTTCTCTCGAGTGAGAATTTATGCAGGTGATTGAACTCGATTTTTTTTAGTGTAAGATAAACCTACAGAATTAAACGCTGGTATTCCTAACTTCACTATCAAGTACGCGGATATCCCTTTGACCGAGTCCTAACAGCATGAAAGGAAAAAAAAAAGAAATGAAGAAATGAAGAAATGAACCAGCGAGAAATTATTTTCTTGTGTGTAATAGCCGGGGGAATGCGGGCACCCTCCCGCCCTAAACTCCCTGCTATTTTCGTATCAATTCATAAAATCGTGTAATACGTAGGCATGGACAACAGTAGATAGTAGCAGAGTCTAATTACTACTAGTGTTGAGGATATTTCTCCCGCATTTCTACTCGCCCTGCAAATCTCCGACCTTCTCGAGCTTGCCCATATCCTTCTTCTCACCGCTTTCGCCAATGATTCTAACCCTATCCACCCTAACTGCTTCCGCACCTTCCCTCTCAACGTCTACAAAGAAAATGGTGAGCGAGCTGACATTCTGGAACTTGACGAATCTCATGGTCACGTCTGCAGTCCCAGTCTTTTCATCCCAGTCTTCAGGCTTCAATTCAATGCTCTGGGTTGGAGTCCTTTCATCGTCAAAGGACAATATATTGGGTGTATTGGAGTAGACATTGATCCTCCTGGGGCGAGAGGGGGTTTCGTCGTCATCCTCATCGTCAGGTTTGGGGGGGCATGAAGTGAACTGGATTGTATGGATCTTGATAGTTGATTGGAACGGGATAAACAGCATAAGTTGCTCGTCGGTATCAGATTCAACCCAGTCCGGTTCCTCGGGACTGTCCTTCCCTTTACCCTTACTGTTCGAAGATCGCCTGCTAGGCTCTTTCGCCTCGAATAGAGTTCTCGCAGCTCCAAGATTGAGTTTTGAATTCAAGAGGTCTAGCCCTTTGACATCGACCTGGTCCGTGACATCGGCATAACCTTTCGGGAGCGCACGGCCAGACCATGAAGAGCCACTGGATGAGAAGGCTGGGGCCGCAGCGAAGCCCTTAGTTGTGGATGCGGAGCCGGTAGAGTTGATAGCTTCGGCTTCCTGTGCGAGCTTCCTGACAGCAATGGTTAGGTCTGGGATGTTGGCGCCTTGTACACGTTCTACTTCTTTGCCTGATTTGAAGATGAGGAAGGTTGGCATGCTGTAAAAAGTATTCGTTAGCATATCATATGGAGTGGAAATCTAGCACGAGGACAATAGCTCGGGTAAATCAACGAAAGAGGGAGGTACTAACGCAGTGATTCCATATTTCCTTGAGATTTGCTGGTTATCATCCACATCGCATTTCGCAAAGGCAATTTTACCAGGTGACGAGAGCTTCTCAGACAACTTCTCGTAGATTGGATTGATTGCCTTGCATGGCGCACACCAGACAGCAGTGACTACATGGGACAAAGGAATTTATTATTAGCCATTCTGTTGAACAGCGGCTTGCAAGAGGGGCAATGCTTTGAGTGATAAAAAAGTAGAAGAAACATTTCAATGTAATAGGTCAGGCGAGGTAGGGGGTGAGCAAACGAGCAGTTAACGTTAACTAACAGTCAATTACGACAACGGTGTTGCTCTCAATCAACCCTGTGAGTTGTTGCTCAGAAGTTATCTTAGTAGTCGTGCCAGTCGGCGGCGAACCTGATTTACTGGATGCCATTCGTGAAGATCTTTAGAGGTGGGGATGGGAGACTATCGGAGATAGTTGATGGGTGAGGTATGAGGCGTCCAGAGAAGACGCGTCGCGATGGGGTTGAGGGTTCTGTGGGGTTGGGGTGACGTTGCGGGGTCGTGGCGCTGAGTAAAGCCCGGCAACACGTGATTATCGAATAAGTCCCCACACAAGATATCACTCGGTATTCGTTATCAACTAATATTTTCCATGCGCTATTGGATAATTTCAGTAATACATTATTGAATATTCTGGGCTAGAATAATTCATAATTGATTAAAGGATTTGGTAATAATATACATGTAGCTTCGCTAATGATATCATATGGCTCAGCTGGATCGATCTATGGAATATTCCATATGCCCCTCGAATTTCGTCAATCTGTGCTTGATGTATATGTAGGTACATGCAGTTTTCTGGAAAACCCTATACCCAAAAACAAATTGTGCGCATGCGCTAAACTCGTGCCTACTAAGAATATACTCTTCTAAAGGTGCACCAGGTAATCCAGACTCGCATGTACAATTGTCAATCCAACTGCGCCGACCATCTCGGATGTACTGTACTATACTGCGACCTGTACACTAGAGTATGATGTACATATATGTACATGTAGTTTTCCTAGCCGCTGGGCCATATTTGGTCGTTTGTTTTTGAACACCCCCTGGCCTTGTCTCGACTCAATATCAACTCAAAAAGACTTCAACGTCTTGTGTGACCAGCTGTTGGGAAGAATTGAGAATTGCTACAAAAAATTTTCCTCTTTTCCCCCTAACTCTTGAAAGTTCTCTCCCGCTACTACTAGACTTATCGCTAAATCCAGTGTTCTACCCCTCGTCGCCCCGCCCTTCCATGTTTAGCTCCGTAACTAGGAGCCCCTATTTTGACCCCCTATAGTTGGCCCTACATACGTGGCCTCACCCACCACGAGCACAATTGATGGTATAAGACCCCATGGATGTTGATGGCTCTGGTCGGACTTCAGTCAATCCCAGAGCATCCATCTTTTCGGCAACCAGTGTTTTCTAATATCTATACAACACCGGATGTGTTGCTGGTCGACCAGATTAATATTGCCTCGACTCGTTTCGAGAACATCGCGAAGACCTTAGTTTGGGCGACTAGTTTGGGAGGACTCGGTCTGGGGCTTCAGTAACCCAAAATATCGGCTCAGCACATTGCATGTTGGAAAGAGGGGCTTCTCAATTCGACAGGATATATGGCGTTACTTGGTGGATTACTGTAGCCATAAATAACCGACACCGCGGGCCTCGGAAATCGTTGGGTCTTTGATCTCTCGAAGACCCTCGTTCTGTAAAGGGAAAGCATGGGATGGCTCTTTTTGTAGGCATTTGCACAAAAATGGGGCCACTCAACGATAGTGCTATGGTGCCATGGGCGAGCGTTCGCAGGTTTTGATTACATTAACAAGGCACGGAACTACCAATCCTATAATTTTGGAACTCTCGGCTGGCCTATTATAGGGCCAAGGATGAATGAAAAAGGGGCTAGATACAGCGAATCAAGGTATACTACTTGCTGTACTTTTGATCTAGGCCGGCTAGGGGGGGAATTGGCCAGTCGGACTATCGACGGATATTTCTAGGAGATTGATATTACGAGGGGTAACTCGGAAGCTGTAGCAAGGTCGATAAAGTTTTGGGGATGTAAAATCGATAAGAATCTTGGTATCACGGATGTGGCGGCTTTGGGGTGATCGGCTTAGGGCGATGTTGGGGGGATTCCGTGGTACCGAAAGTCTCATGGGATGTTGGGATATTATTGGCATTAATCGTCCCACCGATATAAAAAAGGGGGGGGGAGGCGAGTTCGTGGATTTGAGCGTGGGGCGGGATATACTGAGACCCTTTCCGGACTCGAAACTAGGTGGAATCTCGCACTACTGCGGATATATTTCGATGGTTGATCGTTCTGGTTCTTTGACGGGGTGTAACAGGAGGGTGGTCCATATCTCGATTTGATATGTGGTGGAGGGTATCTATATACTGGAGTATCGGGCACAGTGGGCTAACTGGAAGCTCGATGCACTCGTTGGATGTTCAAACGTAGTGCCGTGTTCCATATCTCCTGTCGGGTGGATGGGCGTGAGAATTTTCCAGAAGTGTGGAATGGTCTTACTACCGTGAATTATCTACTCAAAAGAGATACTAGACATCGAGATACCTCTCTGCAGCTAGAGGCCCCTGGCAAAGTAACTAAGGATATACGTTTCCGTCTAAGGGTCCGCGTATGTGAAATAAACTGCGGGGCGGGGCGGAGCGGGAGATATCTCAGGACGCACCGACATAGGGGAATAAATTTGTGTCAATAGGGTGATAGCTATTTGTGGATTTTAGAAGAACATACAGGACAAGAATACTAGTATCAGGCAATGTTCCGCAGATATAGTTAGTCATAGAACATCACTCGCTATAATTCAGATCCTACAAACTGACGTACCACGGGGCCGCCAACTGCTCGTCAAGAAGTGGCTTATATCGGAAGAATCGCAAGGCTTCTGTCCTCAAGTTTTACCTCTGAGAGCGCCTAAATGTCATTAAGATACTAATTTCGTTCTTTTATATTTCTTTTCTTTGGTTTTTTAGCAGCACCCCAAACTCCACTGGTTTTGTTTTGGCTTTCTTGCCTAGGAGAATTCCAAAGGGAAAATTTACATTTATATGGGTTTGGATATACTCATTATGTTGGGGGGAAGATTTCGACCATCTTATATTATTGTAGACTGCATAAAAATCTAACTCCTTAGAAAAACAACTATTGTCGGGTGCTATTTAATCACCCTCAAGGGTTCGGGAGAGTGACGGGGAAAGGAAATAAAGGGGAAAAGAATTGAATGAGGGATCGAAAGATTGGGAGAGCCTAAAGTGGTGGTTAGAGCACCTTCAAACAGCCATGTGAGCAGTATTCCGGCCACAACCTGAGCCTACCCTCGCCCAACCATACTCAAAACAAAACAAAAGAAAAACCACACCGCTTTCCAAAAACAACCTGAAGATGCCTACGAGCCGCTACACCTTGGCCCTCCTCAATCTTCAGCCCCTCCAAATGTGCCACTGTGTGAACCCTGCTTGCAATGCCTGCTTTTCCTCAATTGGCATAGGAATTGACCATAGGCCGCCATCCCACGCTCTCCCTATCTCACTATCGGTTTCCCTTTCTACCAATTTCAAGCCGGCAACCGCCCAGTCTGCAGTTCTTTGTGTCTCTTTGACAAAGTTATGCACCCTCAATCTCTCTCTATCAACTGCCCTTTTTGCCTCTGCTAATTTCCCCGGGCTTTGGATCCACCTATTGTATCGATTTAATTGACCGAGCTCTTTACAGCCCCAAGTTGGACAACTCATTGAGCGCTCTCGGGGGCGGGCACTACGATAAGAATTCCTGGCCCTAAGCCGCCCTTCACGAAGTTGACTTTTGGATTGTGGCGGGAAAGAGGCTGGACCATTAAAGAAATCCCATATAGTTGGTAGCGTATACCACACTCGTTCCCTCCGGACTTCTCCGAAAATACGTAGAATTTCCTCAATAAATTCGCAGTAGAACAATGTAATATCAATCTCTACAATTTTCATGAACCGCGCTCGGCCCGGATTGACGGCTACCCACCCCTGGGGCCGGCACTTGAAAACTGAATCTTGGAATCGATTTGACATCAGGCGTGGCGCTGACGTGAAATTGATATGAGGAGGCATTAGGCCCTCAGCTCGGTTTGCTAAATGGCCTTTGTAACTTTGTTCAGCGCTATTGGGACGCGGCTGCTCCAGTATCAATTCCTTGGTTCCCTTGTCAACATTTGGCTCGTAATTCTCCGACCTCATGGTACCATCAACCGTATGTAGAAAACGCTCCAAAATTGGAGGCTCAGGCTCATCCGAGAGATCTTGTCCTTCAACAATAGTTTCCTCCGAACCCGTGGATTGTGGGCTGTCAGCTGTATACGAATTGTCGGGAGAAACAAGGGGAGAGTCATCTGTCTGACGTGGTGAAGTATTTTCGCGGTACTTTTGAGGAATCTGCGTGCCGAGAAGTAAACAAATCATATTAAAGAGCCAATATGATGAGTTTGCAAATGCATCTGGGTCGAGATCGAAGCAATAATCCGCTCTGCTTCTAAGGTAGGATATTCTGGCATATTCGCTCGGATTGTTATACCGATTTGAGAGAGTAGGACCGCCCAATCCCAAATCTGAAAGCATTTTTTCTAAATTGGAAATATCCCAAAATTGAACTTTGTCAAGCTTTCCGTCGAGATTAGAGATTGCCCTTGAAACAATCGCTTTCCGCTGCCAGGGGGTAATCATATCCCATTCGTCCTGAAAGACGGTTTCGATCCTCTGAAATTGTACTCTGAGGCGGTTCTGGTGGAACAGAAGGTTGTCATACGACTTACCGTAGTATTCAATGAGCTGGGGCGTGTTGAAGAATACCTCTAGGAGCGGGTCTGGGTAATAGATATTGGTATTGGTATTGTCAGGTGGAATTGGTGATGAATTCACTTGTGTGAGCGGTTTATGCGTAGAAAATTGCGAAGGGTTTGGAGTTGCAGTGGAGTTTCGATAAGGGTCAATAGGGGGGTTGCGCCGAGGACCGGTTGGCTCAAAAGTTTTTGCTTGAGCAGAGAAATATGTCCTGTTTTGCGGTGATTGATGTGTCCCTAGCTGGTTACCCAACTTTGGATATTCTAAAGTTTCAATGTCAATTGGGCCTCTTTGATATCTAGGGTTTGTATCATCTATACGGCCTGTGACAATAGAACTCCAAGACTTTTTAGAGGATAGCGTGCCCGAATTAGCTGGAAGCTGGCACTTAGCAGCAATAGAAAACTCAGCGGCCTCGACTCTTTCATTTGGGAACTCAGCACCGGAATGGCCAGGAAGAAAGGTCGGAACGGTCTCAGATGAAATGAATCCAGGAGTATACTCAAAGTCAGCTCTTGGATTATTATTCCTCCAATTTGCTGCATTTAACCATGGCTTTTTTATTACTGGTGAGGGTTCTGAAGGGATTAGATGTGGGACCGGAACCCGGAGATCTTCCTTTGGCTCTTCATTTCTTCCGTTCACACCACAAGCAGCTTTTGCATAGTTTAAACTGATGTGAGGTTTTTTAACTGCTTGAAGATCAGAGTCCGAAGATTTCTGACCCGCCAACATAGCTGGATTATTGATTTGCCATTTGTTCGAGTTAGCTGAGGTAGGCAAAGTAACTGAATGCTGCTGGTTCTCATTACTCTGGTTTGCACCTGAAACAACTTTAGCATAGTTTCGCCGTTCCATGTTTTTAGAGCTTAGGGCTGGCTGTCCACCGGTTTTAAAGCTATCTTCATTAGCTGGAGCTGTGTAATGTTCCACTAGGGATGTCCGTTGTCCCCTTTGACCCGTCCCTACACCGGAAAATTGGGTAGAATTGTCTATGTCTCCCTCGTCGGCGATGAAGGGCCCAGTTAGGGGAACTGTGGGTATTGCCGACTGCGCTGCTGCTTCATTCGGGTCTGTAATCATTGAATTTACCTTCGAAAGCTCGGTAATACTCTGGCAATGGTTTGAATTCCATTCCTGATTCTCAGATATATGGTCTTTTTCGTCTGACCATTTTTTTGTGGTAGTATTAGCATTAGCGACCTCGACCTTGCTTGCCTCAATCCGCTTAGCCACCACAGCTGTGACCTTCTTGTTACTACCCAGTTTTGAGACACTTGCAGTATTATTTTTCAACATAGGGGATCTTTGATGGGGTGGTGTTTTGCGTCCACTAGGGTTAGGGATTGGAATGTACTGCGGGATTCGGTTTTGATGATGCCCTTGGGAGGCAACGTTTAACCTGTTGACCGGAGGTCCTTCCCACAGATGTTTAGAACCAAGCTTTTTTCCACAGGATATGTTTGTTGAGTTCTCCCACTCAAAACCTGGTGTAACATGAGGAGGAACTGAGGTTTGTTGTGAAGTAAATACGCCGGCTGGTCTCAGGCTAGGATGCGGCTGTGGGCGCATATTAGGAATAGGTCTTGGTATGTGAGCGCTTTGTTGCGGGACTCTTGGAGGATTATAGCTCCCCATACTTCCTGTGTTGGTAAAGCCTGGATCATAGCCGGCGTGGGTGGGTGGATGGCCAGAGCAGTATTGTGGCGAGGAGTAATAAACCGGCATGCGCATATTATTTTCTCTATAGTTAACCGATGGATCTAGCGAATATCGTTGCGTTGGCCCATGAGCTAACTTTTCCATATACTTCATGCTATAGGTGGCATCTAATGAGATCCCAAGCATCCCCTCTACCCACATTTTCATTGCCCGAGAGACAGCGGCATCGGACCCTAGGTTGTTGGTGGTATCTCTCATGTGGTTAAAGTTGGTCTCAATTTTATGCTTCCACCTAGCCATCCTCTCCCGCTCTTCCTGTGTGATAGAATTGTGAAACGCTTGGAAGCGTTCATGGCAAGTTGTGGTATCGCAGCGGTATGGAAGAAAGACAAAGTTCAGGACGTGATGGAGGGGATCCACTCGAATAACCCCGCGATCATGCTGTCCCAAATTGGTGTCTTTAGGTGCAACATCGTTTCCGGGCAAAGCGTAGAAATGCGGGTCACCGGCTGGAGCAGGGAGAGCTGTCTTGTCAAATTGCTCGATAATCTTTTTGAGATGGAGATATCCCTGGGACCAGAAAAACATTAGATCCTATAATTCTGATGGAAAGGGTGAGAACTTGCAGGATTGACCCTTGGTTCGATGGTTGTGCCGGTAGTAGAAGGGGCAGGTAGAGCTGGCGGTGGGGGTGGTGGTGGAGGGTTTGGATTGACTATGGGAATGGCTTTAGAATATCTGCGACGAGGCCCAGTGTGTGGTGGAGGTCTGGTCTGCTGTAGAGGTCTCATCTCCGGTGGAGGTCTAGCCTGTGGTGGAGGGGTCCCATCAAAAGGTGGGCGTGTGTGACTAGAGTGATGATTTTGCTGCGAAGACATGAAGGCGTCTGGATGAGCTGGAGGACTATGTTTAGAGAGGTGGGCTAGAAGTAGCCCAGGTGAGAAACTATTTAATTGAATAGGTAGAAGAGCGGAACCTAGAGGAATGTGGGGTTCTGTTTCGAACAAAATGTCAATTGAGATTTTTTTATATGGGTCCCGTGCTGTACTATTCAACCAACTAGCGTGGCGGAATGGGTCGGGGGATTTAAAGTTCGCTCTGGGCTACATGTACATACATGTACGCATGCACACATATACATGAATGTTATGTACATGTAGTCTCGTGTTCATCCCTACAGGCAACCTTTCTCGCCATATACATGTATATACAAGTCGGAGGTTATGGGAACAAGCCTTTGCCAGAGGTTATTACATGCGCTCGACAAGAAAGAGGAAAAATCAACTCTCTCGTAAATACTATGGCTGTTTTATATAGGCTTCGTCACGTGTGTTAAGGTAGGTCATGATGTATCACTCGAATATTTAAAATACATGTATAATACTATAGCTATAATACGGGAGTATTCTACTATCAGTGATGAGGCATCAAAATATCGAGTTAACTCCGGCTGCTACCAGAGATACTGTAAAATTGCTTAATCACTGCTTAGTGAAGCAGCATATCGATACATGTAGATCCCGCTTCGATTTCACAAACTGTTCCGGCACCGTACTTGGTTAAGGGGCAGGGTATCAAGGAGAAAATATATAATCTTCTGGATCTGTATGGCAGCCGTGGTTTCTTCACCATAAAATGTTGTCATCCTACATGTAGGTACTACTATGACAATTTTTTGAATATTCACGCTCACTTGATATTGGACGAGGCTATAAAGGCATATATAGAGTTGTTTCTGTTAGATCCAGTATGATACCTCCTCTTATTTTAACTCTGAATCCAACCAACAGCAGTATCCAACCCAGGAATATTTTCCGGGACTTAAGTACTATATGTACATAGTAGTGATAGAGATGTAATCTGTACTATAGCGAGAACTAACTTGTAGAGGTGTCATCTCAACTTACCCGAGGGCCTTTAAACAACAGGGAAACTAGCTCCCAAAGGCAGAATATTTCCAATAGTAGCGCCATGAATCCTTGATTTAGAACCTTTATAGGACTGGCCATCTTTAGTTCGTCTTTGTGGAGTGGTAGGGCCCAAAATTAGGATGGACTGATCCAGGAGATCTTTAATCGAGTCGACCGAGATTAGCTAGGGAAAGATCTTGGTAGGGGCTTACTATAGCTAGCTTTTCTGGACATGAACCTAATTGCAATCTTCGCTGCAATTTGTCTTGTATGTGCGTCATTCACATAAACAGGGTTCTGGGTTCATTATTACACTACTGGAAACCAGTCAATAGTTGTGTTTATGTCCGATCATAAACAATCACTCGATCCATGTTTCCTTGAGAAAAATAGTTTTCTCTGATCCCTGTATATTTCCTTTATTCGTGAAGTTCCCGGCCTTCATTTATACTCAAGGTTTATATGTATTGTGAGCCCCAAAATTGTGAATAAATATTTAATTAGGGAAGGCGCAGTAGGTTAGTAAAAATCTAAAATCTGATAAGTGCGATCCTGCGGGGTGTGGCTTGGCGCATGGCACTGGTCTAGTCTACTGGACAGTCAACCCCACCACACGCACTCCACAACCAATTTGCCACCATTAACCTCGATTCGACCAACCCCCCCTTCAACGTTTAATACTCCAAACTCACCCCGAAAAACAAGTAGCCCATCATGGCAAAGAAGGATAAAAAAAACAAGAAGGCCGCCGACGACGACTGGGAGAATGAGATTGGCGAAGATCTCACTCAAAAGGCTAAGCCTGCCGCTGAGGAGCCATCAGCAGCCCCCAGTGAAGCCCCCGCAGACGATGATCTAGGCGGTGGCCTTATGAATGCAATTCGGAAGAATGCTGAAAAGAAAAAGAAGAAGGGCAAGGGCACTGCGGTTAAGGCCGAACCCCCGGTCGAGGACGCGACCACTCCGACGGGTGTCGACACTCCCCCTCCAGCATCGAAGGCACCTGTAGAGGTTACTGAGATCGATGATGACGATTTTGGTGGGGCGAAGAAGGGGAAGAAAGGGAAAGCTGCGCAGCCTAAGGCTGTGGAGAAGGTTGTGGAGAAGGTTGTGGAGAAGGTTGTGGAGAAGGTTGTGGAAGAGCCTAGTGTACACGGATCGGAGGCAGGCGACGATGATGAGGCCGAGACAGGAAGGGTTAAATCAAAGAAAGAAAAGGAGAAGGAAAAGAAGGAGAGGGAAAAACAGAGGAAAAAGGAACAGGTGGGATGAATACCGGGTCCTATCGTGCCCCCTTACTGACATCAAATATAGGCCGCTCGAAAGAAGAGTGGTGCTGCCGCCGCTCCGGCAGCAAAGGAAGCTCCCAAAGCTGCGGAGAAGGCTACAGCCGCTGCAGCACCTGAGCCTGCCAAAAAGGGGAAGAAGATTCCCGCCGCTCTTGCTGCACTTCAGAGGCAGCAAGAACTCATGAGGCAGATGGAGGAGGAGAAGAAACGTCTTGAAGAGGAGGAAAGGAAACGAATCGAGGAAGAGGAGAGACTTGAGAGAGAAGAGCAGGCCAGACTTGCGGAGGCGAAGGCACGAAAGAAGGAGAAGGAGGCTGCCAAGAAAGAACAACTTAAGAAAGAAGGAAAATATCTCACTCCCAAAGAAAAGGAGGCAAAGAGAGTTGCACAAATGCGGTTAGAGCAAATGAGGGCTGCGGGAATGATTGTTGCGGGATTAGATGAACCATCGGGGGAGACCAAAAAGAGGCCAGTAGTAGACAAGAAGAAGAAGAAGGGCGGAAAAGCAGACAAGGCGGCTGAGGATGAGGCAAAAGCGGCCGAGCTGAAGAAAAAAGAGGAAGAGCGACTAGCTGCCGAGGCCAAGGCCAAGGAGGAGGCGGAAAAGAAGAAAGAAGAGGAAGCAGCAGGTATATTAATCCCTCATTTGCCAAAAAAAAAAATGCTAGCTATAACACCTTGCTAATTCTCTCAAGCTGCCGCGAAAGCCAAAGAAGATGCTGATGTTCTTGATTCTTGGGAAGAAGCCCTTGATGAAGATGGCAACGTCAAAGAATCCTGGGATCAGGAAACCGACGAAGAAGCGGAGGAGGAGGAGAAAGAGAAGAAACCAGCCCAGCCTGTTCCTTCTACGAAGTCCAATGGTGCTAAACCAGCCTCCAAAAAGGTTGAAGATGAAGATGATTCAGAGGACGACTCCGAAGAAGACGAGGACCAAAGTATGGCTAAACAACTCGCTCAGAAGCGAAAAGAGGAGGCCGCGGCTCGTCGTCAGAAGCAACTCGAGGATGCAAAAGCTGCTGCTAGTATCAACGACCTCCGTTCTCCTATTTGTTGTATTCTGGGACACGTCGATACCGGTAAGACGAAGCTTTTGGATAAAATCAGACAAACAAACGTACAGGAGGGTGAAGCAGGTGGTATCACCCAGCAAATCGGTGCAACATACTTCCCTATGGAGGCGATCAAGCAAAAGACCCAAGTCGTTAACCAGGATGGAAAGATGGAGTTTAAGGTTCCTGGCTTGCTGGTTATCGATACACCAGGTCACGAGTCCTTCACAAATTTGAGGAGTAGAGGTAGCTCGCTGTGTAACATTGCGATCCTGGTCATTGATATTATGCATGGGCTGGAACAACAAACTATTGAGTCTATTCAACTGCTTAGGGATAGGAAGACGCCCTTTATCGTCGCGCTGAACAAGGTTTGTGGCAATAGGGATTACGGATATTGGGCTAATGACTAACATTTATAGATTGACCGTCTCTATGGCTGGGCGGCGGTCCCCAATAACGGTTTCAAAGATTCTCTCTCACGCCAAAAGAAAGCCGTTCAGAATGAATTTAAGGATCGTTTGGAAAAGACTATTGTTGCGCTTCAAGAACAGGGTCTCAACTCAGCACTCTTCTACGAGAACAAGAACGTCGGGAAGTACGTGTCTCTCGTACCTACGTCTGCACACACTGGAGAAGGTATCCCTGATATGCTTAAGCTCTTGGTATCGCTCACTCAACAGCGTATGGCCGAGAAACTCATGTATATCAGTGAGCTTGAGTGTACTGTCCTTGAAGTCAAAGTCATTGAAGGATTGGGAACTACTATTGACGTCGTCCTGAGTAACGGATATCTCCGTGAGGGCGATCGTATTGTCTTGTGTGGTCTCAATGGCGCCATTTCTACAACAGTCCGTGCCCTACTAACACCACAACCGCTGAAGGAAATGCGTATCAAGGGTTCATACGTTCACCACAAGGAGGTTAAGGCCGCACTGGGTGTTAAGATTGCAGCCAACGACCTCGAGCACGCTATCGCGGGGTCAAGATTGCTCGTTGTTGGTCCGGACGATGATGAGGAGGATCTCGAAGAGGAAGTCATGAGCGATCTTGAGCAGTTGTTCAGTAAGGTATCTACAACAGGTGCTGGTGTGGCGGTACAGGCCTCAACTCTGGGAGCCCTCGAGGCCCTGTTGGAATTTCTTCGCACCTCAAAAATTCCCGTGGCTACTATCTCGATCGGTCCCGTCTATAAGCGTGACGTAATGCGTGCGGGAACTATGTTGGAGAAGCATAAGGAATTCGCAGTAATGCTTTGTTTCGATGTCAAGATTGACAAGGATGCACAGGCGTATGCGGACGATGTGGGTGTTAAGATCTTTACCGCAGATATTATTTATCACCTGTTTGATGCGTTCACTGCCCACCAGGCTGAGTCACTTGCCCAGAAAAAGAGGGAAAGTGCTGCTGATGCTGTATTCCCTTGTATTCTGAACCCTGTGGCTGTATTCAACAAGAAGGATCCGATCGTTGTGGGTGTTGATGTTGTTGAAGGTAGCTTGAAGATTGGTACACCTATCTGCGCGGTTAAGAAAAATCCTACTACCGGAGAGGTGGAAACTATTAATCTAGGGAGAGTGTATGTTGCCTTCATCCTATTCTTTATGTCTATAGATACTGATTGCTAATGATGATGAATA
This sequence comes from Morchella sp. 2018-W45, assembly GCA_024713785.1. Lineage (NCBI taxonomy): Eukaryota > Fungi > Ascomycota > Pezizomycetes > Pezizales > Morchellaceae > Morchella > Morchella sp. 2018-W45. The sequence goes on from JAMGYZ010000021.1 coordinate 1,065,969, forward strand.
GAACATCTATCGAGCTCAACCACAAAGCAATTAATATTGTCAAGAAGGGTCAGCCTTCAGTAGCGGTCAAGATTGAAGGCCCCAATCAACCAACCTATGGGCGTCACTTGGAAGAGAAGGATACACTTTACTCGCTCATCTCTAGAAAAACTATCGATACGCTGAAGACGCATTTTAGAGATGACGTTAGTAAAGAGGACTGGCAGCTGATCATCAACCTGAAGAAGGTGTTCAATATCACTTAGTTTTGTTGTCGAGGATGGTTTTTTGTGTTTCTTTGTCGATAGTGCTTGAGATTTCCCTCTTGTTTAGGTTTTATCTTTCATATTTTGTCATCAAAATCAAAAATGCTGGTAGGATGTTTTCCTAATCTCAGGAGCAGGGGCGGCGCTCTTTTATTTGGGTGTTTTTCCCCTCGATTTTCTTTTGATGAATTCATGATAGGGATTGTTATTGTCTCCAGATCACTGTTCGTGCCTTGCAAGAAAGGAAAAGTTATGCTTCGAATACAAAGCGAAATGTATGGATATCCGCATGCTACACATAAACTATGGTCTGAATAGATGTAACGACGTTGGAGAGATTTTCATATGAATTCGCTAGGTTCTAAGCCTGCAGAAACCACTCATCTTCACAATACCTCGAATATAAGATACAGAGAGATAGTATATAAATTACATGTATGTAATACACCTGTATACAAGTAGAAGATACACTCTAAAGACGAGATATACATGTAGAGTACATAGTTATCGAGGAACTTGAATACATGTATTGATTTCCACAACATGTACTGTTTTCAAAAATCAAAGACCGAGGCCGGAACCAACACTATACCTAATTAAGCCCATTTATCGAGTGATATGGCATGATCGCGATTTTAAACTTTCGCGTTAGTCATAATATATTTTAACTCGCTTATCAATCTATTAGCCGACCGAGCATTGATTCAGACGGAGGACCGCGACATTGATCTTGCTTAATACATACAAACTACGCGCCAAGACCGGAAAAACGCTTTTTTTGACCATATAAGTGACATTGTCTCGCCAAAATATTTCTATAACTCAACAACCAGAAATGATTTAAAAAGTTCAAGCAGATAGAATGATAGAGTAGGTAAACTGAGTCTATCCATCCAATAAGATTAAGAATATGTGTTGTGGTTGATGGGCTATAACCGGTCAAACTTGAGGTGTTCAAATTGCTCCGTGTCAAGGATTCCCCCACCATAGTAATGACTGATCTTCGGGGAAATGATCAAGCGGGAAAGGAAAAGTCGTCCACCATCTCTTAGTACAACCACGGACTAATTCTATGGAAGGCTCGTCATGCATACCTAGTAAATACTTAATTCTATGAGAGATTCGTTATCCTATTGACGAATAGTTTCAGCACTGTCTTTGTTTCCCTCGTTTTCCTCCACTCCACTCCACCCACCCCACACCACTACCATACCTACCACACCCAAATCAATAATATCTTGTCTCTTTCAAGCTACAACCACACTCTCTTTGAAATTCCTTCCTGCTATAAAACTCTACTACTCTCCACACTCGGTTCTTCATGCCCGCGTTATCATCGATATCCTCCTGCATCTCTACTTTTAAGTCTTCAAATTGTATAGTAAACCTATATATTCAAGGAACATAAATAATGGATCCCTGTTTCCGCAAGGCTAAAGAGCCCTATAACCCTCTTCGCCCCAATCGCCCTCCCCCAAGACGCACTCCGGCCCCGTTACAGCGCCCGGCCCCGTCACAGCGTCCATCTCTGCTACAGCGCCCAGCTCCGGCACAACGTCCATCTCTGGCGCAGCGTCTAGCTTCTTCGCAGCGTCTAGCTCAACTAACAAAAGCAAAAGAAGAGCCAGAGCCCGTTTATGAAGATACTTCCGAGTGGCCAAGCTACACCCTCACCACAACTAAAAGTGCCCTTCTATCCGGGCAGCGGTACCATGTTATGCGCCTACACAGCAGGTATGTTGAAGCCCCCGACCCAGGTGATCCCACTGGCCGGCGTACCGTCATGGTACCAGAAAAAGTCAACATCAGCGACCCAGAGATGTTCAAACGGCCGGTCAGGCTACACCGGCGCGATGCCACATCGAGTCTCGGTGGAAAAAACGAGATTCCTGAGCCCGCCGACGAGGAGGAGAAGAAGCGGCTTGAGTTCAAGGCCGAGAGAGCAAGGCGACGTGAGGAGCTGATGAGTAAGGTTGCGCCGGACGGGGGTGGAAGGGGCACTTTCAGATCGAGGGATCAGAAGAAGACGCAACAGGTTTTCCAGTCAAATGCAGCACAGACTGCAAACCGCAGGATGAGGTACGAGGAAGAGTATCCCTGGTTTGTAGAGGATGCCGATAAAAGGCAGACGTGGCAGGGGCAGAGGGAACATTCCATGAGCAATGGTGAGTTTGCCATACTATATCTGGATCACGAGAAAGGGTCCTTTAGTATGATACCGGTCGAGAAGTGGTATCGCTTTAATAGGGTTAAAAAGGGCAAAAAATTTACCGAGGAGGAGATTAAGGCAGGCGAGAAAAAAATGACCGACAAGAAGCAGCCGAGTCTGCCCTCGTGGGCGAAGAAGGTTCCAGAGGAGTTCGTCGAAACGGAAAAGCTCACATATAAGGAGACTGAATTATATTACAGAAACAACATTCATCGCCGTAAAATCGTTATGGAGACAGTTAAGGGTAGGTCCGAGAACATGAAAGGGAGTGAGGAACTCGATTTCAACGACGAAGAGTTTTTTGATAATGATGACGCGGGTGGGGTCCTCGGAGAGTTTGGAAACGGGGACGAGGGTGAAGAAGCTGCTAAAGATGCTGCTGTAGGCTTTCCTACCCTCATCTATGATTTTCTTTTTCTTTTTTCTTTTACTAACAATCGATTTTGGTAGAAACGTATCCGTGAGGAGCAACTCTCTGCAAACGTATTTGGCTCTCGCACCCATAAGGACTATGACGAAGAAAAACGCAAAATAAAGGCTCGTCAGTTTGTTTTGAAAGATCACGGCAAGAAAGTCTCTAAGGCTCTGAAACGGCGTGAGGGAAATAACACTTACGACTCGGATGAAGAAGATCCGTATATAGTAAGTCGCAAGCTAACCCCGTTATGTAATAAATCCCTAAACTCGTTTATAGAACAAACTTCGCTCCGGGTCTGAAAACGAATCTGACTCCGACTCCGAAGCTGAAGCCGAAGAATTCAAAAAATGGAAGCTAGAGAAGGTGCGAATTACCACCGAAAAAGAAGCCGAAGAAGCGCGCAAAGTAGAAGCGAAAAAGGAAACAGCAAAAAGAGCGGCAGAGAAACGGAAAGCAAAGAAACAAGCCGAAATTGGGGAATCTTCTGTTGCTGGCGCCTCTAACTCTATGCCAGCCACACCAGTCCTTGTCTCGCGTAGTATCTCAAAGTCCACTGGGAATGAAGCTAAATCCAGAAAAAGATCCCGCTCTCCAGAATCTCCAGAATCTTCTATAAAACGTATTCGTAGTGATATAGTGCCAAGCTCTAACATCAGCCCGCCGCTTACTTCCGTCTCTTCCCCACTAACTGTAGATCGAGAGAAGCGACCTCGCTCGCCGGAACCCGAAAGACCCTTGAAACCTAGTGGAGTCCTGAAACGCAAGCGCAAAAGTGATACTCCAGCTGGCGACACTCAACCGGTGCTAGAGGGGACAAACACAGAAAGTGCTAGTTCTACTGCGCCTAAATCACCATCTCTATCTACTAGTAAGTGACGCACACCTATTTTACTGGCGAAACTAATATCAGAAGATACCACTCCTTCCCTTCTCATCACAGATGAAGAAATTATTGCGGCCCTCCGAATGGATCCACAGGGTGTTGCCATCAAGGATTTAGCGAATACATTTAAGTCTAGACTAAAAAGTGGAGGCAACGACGTGCAGGCTCTGGCGCAGAGGCTGAAAAAATTTGGGATCAAAGAGGGTAATACTAAGAGATGGAAGTTAAAGCAAGAGTTCCATTAACGTATAACAGCTTAACTTTTGGTGGGCTTTTTAGGTAACTGGTAATATCTAGGAGCTAGGAGTGGATAAGTTTATTTATTCTAAGGGTGTTTGGAATTGTGGCATTGTCTACTATCAAATGTTACACCAACTTAATGAGTAATAAATCCTGCTCAAATATAACTTTGGGGATCTCTATGTTTTGAGGCGGAAGGTTCGTCTGAATTAGATTGAATCATAGAATATGATTCGTCTGCCAAGCCCCTTCTATAGGAAAAACCCTATACTACATGTATGCAACGATTGATTGATTGATACTTCATACATGTATGCAACGAAGTGGATGGAAGAAATAACTCAAGAGCGTCCCTATTGATACCATTGTTTTCTAACCAGCAACATTTCAGTGCCAGCTAAATATATTACAAGTTCTTACGACATCCCACTTATTTCCCTTAAGTTTTTCTTTGGAGACAAGCACGTGCGCGCTCGGCTGGCAATAGATGCCACAATATTACCGAAGATGCGGTGGTCTCTGGACCGAAGCGGCTCATTTTATGCGCGAGAAAACAAATCTATCGTAAGTTCATAATCCCTTAGGACCTCTAGCAGATTGGTAACAATGCAACGGATATTACTCGATCAGCCCCTCACACTATTTTACACCTTCATTCTCTACAGATTACCAGTCCAGTGACTAAAGAAAAAAGAAATAAACTACCCATCCAACAGCCCTGAGCTCTCAATCATTGCATGCAACTCCGGCTCCAAGAACTTTGCAATCGTCACATCTTCGCTCAGGCCCTTTCTCCTACGTGTCTTGAGTGTAAGGTCTCTAGCCATGGCTTGCGCTGATGCGGGCTCCAATGGCCGTAACTTCACTTCCTTATCAAGAGGGTCACCAGGGACAATGTTCCAGCGGTCGAACACGAGGGAGCAGAATGCTTGCCCTTGCGTGTGAATGCGGAGATCGGTCTCGAAACCGAATGAGTCAATAACCGGAATTAGGCCCTTGACGAGATAGAGCGCTAGAAATTGTTAGTAACAATATGATGATGTAAAATGGGAGGCTTAAGGCTTACGTGTCCCAGCGATGGGCCCATCAGATAGAACGTGGCCTCTTCGCTTTGCTAACACTGTGTAGAGAGCAGATACGGAGTCTGCAGGTGCTGTCATGGAGCATGAGTACACTGGCTCCATGAGTCTTGGAGAAGCCATAAGAAATGACGAGTAACAGGCCCTACGCGCCGTAGGAATTATCTGTCCACCGCCACGGTAGATGGCTTCTGAGGCGAGAGTAGCATCCATTATTTTAAACCTGGTATTTCGGATTGCTATTCCTAGTATTAGCACCGGTTGTTGGCAAAATAAAAAAGAAATGAAGTTTCTTACGCTCTTCGCACAATGGCCCTTCTCTGGTCCCCCAGGCAAACCCTTGCCTAATGCTATCCCTCACTTGGTTCAAGAGCTTCTTATCAACCTCACTCGGTAGTGTATCATCTTGGAGAATATTGGGGCCTGTCTCGTCTGGTCCAAATGCCCAAATACTTCGGCTAGCCAATAGATCCCAGCCATAATTCTCTTCAAAATATTTACCAACTTTGCGGATAGGCCATTTAATGGATACTTTACCATTTTCGATATCCTCTGCTATCCCTGTGTCAAGTGGTTCAGCGACCATAGTGATTTTATTCTTTTTGTTCGGTGTTTGCGCATAACATTTGATCGCAGATGTTTCTACAACCGTTTCACAGAAGCGTGTGACAGGATCGGACACCTTGAGTTCCATCTCAGAGAAGATCCTTCGTAGATCATGAAGGACGCAGTCCATATACAGTTCTCCAGTCCCCAATATTACGTGCTCGCCCGATTCCTCGACTTTGGTAACTATCAAGGGATAGCTCTTGTTGATCTTCCGCAGGCCATCCAACATCTTTGGCAGCTCAGAGGGATTCACTGGTTCGACGGCAACTTTGAACACCGACTCTGTAAAATGTTTGACGGGGCGGAAGATGTACGCATCATCGTCCATCTTATGCGCGACCACTGTGGCAGATTTAACAATCGAGTTATCGATGCCTCCCAAAAGTACCCAGCATCCGGCAGGAACACCGTTAATGGGAATTTTATATCGGGTCTCGTTAATCCAGCAATCAGTTATTGTAGCGACAACCATATCTTCCTCATCGTCAAGTGTGTAACCTTCGCCAAGAACGCGAACCTGCATATTGGGGTTCACAGTACCGCTCATGACGCGCCCAAAAGAGAGAAAGTCGTTGGCCTCGCTAGTGTGGTATAATTTAGAGATTTGAATAACCAACGGGCCATCCGCGTTACAGGTATTCATAGATTCAACGATGTCTGTATCGAGTGGCCCAGTGTAGGTGTTTTCAACCTTGGCCTTTGCGCCCTCTAAGGCAGATGGAATATGCTCTACGATCATATCCACAAAACCAGTAGAGGTGCCAAAGAATTGCTCACAGACCAACTTTAGTAGGACCTTTGCGTCTAGTTTATATTGGGCGGGTTTTAGCGTTATACCAAGGTTTTCAAGGGTTGTCTTTAAGCTGGAAGCACTTTCTCCAATTGTCTACGAGCCCAGTTAGTATTGTGGTTTGTATCGCCAGGGGTGGGTCCGGGGGTGATCAAGGGGTCCACTTACATGAGCATATAGTTTATACAATGGCTCAAGGATAAAGTGAACGAATGTTCTCCGTACTTTTGACTCCAAAGATTTTCGTGTAAACTTCCTGCTTGTTGGATTATAAAATATATCCCCCCACAACCGTTTTGCAAAGTCCGAGATATTGACCCCTGCGTAGGTATCCGCATACATCTTTGCAAAGCTCGACAACGAAAAACACCACCCCATACTAGCACTTGCAAAGCAAACGTTCCCTTTCTCCGGTGATAACCTTAAACTCTCACTTTTACCCGGAGCAGCACTATCTATAACTGTATTCACCTCCTCGATCGTGTGCTTTAGCTTGAAGTATGCATCGGTAGGCGGAAGCTTGAGCTCTAGGATAAGTCTGTCGACTTTGTTCAATACTAATGTCATCGGTATATTTTCCGAGACGGCGTATTTAATGATTTGCTCCGTGTTGATCATGACGCCTTCTACAACGTCTACTACAAGAACAATACCATCTGCAAGGCGGATAGCGGAGGCAACTTCATCCACAAAATTAACATGACCAGGGGTGTCTATGATGTTGACGAGGCTAGATTTCCCCTTTGAGGATTGCAAGACGAGAGACATAGGGGCGGATTTTATTGAGACACCTCGCTCGCGCTCAACAATATGGGTATCTGTGTACCGGAGCTGCATGTCACGTCAATGATTGCTCCGTAAACGTAGATCATGGGACTCTATACTTGTTCGCCCTTCTTTCCTTCTGTATTGGCACCCAGATCATGAGTTTCGAGCACCAACATATCCATGAACGCAGTCTTTCCATGGTGTAGATGTCCAACCAGCGCAATGTTCCGTACTTGATCCGGGAAGCTCATAAGATCCATCATAAACCTGTAACCGTCAATTCTGCCAACCTTGTGCCTATGAAAGTAAGGAACTACTTACTCTCTAGAGAAATAGGTCTTTGGTAGATCCGTTTCCTCAACAGTAAACTTCTTCACCTTGATAGGAGCTTTTCAGCGGATCAGTCGGTATCGCGTCATAGGAAGAGAGACTAGAGAACCTACCTATGATGGGTTCGGACAAAGGTTGTGCGTCCTCCTCTTCAACCATAGCTTCCACATCTGCGCCATATGTTTGTGCGGCAGTCGGATAGTATTGTTTATCTTTATAAACGTCAGTACTGTTGAGTGCCTTGGACTAGAGTTGAATCTAACCTTCGTGGAGCACAACCGCGTTTGATGGACCCTCATCTGCTGTACCGTCAGCATTTATCCCTCATTATTTAAGCCTCCTCTAAAGCTTAACATACCGTCAAGCTCCATCAATTGTTGATCATCACCCTCATGGTCCGCGACCGAAGCATCATCGTAGTCAACATAGGCATCCGCGCCTGTCTCTGATTTCTGATCTTCCTCGTCCGACTCAACAGCCTCGCCGATAAAGTTACCGAATCTGAATTGAAAGTTCACATAAGCATTATTCAAACTTCTAGTAAGTAGAAAAGTAATCACATACTCGTCATAAAGATCATCCATCGCGTCGTGTTGTTGGTCGTTGATAATTCGGTGTCTAGGTTCCCTGTTGCCATCGAAATCTCACACACACACTTAGGTATAGAATGGACATCACGTGATAAAGCCTTAGACAGGGTAATATCGTTACCTCAGTTCAAGCATCCATGTATGATCAAAACGATTCACTGGTCTCCCTGAAGATAAAACATTACTTTAAAGCGGTGTTAGGTCATTGAAACCTAGGGGATAGCGAATGGGGGGTCAATTAGACATGATACTGTCCTACTAGTCATACATTATCACTCGAGCCTTGGCGTTTACTAGATTCTGACAAAGAAGTACTTGGTGGTAATTATATGTATGTCTTCACCGAAAAACGATAGGTCCCATGGCGTAACCAACTCGTCCCTCTAATCGGTTGGAATTAAGGGACAGTATTCACACTTGTGGGTTAGATTATAGGCCTTAGAAACATTGAGCTACGGCTACTAGTGAAGAAATCTTACTTTTATTTCCTGCTTGGGGGCCGGTGTAACCGTAGTCACAAGTACTCAAACACTGTTTTATTTCTCCCAAGTAAAGCAAACCAAATGAGATATATTAAAAAAAAAAAAGAGAACTCGTTGCCCGTTCATAATTCGCCTTATCTAAAATCCGTCTGTAACATCCCGACTATTGATAAATTCATACACATTTGCCGGCAGCTTGTATTGAATCATTCCGGCGTAAATCAACGCGCACTTTGTTCTTGCCTTTAGCTCCGCCAACTTCTGGTCTCTGCTTGCATCAGCAAATAAACCACCCTTAATGTCTATGCTCATGCGATGGCAGCACTCGACTACCATCTTGAGTAAGCTTCCGACATTTCGAGAGACGGTTTCGTGAAGGGTAGCAAAGTTTTGAGCGCGCCGACGGATGGAACCGACGTCTACGCGGGGATCAAGAGGGATCACATCAACACCCTCGATTGTCTATTTACGCAATAAGTAATTTGGTTTTTGTGGACCCAGGGGATTACTCACGACTAAGCAGGACTCCCAGTTGCCCTGTTCGTAATACTTTTTGGCTTCTGCAATTTTAAGTAAAACACCGCTGGCTTCCCTGTTCCTTAACCCAATTTTACTGTACACAGCCGCATTGGCTGCATACATATTAAGCATGTTCTGCGCTAACTGCACTGGGTCCTCTACACTTGTTAGGCTGATGCTAGAGGTCAGAAGTCCACCAGCTGCTATAGGATCTTGGTAGTATGTTTGAGAATCCTCACTCGCGATGGAGTCCGAAAGATTCTTATTGATGATTTGGACAACTGTATCATAATCCTCTGCGAGGTGGTATAATAGAACCGCGTCGTTAGCCCTACCATCATCGTCTGCCTGAACAGCGGCTTGCTCGGTAATTGTTCGAAGATATTCGCGTTGATCAACAAGCTTGATAAGTCTCATCCGCTTCTCAATTGCACCCCTCTCGCGGGTTCCGTCTGCACGAACATCACCAAGTAGTTTGGTGAATTCCTTAGTATCAAGGACAAGCTCGCGAAGAGATTCGTGACAAACTGTAAGGTGATTTGGCCCAGTAGGTGCAGGAAGATCGGCATTGAGGCACAGAAGGCTGATATAGTCGACAGCTTCCTCGGCATTAGGTGTGCGGAAATCGTTCGTGTAATAGCCAATTAGGCGAGGGAAATTTATTTGCTTTTCTCCGTTTTGACCAAGAGTGACTGAGCTCGAATTAGTTATGACTAGAGTTAGGCGATAAAAAAAACGAATGAATTCTTACGCAATTCTCCACTTGCAGGGTTCGAAGTTGGCCTTAAGAGTCCGTAATATGTGAGCGCAATGGCGAAATGGACACCATCCACATACTGGAACGAATACAAATAGTGAACGGCCTAAACCTTGGTCAGTTATATTTTTCTAAAAGAAGAGGTCTGAAGCTAAAACCACTAACATCTTCAAATAAGCCTGACATCATTAACATTTGGAAATATAATCCAACATTGCTTCCCTTCTGCGAGAAATGTTTTGCACCAAACTGAAGCACTCCCTTTTGAAGATCCGTTAAAGTAAAGACCTCGTGCGCCGGCTCAGTCGTTTTGTCAATCTCTCTAGCCAACACAAGCTGTAACCACATCCAGTCCTCTGCAGTCGGCATAACATTTGGCACAGATCTTTTAGAAAGATCACATCTTCCAATTATCTTGTAAACCGCCGGCTTGAAGATGTCTTTGGTGTCCTCGGAATGTCGAACACGGTTATTATACTCACCTTGAATCCTGTCAAGCAAGTTCCTAGGCAAGCGGCGCTCATCGCCTGCAGAACAATAAGCATGGAGGTATGTGGGGAAACTCCGATCAAGTTTTTGGAATGATTGTTGGTTCTGCTTGACAAATTCGTCGGCTTCCTCTAGAAAGCCGGCCCGGAGAAGATAAAATATGATTGCCCAGCAGGGAATGTCAGATACGTAATCAAAGTTCTTGGGGTCCCATTCAGGTATATCTTTATTGGTGGCTAGTTTGACGTTGATGTAGCCTCTGAACTTGTGGAAAACTGAAGGGATACCACCCACTTTGGCAATTTGAGGATTCTCGGAAATTGAACGCTCAACCATTTCTAAGAATCTACGGCAATGTGAGAAACATATAAGGAAATAGATATGGATAAGGCGAGCGAATAAAGAGGATCATACTGTTTTTCTAAAAACCTCCTAGCCCCCTTTTGAACACTTTTCCGAATTCTAGAAGCCTCAGCACTGTCGGGAGACGTGTTGAGAATATAGTCTTTTGTGAACTGCCTCTCACGAAGACCGCCAAATGGGTTTCCATCACGGATATCAGATTCATTGGTTATAGATCCCAATAGTTTCCAGGAATCGTGGAGTTGTAAAGTTAACTGTCCCGGATACTTGTAAGCTTGTGACGCATCATCTCCGGGGGTTTCTACAACGCCTACCATGTCGTTTCCGGAAGCCCCGGTAATATCCCCAAAGACCTTCATGACAGGATAGATTCCACCGTCGGTGCCGTTCTCTAACCTGACTTCATTCAAACGTTTGACAGCAGCCGAAAACTGCTGTTGCCTAAGCTGTACTTGCCGGCTCATATCATTCTGCCTGGTAGGATCGATATCCGCAAATAATTTCCCTGTAGCAGCCCCGGGAGTGTTGGCGGCGGTTGGCCTGCCCAAGACACTAGTGCCCATTGTAGACTTTGCCCAAACGCTTCCTCTACCTGCAACTCCAGGTCCAAAAGACTGCCCCAATTTGGAACGACCAAAAGAAGAGACACCAAACGAAGACGCACCAAATGCGCTAAGACCGCCATTAAATGTGTTGTGGCGAGGATCTACTGCAGCACTCGGAGCTGTAGTGTTTCGTGGTGTAAGGCCAAAGTGTTCGAAGATACGCTGTTTTTGTGCCTCCCACTCTATTGTAACATTCTTAGCGACAAAGGCATCAAAATCCCGAGATGTGCGACGCATTCCATCTTCGATCGAAGACATCACATTTTGTTCTTTCCGATTGCGGAGGTAGGTCTACTCGAGGGGTCCTGTGATTTAGTAACGCAAATTCTTGTAGCGACTATCACGGGAGGGTCAAAAGAATACGTACATCGATATCGGTGTCAACTCGTACTGTAGATGGCTCATAGGCGTTTTGAAAATCTATGGAATCCAAGTCGCGCAAAGCCTCATCCGTGTTGATCCCACCAGCAGCCAACAAATAGTGCCTAAAGCCAAAGTCATATCAGTGTCAGCCCCGCCTTCAGCTTCACAGAGCTCTATTCAGGAGAGCACGTACGCTCTTGCATCGGTTTGCGCCCCTTCACGGGTCTTCTTCAGGTCCTTTGCCCTTCTCTCGAGCTCGTTCAATCCCAGCTGGACAGTTTCTAGCCCATCATTATCAGTTTCCTGTCGAAGTTTTCGCGACTGCTCTAGCAATGAGCTGAAGAGTGAAAAGACGTGGTTTGCGGGTTCCGTAGCAGCCATGATGGTTGTCGCGGTTCAAGGATGAGAGGGAAGTCACGGAGTGTTGGGTAGTTGGGTCTTTTGTGCAAACAAACGCTGGTTGGTTTTGAGCCGTGCCGACGCGAGAGACTTCCATGAACACACGTGATCTATTCTCTTGGCGTGACCTCACGATTAGGATCACATGTACTTTACTTTAGGTTCATACATATATCTCTCTCAGGATGCATGTCGCCGCAACCAAGAAATCTATTTGTGAAAAGAAATTCACTTCTACAAGCTCTTCTCTAATCACCCTTTCCCTTCATTTCGAAGTTTTTTTATGGCTCGATAATACTCAAGATAATCTACATGTAGCAGAGCATTATCTAATTAATAAATTTCTAACAAATTCCTAGTTCTAATCAACCAGCCTCAGCACCCGACCCGGCATCCTCTTCCTCGGAATCAATCGCAACCTCAGAATTAATGCTTTTTTGCGCTGCAACCTCTTCATCAAGAGCTTTGAACCCTGTGGAGGATAAGTAGGTAAGATATGGGCTCTTAAACGAGTCCAAAAAGTGGACAAATCCCGTATATCTGGGAGTGTCAATATATACCTCATTCACTTAAAATAAAACATTGGGGACCTACATGTTGCCAGTCCTTTCATCCTCGAAGAGTTTAGAGTAGATCATTTTCTCGCGGAACGCGTCAATCTCCTTGGAATATAAGGTAAAATCTATTGGTTCCCGAGAATGCATTTCTATGGCCATCTTATTATAGCTTTCGAAGACTGGGTACTCCAGAAGAAGCCCTAGACTGGGTGCTTTTGGAATAGTAATTTTTCTAGGTCTAAATGTTTGCTCGATACGTTCAATAGGGCAGCCTGTGCGGACAACCATCATTGCCATACCAACCATTTTTCCTGTTTTCAAAACTCTAGCATTAGGGCTATCAGCCATAAAACACGGAGAGGATTGCACTTACTGATCTGGTGCATCATAAAAGATTGACCGTGAACACGCAGAGATACCCATTCTGTATCATTGATGATTATCGGATCAAAGACCTGAATAGTTTCGTTAGTAAAAGGATTGTAAGGAGTAATAGTAGGATATATTAATGAACTTACCTCAAAAGACTTGATATGTCGTTTAGAGCTTGCTTCGTGGAAAGTTTTCTGAATGGTATAGTTGTGGAAATTTTTAGTACCTTCATAGGCCTTAAATACTTCCCTGACTCTCGCCAGTCGCTCCTGGGAGATCCGGTATGCCCTCTTTTCAACTCGGTGGACAGCTCTAATTTTGTAGCGCAAGGCCTCAAGTTTTTCTGCCTCACTCTGGATCTTCCCTTCAACCACCACAGGTTCCATGTTTAGGTCTACCTCTGGAGACCTGCTTCTTAGCCGCCCATCATTACCCAAAACGACTTCATCGTCTGACTCGCTCTCCTCAAACATAGCCTTCTTGAATAAATCAGGGTCTTCATCTTTGAACTGCTCCCTGACCTTCGCATCAACTCCCTCCCACCACCCTTCAACCTCCTTTTGTCTCCCGAGTAAGCCTTCAAGGTCACCTTCTCTCTCGGCAATGCTCCTGAGCTTTTTTGCAAGGAATGTCTTTGGGTGCGGTGGTAGGAAACAATGGGTTGGGATAAGGTATTCGTATCTCCTGCTATCACATTGCTGGTAGCAACTGAAAGAGCCAAGGGTACGTACGATTCCCCATACACGGATCTGTCCGGGAAGTTCGGCGTTGATCTTCTGCACAATATCCGGGTCCTCAATTATGAGCTTTAGAGAGATCACATTTCCAGCAGCATGAACACCTTTGTCTGTACGTGCGCAACGAACAAGAGATGACTACAGGGGTCAGTTCTTCTTCTAGGTCGAATCTATATTGATATGCATGTATATATACCTTTTTTGGATCATTGGAATTGTCCTTTGATATCGCGCCGGCTCTAACAAAGGCATCAAATATATCGCTTTCAATGGTTTTATGTGGCGGATTTAACTGCATCCCTCTGTATCCGGTCCCGCAATATCCGATAAGGACTGCGACCTTACGTTTGGGCTTTCTTTCTTCTTTTTCTTGATCTAGCCCCTCTACTCTGTTTTCTTCATGGCCCTCTCCATAGGATCGCTGTTTCTTGGTTGTGTGACTATTTTCAAATTTATTATTGTTAGGTTTTTGATGATTTTGTAATCTTCGAGGGAAACGAACTCCCCGAACATACTTGTAAGCAGCTCTTCCATGGTCCTCACGAGCCCGTTTCTCCTTACGGCCTTTATCAGTCCAGCTGCCGTTCCGGCCTCTGCCACCGCTTCTTCCACCACCTCTATCCCTTTGGCCTCTTCTATCACGGCTGTTCTTGTCTTGGTTTTCGTTGTTAATTTTCTTGTCGCCATGACTGCCCTCGTCGGAGGTTGTCTGGGGAGGGTTTTGTGGGCAAGCCGCCACAGCTGAAATTGAAACCTCATTGTTGTCCGACATCGGGGAAAAAGAGCAACTTTTCAAATTTTTGAGCGTGCTAAAGGTCGTATGCTTGCTTAGTGACCGCCGACTCGTTACCACGCCAAGATAATACAACCACGTGATGCACAAATCACCAAAAAAAAACAGAACATCACTTCGCACCCCTCATTGATTCAACCCCACCTTCAATCATTTAGTCATTAATAGACACCTGCAATCATGGCGCCCCATAGCTCATATGACGATGATGAAGATATTGATTTTTCAGGTGAGTAATGGACCTTTTTTCAGCTTTCTATATTTTTCCCAGCAATTTTTGACTTGAATGTGTAGATCTCCGAGAACAGTATGAAGTACGACTTGATGAAGGACTTGATACATTTGTTGTTGTTGACGGGTGCCCTATCGTTCCGGAAGAGAACAGGGGCAAATTGATCAAGTTCTTGTCCAAGAAATTGAGTGAAGTTGGAAAGATAAAGGCCGACTCAGTTACAATGCCTCTGAACGCCGAAGGCAAGACCGAAGGGTAAGTTCGCCATGCGGCCTCGCCAGTGGGTTTTTTGTTTTCTAGTTTCTAGTTTTTTTGTTGCTTCATGCCAGAGGACGCCATATTGAGGACGACGGTTCAGGTACGCATTTGTTGAGTACGAGACCCCCGAACAGGCGCTTGCTGCTTGTAAGCAGTTGAGCGGTATGCCACTCGACAGAAAACACACCATCTCTATCAACAAGCTTACAGATATTGAACACTTTGGTCGGGAAGGACGTATCAAAGAAGAGTATGTGGAGCCTGAGATTGAGCCATATGTTGAGAGGGAACATTTCCGTTCTTGGCTTGGCGAGCCTAACGGTCGTGATCAGTTTGTCATGTACCGTGGTGAGAGCGTGGGTGTGTTTTGGAACAAAAAGAAGGATCAGCCAGATCCAGTCGTTGATAGGTTACACTGGACCGAGTCGTTTGTCCAGTGGTCTCCCCAAGGAACATACCTCACCTCCGTCCATGCTCAAGGTGTTCAGCTTTGGGGTGGTCCAAGCTGGAAACGTGTCATGCGGTTTGCCCATCCTGCTGCCAATTTAGTCGATTTCTCACCCAATGAAAACTACATTGTCACCTGGTCGAATAGGCCTATTTCGATCCCCGAGAACCCACCACCAGGCTTTCCTCTCACCGCAGACGAAGATGGCAAGAACTTTATCGTCTGGGATATTAAGACAGGTAACTTATTGCGGTCATTTACCTCTCTTGAGGCTGCGAACGATGCAGATGAGGGTGTCAAGGCTTTAGGACGCAAGAAGATTAACTGGCCCGTTTTCAAATGGTCATCGGACGACAAGTACGTTGCCCGTGTCCTCCCTGGACAAGCTATTCAAATCTACGAAACACCTAGCATGATGCTCCTCGGAAAGAAAGCGGTCAAGGTTGAGGGTGTCGTCGACTTCGAGTGGTCTCCTTCAATCCCAGAAGGGAAGGGAAAACTCAAGCCTGAACAGATGCTCACCTACTGGACCCCAGAAGTGAACAACCAAACTGCCCGTGTTACCCTTATGGGCATTCCTTCACAGACCATCATTCGTACACGAAATTTGGTGAACGTGTCAGATTGCAAGCTTCATTGGCAGTCTGAAGGCAAATATCTCTGTGTTAAAGTTGATAAGCATACCAAGACTAAGAAGTCAACCTACACCTCTCTCGAATTCTTCCGTGTGAAGGAAAAGGAAATTCCGGTCGAAATTGTCGAACTTAAGCAAACAGTAGTCAACTTTGCCTGGGAACCCAAGGGCGATCGTTTCGTTTTCATTACCACCGACGAAGTCGTTCAGGGCGCCGCTGTGGCCCCCAAGACAAACATTTCCTTCTACGCCCCCGAGAAAGTCAGGAGCGGTGTTGGCGAATTCTGCCTTGTGAAAACTGTTGAAAAGAAGAATTCCAATGCCATTTACTGGTCTCCCAGGGGTCGCTTCGTCTTGATTGCCACCGTCCACTCGCAGCAGAGCTTCGACCTCGAATTTTGGGACTTCGACTTTGAAGGTGAGAAGCAGAAGCCAGAGACTAAGAATAAGGATGTAGCTGCAAACCTCATACTTATGGGCACCTCTGAGCACTACGGCGTGACCGATGTTGAATGGGACCCCACTGGGCGATATGTTGCCACCAGCGTGAGCATGTGGAGGCATGCTGTATGTTTCTCTATGGCCGTCTCTTTATCTACGTGCACTAATCATAATCTATAGATGGAAAACGGCTACCACCTCTGGGATTTCAAGGGAACTCTTCTCCGTGAAGAGCACATCGAACGGTTCAAGCAGCTCCTCTGGCGTCCCCGCCCACCAACCATGCTCTCCAAGGAAGAGCAGAAGACCATCCGCAAGAACATTCGTGAGTACTCGCGACAGTTTGACGAAGAGGACACCTTCGAGGCCGAGACCGCCAACCGCGAGGTTGTCGAGGCACGGAAGAGACAGCTCGATGAATGGCGCGCATGGAGAGAGCGGGTCGAGAAGGACCTCAGGGCCCAGCGTGTCGAGCGCGGCCTGCCCGAGGACCCAAACGCGGCCCAGCAGAAGAAGGATGAGGCGGAGGACACCGTCATCGAGGAGATTATGGAGGAGGTCATAAGCGAGCACGAGGAGGAGGTCGCGTAGAGGGGGGGAGAAAGTTTGCTTCTTTCTTTCCTTCCCTTTCTGTACTTACTTCCGGCGGGCGGGCGATGTCTTTTTCCTTTCTTTGCACGGACTAAAGTTTTGTTGGGATATCTTGTATTGGGTTGGCTGGATTGGTGAAGGGTTGTGTATGGTCTTTCTTCTCATGTTCGAATCTAGTGGTATATATCATATTGGGGCAAGGGACGTACTATACAAAAAAGTTGGGGGATGTAGTGTCTTTATTTTTCTAGTTTATATTCCTTGATGATTGCAATTGCGGACACTCTTTACTTTTGGTTCTTTCAGGATCCTTGTAATCTACATAAGAAAATGATCTGGAAGTCCGACTCTATCATGCACCTGATTGTGCCTGACGACAATTAGTAGAGGTCCGCTGTTTCCTGCTCGTCTATCATTGCTTGTTTGTCAACGTCACACTTAACAACCATTTGGATCTACCTACATATCCACAAAACCTACAAAAAGCCTACCCACAACACTCACTCACTCAGCCTCGAATACCCACCTCCGATCGGCTCCCAATACACCCACCATGTTCCCACTCCCCCTGCGCCCCACCTCGCGCCCCACCACCCCCACCCCCGCCTCCGCCTCTGCCCCCAGTATCACTGTCGCCTCTCCCCCCCCGACGGGTCCCACGCTAATACATCTCTACAACACCCTCCTCCGGCCGACGCTCCTCCCGCCGCCCGCGGCATTCACGCAGCCGCTGCTGGACAGCTTCGTGGCGCACCATGACCCGCTGTTGGAGGACACGACGCTGTTTACTGCCGCCAGCAGGATGCGGGAGGTGGGCGTCGAGGTAGAGAGGGTCGAGAGGGAGTGGAGGAGGAGTAGCGCACTAGAGGAGATGGAGAGGGGAGAGGGGGAAAGGGTGAGGTTGGCGGAGGTGAGGGAGGGGAGGTTGAGGTGTAAGTTGAAGAATGTAAGTTCTGTACTGGGTTTCTACGGCGGTTTATGGATGCTAATTAGGCGTAGCAGGCTGCGGGCGAAGAGCGAGCGAGGAAGGAGAGGTTGAAAGAGCGGATGGACGCTTTTGAGAAGGAGATGAAACGGGAGGAGGAGGAGGCTCTGAAGGCCTTCAAGGAGGGATTGAGGAGAGCAGTTGGTGGTAGGTAGTTATTCTTCACGGTTAGATAGAGATTATAGTGTACTTGTCAAATGGCACAGGTCACAGTAGTAATAATTATATGGGTCAATGATCACGGAGAATTTATTTTTTATTTTTCTTATCTCTACTTAAACTTTTGTTAGTATTGATGGCCATATCCGGCTAGTATAACAATGATCTAATAAACTAAATAATAACCTTCGGTACGTTAGCACTCATACCGACTAATAGTAACGTTTAAAAAAAACGGTTGTAACACTACGCCTCAGAAAGCCGTGTGTACTCCCCCCCCCACCCCGCCTCAATCCTCACGTCCAGGTTCCCCAAAACGGTGAACCCTTCAGCTTGGAGAGCGACGCAAAGGCCCAATTACCCGTAAAAACTACACCGGCCACAACCCCCTTCCCAAACCTTAACTCTTTTCCCGCCCTAGAACCAAGCCGTCCTCCTACACCCCGGTACCCTCCGTGCACCGCAACAGAACGCTACGGGCACATAAGGTCGTGGGTGAGTCAAGCATGGGGGGGCGGGAGAAGAACGGGTAGTGAAGGGGAAGCCGGGAGCTAGGGAAGTAGAGCGGGTGGGGGGACTCGTTGAATGGATCGACTATTGTCATCATAGAAAGTAGGATAGGGGCGGGGAGAGGGGGGGGGGGGTGGTAATTACCATTAGTGTTGTACCTGTGGGCGGGGTGTGAGTAGATGGAGCGCTGGGCTTGTAAAGTACTTTGAGAATCGTTAGCATCAAATGTAAAATTGAGTGCAGGATGAAGTGTTAAAGTGTAGGATTTAGACGTAGGATCAGAATGAATGTTTTGGTAAAGGGTTATCGTCATCGGAATATCCGAAGCAGAACTGAATATTTTTCTTTCATCACGGAAACGTCGGTGGGAGCTAGGCAAAGGTGGGAGGAATTTTCTCTAACTTACAGTTTGTTTTTGGGGCCACGAGTGCGGTGCTGCAAGTGGTGGTAATGGTGATGGTTGTTATCTATCTTTTACAACAAAGCTGTTAGCAATTGAGGACAATTGGAGAGTGTAGGAGGGTGCGATGTAAATTTGGGGAGAGGGACGAAGATCAGATGGTAGTGCATGTTTGTTTAATGGATCACATATGAATATCCGAAACAAAAGTGATAAGACTTCATCATTTCGAAGGGGAGAGAGAGAAACATGGTGAGATTTAAATTTACCTTTATTGTCCATATTCAGCTGGGAACCCCTTTCATTGTCCCCGCCGTCATTGTTGACGTCTTTGCTGTTGGTGATGATGGTAATGATGATGGGAGGAGGAGTTGTCGTTTTTCGCTGAGTGAAGAAAATTTAAGTTGTGTCTGAGACAAGGGCAAGGGCAAGACCCTACCCCGCTAAAGGTTTCACCGAGATCCATTTGCTTGGCCTCGGCGGGATTTTTCGCTTGAGCCTCATTCCTAGCTAGTCCAGATCCGCACCTAGCAACGTCGGTGCAATCAACAACGATTTCAGAACTGAAGGCAATTGCGACTACCCATTGAGATACCAATATGACTGACCGCCGACGTATAAACGGACCCTCAGAGGGTACCACCCCCCCCGTATTCACCAGCACACCCAAGATCAAACAGCTCCCTACCAGAGCTCCCGACGCCCTGCGAAAAATATGCAAGTCTACCCATCCATAGTCCCCAATTCCTAAAATAACTATAGCTAACCCTCTAACCAGTTCTCAAGACCTCCCTTACGCCCCCTGCTACTGGATCCTCCTTTCTCGAGCTCCCCTCCCCCGCCCCCGCCGGTACCCCCACCCTCAAACTGACCGCTTCTGTCTACGGTCCGCGCCCGCTACCTCCCAGCGCCCCATTCTCACCACATGCCCGCCTTACCGCGGAACTCAAGTTTGCGCCCTTCTCGACGCCCCATAAGCGCCGTGGCTACGTTCGCGACGCAGTTGAGCGCGACCTCTCCGTGCAGCTACAGAACGCCCTCGTAAAGAGTATCAAGACCGCCGCGTACCCCAAGAGCGGGATTGACATCTTCATCACGGTGCTGGACTGCGAGGGTGGCCTGGAGGGCGATGATGATGATAACGTGGAGGTCGGGCTGATGAATGTGCTTGCGGGCGCAATCACGTGCGCGAGCGCCGCGGTCGCCGACGCTGGTATCGAGTGTGTGGACCTGGTGTCGGGAGGGGTTGCAGCGCTTGTGAAGAAGGTGCCTGGCGGTGCCGATGATATGGAAGTGGATGCGCCAAGACCGGTGGTGGTGCTGGATCCGAGCCCGGCCGACGGGCATTTGGTTTTTTCTGCCGCCGTGGTGGGGTATATGGCTGGTAGAGACGAAGTCACACTGCTGTGGACCAAGGGGGCTATCGAAACGGCGGATCAAGGCACTGATGAGCTAGATCTGTTGATGGATGGGGCTATCGCGACGGCGACGGCCGTGAGGTTGGTGCTCAATGAGGCAGTGAAGGAGAGATTGCTGCTGGGGATTGCGAGGAGTAAGATGAAGAAGGAGGGAGGTGGAGATGTGACTATGGGGTAGGCGGGGGCGGCAATTGGAAAAAAATTGTACTATTAGGTAGGCAGTCAATCAATCAAACAATCTTGAGCAAAAAAAAAAATTCATCTTGATAACATAGACATCCATGAAATCCACCTACCATACATAAAGCCCCCTCACCACACACCATCAACCCCAGACCAGAACAGCAGACAACTAGGGAGAATCGGGCAACACAACACAACCCCAAAGAGTTAAGCAGGTATCAAATTACCTAGCTAGCTAGCTACATTCTATTTTTGGTTGTATGTATAACCCCCCTTTGCTCCCCTCCTGCCCTTTATTTCTCTCTTGTTCTCAGGGCCCAGGCATACGAACCCTCTACAATGGATGCTGCCAGCTTCGTAGCTGGAGACGAATTGCGGACCAGTAGTGTGCCTACGGCCCTCCCATCTTTTTTTCACGAACTCTTGGCAGCTGCGAGGGGCTCGTGAAAAAGTCGGGAGAATGGGTCAAGGTGGTACTGTGGGTTTGGCTTCTGTTAAGATCGCTCGAGATGGTGGCTGGGCCAGTCCTCCAGATCCTTTGATTTCCTCCTCGCGTGTGGGACCTGATCTCTAAGCAGAGTCCGAGTGACGACCCATGACTCGTTGTATCCCAGGACCCTTCTCGCACTCTATAAGGCGTGCCAACGCAGGAGACCCTAAGCCTTGGTAGCATAGTGAGATATGCGCTATTTTTATGGGGAAGTAATGACGCCAAGTGATCGCAGCATAAGGTTCTATCTCCCACCGACGCAGGCATTCTTTTTTTTTTTTTACCTTTGTCCCTATTTGCTATTTTTTTTATTTAGTCTGTGGAGTGAGTTGAGGGATAGTTTGGCGTGGCTTATGAGCTGGTGATAAATATTGCACACTTCATGTTTATGTCACGTAGGGAGGTGCTTTTAGCACAGGCCCCCCAAGGGCACGGGGTGGATGTGACTACAATCGAGTGATAGCTCATGACCAACGACACTCACCCCTGAGTGCACATAAACCCCAATCACTCAGTGATTTGCTAGAAAGAGTTCCCGCCCACAATAAACCATCTATGAGCCACCTGAAGGAATAACCACTTCCGTTTAGGACCTCACCGACACCGAGTGATAGTCTGTGATGCGCATATTCCAGGTACCACGGAGGATGTTACGCTCACAGCTTCTAGAGCTAAATTCTAAGGCCTCTTACTCGGCTTTTTTGTATGGGTGGTTATGTTGGCTGTAGGTGCTAATACGGCCGCGGAGCGGCGGGGCGGAATAGATGGGCTATGGGTATGGTATGTAGGGTAGAGATATATTGATGGAGAGTATGGCGATGGATATCGCCATGCAGTTTTTTTATACAGGGGACTACACAAGACCTAGCTTGGCTTCTTTCTACTGCCACTTCCTCAAGGCGGAAAAACCAAGATCACCGGGAATCACTCGGCCCCACTTTTGTTCGGTCAGACAGCCCGCTTAGCTAGGGGCCAATACTCTCGCCCAGCGTCTCGATATCGACAATCTACACCCACAGACAGTCAGTTAGATAGTCACATCGTATTGTCATTCCTTGGGGTCGGCACACACCTCCTTCGCCGCCTCGACGGACAGCACGATCGGGTGCTCTGTATCCACGCACACACTATCTTCGATGCGGATCCCCATGCCCCGGAAATGCACCGGCCATCGGTCATCGTTGGGTACATACACACCGCTATCGCCCACATTAGCCCCTTTGTCTCCTGTCCTCTCCCCCTACTCATGAAGTCAAACTTACGGCTCAATTGTAACACACATGCCCTCCTTTAGCGGTCCGCTTCTACTGAAGCTGTGACAGTCATGCACATCCAGGCCGACATAATGGCCGACATGGTGCGGGAATAGCGTGTCCATATTGCGCCCGGCCACATCGAAGCCGATGTCTTTCAGGCCTCTGCGCAGCTCGGTCTCGGCAACGTTGTGGATCGCGTCGAGCGAGAGGTTGGCGTTCGCGCGGCAGAGGGATACGCACTGTTTTTGGGCGTGGAGGACGACGCTGTACAGGTCGCGCTGCGCGGGGGTGAAGGTGCCGGAGAGTGGCCAGGTTCGTGTTATGTCTGTGACGTAGCCGCCGTATTGGCCGCCGGCGTCGACGAGGACAAGGTCATTGGGACTGTATAGAAGAAGGGGGGTTAGTATAGGTAGAGAGGGGGGTGGGTGGGGGGTGGGTGTACTTGAGAGTTTCGTCGTTGCGGGTGTAGTGGATGGTACAAGCGTTCTATCGTTACTGTTAGTTACAGCTCCAAGCTCCTTCCTAGAGGGTTTGATACTCACCTCTCCGCCCGCCACCACAGGCACATACGCCTCCTTCTCACACCCCCCCATCTTAAATTGATACTCCAAAAACGCCTGCAGCAACTTTTCCGTCCGGAACCTCTCCTGCATCGCCATATTAAACGCGCGCCCACTGATCTTACCCGCATTCCTCATATTCGTAACCTCCGCCGCGCTCTTGAAGTTGCGCAGCCGGTGCATGATCGGCGCCACCGGTACCGCCTTCTTCTTCACCCGGTGCACAAAGGAATACGTGTCTGCCGCTGAGTGCACAAATGATGCATGGAAGACGCCCTGTGCGCGTGAAGGGAACACGGAGAGATCGGTGTAGATGCTGTTTGCGCCGCGCAGGTAAGGCTCGAGGTGGAGCTCAAGGTTGTCGATGTTGAAGGCCTCGTCTGCGTTGAAGACTTCTGTGGCGGCTTCAACGCCACTGCGCGCGCCATCCCAGAGCTCTGATTTGGCATCTTTGTCGCGAACATAGAGCTGAAAGATGTGCTCGCCGGGGGGCTGGTTGGACTCCTTTACTAATTAGTGGTGGATATGTTAGCTTTGGCTGCGGGGGAGTTTGGGTGGTGGGTGGGTGAGTACGAACTGATTACGCAGACAGCCTCGGGCTCGAGGAAGCCAGTGAGGTAGTAGAAGTCGGGATTCTGGTGGAAGTCATAGAAGACGGGGCCAGAGCGGTATTTTGTGTGTGCTGAGGGGAGGATTGCAATGCAGTTGTCAGGGAGCTCTGCAGCGAGCTGGGCGCGGCGGGTGGCATATTCGAGGGCAGAGATGCCGGGGGTAACTACACATTGATTGAGGTATCAGTTTCTTGTTTGTCTGTGGTTTTTTGCTAGGGGGGAGGGGAAAGGAAGAAACCTTCGCCGCGCTTGAGGAGGTGGGGATGTGTCTCAAAGAGAGGCTGGCCGAATGCTAACTTTTGCGGCGGGGGAGCCACGGAGGAGGAGGAGGAGAGCGACCGCTGCTGCTGCAGATGTGATCGAGGGATAGCAATGCATTGTTGGGAGGAATTAATGGCAGGAGAATTGATGCGCCATAGGGCTGATCGCGCAGAGGAGAGACGCTGAAGGGCGAAGGACCGAGTACGTTGCATGGTTGGATAAAATAAAATAAATTCCTGACGAAGGCCCGTCCGTTGTCATCACTCATCCTCATCCATCACTCATCAACCCCACTACCGTCATCCACGCCCCAACCACTACACAACCACCGTAACTGACACCGCACTTGTATGCAACGCACTGCAGTCATGACTACTCCCACGTCGTCCTCATCCCCCGCTCCTGCTGCTGCGCACCTCAACGACCTCGTCCAAATCGTTCACAAGAACCTCCAGCACCTCGCTGACTGGTCCTCCCTCGTCATCCACAGCTCACCCTCATTCCCCCGGCCACTCATAACCGGCCTCCCACCAGACCCCGTTTACATCCACCCTGACCGCGCGTCGACATACAACACTGAGGACAAGGAATCACCCGAGCGCAGGCAACACGAGTGGGTGCTCCCCGTGGACCTGCGCGAGAAGTGGACGCTGCGGAAGTGGGCGCAAGTCTTTGATAGCTTGCCGGAGGGGTACTGGGGAGAGGGCAGAGGAAAGAGGATCTTGCTGGCGGTGGTGTCAGATGATAGTACGGTCGTGCACTATGTTGTGCATGATGGAATCGTGAAGCCGAGGCAGAATTGAAGAGGATAAGGAGATATGGTGCGGTGGTGGCGACGGGCGTAGGCGTGGGCCGTTAATAAAAAATTAATCGAGAGATACCCGGTATTAATACAGACTTTCTTTTCTCCTTTTTAGAGAATGGTATGAGTTTTAGGAGCACAGTGTGTCTTAGCCCGAGGCTTCCGGAATAACTACGTAGCTGGAAATAAACATATAGCCACTTCGATAGTCTTTCCGGGCTTTCTGCATGGACCCGAATAAGTCCCAACCGGTGGCCTCTATAAGTATTTATTCGTGAACCTACTCCCCATGGAGCCTCTACCAGCCCATATAACGAAGGGATAGATGACATGATGCCTCAGGTGCGATTGAGCCCCACCCTATATATCCACGGCCTGTCCTCTCTTATATTATAATGGCAGTGTAAAATGGCTCTACCAAATTTGTGTCTGTTGTCGTATTATTCCAATTGGAAATATCGATGTTGAGAATTGAATGGCGCCCAAGCTTTATCTCGGCCCTACTTAGAAGAGGGGCTAATAAGAGGTTAAAATTGGCCAGCGCCTATTTGAGTTACCACAGACTGAAGCTGGCTCAGCATAACCCAAACCCTCTAGGGAAAGGTTTGCATACAGTGATTCAAAGACAATCCCACGAAATACCGGGTCTGGGACCTAAAAAGCTCCTGGTGTCTTCAGGTAAGGCCCCAGAAGGATCGGGAGAGTATTTCCGTAGAAGGTCATAGCTCTGTGAGTTGTCCTGGGAGTGGTGTACGAAAGACTGGGTACTGCGTGGGCTTGTTTTGAAAGATTAGCCTGGGTAATAAGTTGTAGAGTGATGCCATGTTACCCGCCCAACTGGGAAAAGGAGTAATATGTCATAACGTTGGAATGTTGTAGGTTTCAATGTTTCTCGGGGAAGAATAGTAATTGGTAGCTGAGGGGTTTGGGGGGGGGGGGGGGGCATTTCAGCACTTACCGCTTGTTGAACAGTGTTGAAAGCACCCGGCACGAGTGCTGCCCCATGATCCAACGAACCGGAAGAGCTAGACGCGTCAGGAACAAGCATATGAATGTCTTGGCATCACCACCCTCAACCAAACGAAACCATGACGCAGGGCCCGCCGATAGCTCCCTCCCCGCCAGATCGACAGCTCCCACAGAGAGATACCTACCAGAAATCTACAACTCCCTAGCTAGCCAATGGATATCGTACTTGCCGTGTCAAACTATGTCGGGAAGATGGTCTCAGCCGACGGGGCCGCCGGCTCCTCGGGGAAGATGAAGATCTTGCTTCTGGACAGTGAAACCGTTAGTCCCCACCCTACCCTGTCGACTATGTAATGGGGAAGAGGAGTAAGAGGAGGAGGAGAGCTGACACTACGGCGGGTACATAGGTCGCGATTGTTTCGACGGCAATAACGCAGTCGGCGCTGCTAGGGCATGAGGTATACCTCATAGAGTTTGTGACCTTGAGGCTTCCGGGGTGGGGGGTTTGGGTAGGCTGCTAATGCTCTCTGAAGCCGCCTAGATAACGCCGACCGTGAGAAGATGCGGCATCTGCGCTGTTTGTGCTTTGTCCGGCCGTCATCGGACGCAATACAGCTCCTGATTGATGAGTTTCGAGATCCGAAGTACGGGGAGTACCACATCTGTACCACCCTCCATTCTCCGACATCCCCTCCCCACTTCCTAGTGTCGGAGCTAACCAAAACATGTCTGTATAGACTTTAGCAATATCGTCAAGAAGTCAGCGCTCGAACGACTCGCCGAGGCCGACGACCATGAGGTCGTCCGCGTGGTCCAGGAGTACTTCGCAGACTACCTCGTCATAAACCCGGACCTGTTTGCGCTGAGCCTTGGGGGCCCGCAGCGGCGGGTCTGGTCATCGAGCCCAGACATGTGGAATATGGACTCGCTCACGAGGGCTGCCGACGGCGTGCTTGCGGTGCTGCTGAGCTTGAAGAAGAAGCCGCTAATTCGGTATGAGAAGAATAGCACTCTGGCGAAGAAGCTGGCGGCGGAGGTCAGGTACCAGATTGGGCAGGAGGACCAGCTATTTGATTTTGGGAGGAGGGCGGATACACCACCGATATTGCTGATTCTGGATAGGAGGAATGACCCGATTACGCCGTTGCTGTCGCAGTGGACGTATCAGGCCATGGTACATGAGTTGCTAGGGATACAGAATGGGCGGGTGGACTTGTCAGAAGTGCCGGATGTGAGGCCAGAGTTGAAGGTGTGTGCTTGCAGGGCTAGCTGGCCGTTTGTCGGGCACGGGCTAATTGCTATAGGAAATCGTGCTGTCCCAAGACCAAGATCCGTTCTTCAAGAAAAATATGTACCTCAATTTCGGCGACCTGGGTGGCAACATCAAAGAGTACGTCGACCAATACCAACACAAGACCAAATCCAACATGAACATCGAGAGTATAGCAGACATGAAGCGCTTCGTTGAAGAATACCCCGAATTCCGCCGTCTCTCTGGAAACGTCAGCAAGCACGTTACCCTCGTCGGGGAGCTCAGCAGGCGTGTCGAAAAACACAACCTCCTCGAAGTCAGCGAGCTCGAGCAAAGCCTCGCCTGCAACGACTCCCACTCCACCGACCTCAAGACCATCCAGCGCCTCCTCCAGTCCAACATCCCCCACGAGAACAAGGTCCGTCTCGTCGCCCTCTACAGCCTCCGCTACGGAAACACAAATAATAGCGCCATCTCTGTTCTCCTCGACCTCCTCTCCGTCAACGGCGTCCCCCAAGGCCGCGTAAATGTGATTCCGAATCTCCTGGCATACCAGGCATCCGTGAAGCGCCAGGATGTCGCCTCGAAGGCGGAGTCAATCTTCTCGCTGGCACGAACAGGATTCAAGGGGTTGAAGGGCGTGGAGAACGTCTACACGCAGCATGTCCCGTGCATGGAGCAGGTCCTAAATGATCTCATTAAGGGCCGACTGAGCCAGCAGACGCACCCCTTCGTGGAGGGCACAGGAACAAGGGATAAACCGCAGGATATCATTGTGTTCATGGTCGGTGGGACGACGTATGAGGAAGCGAAGCTGATTGCGCAGATTAATGCGGCAACGCCGGGTGTGAGGGTGGTACTGGGAGGGACGAGTGTGCTGAATAGTAGGACGTTCTTGGATGTATGCTTTCCCTATTTTTATGCCCCCTTCTCCTTTCGCCTGTAAGGCTAACTTCTCTTTAGGAGATCGACGACATTGTGCCCACATGGCCTGCACCGGAACCGCTCACTGCGGCGGGAAGGTTGAGGAGAGAGGTGGGGGGGAGATAGTAGGCGGAATAGTGCTTACTAGCGCGGTGGGGGTTCATTTAGCGTTGGGTAGAGTGGGGCGTGTGTTTCTTGTGCGGTTTCGTGTTGGGATTACATAGTATAGTGCTTGCTTGCTATATAAGGTGGGTTGTTGGCGTTAACGGTGGCGGGAATTCAAAACTTAATAAATACTTCGTAGATGTGTATAGCATTGTAAATTTTACCTATGATTGTGTTGTGCTCTTCTGTACTAGGGAGTAATGTGTGGTTTGGGGTGTTCGGACATCTGCCGCTGGCAGCTTGCTCCCAATGGTGGGTACAGAAAGTATGGGATTATGATGCTCCAGGTGATCATGACAGTCTGTTAATGGTTTTTATTGGTGACTGGTCCTGAGTTATGCATACGCTCATTGGTTCCTGAGAGTCGTAAATTTAAGGCCTGTTAAGTGTCGAGCTTTAGTCCGTTTGAAACCTACCGTTGGGAGAGCCTGTTTGGATATTATACATAAATAGCTTAGTTAACCTGGAGAATTTCTAGACTGTATTCCTCTAGATTCTGACTAACGCGTGTAGGATCAAGATTACAATAAGGGGCTAGGATTTGTAGTTCTAAGGTTTTCTGGCCTAGCTGGGCGGGGTGTTTTCTGGTGTTAAGAAATGTCGCCAAAGAATGCTGGTTTTGCCATCGAGTGATATAGTATGAGTATATTCTCATCATAGCTTCTATCAAACAGGGAATGACCCAAGAGATTCTTGGAAAATCTTGCCCTCAAGTACTTAAAGTATGTATACTACATGTAGCCTAGCCACCCTAGTGTAGAATCTTAACCTATTGAGCTAAAAGTTATACTAGAGGCTGCGTTGACTAAACTACTTGTACCGTTATCTGAAACTGAACATACGGTCTCCCTACATGTAATTATTAAAATTGGGTAACCATTTCTATATACATGCAAGTATCTACTTACTTGTGGTGAAACTACATGTAAGTATTGTCTCCCACACGATGACCTCACCATGATACATGTACATAGTTAAAGTGGGATATAGCTGTTTTTAGGTGTAAAATGACCGCGGCTTGACTTTAATACACCTGGATTGAGCTAGTGATTGTGATTCTGTAAGGTCTCAAATCTGAATTGTTGTCAGCGCAACAAGTACTTATTGGGTCAATACTAAGGCCCAAGATCATCGAGGGTTAGTCATGTTGCTCTTGGCAATACTTGGCGTGGCTACTACCAGCAAATTCAACTCGCCTCATGTTTGCCCCAGGTCTGCCAGCCAGAGCACGTCCAACCCCAACACCATCACAAATCTTAGATCCACTTTGACGACCTCTGGCCACTAACCCGCCAATAATTCTCCACCTCATTCTTATATCAATTGCCCACCCCGAATTTCACGTTCCGTTCCACTACTCGACTTGCTATCTCCATACCCCCGACGAAGCTCTCTAAAGTCCTCGTCTGAGGCATTGACTCAACAATCATGGCTGACCAGTCCCAATACAAGTATGCGAACATGTCCAACCTGGTCCTCCAGGCGGACAAGCGCTTCATCCACAGGCGCACGGATGAGGCCACCGGAGACCCAGAGTCGATGGCGGGAAAGGTCGACATCAAGATGATGGGGGATCGCGTCCTGCGCGACACTGCTCCGAAGGCGAAGCTGAAAGGCAAGAGAGAGAAGCTGAATATCGATGCCATGGAGGAGGGGAAAGATATTTTGGACCGTGAGAAGCGGAAACGCAAGAGAGAGTACGTATTGCCTCCTATCCCCTCCCTACCCTCTCCCCCTGCTGCCCGGCTTTGGAGAAACGCGTGTTAAAACAGTGGGCGTTGGGTCTTAGGCGCGTGGATTGCTAATGGGGCGTCATAGTGCTTCGAGTTATGGCGGGAGTATCCTGTCTGCTACAGATGATGTTCTGGGGCTTGTGTATCACCCTCGGACTGCGGAAACGCGGGAGGCGTATTCTCTAATCCTTACCCTTGTTGCGACCCTGCTAGGTGGTGATGTGCCACAGTCTGTCGTGCGATCAGCAGCAGATGCGATCCTTGAGATATTAAAGGACGAGGACGGTTCCAAGAAGGATTTCGATAAAAAACGGGATATCGACGACATCATAGGTGAAAAAACGGACTCGAAAAAGTTCACAGATCTCGTAAATCTCTCAAAGAAAATTAACGATTGGAATGCCGGTGACGAGGACGAGGCCATGGATGGGCGCGGAGATGGTGCTGGTGGCGAAGAGCTGGATGAGAGGGAGGGAGTTGCTGTTGTTTTCGACAAAGAGGATGAAGATGAGGACGAAGCGGCCGAGTTTGAGGTTCGGGACGGGGACTCGACGGATGACGAAGAAATGGACGATGCGTCAGACACAGAGAAACCAGTAGAGGAAGCTGCTGATGGTGCGGAATCTGAGGACGAGTTGGTTATCGGCGGGACCAAGGAACGAGGTAGAGATGCTCGGAAGCAGACAGTCGACAAAGATGTTGTCCCTGCTCATGATATCGACGCATACTGGCTTCAACGTCAAGTCAGCTCTAAATACCCTGATCCACATCTTGCATCGTCGAAAGCCACCAAGGTACTCGAAATTCTGGCCCCCGAGGCCGAGAAGTCTCTCCGCCAGGTTGAGAATGAGCTTATGGAGGTTTTTGACTATGAGCATTTCGAACTTGTCAAGGTACTCATGAAGAATAACGCTAAAATAGTGTGGTGCACACGCCTAGCCCGTGCTGGCGAGTCATCTGAAGAACGCACAGCAATAGAACAGACTATGGTAAGTAGCGGATACCGTAAGATTCTTGACGAGCTCCGGGGTCGTGAGGCGGAGGATGTAGACGGGAAGGCGGCGGGCAAGAAAGGGAAAGCAGATTTAATGGATATCGATGTCCCGGCATCCGCCATCCCAACAGGGCCCGAAACTACTGCTAAATCTTCTGGTCTAACTGGTGGCCTACAGCCGCGAAAGACTATCGATTTAGAGAGTTTTGTATTCGAGCAGGGAAACCATCTCATGACAAACGCATCAGTTAAACTCCCTCAGGGCTCTACTAAGCGCACTTTCAAGGGTTACGAGGAAATCCATGTCCCGGCTCCCAAGAAGAAGATCGATCCGAACGAACCTAAAGCAATTCCAATCTCTAGTATGCCAGAATGGGCAAGAGTTCCGTTCAGCACAAGTAAAGAACTCAATAGGATTCAGACAAAGTGCTACCCCGCTGCGTTTGAGGATGATGGGAATCTCCTCATTTGTGCACCTACCGGTTCCGGAAAGACAAACGTCGCAATGCTTACGATCACTCGAGAGATTGGGAAGCACAGAGATCCGGTCACTGGTCAGATCAAGCTCGACGACTTTAAGATTGTCTACATCGCTCCCTTGAAAGCGTTGGTGCAGGAGCAAGTCGGAAACTTTGGGAAAAGGCTTGCGCCCTATGGGATCAAAGTGTCCGAGTTAACCGGAGACAGGCAGCTCACGAAGCAGCAGATAATGGAGACTCAGATCATTGTCACTACACCCGAGAAGTGGGATGTTATCACTCGTAAGGCGACGGACATGTCCTACACAAACTTGGTACGACTTATCATCATCGACGAGATCCATTTGCTGCACGACGACCGTGGCCCAGTTTTAGAATCGATCGTCTCTCGTACCATTCGTAAAATGGAGACAACATTAGAGCCCGTGAGACTTGTTGGCCTGTCTGCTACACTGCCCAACTACCGTGATGTTGCCAGCTTCCTGAGAGTAGATACGAATACAGGCCTCTTCCATTTCGATGCCACATTCCGTCCTTGTCCTCTGCGTCAGGAATTCATTGGTATCACCGATAAAAAGGCTATTAAACAACTACAGACCATGAACGATGTTTGTTATACGAAGGTCATCGAGCAAGCTTCAAGCAATCAAATGCTCATTTTCGTCCACTCACGTAAGGAAACTGCCAAGACTGCCAAATATATCAGGGACAAAGCACTCGAGCTGGAAACAATCCAGCAAATTCTCAAATCTGACGCTGGTACTCGAGAGTTGCTCCAGCACGAAGCGGATCAAGTAACAGATGCAAACTTAAAAGATCTATTGCCATACGGGTTCGCCATACATCACGCTGGTATGAGTCGTGCGGACAGGACCACAGTGGAGGACTTATTTGGTGACAAGGCGATCCAGGTGCTGGTGTGCACTGCCACGCTGGCTTGGGGTGTTAATTTGCCTGCACACACAGTCATTATCAAAGGAACGCAAATATACTCCCCGGAGAAGGGAAGCTGGGTTGAGTTGAGTCCTCAGGATGTATTGCAGATGCTTGGGCGTGCGGGTAGACCTCAGTATGATACTTACGGAGAGGGTATCATCATTACCACACAATCGGAGATGCAGTATTATCTTTCGCTCTTGAACCAGCAGCTTCCGATCGAGTCGCAATTTATGAAGAAGCTTTCAGATAACCTGAACGCCGAGATTGTTTTGGGTACAGTTCGCAGCAGAGATGAAGCCGTAGAATGGTTGGGGTACACTTATCTCTACGTTCGTATGCTTCGATCCCCAGGTCTCTACTCAGTTGGTGCAGATTACGCCGATGATGAAGCGCTCGAGCAAAAGCGTGTGGATCTGATCCACTCTGCAGCGGTGGTACTAGAGAAATGTAACCTTGTTAAATACGACAAAAAGACTGGAAAGTTGCAGTCAACGGAGCTTGGAAGGATTTCGTCTCATTACTACATTTCACACAACTCAATGTTGACATACAACATCCACCTTCAGCCTGCACTCACCCCGA
Organism: Morchella sp. 2018-W45; assembly: GCA_024713785.1. Taxonomy (NCBI): domain Eukaryota; kingdom Fungi; phylum Ascomycota; class Pezizomycetes; order Pezizales; family Morchellaceae; genus Morchella; species Morchella sp. 2018-W45. The sequence goes on from JAMGYZ010000021.1 coordinate 1,098,842, forward strand.
TCGAGCTCTTCCGCGTGTTCTCTCTCAGTGAGGAGTTCAAGTACATCCCCGTGCGTTCTGAGGAGCGACTAGAGCTACAAAAGCTGTTGGCTCGAGTGCCTATCCCCGTCAAAGAGAGCATCGAGGAGCCGCAAGCAAAGATCAATGTTCTCCTCCAGGCGTACATTTCGCGACTCAAACTCGAGGGTCTCGCGTTGATGGCCGATATGGTTTACGTTACACAATCTGCGGGGCGTATTCTCCGCGCTATCTTTGAAATCTGTCTCAAGCGTGGATGGGCTAGTGTCGCGAAAACAGCGCTTGACTTGTGTAAAATGGCCGAGAAACGAATGTGGCCGACTATGACGCCATTTAGGCAATTTCCCATCCCGCCTAATCAATTGGCGCCGATTGTGAACAAGGCGGAACGAGCAGCGGAATTCACATGGAGCAAGTACTTCACTATGGACGTGCCGCATCTCTCTGAGCTGTTTTCGAGTAAGGGTGGCGCGAGCTCAAGGACAGGAAAATTGGTGCATAGCTTACTCGAGAGGTTTCCAAGGCTCGATGTTCAAGCGCAAGTTCAACCTGTCACTAGGAGTATGCTAAGAGTGGAGTTGACTATTACGCCTGACTTTGTGTGGGATGTTGAATACCATGGACAAGCAGAGAGTTTCTGGATTCTTGTGGAGGATTGCGATGGTGAAGACATTTTGTTCCATGACCAATTCATACTCCGTCGCCAATATGCGGAGAGTGAAAACAATGAACATTTGGTTGAATTCACGGTGCCCATGACGGAGCCGATGCCACCTAATTATTTTATTACTGTTGTGTCTGACCGCTGGATGCACTCCGAAACGAAACTTGCCGTGTCCTTCCGAAAACTTCTACTACCAGAGAAATTCCCTCCGCACACACCTCTTCTGGACCTTGTACCATTACCAGTGGAGGCGTTGAAGAAGAAAGAATACATGGAACTATACCCGGACTGGAGACACTTCAATAAGATTCAGACGCAGGTTTTCAAGAGTCTCTTCGATACAGATGATAATGTGTTCATTGGCGCGCCAACTGGAAGTGGAAAGACCGTATGTGCCGAGTTCGCTCTACTGAGGCATTGGAGCAAGGATGACGATGAGCCTGGAAGGGCAGTCTATATTGCGCCATTCCAGGAGCTGGTAGATATTAGATACAGCGACTGGAAGGAGAGATTGAGTGGTTTGGCTGGTGGGAAGGAAATTGTTAAGTTGACGGGAGAGACAAGTGCAGATTTGAAGTTACTGGAGAGGGGTGATTTGATTATGGCAACACCTTCACAATGGGATGTGTTGTCCAGGCAGTGGCAAAGGAGAAAGAATGTGCAGACTGTGGAGCTTTTCATCGCAGATGAACTACACATGCTCGGTGGCCAAAACGGCTATAATTATGAAATCATCGTGTCGAGGATGCACTATATTGCTGTCCAAACGGAAAACCCGATGAGGATTATTGCGCTTAGTGTGAGTTTGAGCAACGCCAGAGATTTGGGAGAATGGATTGGAGCAGACAAACATACTATTTTCAACTTCAGCCCCCGGGACCGACCAACACAATTGGAGATTCATATTCAGTCTTTTACAATACCGCATCAGCCGTCATTGATGATCGCCATGGCCAAGCCGACTTATCTGGCAATTTGTAGCACTCCAGCAGATAAGCCCGTCATTGTTTTTGCTCCTTCTCGCAAACAATGCAGGGCTACCGCGCTAGATATCCTTTCGTACTGTGTTGCTGATGGGGAAGAGGATAAACTCTTAAACGTCGATTTGGATGATATCACCGAGTATCTAAATGACATCGAGGAAAAGGCTTTGAAAGAGAGTCTGAGCCATGGTATTGGGTACTATCACGAGGCATTATGCAAGAACGATAAGCTCATCGTCGAAGGACTGTTCAAGCATGGTGCGATCAAGGTGTTGCTGGCAAGTAGGGAGGTAGCTTGGGAGCTGAAGAGTAGTGCTTTTTTGGTTGTTGTGATGGGAACACAATTCTTTGAAGGGAGGGAGCACAGATATATTGACTACCCCCTCTCGGAGGTCTTGCAAATGTTTGGAAAGGCATCTAGAGCGGGGGTAGATAAGAGCGGTAAAGCGATCCTTATGACGCCCGCGGTGAAGAAGGATTACTACAGGAAGTTTTTGAACGAGGCATTGCCGATCGAATCTCATTTACCCGCATACCTTCATGATGCGTTCGTTACGGAAATCAGTACCAAAACTATTGGATCCACGCAAGATGCCGTAGATTGGGCTACTTACACCTACTTTTATAGGAGGTTGCTTGCGAACCCTAGTTTCTACAGCTTGACGGATACATCCCATGAAGGTCTTAGCACACATCTGTCGGAAATGGTGGAGAACACTTTGAAGGACCTTGCTGAAGCAAAGATTATCGATGTTGATGAGGAGGATGATACTGTTACTCCGCTCAACGCTGCCATGATTGCAGCTTATTACAACATTTCATTCATCACTATGCAGACATTCCTTCTCTCGCTCACTGGGAAGACAAAGCTCAAGGGAATTCTCGAAATTGTTACTTCAGCAACAGAGTTTGAAAGTATCCAGATCCGACGCCATGAGGATAAAGTACTTAAGCGGATTTACGACAATGTCTCTGTCAAGATGTCGCAGCCTAACTACGAAAGCCCTCATTTCAAGGCATTTGTCCTGATCCAGGCGCACTTTTCGAGGATGCAGCTTCCGGCAGATCTGGCAACAGATCAAGCCGTGGTGCTGTCAAAGGTGCTGAATTTGCTGAGTGCATGTGTGGATGTGTTGAGTTCTGAGGGTCATATCAACGCGATGAACGCAATGGAGCTGTCTCAAATGTGTGTCCAGGCAATGTGGGATAGGGATAGTCCACTTAAGCAGATTCCGTTCTTCAGTCCGGAAATGGACAAATTTGCAACAGAGCATGAGTATGTTTCCCTCCGTTTTTTCTGGACTGCCGATCAATGACTAATGGGTTTTTTTCTGTAGGATCAATGATATCTTTGAATTTATGGCATTTATGAGCGAAGATGATAAACGCGCTAGCATGGTCAATCATCTCAATCTCGATAAATCCCAGCTCAACCAGATCTCAACCTTCGTGGGTGCGAAGTACCCTGACCTGGAGATGGAGTATGAGCTTGAGGACGAGGACTCTGTGGTTGCAGGATCACCAGCCTACATCAAGGTCAAAATTGTGCGCGAGCACGATGAATCCAAGGAAGTTGACACGACTGTTCATGCGCCATTTTATCCACAGACTAAGATGGAGAACTGGTGGCTCGTCGTTGGGGAGCAAGCAACAAAGAGCTTATTGGCCATTAAGAGAATTACTATTGGAAAGAAGTTGGATGTTAGGCTGGAATATGTCGTTCCAACGCCTGGTAAGCACGAGTTGAAGCTGTACTTAATGAGCGACAGTTACATTGGCGTGGATCAAGAGCAGGAGTTTGAGATTGATGCGGCAGAGGGCATGGATGAAGATGAGGAGGATGAAGAGGATGAAGAATAGTTGTAGTTGAAAACTTGGTCTTGTGTGGATTTGTTTCTATACCTTTCCCCTTTTTGTTATTTCTTTCGGTATGGGGTCGGCAGCGTTACAAATTGAGTAGGATCTGGCAGAGGAAAAAAAAGTGAAGGATGACATGTTTTTATTTTGTATGATATATCAGGTGGCGGGGAAGCTAGGTGTGGGTATGGATAGATGTCTTAATGAAACGGTTTATTTTTACCTCCCATAAAGGGTTTTGCGTTGGCAATTCGATCGTGGTATGACTGACCTATCTCCCGGCATGGGGTGCTCCAGTAACTCTGGGCAGCTAATATACCATTAACGACAGCAATTATCCAATATCGCGTACTAGATGGTTCACTATTGACGCTCATCGTCCAGGAGCATACCACTTTGAACCCCGCCCAAAATACTAGTACTCGTACCCTAAAGATCGAGGTCATTTCCGGGGCCCTCTTTCACATTGTCAAGAGACTTGAAATATAGCATTACTTTCTCCAGCCTCTCATGGCACACATATATTGGCGCTTACGGACTTGGAGTCGTAGAATTGGCACGACAGGCACACTGTGTGGTGTAGCAAGAGCCCAAAAGCCCAACATGTTAGCTTGAGTAAGCCCGGCCGGTTTTTAAGAGCTAGAGACCGCTGTATTGGTGCTATTTCCGGTGGTGTACGTAGCCCACGGGGATGCGTGTGGCTAGGTTTTAAATTGTCTTCGGTAAACGTTACGGGATTTACCTTAGAATAAGTACATATCATGATCTTGGTGGACCTTTCTATCGTAACGGGGATTTTTATCTCATTCCTCGAAGTAGAGGACGCTTATCCTTACGGACTATGGTTCGTATTAGAGCTGGGGGTTTTGATGTGGCACGTGGTGTTTCAAGCTAGAGTCAATGATCGCATATACAAGATATTTGTGCCAAGGCGTGGGAGTACATGTCTATTATGTACTGGATTACATCCGTTTTGAAAGTTTCTGGTCGGGCACGGCTGGGGTATTTGACTAAGCACGACACATGGGAGTGCCGGAACTCTACCCAAAAGGTATAAAATGAAGGGACATAGAGGATTAAGACTTACACAACTCGCGGTCACGAGGTGGTAACCCCTAGTCTCTGGCACATCATCCGCCGAAGCCATACAGCTCGAGCACCCAAGGCTAAAAAAAATAATTAAATGATAAAAAAAAGCCGGCAACAAAAGACTTATGTGTATGAGTACTCATCCCTCAAGAGCGTCGCTACCATATTGGGCATTCTCACCACTGCTCCCACCAGGATTTGAACCTGTCGTGGTCATATGACGAAGCCCAGTGTATTACCACTAGGCCACGCCACGATGCTTTTCTTTGTGTCGTTGTAGTTTATGAGCCCTCCATTTCTTTGCAACGCATCAGAACCTGTGAACTGAATTGCAGCACAGGGCAATGAAAGGTCAAACTGGCAGGAATTGGGGGGAGGGAGGCCGAAGGCCGCCATATGAAATGTCTAACTGGCAGGAGTGGGGATTGGGGGAGGGGACCGAAGGCCCCAATAACTAGAGTACATATATGTACCTACCATAGAGAGAGCTAGAGGATTAAACCTTACACAACTCGCGAGGTGGTAACCCCTAGTAGGAATGTACTAGCCAAGTTTCCACCGATAGGACTTCAAGTGCTTCAGCAATTACCTACCCGTCCTATTGATAAGGATTTGGCAAGTAAGTATTTGATATTTCTTCAGAGAACTCACGTTAAGGGTTGGGCAGCCAATTAGGCTACTAGCTAGTAGAACTAATTAGCTAAGAGGAGAATCAAGACAACCTGCACAACGTCTTGTCATGGAGTGGTCTCTCCCACGATAATTCTTGCAAGTGTTTACGTAGAGAGACTAGCTATAGCTAAAATGAAAAATAGTGACTGTATGTACATATGGGGCGGTAAATGTGTCAAAGTAATTCCACCACCGGTGGTGAAAATAGTACCAACAACATACCATAAAATGAATTAAAGCACAGGCCTTTAGGCCAAAAGGGGCTATATCATGGTAATATATATGAACATTGTCCACCGGCGGCGAAATTCCCCACCGGTGGGAAACTTTCATAAATGTTGGCATCAATGATTACTGTAGTATAGTGCAGCATAGAGACTGAAATGCGGCGTTTATATTGCCTCGGGGGGTCAACATCTGTGCGACCTGCAAGCAAGAGCTTTACAACAGTTAGGCCTAGCCTAAGAATGGAACGGCCAAACCTCAAAAGATCAGCACGACCGCCGGTGCATTCGTCAGCCCCACCGAGAACGATATAAAAACTTATTAGAAAAGCTCGATGACTGACCCACCAGTTTATCGAAATCCGCTTTGATTATTCCGTTGTAAGCGCTCATGAGAACAGACTCAGTTTCCTCGGGTATTTTGCTTTTCGCCGACAGCAGCTGCAAGATGAAAATCATAGAGGCATCAAGTGAATCGTGATGGGGGTAATTGCAATAGAAATAGACTGCACCGGCATCTCAGGAGATGGAGCACGTTCCGTAAGTTAATCAACGACAGACGTCCTGTTAGGAATGTCTAGCTGAAAATACTGTGGGTATATAGTTTAAGTACATACATAAGCATCGTCTCCCCAGAACCAGCTATCTGGGGCGAATATACTTAGTACTCTTGGCCATAGTTAAATTTATAGTCGCAAAACAAAAACTCACGTATACCATAGCACCATCGCCAGCACGAGCCCTTTTCTGAAATCCATTCCTCATACTGTTCCGTGCTAAATATCCAAGCCCCCGTTTTCCCACGTCGTGCTTTGCGTAGCTTTAGATGTCTAGTAGATTGGTGATCCATCTTCGACAGCGTCTCCAAAAAGCCGCTGTCGCTCCATCTCTGTATCGGCATCAGCTAGCGCCAATGTCTATACCACATCACACCTTTACGAACTACAAGTTTCAAGTTGTGCTTCCTGATTTTCCTCTATCATGCGCGCCACATGAGCCTGATCTTCAACGTCTGCGGAAGCTCGCTACTATTTCCCCAGACCCTGTTCCGAAAGATATCCAGCAGAGTTTAATAGTTATTCCCCGAACCCCTATAATTCATCTTAGCCTAAAACATTGCTGTTTGTAATTTGGGGTTATAGGGGAACTACATGTACCTCTTTTGCTTTCGAGCAGAAGTGGGTTACGTCAAGGTAAATATAGGGTAGGGCATTAGGCAACGCATGATGGCCTGCAAATATCTTTTGATAAGCAAGAAGATTTAGGGGCAGTTCTCCGATGCTGACAAGCATGTCGACCAGCTAAGTAGGGAGCCTCTCCCGGGCAGTAACCCAGGGGTCTGTCAGTTGAATATATGTAGTCTTGGGGCAACAGCTAGTCAGTGCGTACAGTAGCTTTATGATACCGACCGAGCACCCGTATTCTCTTGCTTAGAAAAGCGCATGTAATATCGTGAGGTGTATGTAAAGTGTAGGTTCTAGCAATTGGGCTAGAAATGGGGTTTCTGAGCTTGGGTGAGTTCTCTACAGCTGCAGCCTGACTGGTTCCCTGTAGCTCCAAATGACATAGAACCGAATTCGAGTACTTCTTGGCGCCGAGTAAATGCAAAATGTCAATAAGAATATGTAGTTGATACTGTGCTTCATGTACGGGCTTAACATAGAGTGCTGCGCCCATTGTAGTATATATTTTATATAACTACATGTACATGTACGCATATGGCGGCGCGCGGTGTTGGCAGTCACCTAGCCCGCCTGCTGTACCCTAAGCATCGTAGCCTATGCATGAATACATGTAGTGAGCTATTCCGCAACACAGGGCGAGTCTACTAGCGTGACCCGGACCAACACCACATTCTCTAGAACCCCGAGACCGAGAAAAGACACCACAAAATCTCAATTCCGCCATAACTGAGCTTTCTAGCTACATAGCTAGTCAGGAATACCCCAAATGCTAACCAAAGCGGCAAATTTAGATGTAGGTTTCAAAACCACTGGGTTAACAGCGATATACTAAAGTATCTAAAGGTTTCCGTACGTCAAACGGGGTTTATCTTTGTGGCTGATGAATCAACCTCATTGCTCTTATGAATGGGGCGGAACTAGTGAAGTTACCTACACAGGCTCTCCAATGGGTACTATAAAAACCCAACGCCGCCAGCGGTTGAGTCCGACTGCAGGACAGTCCGTCAAAGAACTGGACAGACTATTTGGACCTAGGCCACTGCATTCCTTAACAGTCGGGTCTGGCTCGAGACAAGATTTTGCTATATCCACAGGCATCAACCGCACGCCAGCCTCTCGTATAACTGCACGTCTTGAAACCGAGCGTGCTGTGTTCTACCGGTAGTAATCAAATTACTTTCAACAGCACAGAACACCTGTTCCGGGACGGTGTCTTGGGGGTAATAGTTCCGGCATTAATTATAAGATCGATCGAGAAAGATACTTATGTACATATCTGCGTTCACTCTGGACGAGCCCAATATTCCCCCTCTGTACATACAGTCGTCACACCGATCATGTACCTACTGATAAACAACAAGCCCCCCTCTAAAAGGGTAAGCTCCCTATAAGGGCACCGGTTTTCAGTCCCGAGCGTACCCTTTCGCTGTAGCCCGCTTAGGGTCGAGATCTAGTACACGCGCCGTCTGCATCGTTGCATTCCTGCCCGTACATGCCCCCCCTCGGCTCCCCTCCCAGAACGCCCGCAGACAGGCAGGTTTGATCCGCCCATACATGTATGTAGCTAGCACACAGCGGTCTGTACACACAACACAACCCACACAACCCGCGAATCACAGCCCATCACTCGAGCCCGCGCGCCCCCTCCAACCCCCGCTATGAACGTGTGAATCCCAGCGGGTAGATGTGCAACACCTGTTGAAAACCCTTTGTCGCAGCCTACGGGCTGCATATGTACCTGTATCAATCAACCCTATTAGAAAAATCAGTACCGAAAATGGGTACCATGATGCGGTAGGTACGGGTGCATTTTGGCCCCTGTTTCCGGTCCGGGCTGTGTTTAGGAAGTTTACTACATGTACTTTGGATATCAGGGATTGGAAGTACATACCTAGAGAACGTACAGACCGCTCGTGTGCACTACATACATACATGTAATTATGGATGTCCCGCTTGGGCAGTCTAGAGATTAAGTACATGTAAGTACATGTATGTTCCCGCCTGCGCGGAAGGGAGGGGGCAGCATCGCCAAGCTAGCGTCATGTCATGTCGCATCCAAAAACGTAAAAACGGCAGCTGCTATCACCGGGGGCTTTCCCGAGCGGTATAGAGCTCACACTCTGATCGACACCGCTCGGGTTCGACCCCCCCACTAACCCCCTCGTAAAATCTAGGAAAGCCGCCCCGGGTGGGGGCGTAAGTCTTTTGTTGATCTTTTTTTGGCCCTGCCCGCCCACCTAAATAGTGCTTTCCGGTGCCCGCTTGCATGTCCCGCTTGCAGCATGTGAGGTTTGACCCGGAACCCCATATTTATTTTAGAATAGTAAAGCCACAGCTTAATTAAAGGATACCATAACTGTGGGGATAAGTATATTACAGCCCACAAACAATTCTGCAAAAACCGTGAGCAAAAGGTCATAAAAAAGTTAAGTAAACCCACATTCCTCACACTAAAAAGGCCACACAAAAAAACCCAATTGATTACCTATCTACCTATCTAAAGGGCCTAAAACCCCGTCCTCCTCTTCTTCCTCCCCGCCGCAGAGGCGGGGGCGGAGGGTCGACCCCCATGCCTTCCCCTCTCAACCTGACTCATGACGACCGGCGCCACCAGACTCCCCACCTGACTCCCCACCACCTGACTCCCCACCACCGCCGGCGCCACCGTCCCCGCATCCCACCTCTCCGCCTTCTTCTTCCTCCTCGCCCCGCGCCTGACGCCGCCGCCGCCGTCGTCGTCGGGGACATACTCGACGTCTGCCGGATCCGCGCCCACCTCCCAGCGGGCCAGTAGGGCGGCCATCCCCTCTGGCAGCGTGACGCGCACAGCCACGTTCGCGTACGTCCGTATCGCAAGGACGTGCTCCTGCTCCGGCAGGGGCTGGGACTGGGACTGGGGCTGGGACTGGGGCTGGGGCTGGGACTGGGACTCCTGTTGGACCCCCGGGGGCTCCGGTTCCGGCTTCGGCAACAAATTGACGCCCACGGCAGCCAGGAACATATCCGCAGCCAGCCGCCTCGCAATGCGCTCTCGATGCAACCTGACGCGGGGCGGCGCGGCATCAGGGACCCACGCGGCGAGGAGGCGCTGGTACAGCGCCTCCGGGGAGTCCGCGCCCCAGAGGGGGTCAGGCAGGAGGGAGCGGCGGCGGTACGGGGCGAGGGCCGGTGTGTCGGCGAGGAGGGTTTCGACGGCGTGGGAGAGGGCGTCCAGGTTTGGGAAGAGCATTGCGGGCTGGGAGAGGTCGCGCAGGGAGACGATTCCCAGGTCCGCGCGGCGGAGGCGGTGCTCGAGGGCTGCGTGGAGGCGGGCGGCGTAGGCTGCGGCGGAGTGTGTTTGGTCTGCTGTGCGCAGCGTGGGGTCTGTGGTTGGGAAGGCGTGGGTGTAGAGGGGGCGGAAGTTGGTGCGGGGGGAGGAGGTGGGTGGGGGGGCGTCCTCGGCGGAGGAGGTGGTGGGGGAGGAGGTGATGGCGTAGGCGCTTTTGATGGTGCGGTTGCGGGGGGGGGCGAGTGGGGTTGGGTGTGCGCGGGTGCTGTAGGTGCGCTGCGTGATGGAGAGGTCGGCGGCCACGCTGTATGCTGTGAAGAAGCGGGCGTCGTCGGGGGGGGCGGCGGCGGTGCCGCGCTGGCGGGCGGGGGTTGGGAGGACGGCGAGCGTGAGCTGGACGGGGGCGTCGGCGGTTCGCGGGGCCAGGCCGGGGACGCTGGAGGGGTGGCCGAGCGTCACGGGGAAGGTCTCGGCGGGGTTCGGCGCGAAGAGGAAGGACGTGATGAGGCTGTTGATGCGCGAGTAGAGGAGCACGTTCGTGGTTGCTGTCGCGGGCTCGATGGGGACCAGGGACATGGCCAGGGAGATGTCGTTCTGGTGGCGGTAGTGCGGGAGGGAGAGGATCGGGGTGGAAGGGTTGCGCACGTCGTGCCAGGAGAGGGTCGAGGTGGTGAGGAGGAACATGTCGGTTGTGCCTGAGGCGGCGGGGGGGCCGCGCTGGAGGTCTAGGATGATGCCTTGCTCGAGGCCTTGGTGGACGGGGATGGGGATCTCGGACCTTGAGGAGGGGCTTGCCTGTATATAGCTCTGGTTAGAATCTGTACAAGTAGTATAAAATAGAAGCCCACTCACCCTGATATCAAACAGCCCGGCCCTCCTCCTGTCACAGGCAATAACGCTATTCACGTCCGCCCCCCACAGCAGCCTCCCCCAGCCGCCGCCGCCCCCCCCCTCCGAGCCCACATACCCCCTCGCCATGTCCACCGCCTTGGCATTGGACCTGATGCGCCAGTCCCTTGCCTGCGCGCCCTCGATGTCGTAGACGCGCCACCTCCCGCCCTCATCGATGATGCCGAACTGCCTCTCATACCACGGGTTGATCTCGACATGGGCATGGACCCGCTTACCCGTCCCAGCAGGCACACTGACCAACGGGACCGCCGCCAGCCTCGACGCACACCCCGGCAACGGCACCTGCATCCTCCGCTGCCGATACAGCGTCGATCCCCCCGCCGTGCGCACCGCCATGACCGCTACCACCCTCGTCAGCACCACCCCCCAAGGGCAAGGGCAAGCACTTACATCTCCGCGCCTCGTCCTCCCCGCCCGCCACACACAGCTGCCTGACCCGGGCGTCCAAGGCCACAACGCGCGCCGGGGCCTCAACCCCTCGCACGCCCACCTCCACCCCACCGAGGGCGCGCCACCCCGCCACGACGCCCCCCGCCGCCACGTCCGCGCCCACGCGCCCCGCCGCATACACGACTGTGTCCGTGTACCGCGCGCTGGTGGCCTCGTCGAGCGCGCAGCCAAAGGCGAGGAGGCTGCCGACGCACGGGTCCAGCAGCTCCCCCCATGTTGTCACCACCTGGCTCTCCTCGAGGAGGGCGTCGATGTGGCCGACGGCGGCGCCCGTCTCCGGCGCGTCCTGCGCGAGGCACCGGTACCACCACTCTGTCTTTGAGCATTTGAGGCGGGCGCGGGCGGTGCGGGGGGGGTGGTAGGTGGCGGGTAGTAGGGCCGTCGGCGGGGTGATGGGGTGCAGCGTGTGCTGCGCTGGGGGGGTGTTAGTGGTGGGTGTGAAGGGGGGACGTACGTTCTGGGGCGCGGAGGTGGTGCAGCCATTTATGTAGGGAGGGGGAGTAGAGCGGGGGGCGTGTCGTGTCGGTGAGCATTTCGGGTTTGTGGGGGGTTGGAGGTTGGATGTGGGAATAAGTTGTTTTTGATATTGGTAAAGAACCCCTAACCCTGAGGAACTGGGCCAAGATGCTTGATGTGCTCTACCACTCCGATGGATGTGTATGTTTATACAGCTGAGGTCGGTGATGTCTGGTTTGTATTGATATTGGCCGTGGTCGATGCGTGCGTGTGGTTGAGTGCAAATCCCACGACGTCGCCACACAGGAATATTCCCTCGAGTGACTGCGCATGAAGCAATAGCTGCAGGCCACCAGACAAGACCAAGCACTGCAATTAACAAGCAGCCCGTCTTGATATCTGGAGTCTCGGAAATGTCAAAGTCTATACACCTCCGAATCGATATTAATTAATCAGTACATCCCCCAACCACCAGCAGAACCCACCGACCCGGGCTGCAAAAGCTCTCACCCGGACCCAGCGACCCAAAAGAGCAGCCCTTCCGGTCTTGGGATGAGCGCAACCCATGTCCAGTCTCGAGACCGGTCGAGATTTCCCTTCAGTCGCGGCGAGAAAGGGGCCTGAGTACCGGCGGTCCGATACCAACCCTAACCCTGGAAACATACATAGGTATTTGGGTGCGGACATCTCGTAAACAGAGTCGAGAATCCCCGGTTCTATCCATTGTTGTGTGATGGTGGAGGACGGTAGTCTGTCTTATCCCGGACATCTCAAGCCCAGTCCCTCACCTCCGAACAGAGTAGTAAGTAATAAGCCTCCCGCTGTCCGCGGTCAATGGCGTGTGGGGCGGCCATTGTATCGATGGGGCGCTGTAGCTGCTCGTGGTTGTGTGGTGTTGATACATGTATCTTAACATCCCGGCGCACCTACCCGAGTGTCTGTTTTGTTTATCCCGCCCAGTTGCTACGCCCGCCCCGGTTGCTATGCCACCCAAACACTCCGCCAGAAGGGACTCACTACCAGAAACCCGCCCCCACGCAGCATACCCGCCGCCACTCTCAAATTAGCCCGCACCCAACCCGGTGTTTCAAGAGGACTGGACGTTTCCGCGTCACGGGCCATCACTCGGTCTTGGCGCTGACTGCTTGAGGTGGGGCGCTCCAGTCTACAGGGTAAAAGGTTGTGTTTCGAGCCGGGTTAAGCGTCATGCCTATCGCCGTAATGACCGGGTGCGGGGTGGTGGGTCATGGGGGATCACTCGGCCGTCTTGGCACGGAATCCACGTCTTCACGGATGCATTTCCTGATATGCTTATATTGATGGTATCTCATTCTGCTGGAGAGTTGTGTATGGGTTTCGAATGGCACTTTCTCATTTATACTCACATGACTAGAAGAAGCAGAGCAGGAGGAGAAAAACTTTTATTCTACCAGTTAATCTACACTACAAAGACCCGACCCAGACACAAAGACAAAGAGAAGAGAAGAGAAGAAGAAAAGAAACCCACGCCCTACTCCACCAGCCCCTCCAAGACGCCCACAAGCCTCTCCCACCCCTCACTCCCCTCCCAGGCGCCCCTCCCGCGGCCCATAACCCCCCTGACACAACTGCGCGCCTTAAACCTCCACGCCCTCTCGACGGGCTCGCCCGCGCCGAGCCCCTCCGTCCTCTGCAGCGGCCCCAGGCTCTCATACGCGCCGACGAGCTCGACCGTGGCGTCGACCAGCGCCGCCCACGCCTCAGGGGTAGTGTCCACAGCGCCAGGGGCCGAGGAGACTGCGCGCCATGCACGCTCCTCCGCATCCAATGCATCGCGCGGGCGGCCGCGCCATAGCGCCAACCGCGCGACAACACGCCATAGACGGGCGCGGCGGGTGATGAGCGGCGTGACCTCGCGCTCAACGAGGTCGACTACCATCTTGGCGAGCCCGGGCCTGGCGGCGTCGAGGTCGGAGGTGACGACGTGGCGCACGAGCATCTCCAGCACGTCGACGTCGATGCAGGTTTCGCCGGCGGTGGCGCCCTGCAGCGCGATGATGCGCCCCATGGCCACTGCCACGTCTGTCCATGCTGGGGGGGCAACGGAGGCCGCGATGATCAGAAGGTTCTCCCAGATGCGCCAGGAGTCGTGTTTGGCGGCGCTGGCGCGCTTGAGCGCTGAGAGGGCGCTGCGCTTGTTGGATTCCTTCTGCGCTTGTTGGGGGTCTTCGGCTGCGGGGGTGGCGTCGTCGTGGGGGGCGCTGGCGCGCCATTCGGGCTGCGCGGGGAGCGTGGTGGTGCGCCGTAGGAGGGCGCTGGCAAGGTTTGACCATGCCTCGGCGTCGGTGTCGTCCAGCGAGACGGTGCGCGTGAAGGCGTCGACGGCCGCATCCCACTCCTGCATCTCCAGGCGGCAGCACCCGAGCGCGAACCACGACGCATGGTTGAGCGGGTTGACGGCGAGCGAAGCCGTGTACGCTGCCGCCGCCGCGGCATAGTCCCTCGCCGAGAAGTGGTGCCGCGCGAGGCTGCGCTTCGCGCGGGCGTAGCGGTGGCCAGAGACTGCCCAGGCGCGCTCGTAGTGCGCCGGGTTGCTGTCGATGTCGCCGAGGATGCACCAGAGGCGGGGTGCGTTTGCGGGCGGCGGCGTGGTCTCGGTGGTGCTGGTGGGGGGGTCGAAGAGCTGCGCGTGGATGACGGAGCGCGCTTTGTCTTCCTTCTCGGTGGCGGCCCAGCACAGTGCTACCTCGGGCCACATCTGCAGACGCTCGTAGATGTCGAGTGCGGTGCGGAGGCCGCCCATCGAGATCCAGCGGGAGGCGAGCTCGGCCTCGAGGTCCCAGCGCGTCGGGACCGAGAGCTGGTGGATGTAGAGGAGGCGGTCGCGGACCGGGGCGGCCTCGTCCTCCGTTGCGCGCGGCAGGAAGGTGGCTGTTGTGTTTTTTGCGGCCGGGTCGGCGGACTGCGTTGTGTCTGCGATGACCTGGTCGACGACGGCCTGCAGCTGGAGGAGCCCACGCTCGACCGTGCGGGAGCGGTACCCCTCCATCTTTGAGCGCACCAAGAGGCCGAGGGTGTAGACCTCCCAGTTTGTCGGGTGCTTGAGGACCCGCTCGGCGTAGGGCATCATCTCCTCGCGCGTGAGTCCCTCGGCGGGGTTGGTGTTCTTGATCGTCTCGGCGACCAGGAGCAAGATCGCGGCGTCCAGCGGCTGCAGCTTCGGCTGCTCACCCGGGTCCAGATCCCGTAGCTCCCAGGGAAGCCCCAAAGTCTCCTCCACCACCGCCGTGCTCTTCGGCGTGAACGCAATGGCCTCCAGCAGCGTGTCGTCGTCCAGCCTCAGCGCCTTTGGCCCCTCCCGGTGGCTCTCCGCCTCCCCGTCAGCACTCCGGGCAAGGACAACCAGCTGGCTCGTATCGCCCTGCTGGAACCGCGTCCGCTTCCCCATCACCCCCGTCAGCGCATAGCGCATCCCCGTGCGCTCCGCGGCCTCCTCCAGCCCGCGCAGCGCCCTCCCGTCATGCCCAAAGTACGTATCGACCAGCGCGCGCTCGACGAGGAACCGGGCCTGCACGCCCGCGCCGCGCGCCCCGGCAAGGACAGAGACGGCGCGGAGGTCCGCGTAGATTGCGTCGTGCAGCGCCGCCGTCGCCTCGCTCAGCACGCGCTGGTGCCAGAAGTTGATGCGCATGCGCCACCACGGCGCCGTGGGCGCCGCGCCCGTCCGCTCGTGCGTTAGCAGCGCTTTGGAGAGGACTAGGAGGAGCGCGCACGGCATCAGGTGGTATGCGGTCTCGCCGTCGACGGCGAGGGAGTCGATGGCGGATTTCTCGAGGCGGGCGGTCAGCGCGGGGTCTGTGGTGATTGATGGTGGGAGGAGGACGGAGGAGGGGGTGAAGGGGAGGGGGGGCCCCGTGACGTTGGCTTGGATGAAGGACCAGAGGGCGGCGATGCCGAGGGCGAGGAGGGTGTGGGGGTCTGTGTTGGGGGGGGCGGCGGCGAGGCGCTGGTGCAGGTGGGCGGTGTAGTCGAGGGTTTCGCGGAGGGGGGTGGCATCGTCGGGGGTGAGGAGGGCGGTGGCGGCGGGGTGCGTGAAGACGGAGTGGAAGTCGCCGCATGAGACGAGGGTGAGTAGGTGGTGGGCGGGAGGGGCGGGAGGGGAGGGGGCGGCGGGGAGGGCGGTGCCGGAGATTAGAGACCATTCCCGGTCGGAGATGGTGGTGGTGTCGGGGGCGCTCATCGTGTGCGGGTTTGTCTATGGTGTTGCTGCACCGGGATTCGGCTTGTTGGTTTTACCCCACGGTGGGGTTTGGATGAGAAGGCAGGGTAACAACTACATGCCGGGGCCCGGGTTGGTGACCGGGGGAGGGAGTTATTAGTATTTATTATAGGAGTGCTAATTAATATCTTAAAGAGGGAATATTAGTATATTTCCCTCACATATATTTGCTGACATTGCTATTAATACTACTACTATTAACGCACCCCAAGACACAATTAGTACTGCATGCAGGCCCCCGCCATATATATATTCCTGCACCGGGAAATTAACAATCTGTAGGGGTTAATTACTGCGTCCAATGTCACCACATGGCTCGTGTCTGAGACAATACGCCGCAGACTAGTAGCTCGACTACTAATACCGACTACAACGGCGGATTAGCCCATCGTGAGGTATACATAAGTATGGGTTGGGTCTCCTTTGATCTCTCTTTTTTTCTTTCCTTACATAACGTTCAATTATTAACCCCTTCCCTTGGGGTTCGATTCTTAGCTGTCTCATAGTTCTTTATTGTGTCTCTGTTAAACATATTTGACTATTACCTGAACCCGTCCTCAGTTGTGCTCTTTGGTTTCACCGTGTCCCGAACCGCCAGGTTTCTTGTCATGTTCCATCCCAAGTACTGTTCCGTTCTACACGTCCAGATTCCTACAGTATTAAGCACTCTTCCTTTGCACACCTTGCCTCGTCCCAGTCCCCCGACCCTATCCCGTAACACGTCAGGCTGTTTTGTAATGGGACAACTAAACTCTTTCGGGGCCCCTCTCGTGATTTTAAAAGGGTTGAAATTATTTAAATAAACATTAACTATGATACTCACGCCGCATACATAATTCCTTCTCTTTCTCCTATCGGTCCCCGTGATATTCCCTGAATAAATTAGTTACCACAAGAAGGTCCTCCCGGAACTCCATTGCTCAGTGCGGCGACTATACAGTCCACTAGAACCGAGTAGTCTTTCATCCATAACGCTCTCTCCTGATCCATTCCATCAAATACAAGCTCAATCTTGTGTGTCGTTCGAAACGATGTACCATCGTAGCTAAGCATCCGCCAACTTTCCCCCGTTGTAACGAAGCCGTAAACCTGCCCTCCACCATTATTGTCCCTCATATCCTTCATCGCCAGCAAACACTGCTTGACTGCCTCTCCAAGAGAGGGTTTCTTAGCCTCTATGACGAAAAGAACCATATCCTCCTCCACCGAAATCAGGTCCACCACAACAAATTCCTCGGTGCCACCCGCAACAATCTCTTTCCCCCTCCGTAAGCGTAAACAGCGTCCCGTCTTATCAATGAAGCTCGAAAGAATAGGGTGGAGGGTGGTGTAGACCAAGTCGTTGATGTTGGCCCCGTTGAAATCCGGATTGGCCTCCTAAGGATAGCCTTCGAACCGGAGATGTCTTACTATGCCGCTGTAAACCTGCTCCTTAATTTCCTTGATAGTATCCTTCCACGCAACCATAGACCCTGCTTCATCCAGCAATTTCTGAGCTGGAACGGTAGCCAGTAATTCTAGTCTAACGCCCAGCCTCTCCTCCGCGTCTGCCTGGGTCATCTTGGAGTAGGAGGTAGTCCACTGCTGCTCGAGAGTGCTGTGTACCGGACGCGGGGACACAAAGCGGGACCTAGGAAGAGCCTTGGCAGTCTGACGGCTGAGTTGTCTGAACATGATGCTGCTGGAAATCCTTCGTCAGTGCTAGGAGCGGTCCTTCCAAGTGTTTGTAAGGGAGTTTGCGCTTTCTTGTCCCAAAAGCGGAGGACACCACCCTATATACCTGCTTGCAATCAGGCCGGGTAATTAATCTGGTGTGTGGCACTATTTCATTTCCATGTAACGTGCTTCACCGGGGAAGCGACCGTCATGGGGCAAGCAACCGGGTCAATGATCAACATTCAAATAAGTATATTGACAACGAATAAATCGGAGAAAACTGGGGAAAGCCCCAGGAGACTTAAAAGATATCTTTACAAACCCCACTCTTATTCTAGCTATATATGTTGAATAAAATCGGAAGAGTTAGCCCCTTCTTCTAGGAACTTGGAGATCGTTTCCAAGGGGGCGATGGCTCCGTATGCTGATGGGGCGGAGTAGTCGGGGTTGTTGGGCTTAGGGAGGATGACACCGAAGGGCGGCGAAGGCGGTTTTCAGCTTGGAGGGGTGGAACCCTGCCTTCAAGGGGAGGAGGCGAGGGTCGGCTCTTCTTCTATACCACTGGAGGGAAGGTGTCAGGGCCGGGAGCCGAATTGTTGGAAGAGGCGGAGAGGGCGGGGGACACTTCGGCTGTGATCTCGGGGGCCGACGGGCGCTGCGTGGGGGGGATGTGGGGGGTGGGTGTGCACTGATATAATTCCCTTCTGTTAATATATAACCCACACTGCTTAATTACATAACCGTTGTCACCATTACAAACCCTAACCCATACCTATCAATGATCGAACCAGCACCTTTTCCCTCCCGCTGCACATGTCCGCATCCATCCACCCACACTGATCCACCCGTCAATTCTATTCAATTCATCCCTCCACACCCACACCCAAAGAAATAAATAAAAATCAGACCGGGTAACTTAAAAACTACTGGACTGCTTTCCCATCCCACCCATCCTCTCAATCCTCTCAACCAACCAACCAACCAACCACAACTCTTACTTCTCCCCCCCCCCTCCCCCCACCAAACCCAACCCCAAATAGAAATTACACCCCTTGCTATATACCCCATCAAGTAAAACATAAACAATTCCATCCATCATGGCGCCGCACAGTGATGATGGTGAAGATATCGATTTCTCAGGTGTGCCAACATCCCCGTCCCCCCCCCCCCAACCCCTCGCCTCGCTGACGTGAAAAACAGACCTCATAGAGCAGCACGCAGTGCGCCTAGACGAGGGCCTGGACACTTTCGTGGTCGTGGACGGGTGCCCCATCGTCTCGGAGGACAACAAGGACCGCCTCATCAAATTCCTGTGCAAGAGGCTCCGTGAGGCTGGGAGGACAAAGCCAGAGGCGGTTTTTATGCCCATTGATGCAGAGACAGGAATGACCGAGGGGTGAGTTTTTATACTGTTTTTAATTTTTTTTCCCCCGTCTACTTCTACAATGCTAACACTACCTACCCACCAGCTACGCCTTCGTCGAATACGAAACCCCCGAGCAAGCCCTCCTCGCCGTCAAGATCCTCCACGGAACCCCCCTGGACAAGAAACACAAAATCGCCGTCAACAAGCTCACCGACATTGAACACTTTGGCCGTCCCGGCCGCGTCCCCGACGCCTACACCCCACCGTCCATCGACCCCTTCGTGGAATCCGAGCACCTCCGTTCCTGGCTCGGCGACACCTCCTGCCGCGACCAGTTTGCCCTCTACCGCGGCGACACCGTCGGCGTCTTCTGGAACCGCAAGAAGGACGCTCCGGACCCCGTGATCGACCGCTTTGGCTGGACAGAGTCGTTCGTGCAGTGGTCCCCGCAGGGGACGTACCTGACGAGCGTGCACGAGCAGGGCGTGCAGCTGTGGGGCGGCCCATCCTGGAAGCGCGTTATGCGCTTTGCGCACCCGAGCGTCAATCTGATTGACTTCTCGCCGTGCGAGCGGTACCTCGTGACGTGGAGCAACAAGCCTATCACTCTTCCTGACGCGCTGCCGGCGGGGTTCCCGCTGGGGCCCGAGGAGGAGGGCCACAGCTTCATTGTGTGGGACATCAGGACGGGGAAGCTGCTGAGGTCGTTTCCGGCGGCTGTGGAGAATCCGGATGAGGATTTGATCGAGGTCGTCAGGAAGACGGTCACTTGGCCGGTGTTCAAGTGGAGCGCGGACGGCCGTTATGTCGCAAGGGTGGTGCCGGGGCAGGCAATACAGGTCTATGAGACACCATCGATGATTCTCCTGGGCAAGAAACCTATCAAGATTGATGGCGTTGTCGACTTTGAATGGTGCCCGCAAGTCCCCCCTCCAGCTCCTACTACCACTACCACCGCTGCCGCAGGCAAAAACAAGAAGCAATCCGCCCCCATCCCCGCCGCAGCCGAGTACCTCATCGCCTTCTGGACCCCCGAAATCAACAACCAGACCGCGCGCGTCACACTCATGTCCCTCCCCTCGCTCAACACCATCCGCACGCGCAATCTCGTCAACGTAACCGACTGCAAGCTACACTGGCAGTCGGCCGGGAAATACCTCTGCGTCAAGGTCGACCGCCACACAAAGACCAAAAAGTCCACCTTCACGTCGCTCGAATTCTTCCGCATCAAGGAGAAGAACATCCCCGTCGAGATCATCGAGCTCAAGCAGTCAATCATCAATTTCGCGTGGGAGCCCAACGGCGACAGGTTTGTCTTCATCGCGGCCGAGGATGCGGCCCCCCCGGCCGGTGGTGCTGCCACCGCTGGTGGTGGCGCAGGGGGGGGTGCAGGAGGGACACACAAGAGCGTCCACTTCTATGCGCCCGAGAAGGCCCGCGGCGCAGCGGCAGGTGCGGGGACGGGGACGGGAGAGTTCACGCTGGTGCGCACGTGTGACCGTAAGAGCTGCAACGCCATCTACTGGTGTCCGCGCGGCCGGTTCGTGCTTGTTGCCACGGTCCACAGCTCGCTGTCGTACGAGCTCGAGTTCTGGGACTGCGATTTTGAGGGCGAAAAGGTCAAGGCCGAAACCCCCGCCTCCACTGCTACTGCTGGGGGGAGGGTGAAGGATGTGGCGGCGAACCTGGCGCTCATGGCCGTTGGTGAGCACTATGGCGTTACGGACGTCGAGTGGGATCCTACTGGCAGGTATGTCGTTACTAGTACGAGTGTGTGGAAGACACCGGTATGTATTCATTTTTTCTTTTGGCTTTTTTGGCTTTTAGCTTGAGGTTGGGTTGGGTCATGGGGTGTCACTCGCGTGGTGTCACGGGCTGTCACTCATTCCCTTTCTTGTCTGTCATGGCCCATCACTCGGCGTGATAGCATGTCTATCATTACCCGTTATTCCCTTTCTCTCAACTATGCCCCTCCCCGCCTATCCCCCCAAACAAACCATACTAACCCCCCCTCTCGTCTAGATGGAAAACGGCTACCACATCTGGGACTTCCGCGGCACCCTCCTACGCTCCACGCACCTCGACAAGTTCAAACAACTCCTCTGGCGGCCCCGCCCGCCCACGCTCCTGACGCCCTCCGCGCAAAAGGCAATCCGCAAGAACCTGCGCGAGTACTCGCGCGCTTTCGACGAGGAGGACCTATTTGAGAGCGAGGCGG
The DNA here is from genome assembly GCA_024713785.1 of Morchella sp. 2018-W45. Classification (NCBI taxonomy): domain Eukaryota; kingdom Fungi; phylum Ascomycota; class Pezizomycetes; order Pezizales; family Morchellaceae; genus Morchella; species Morchella sp. 2018-W45. Next base: position 1,120,117 of record JAMGYZ010000021.1, read on the forward strand.
CCAACAAGGAGGTTGTCGAGGCGCGCATGCGCATGTTGAGTGAGTGGCGCGCGTGGCGCACACGCGTTGAGGAGGAGGTGCGCGCGCAGAGGGGTTTGGGGGGCGGTGAGGAGGGGGTGGAGGAGGAGGAGGAGAGGGTTGTGGAGGAGAGAGTTGAGGTTGTGGTGGAGGAGAGGGAGGAGGTGGTTGCGTAGTGGTGTAGGGGCGGTGGTAGTATCGCTGTAGTTAGAAATAAATAGCGTAGTCATATCGGAATGGAATGGGGGCCCGTGCATCACGATTCATTCCTTCTATCTAGTCAAGAAGCAATCCATATCAACCAAGGAACCGCCGCCCCCGTGATTGACCGGAAGGGAATTTGAAACTTCAATTCAAGGCGGAGAATCTTTTTTTTTTACAACGTACGCTACGGAGGGGACTTTTTTTTTTTTTTCATCACTTGACGGTGTTACGGTATGGTATGGTATGGTATGGTATGGTATGGTACGGTGCCTCTCGGCTCGTGGATATGTTTTGGTGTGTGAGCTAGAGCTGGAATATTTGCGAAATAAATAAAGTAAATAAAATAAAATGAATGACAACAAAAAAATGACAATGGAAAGAAAATAAAGAGGAGATAACAGAAAAAATGTAAGATCATGAAACGTCACTCGGGCACGGCATCCATGGAATCGGGGTGGGTCCACTAACTAAATAAGGCCGCAGAGGGGGAGGAGGGGGAGGAGGAGGAGGGGCGGTTTGAGATCAGTATACCTTTTGGCTATTTGGGGGAAAGGCAAGAAGTTCAGATATTGCTTTCCATTGCCTTCTCAAGTATCTGGGCTGTGCCGTAGCGCCCCGTCTTTTTGCAATGTCTAGGGCCGTCTGACCGAGGTGGTTTGTGATACTAAAGTTGGCGCCACTGTCAAGAAGTAGCTTGACTGTCGCCTCATCCCTATACTCGACAGCCCGGATTAGGGCCGTATCTCCGCTTAAATTATAATGGTTAGGATCTGAACCGCTCTCAAGAAGTAGCTTGACTATCGCTTCACCCCTCCATGCAGCCAGGGTTAGGGCCGTATCTCCGTTTGAATTACAATGGTTGAGATCGGAACCGCTCTCAAGAAGTAGCTTGACTGTCGCCTCATCCCCATACCCGGCGGCCCGGATTAGGGCCGTATCTCCGCTTAAATTATAATGGTTAGGATCTGAACCGCTCTCAAGAAGTAGCTTGACTGTCGCCTCATCCCCATACTTGGCAGCCCGGGTTAGGGCCGTATCTCCGTTTGAGTTGCAATGGTTGGGATCGGAACCGCTCTCAAGAAGTAGCTTGGCTGTCGCCTCATCCCCATACTTGGCAGCCTGGGTTAGGGCCGTATCTCCGTTTGAATTCAATGGTTGAGATCGGAACCGCTCTCAAGAAGTAGCTTGACTGTCGCCTCATGCCCATTCATTGCTGCCACCATCAGCGCCGTATTTTGGTATGAATCCCGAGTCTTGGGGTCGGCACCACCCCCAAGCAGTAGTTTCACAATAGCTCCGTGCCCATTCATTGCTGCCACCATCAAGGCCGTTTCCCCGCCTGATCGAAGGTTGGGGTTGGCGCCCCTCTCAAGAAGTAGCTTGACCGTCGATTCATGACCCCCAGGTATTGCCCGATGCAGGGCTGTGCTGTTGCCTAAGTCCCGGCAGTTGACATCGGCACCACTATCAAGCAGTAGATTTACACAACAATCGCTTCCAGAACTAGCTGCCCTCACAAACGGCGCACTTAAATCTATTTGGAAAAAGGGTGAATTGATATCTTCTCTCTCTCTTAAATAATGCGAGACAACAGAATTGTTTCCTAGGTGGGCCGCGACCTCAAGTGCACTATATGTATAATCTCTTTCCGAAGAACTGTGGAGCATGTAATCATCGATTTGGTGCATATAAAAATGGGTGTTTCCTTTGCTGCTAAGAAACCGTATGATCTCTATTGTCGGGGGCTCATTGCATTTTTTAAGATGATATTTGAGTTCACTAGCCGCATACTCTATCAATGGATATGAGCCAATATTTATACCGGAATAAGGTTCTGCTGAAAAAACGTCGTAGGAAAGAAAGGTCGTGCAAGCTATTGCCACTTGAAGATCTGCGTCATCGGGGACTAGTTGCTTCCTAACAAGAAACTCCTGAGTAGTAAAGTGTACAAATCTAACACGGCCACTTCCTTCATCAATAGTTACTAAGCTCGCACAGACGTCCAGCAGAGTCTTGCGGTCTGGTAGACTATCTTCATCGAAGATGGTATTGTCCTGCTCCACCGACACTGCAAGTTGTAATTCGCGAACCGTAAGTACTCTTCGGGCTTTTATAAGCCATGATATCACTCTGTGTGCCAGTCTGATGCAGCTTTTTGGCTGCATGTGGATTGTTTTCCAAACTCTGTCATAGGTGGGGTCCATAGGATACTCTTTGCTCGACGAACTTTTGATGCTTTCAAGCTCCGCGAGGATCTGTTTCAGGCTTGTCTGCTGGCAGAGGCACTCAATATGAAAACGAACAAGGAGAAACCTATTGAACGGACATCAACCTAAGCCCTTAGTTTACTACAGTAAAGGATCTTGACTCACATTCCGTTAGCACACTCTTGGAGAGCTGAAATTATCTTTTCCTTCAAGCCACTATCTCCTTGGCTTAATATCAGACGTTTAGCTCGAGGGAATTCGGCTATTTTTTGTTCGATATAACTTGAAATATCCTCATTTTGAGCCATAAGTCTCAGCTTTGGGATATTTGTGAATGGCTCTTGGATGTCCTCTGGGTATTCACGGCTTGTCAAGAACAGACTCATGCCAGCGTTTCCCATGCGATGGAACACCGGTAGTAATTTCTCCCGCTGATATACTTGATCACATTCATCCAAGGCATCAAATATTAAAAAGGTTTGTGTAAATGACTTTCCAATTTCCAGAAGGACGTCGTATAACTGACCAAGCGTAGGTCTTGTGTCTTTCGCATGCGCTTCCTCAATCGCTTTAGGTAAGACTTTAGCTTTGAGTGCAAGCTGCTTCACAAGGCTTGAAAGGGTATTGATTGGTGTCTGTTGTTGTTGCTCTTTAAAGTTAAAATAGATATATCCAACTCCGTTATTCGGGTGGAGCCCTTGAATATGATCTATAACCAACGAGCTGCCGAAAATTAGATTACACCTTATTATGTACACATATATTTATAAGTGGATATACCTCAGGAATGTTTTACCAGCACCCGCTAGAAGCAATGTGGATTAATCTTGTGGCTTAATGCGTCAATATACCGGGATATGGGAATGGGTACATACGGATACCATATCCCCATAGCAGCCTACAATTCGAATTTCCTTTAATCCAGTCTTGAACCTCTTGAGTTCTAAATATCCACTGGCCCGTGTTCTCTTTCCTTTGACTACTGATTTCAATATGCCTTTTGTCGCAGGGCTCTGGAAACAGCCAGTTGAGAACATCACGCCGCTTTTCTTTTGGATCATGGCTTTATCTTAGCCCAAAGATGTTTTTGGAGTAGATTTTGGGTTGAATTAAGGCTCCTCTTACGTTCTTTATGGCTTTCCGTCTGGCAATTTTGAGAACTCGTTAAACCCCCCATCCTGATTTCCACCTTTCGAACACTATCCACAACTAAATTTACGCGGGCGCTACAACCGCGGCTAAGTTAATGCCTAAAGTTTCAGGAAATGGTTTACGTACGCGTGATCTGCCTCAAGAGCAAGCGAAAATGAACTCTTGGATCTTTCCATCCGCGATAGATACCCCTGAATATCTTTCTCGTCTAAGGGCCACCGTAACCAGCTGAAGGTGCCTTTCCTGGGCTTCAACTTGTCCTGCAGCCGCAGCATCTCCTTATGACATATATGTAATGAGCTTTCCAGTGTCCGTAAAACCACTGCTTGAGGGTCTTGTGCGCATATCTTCAGATTCACTAGGATTGATATGAGTGCTTGAAGCTCGAGCGTAAGTTCACGAAGACTGTCAGGCGCTCGGACTGCGCTGTTGAGGTATTGATAACTCAGAGATGCCACCGATGTTGTAATTTGAAGTACCGCGATGATACTAGCTGCAAGCCCTAGAGCTTCAGCCATAGTGATGAAATAATTGTTGTCTCCTCCGGATAATATCTTGTGTTGGCCGATCGGGAGTGTCTAGTATGATAAAGGCTGTGAATGCTCTTGTGCTTAGAGGCGGGGTTACAACGGAGTTGTGTCACAACGCCAAGATTTGACGTACTTGGCTATCCAATATATGTTGTGGCCAATTTCGCCAACGGTCGAGAATAGACTGTAGGTATTTAAACGTATATAAATTATAAATAATCATTATATTATTACTGAAAGCACGACGCGGCCCCTGGCACTAGGTTATGGGTGGATCGAAAGCTACATGTATAGAGCGGTAAACGTATGGAGCGCTAGATGTGCTCAAAAAGCATACGCACCATTTCTTCCAACTAGAAAAACGGCATTCAGTGTTATATAGCACGTAAGCTTTGTTTTACTCTTTATAGACCTCTACGTTTGCTATGTCCCGAGCTGTCAATTAGCAGGTCGGGTTGCGGGATGACTTGGACAGCCCATAAAGGGGCAGGTTTTTCTGGAGAGGCTTATGGCTTCTTGGGCTGGGCCAGACCTGGGCCCGGGTAGTTCATCTATTTCATGGGTTGGCCCTCTGACCGAACCCTCTGATTGAAGCTACATGTACCTATATATATGCGGCGGAGTCTTTCTAAAGCACACACGTAGTAAATAGGTACATATATACAGTATGAAAAAACGGGGTGAACTCACTAGACCATCGGAATGTGGAATTTAGTGACGAATATCGAATTAAACAGGCATTAGAGGAATGCCATTGCTAGTGTATCAATGGGAATATTGTGGGGACCCCAACCCTCTTCTTGGTACTGTACATCTAGTACTTCCAACACTCAAGACAGCCATGCATACACTTAAGTACGTACATGTAGGTACTTGTACTATATAGATGTTTATTTACATGCATGCACGCGTGTATGTATGCATCTATATGTACTCGGGTGTGTGGGTAAGTGATCAGAATCGGGTAAGTGAATGTTGAAGTGAATGCGTGTGTTTGTCTTATAAGATTCTGATCACTTTTCAGCTATCAACCTGGCGCGAATCTATCATGAAATTTCATACCTGTCGCGTCGAGTGATGAATCATGACCCTCTAGACTACATATAACACTAGCACGAGTTTTGGCTCTCTTGGCACTACACAGCCACCTCCAGTCATGTTCTGGAACATCAAGACCTAGTTTTGGCATTGGAAAAGCATTTCGACCCACATCTTTCTTAGATTTAGGGATTTTATTAACTACATGTAGATATATACTAGATCTCTCGAAAAGGAAGAAAAACAGGTTACATGCCAGAGACGTTGTGTGGTAACAGTATTGCTAGCTGTAGTTCTTCACAGCTCACGGGTCCGAAGGTACGCACGATCAACTCGACCCTATAAGAACACTAACTCTCTTGTTGGCACTGGAAATAGTTCAAGACATAAATTTATGTACAATATCCAGAATACGCCAATGGTACCCTAATTCGAAATACTTCCAAGACCTACGATCGATCATGAAATATTTGATAGTTGCGCGCGCATGTACTCATGTTTCACATTAGTGTGCCACTGACTAACGACAGTAAAGCATAGTTCAATGAGGAATGACTCTAGAACTAGCCAAAATACTCATAAATATTAAATAACATACTTATATATTAGACCCTTTGCGCAAGAGGGTCCAGCTCCAAGTTCTAATAACCTGATTAGCGCCGATCCCCCAGCAATCGGTAAAGGGCCATGTATAGACTAAGCCCTAGGACCACAATGCGAGGCATCATAAGACTTTCCCAAAATCATATTAGTCGAGTAAACCACCGAAAATCATAAGGTATAGATTTCTGGATTCAATTTCACTTAGGTAGGGATACCAAACCTTAATTTGCATGTTGACATCGGGGCATGTACATACATATCTAGATACATAGTATGATATGGAGAGTGATGATTTTTATAAAGTGGCGATCCCCTTTCGTGAAGACTACATGTATGTACTTATTGACGTATATATATACATGTATGTATCGATAAAATCTATGGGGTTTAAGGCCATATGATATTGATACATATCAACCCACAGTGGAGACCACAACTAAGATATATTAGAAATCTAATCGAGGTTTGTTCTAGGTGGTCATCATTATCTATTAGTATTGAGGTATTGTGTTAGAGGGTCTGTTGAAATAGGGATAGTGACGTACATGTAGTTAGTGCTAGGTCGACTATACTATAGGAGTAATATAAGAAGCTTCGTTTGATGAGCTTAGTTTCTTCACTAGCCCAGGCGGAGGGGCAAGACATGCATACATGTATCACTGTATAATACAGCCAGTGCCGCTAATCACGCTTATCAGTAATCGTGCTTGTGGTACCACCATATATGAGAGTATTGCATCTAAAAGGAAATATTGGCCAATTGAAAACCTTGCAATTCCGACTGTACCACATCGAATCTCGTATCATCTGGTTAGGTTACTTAGGGCCCAGGCCAATCAGGGAGGGTTGCTGACATCATTCAATTTCTTTTGGGCGTGATATACTTTATACTTGTGCTGCTGGTTTGAAGCCGCTCAATGAACTGTGGCGAGCGATCCTTGTCTGAGCGGCTTCAATCCGCGCGAGTACATTAAGGCTATTAGAGCGATTTGGCCAACAACCTCTGAATCTAAATATTTGAAAAACAGGGATTGGCCAAATCGCTCTATTGTGGCACCAGGCCTCAAAACCCCGTAACACGTTCAATACATGTCTCGTACTTACCAATCATAAGGGTTACCTATTGGTACTCTAGCTAGGTACATGGCCCCACGCCACCACCTCTTATCCTCTTTAGAGAGTTGACGGTTACATGGAACATGCCCCCGAAATACAAGTACATGTACATGTAGTGTTGTAATTACGCAGGAAGTTCTGTCTAAAGATACATGTAAGTACGAGCAAATGCGTTGAAACATATGAACAATGAACGTAACTTTGTCATATCGGTACTCTTGGACAATTGGTCCAAATAGATATCATCAGTCCCATTTTTCGATTTGGATTCCGGACAGCCCCACCGGCCGCACTACAAAAGGCTTGGTTAATGCAGTTTGGAACAGCGAGTGAGCGACGGGTGACGGTGTTCTTCAGACGCGGCATGTACTAGTAAATCTTGGCAGGTGGACCCCTGCCTCATCTGACATTGGAGGGGCAATTCAGCCACTAAGCGGGGTGGTGCCTACCAATAGCCCAGGCTGGGTGAGAGTTTTTTTTTTTTTTTTTCCCTTCCCTCTTCTCTTCTTTTTTTTTCCCCCCCTTCCCTCTCTCTTTTTCTTTTATATGGAAGGCTCTCATTTTCCAGCAAGGTGTGCACTCATCATCCTCACACTACCACCGTGATTCCTTTCTGCCCCCATCAACCTTTCTCAAACATTTTTGCTCTCACACTTGAGGATTGAGTGTCTTATTGCGGAATACCATTCCTTGCTCCACCACCGCCTGGTACATTGCGTTACCCCGCCATCCACAGCAAAACCTCTCCAAAACCACGTTATCAAGGGCAAATAATAGTTACAATGTCGAAAGATGGTCAGACAAAGGCTTCGATTGTGCCGCACCCGCCGGTTGCGGCCCAATTTGTGGGAAAGGATGGTAAAATACCTACTCAAGAACGCCTCATGACACTTGAGTTGCAGGGTGGAAGTGCCTACCAAGGGTTCTCTTTTGGAGCCGAAAAGAGCGTATCTGGAGAATTGGTTTTTCAAACAGGTAATTGAGCATGTGACATCATTGATTTCCTTACCTTTATATTCCCTTTTCCAAGAATGATCTATGCAATACGTTTTCTGACAGCTTCCCACCTGCAGGAATGGTGGGATACACGGAAACGATAACTGATCCCTCCTACCGGGGTCAGATTCTGGTCATGACCTTTCCCCTAGTTGGAAACTATGGTAGGATACCTTATTAATATACTGCCACTGAATAATGCTCATTTCGACCTTAGGTGTACCTTCTAGAGATACTATAGATGAGCTTCTTGGGTCTTTGTCTCCGTACTTTGAATCCAAGGAAATCCACGTCGCGGGAATGATTTGTGCTTCTTACTCAGGAGAGGATTACAGTCATTATCTTGCGGAGAGCTCATTAGGAACATGGTTGAAGGAGCAGGGTGTTCCTGCAATTTATGGTGTTGACACCAGGGCCCTCACGAAGAAAATCCGAACTCAAGGAAGCATGCTTGGGAAGATGTTGCTCCAAAAGACCACCAGCGTTGGAGACAAAATTGCTAGTGGCTTGAGCTCTATCGTTGGCACTAAGGGTGTGGGCCAAAGCTGGCGCGACGACTTCGAAGAGGTGGACTGGGTTGATCCTAACATTAAAAATCTTGTCGCGGAAGGTAATTCATCTACGAACTCCCTGGTACCAATTGTTAATAACTAGTGCGTAGTCTCCATCAAGGAGCCGAAAATCTTTTCACCACCTGCGAATAATGCTCTGAAGCGACCCGATGGCAAAACTATTCGTATCCTTTTTGTTGACGTTGGTGGAAAGAACAACCAGCTCCGTTGCTTTCTTTCTCGGGGTGTAGAGGTCAAGGCTGTTCCTTGGGATTACAATATCTCTCAGGAAGATGGTGAATACGATGGTCTTTTCATTAGTAACGGTCCCGGTGATCCAGCAACCCTCTCCAAGACGGTGAAGCACCTTGAAAAGGCTCTTGCCGATGCTAGGACCCCTATCTTTGGTATTTGTCTTGGGCATCAACTTCTTGCTAGAGCTGCCGGCGCAGAGACGAAGAAGATGAAATTCGGTAACAGGGGGCATAACATCCCTTGCACCAATCTCATCTCCGGGCGATGCTACATTACCTCTCAAAACCACGGTTTTGCCGTAGACACTGAAACTCTAAAGAATGGGTGGGAAGAGCTATTTGTCAATGCCAACGATGGTTCAAACGAGGGTATCTGGCACACACAAAAACCTTTCTTCAGTGTCCAATTCCATCCTGAAAGCACCCCCGGTCCTAAAGACACTGAATTCCTGTTCGATGTTTTCCTCAACGCTGTGAAGAAGACTTTGGGCCCTAATAAGAGCACTGCTATGAATACTCCCGTCGAGATGCCTGGTGGGCTTCTCGCTGATAACGAGAAGGTGTACCCTAAGGTCTCAGTAAAGAAGGTTCTTGTTTTGGGAAGTGGGGGTTTAAGTATCGGACAGGCTGGAGAGTTTGATTATTCAGGAAGCCAGGTACGTGAAGCTAGTCATATTGACCCCATTATATACTAGCGTGTGTTTTGGAAATAATGCAGCACGTTCCTTCTTAGGGAATTATAGATAGAGTGTTAGGATTTCAGTATTTTATAGACTAATACACTCCACAGGCAATCAAAGCCCTAAAGGAGGAGGGTATCTACACAATCTTGATCAACCCCAACATTGCCACTATTCAAACCTCGAAGGGTCTCGCAGACAAGGTCTACTTCCTTCCTGTAACGGCTGAGTTTGTCCGGAAGGTCATCATCCACGAACGGCCAGATTCCATTTATGTTACTTTTGGTGGTCAAACTGCCCTACAAGTTGGTATCGAGCTTAAGGATGAGTTTGAAAAACTCGGAGTCAGGGTTCTCGGTACGCCAATCGAGACAATCATCCAGACAGAGGACCGAGAGCTTTTTGCCAGGGCTATGGAAGAGATTGGAGAGAAGTGCGCCAAGTCTGCGTCCGCCTCCTCAGTCGAGGAAGCTTTGAGGGTAGTCAAGGACATCAAATTCCCGGTTATTGTTCGTGCCGCCTACGCCCTTGGCGGCCTTGGAAGTGGGTTTGCAAACAACGAGGAAGAGCTAGTTGATCTATGCAACAAGGCATTTGCCGCAAGCCCCCAGGTGCTCATTGAGAAGTCTATGAAGGGCTGGAAAGAAATTGAGTATGAAGTTGTTCGGGATTGCCGTGATAACTGTATCACTGTGTGCAATATGGAGGTAAGATCTGCTTCTCTGCCTGTTTAGACGGAAAACTAATCGCTATTTAAGAATTTTGATCCGCTTGGAATCCATACAGGTGACTCAATTGTCGTCGCACCATCTCAAACATTGTCCGATGAAGACTACAATATGCTCAGAACAACAGCCGTAAATGTCATCAGGCACTTAGGTGTTATTGGCGAATGCAACATTCAATATGCACTAAACCCTTTCTCCAAGGAATATTGCATTATTGAGGTCAATGCCCGTCTTTCTAGGTCGTCGGCACTAGCTTCAAAGGCTACCGGATACCCACTTGCCTTCATTGCTGCCAAACTAGGTCTAGGAATCCCACTCAATGAGATTAAGAATTCTGTAACCAAAGTGACATGCGCTTGCTTTGAGCCTTCTCTTGATTACGTTGTAGTCAAGATCCCACGTTGGGATCTGAAGAAGTTCACTCGTGTCTCTACCCTCCTCTCTTCTTCAATGAAGAGTGTCGGAGAGGTCATGAGCATTGGTCGTACTTTCGAGGAGGCAATTCAAAAGGCAATCCGGGCAATCGATTTCCACAACATTGGTTTCAACCAGACCCAGGCCTTGATGAGTATTGACCAGGAGTTACAGACTCCCTCAGACCAAAGATTGTTTGCCATCGCGAACGCCATGCACCAAGGCTATACCGTGGACAGGATTTGGCACCTTACCCAAATCGACAAATGGTTCCTGAATAAGCTTATGGGACTAATTAACTTCGGTAAAATCATGAGCACTTATAACGCATCAACCATCACTGCACCACTTTTCAGACAGGCAAAGCAGCTGGGATTTTCGGACAGGCAGTTGGCTGATTTCTGGGGTTCGAACGAAGTTGCGGTTAGGAGGTTGCGTGTTGAACAGGGTATCATGCCTATTGTAAAGCAGATCGACACTGGTAGGTTTCATCCTTTCGATTTAGCTATAGGATTCTAATCGTAACTTAGTCGCTGCGGAATTCCCTGCTTTCACCAATTATCTCTACATGACATACAACGGTATTGAACATGACGTGGATTTCAACGATAAAGGTGTCATGGTTCTTGGTTCTGGTGTTTACAGAATTGGATCTTCCGTGGAGTTTGATTGGTGTGCTGTTCGCGCTGTCAGAACTCTTCGATCGAAGGGTGTCAAGACGATCATGGTCAACTACAACCCCGAGACTGTCAGTACCGATTATGATGAGGCCGATAAACTTTATTTCGAGAACATTAACCTCGAGACTATCCTGGATATCTACCAGCTTGAGTCCTCAAGCGGTGTGATTATTGCAATGGGTGGTCAAACCCCTAATAACATCGCTCTTCCTCTACATCGCCTGAACGTTAAGATTCTGGGAACCTCGCCAGAAATGATTGACAGTGCTGAGAACCGTTATAAATTCTCTCGCATGTTGGATAGAATTGAGGTGGATCAGCCTGCTTGGAAGGAACTCACGAGCATCGAAGAAGCTGCAGATTTTTGCGACAAGGTCACCTACCCCGTACTGGTCCGCCCATCCTATGTACTTTCTGGTGCTGCTATGAACACCGTATATTCAAGGGACGATCTTGCAAATTATCTCAATCAAGCAGCCGATGTCTCAAAGGAGCACCCTGTGGTTATCACCAAGTATATCGAAAATGCTAAGGAGATTGAGATGGATGCTGTGGCTAAAGACGGAAAGATGATTATGCATTTCATTTCTGAGCATGTAGAGAATGCTGGTGTCCACTCAGGCGACGCTACCCTAATTCTGCCTCCGCAGGATTTGGACCCAGAGACAGTGCGCAGAATTGAAGAAGCCACCAGAAAGATCGGAAACGCCCTTAATGTCACTGGTCCGTTCAACATTCAGTTCATTGCGAAGGACAACGAAATCAAGGTGATTGAGTGCAATGTTCGAGCTTCACGATCATTCCCATTCGTGTCCAAGGTCATGGGTGTTGATCTGATAGAGATGGCAACTATGGCTATCATGGGACTTCCCGTGGATGCTTACCCTGCTCTTGATATTCCAAAGGATTATGTTGGAATTAAAGTGCCACATTTCAGCTTCTCCCGTTTATCAGGTGCTGATCCAGTCCTTGGTGTGGAGATGGCCTCTACTGGTGAGGTTGCATGCTTCGGCCGCGACAAATTTGAGGCATACCTCAAGGCACTGCTCTCTACTGGATTCCGTTTGCCGAAGAAGAACATTCTCTTGTCTATTGGTTCTTTTAAGGAGAAGATGGAGATGCTCCCATCTGTCAAGAAGCTACATCAGCTCGGATATAAGCTCTTCGCAACCGCAGGTACCGCAGATTTTATTCAGGAACACGGAATCCCCGTCCAATATCTCGAGGTTCTTGGGGAAGGCGGGGCTGGGGAGTCAAACGACCAGAAGTCTGAATACTCCTTGACTCAACATCTGGCAAATAACTTGATTGATTTGTACATCAACTTGCCTTCTGCCAATAGGTTTCGTAGACCTGCCTCATACATGTCAAGAGGTTACCAGACCAGACGCATGGCCGTTGATTACCACACTCCCCTGGTCACTAATGTCAAGAACGCCAAGCTACTGATTGAAGCTATTGCTCGTGGCTTTAAGCTCGATGTCGATACTGTTGACTACCAAACAAGCCACCGCACCATCACACTCCCTGGCCTGGTGAATATTGCCGCTTTCGTTCCTGGTCTAGCCAAGGAAGGTAGCAAAGATTTTGAGCGTGTCACTAAAGAGTCTGTTGCTTCTGGATTCTCGATGATTAGAGTGTTGCCCCTCGGTGTCGAGAACAGTCTGACCGATGCCAAGGCTTTGCAAACCGCACAGGCAAACAGTAAGAAGGCCCATTGTGATTTCAATTTTTCTGTTGCAGCTACATCAACCAACGCCCAGCAGCTTGGCCAACTTACTACCCAGGTCGGCTCTCTTTTCATTCCTTTCAACCACCTGTCTGGCAACATCAACAAGGTAGCAGCGGCCACTTCGCATTTTGAGGTTTGGCCTGCACAAAAGCCTATGATGACTGATGCAAAAACTACGGACTTGGCTTCAATTCTGCTTCTCGCCAGTCTGCACAACCGCAATGTCCACGTAACTAGCGTGACGACCAAGGATGACATCAAATTGATTGCGTTGAGTAAGGAAAAGGGTCTCAAGGTCACGTGCGATGTAGCTATTTACGCCCTATTTCTAACACAGGAGGATTACCCTGAGTGTACCTCACTCCCGACTCTCAAGGACCAAAAGGCTCTCTGGGAGAACTTAGCCAGCATTGACTGTTTCTCTGTTGGAAGTCTACCTTATCAATTGGCTCACGACACCAAGAATGGCCCTTGCTCTTCTATTGGTATTTCAGACTCGCTTCCTCTATTGATCACTGCCGTCTGCGATGGTCGCTTGACTATTGAGGATGTTAAGCTTCGCTTGCACGATAATCCAAAGGCAATCTTCGAACTTCATGATCAGCCACTCTCCTCTGTAGAGGTTGAAATGGACAGATCATATGTCCTGCAACTATCCGAGGTCTGGTCTCCTCTTGTCGGGCGCAAGCTCAAAGCTACTGTGAAGAGGGTCACTTTTGAAAATACAACTGTCAACCTTGACGGCCGTGTAAACAGCGATGGGACATTGGGATCGCAGGCTTCTGTCACATTCCATAACCCGGTTTCTAATGCCTCAGCCGCGGCGCCTGAGCCTTCTCGTGCTCCCGAGGCTTCGCATGCCCGCCAGATCTTGAGTCCAAGCTTGATGGCACGTATGCATTCCAACAACGAGATGCCGGTACTTCATGTAGGAAGCCCGATCGTAGAGCCAGCACCAAGCTTGCCCTCCCAGATCCTGCCGCCTGTATCCATGGTATCTCCTTCACTTCAGAAACTTCTATCCCGAGAAAACATGTTCAAACGCCGTCATATTCTTTCCGTCAGCCAGTTCAACCGCGCGGACCTGCATCACCTCTTTACTGTTGCACAAGAGATGCGACTAGCTGTTGAGCGCTGGGGAGTCATTGACCTTCTCAAGGGCCGCTTACTCTGCACCATGTTCTTTGAGCCATCAACCCGCACTTCAGCATCTTTTGATGCCGCGATGCAACGCCTTGGGGGACGAACTGTAGCTATCTCAGCTGCGCATTCGAGCCAAGTGAAAGGGGAGACCCTGCAAGATACAATCCGTACCCTCGCATGTTACGGAGATGCTGTTGTATTAAGACACCCAGACGAATCCAGTGCTGCCACAGCCGCTAGATTCTCTCCAGTCCCTATCATCAACGGAGGTGAGAATCAATACGTCTCATTTTATCAATTATATTACTAATATATTATACAGGAAATGGTAGTCTTGAGCATCCCACGCAAGCGTTCCTTGATCTCTTCACTATACGTGAAGAACTGGGAACTGTCAACGGTCTTATGATCACATTCGTGGGAGATCTTAAATTTGGCCGCCCAGTACACTCCCTAGCGAAGCTTCTCCAGCATTACCACGTTCGCATCAACTTTGTCTCTCCATCGCAGCTTGCCATGCCGCCAATGATCATCGACGCACTCCGAGCTTCTGGCATGACCATCGAGGAGTATACCGAGCTTACGCCCGATGTTGTTGCCAACTCGGACGTTCTTTACTGCACCCGTGTCCAGAAGGAACGCTTTGAAGACCTAGCCGAGTTCGAGAAATTGAAGGACAGCTTCGTGATTGACAACACAGTTATGAAGAATGCAAAGAGCCATATGGTTGTTATGCACCCATTACCAAGAAATGCGGAGATTGGGGAGGAATTGGACTTCGACCAAAGGGCAGCTTATTTTAGACAGGTAGGATTTCGTTTAACATCTATCAAAAGCTTTGCTTAAGTGCTGACCAATCACAACAGATGAGATATGGTCTTTACTGCAGAATGGCTTTGCTTTCACTGGTCATGGTATAAACGTATTACTTGGTATTTTACTCAACGGATAAAAGTCGCTTTTTATTATTTTTATTTTCCTTCGCATTATTTTATTCGTGCTCTGCAGATAGATAGGTCTGTTACAAATGCCTGCTTCTCCCATAGACCCCATTGGGCTATTTCGTGTATCTATTGTTTGGGTCAATCCACAATCATGAACTGAATTTCTTCTGGCGAACAGACGTTCTTGGGTGGTTGGGCCGTTGAAGAAGGAATTTGAATGTGAATCTTGTCAAATATGGGGTGAGCGTCCCGCACGTTCACTTTTTTCTTCGATTCGTTGTTGTGCACGCATAGTTAGCCCTCGCTTGGGCAGCAGCTTAAAGCCCTGTATTTAGCTATCACACCCTTAACACTCAGGGGAATTCATAACCATCACTCGAGTTTAACTATCTAATTGAAAAATGCCTACAGCTAATCCCGCCATCAACGCCCTCAAGACAGAGAGAAGTCGGCAGGTGCTCGCGGAGCGGGATTCCGTATGTTTAAGTATGCTTACTATGGGTATGTGTTTAGTACGAAGTATTCCTGTGCGTTACCGTCTAGCTCCTGTAAACGGGTGATTTTCTATGATTGTAGATTTTCTTTTCCACATTGATATCCAGATCAAGAGCTAGTCTTGAATCGCGCTTCTGGTGATATAGACGTGTCGGTGGTGTTTGATGGCCGTATACAGGGCCACACATGTTGGATCCATGGAGTTTTGTCAGGATTGTAGTTTACCCTTACGATAGTTCAGGAACCGGGAGTAGAGGCGCCTGAGAAAAAAGAGACGTCAGATCCCTACCTGTTTGAAAAAATAATGCTTGTGTTTCCTTGCATATAAATCCGCGGTGCGATATTCAATTCCGAGTCTAGCGCTTTAGAGAGAGCCCACCCACGTATTTAACTCCCCGCAGTAAACCACTTCAATTCAACCACTTGGAGCTTTCCAGGGTTCTGGGTGGTACGGTGGCGCGTTCATCTCAATTGCTAGTCCTTAACAACGAATGTTGAATGATTACGCCGGCATTCCGTATAAGTACATAATGCTCCTAGATTTTTAATATTAGTTAAAGGTGACTGAATGTTAGTTAAGTAAAGGGTACTAGGAATACTTGCTGCCATGGGCGCTAGTTTTTTTTGATTCTTCATAATTCACGACTTCACTCGTTGGTCCAGAACTCTGGAGGAGATGGTTATGAGCTTAACCCTACCATCTACCAATCTCGCCATACCTAGCTACGGCCAGATAAACCCACGAACGATCATCAGGCCGCACACCCCCACCGAACATACGACAGTAGTCGCAACCAGGGGCGCATCCCATGAGAGGATATGTTTCCCCCGGCCGCTAGCACATGCACCACCACTCACCATTCATTGTTAAGAAACCCATCAGTAAATCTCGACAATATCCCCCCCCCCCCATAACCTATCTCGACATGGAATCGAATGGGTGGTAAGAACTGCGGAGAGGGGCCAAAGAAATCATTTACAACAGGTGCTTTTTCCTTCTTGCAAATCGAGGGACGTGAGGAGGGAGATCGGATTTTCGGAGCTTCTTCACCCGTGATCTTTGTACAGCTTATAGCTTATCTATCATGTACTTAGAAGGAAATTCCACCAAGCCAAACAGGAACAGCATATCCAAGGAGCTGAAACATACCCTCCTATCGGAGCATAGATCTACTATACCACAAAAAGCCAAAGCACTATATCATCCCACGATATACATTCGCGCCAAAAGAACCCCCTCCCCTCCCCTCACAGCGCTTCCAAAAAGGTACCCTTCATCCCATGGAGGGAAAGGTCAATAGTATAACCGCCTTATGCAACCCACGCGCTATCCCTTCCAAAAATATCCCCCATCGAGGAGGCGTCTATGACTAAAACCCATCAAATAAACCCAAAAACCCACGAATCCAACGAATGACAGAAGCCACATCCCATAGAGACTCAGAAACATCCTACTGAATGGATCTTATTAAGTCTTGGCCTCTCCCTCCAAGTATCGGAGTGCTCATATGCATATCCGTATAAAAAAAGCCCAAAGCCCAAAGCCCAAAGCCCAAAGCCCCACACATCCCATAACCGAAAAGGTCAGCACCATTCGGCCGCGCCTCTACGCACCGACCACAATGAATCCTGACCGCTCCCGCCATCGGTCGAGAGCCGAAAATCCCACAAGAGCCGAAACAGGCCCTTCTTGGCTCTCCCCACACAGGGCGGAGGCTAATAAGAACCTACATACCCCTTTCTCCATTGGAGGGGGCATCCCACGGAGGAAGAAGTCACCGACATGGAGGCTGGTAAAGACATGTCATTGCGTCGGGGGTGTTTTTGTAGAGCCAGGGCCGGTACCAACAAAAAAGAAGCAAACCCACAGGGAAAAAGCCAAACCTAGAGAAAGAACCAACCCCACAGAGAAAGAGCTAAAAACCCACAAAGAGCCAACCAAAAACCCACAAAGAGCCAAAAAAAAAACAAGATCCACTGCATCCCACAGAGCGACAGGTAAGCCCCGCACATTCCATGCTACTACGCATACGCAAATCTTACCTATCGTACCGTCGGAGCTTTGCTTAAGATTAGAGGCTTGCAAGAGAGTACGTGAAGGTGGAAGGGTGAAAGAAGGGGCGAGGGGGCAGGGAGACAGAATGGGGCAGGTCCTGTGCGCCGTTCCTCGAAAGAATAAACGGCATTCTGGGATTATTTTTATTTAGTGGTTGATAGGGAGTGGAGGATAGAGAAGGTGTGGTAGAGAGGGAGGTTTGATTAGGCGGGTAAGTTTAAGGTTTAGTGTTGGTGGGTCTTAGGGCTTATAGAGAGGACCAGTCACAAGCTCCCGCTCCTTGGTGGACATACCACGCGTGTATCCGGTTTCAACTTCAGTCTTGTAGTATTACCCGTGGTAGTTGCTGCACCCCGGCCCCGAACAAACTGACTGTCTCTGGGTAGAGATACATTCACGTTATGCTTTGCTTTCTATAGAGAAGAAATTGATGCCCTGAATAAAATACATGTATCCACGTGATCGATAGCTACATGTAGTAACGTGAAGTAGCCCCGAAATTTTTTTAAAATAAATAATTATAAGGATTTAATCGTTATTCGCAAGTTTATGCCCTTGTATCTTTTTTATTTATTTTTAATTTAGCTTTCGATATAAGCTCCTTACTATATTTTCACATTTTATACAGACCTAGATTTCACACCTCAAGCTCCGGCCCGATAGCCAGCAATAAGGCTTCCAGCTTCCTTCTTACCTAAATGTGCGGAGCTCGGGAAAACTTAAAGCTAGCCACAACCGATAGGCCATACTTCAAAGTCCAGCTTAGCCAAGACCCACTCCAGCCAAGATTAACCAAAATAGCCAACAAATGAAGGCTGGAAAAGAAAAATCCCGCCGCATAGTCTCGCGCCCAGCTTGTGGTGGTTGATTGTGTGTGTGGCTGCTGTGCGACAACAGCCTGGGAGCGAGACTACCCACCGCATAACTTTCCGCATCTATCCAAGCTCAACCCCCCATGCACGCAAGCACCATCTACAAAGGGTCACTAAGAAAGCCCCAACACCACAGGTTTATATTTAGCGCCCTAGTTCTTCATGAACATGAAGGATTAGGGTGGGAGAATTATATATAGGTCATTCTGCGCACTTAGCCACGCGGAAGGAATCAAAGCAGTAGCTCAGCTCCCCGGCTGATATATCGTCTCCGTCTGCACGAGAAGCTATCTACGTCTGGGGTTCAACATTTTCCGTTTCCCGGGGCTGGAAAGGAGAATTATATTGGAATTTCCGCCGATCAACTATTTTCTGCTGGTATACCTGCTACAGCATGGTACATACCCGCTGTAGACCCTACGGGAACCTAGGTGCAGTTAACGGGGCATGTGGCCCCCTTTAGCTATTACTACCACTGCTGGCGCAGCCAGTAGCACTCTCCCGGGAATCCACTATATCAGCCAAAAACCGCAAAGGGTCATGATATGGTGTAGAGATCTAGATCGTACCTACTCTGCAAGCAACAAGCGGAACCGAAGCAACGTAACTCACCAACTAGTCCCTTGACAGCATCCAAAGCTATTGCAGACCACCAGCTCTCGCTATCACCACAAGCTGAGCACAAACGTTGAGCTGAAAGGCTTGAGGGGTGATTAAGTATACCCCCTGGAAAATATTGGTTGGCGTGCAGTAGAGGGGGGATACTGTTTTCTTTTTTGGTAATGATGCAGGTGTGGTTGGTATGGAAGAGGATGAGAAACTGAGAGCTATGCGTGCCAAGATGTCATTTTATTGTGGGTGACTCCTTGGGTGAGACCTGGTAACTGCGGATCCACTACGCAGGTGATCGATGGGCCCATAGATAAAGCTGAGATGACCCCCTTTAACGATAAAGTAGCGGTAATGACCTGCATACAGACCGGCAGTGCTTATACACAGTGACCTACATACTACACTGGAGTGCTTTTGTGTTTGGAACCATCCTATTCGTTCAAACGAATTATATACAAGTTACCAACAAAGGGACCACTTAGCGGGCGGCGTCAGGCGCAGATTTACGGGAAATATGCATATTATTTTGTCTCGTTTTCACAGCCAGCTGCAGAGCTTCCAGAATAAACAGATAAACAAACCACCCGTTAATCATGTAATCAATGAAGTAAACGGGAAAAAAGGAAGGAGAAACCACCCGTTAATCATTGACCTGCGAGTGATATTTGATGATGGTGCCGACGTTACCCGGTCGCACGTCGAATTTTCAACCTCCTCCGATAGCACCGAGTGCCACACAGTGCATCAAACCTCAATTGAGGTATACAAATATACAAATTTACAGATACACACGTACCCGCCATGGCCACCGCCAAACGCTTCTCCCCCGGTGCCAGCCTTCTCCGGAGATCACGTCTGATCTCTATGCCCGCTCCCGTCCCGCCCCCGCCCTCGTACTTCATGAGCAATCCTGACATAGCTCCACACCCAACTATTCAGTCTATCACTACCCCCGCCTCCTCCCACGCCCGCGGCAACTGGGGCCTCAAGCGTGACCTCCCCACGAAGACCCGCTACCCATTCCTGCGATACACAAAGCTCGACACGCTCGAGCACTTTACGACCTACGAGTCCGCCGCCGACGACGTCCTTACGCTCAAGAAGTGGCAAGAGATGGACGTCCCGATATTGCGCGGGCCCACCCTTAACCCCTCCGCCCTGGCAAGCATGTACTCTGGGCGTCACACCGTCTTTGAATTTGCGCCCGGCGAGTACAAGGAGAAGTACCGCTGGCGCTACGAGGGTCCCTACATCCCCGACATGCCCGCGGGCGAATTCAAGCGCTACCTCAAGGAGTCCGTCAGGCCGCGCCGCGCCGAGTTCCTGGCCTTCGTCGCAAAGAACCAGCGCAAGTTTGCCAGCCAGCCCGAAGGACAGCCGAATGCTGTTCCTGCTACGGACGGGGAGGCGAAGCCAAGTGAGGTCGACCTGATGGCGCTCCGTGCGGACGCGTTCCTGCTGGGCCGGCTGGTGGTGGCGTTCCTGGATCTGCCGACACTGACACGCCCGCATAGGACGCATCCGTCCGGAGGGCTGCACTATACGCGGTCCTCGGCGCCGGTCAGGAACGACCCGTTCGAGGGCCTACAAACGGTACCTAAGGCCGTCACGGGGCGGTACCTGAACCACTCTGGGGTTTATGGGACCATGATCGGTGTTGGAGGCTTTGTGGCCAAGAGCACTGATGCCATGCGTATGGACAACCCGCTGAAGCTGTACAACAACAGGCAGCACACTCGGAAGTATCTTCCGGACAAGGCGCGCTTGGATGCGCTTGGCCGGGTGCTGCTGGATGTTGATACGGTGAACGAGGATGGGTCGCTGAGGGGCGCGTATGGCGTCCAGGGGAGGGCGGGAGATGCGGCGTCGTTGTTGAGGGGGTTCGGGCAGGGGAACAGGAGGTGGGAATCATTGTATGATGCTAACCCAGAATTGAACGAAAGTTCAAGCATGGGAGGTTCGCCGCCGGTACCGAGAAGGAGTGGAGGAGACCATACGGAGGCGATCATGGACTTGCTGAATCCATACAAGAGGTATTGAACAGCAGCAGAGGAAGAAAAAATAAATAAAGAATAAAAATATCATTGTAAATACTTCTTCTTCTTCTTCTTCTTCTTCTTCTTCTTCTTCTTCCTCTTCTTCTGTATCTATCTGCTGCAAGTCCTGCATCGTACATAAATTCCTTCTTCATTAGAATCTGTATATACACCTCCGCCACCAAACATCCACCACCCAAACCATAATCTACAACCCAGAATAAGAACACTATATATACGCATATCGAAACGTTTTTTTACTATACTCCAATATTTACACCCCAGTCCTCTCCTCCTCCTTCTACACCCACTAATTAACCCCGTTCTCCCTCTTCCACCTCTCCAGATACAGCTCCCCACTTCCCGGGCTACTCCCACTGTACCTCTCCGCGCCCACCGTCGGCATCATCCTCCTCGTTACAAACGGCGTCAACTGCCACAAACCACCAATTAGCCCTCGTCACTACCCACATCACAACTCCACTCCCCCAATCCCAATCCGCTCATTCCCGTGGAACAGAAAAGCTCACCTTAAACCCCTCCAAATCGGGCACGACATACGTCCTAACCTTCTTGTAGTCGATGACATACCCTCCGCGCCTGGTGTGGGTACCCATGCTCCCCGTGCGCGTTCCCTTGTAGAAGCCGCCATTGACCATTTTTGTTGTCAGTGCCAGGCGGCGGATGGAGCGGTGGAGGGCGGCTGTCGGCTGCATCTTGCGTTCGCTTCTTGTCTTTTTTGTGAGGTTATTCTTGATGCGCGGCGGGCTGGATTGGTTGTTGATGTTTGGTGGGTTAGGGTTGACTTGGCGGTTGACAGAGGCGAAGTTGGATTAGGGTTATGGTTACCCGGTCTGTTGGGGGGCCGAGCAGATGAGGCTCTTGTTGGTCATCATAAATTCTCACTCGACATCATTGGTTGAGATCAGACTCAACAAACTATATCAACAAATATTCGAAAACACGCGATTCTGTCGCGACTTTGATTCGTAATTTTTATTTTCGTTTAATTTACGGTAAAACTATGTCTCTTAATCACCTGAAACCTCAACCGGGCGGCTAGTCGAGCCTGATGGACGGACCTGAAACCTCCACGCATGATGTATGGATGGGATGTATGCATTACATGTAGGCACGGGCCATACCAGGTACTCGGGCCGCCCCCTCGAGCCTGACAACAAACAGCAAGACACGACAATAGAGACTTGAAGTGAGAGGGAAATTCAAGTTGCGTCTACTTCTGCAGCTGACATGTCACTTTCTGATAAATACTTAATGCTTAATATTCTGTCCTCAAATATCTCTCAGTCTGCGCCTGCAGGATGCTCTGTTTGTCATCTTAGCGGAGACCCTTGGCTGCAGGAGTTTCCTTTATAATTTACACTTTGAAGATGGAAGCCTCTAATGACAGCAACAAGAAAAAAAAATGTTTGGAGGAGGTATTACTGGGTTAGTGTAACGGATAACGTCCCGTCCATGCAGTGGGTCGGTTTCTTCAGACTCCTCAGCCTAATCAACGTTCACGGGCCGAGGCCAACAGCCAGACTCGAGCCTGACATACAGCACACGACAACACGAGGGCTGGTTCGTGGCATCGGGCTACCCCCAAGGAAGACTCTACGAACATTACTTCCCCGGAGATTATAGTCGCTTGTCCACAACTGGGTAGTGGCTCGGTTGGTAAGCCGTTACTTTAACCCGAGCCTTACATTTGTGTAAGAATATTTGCGAGCACCGAGAGCCTTTTCTGGGGATTAGGATTATTTACCTACGATTTTGCAGGGGTTCCGCTGGTAGGTCGTTGCTTTAAGCTCGAGCCTAGGGATTCTGCCTGCACATCGAGCCCTGGACGGCAACCCCGGTAGATGAGCTCGAGCCTGGCAGCATACTCTGGATTTACCGAAGACGTGGTGTCAGATGCTCTGTTTTAGTGGGAGAGACTGTTGCAGAGCATCATCACCGGTCCAAGAGGGATTTTTCCCAGACCGGTCAATCGGTATCTAGAGGTGAACCCGCTCGAGCCTGGCAGCATGAATTAAGGGTTCTGGGAATCATGATGCCGTGTACCCCAGGCTTTGAGGAGGGCCTACGGCGAAATACCGTCATTAATCTCAGAAGGTTGAGAAACGTGTTTACCCAGGCCTGGTCAGGCAGGACCTCAACATGGACCGGCTCGAGCCTAGTGGCATGCACCAGACCTTATCAAGGTTATGATATCGGATATCCCTAGTTTAGTGATGGGGGCTGTTGCAGAGCAAGATTGTAGGTTCTGAAGGGCGGGGGAGTGGGTTTCTCGAGCCTGGCAGTATGCATCAGGGGTCATCGAAATTGTGATGCCAGATGCCCCAACGCAGCTCTCAGTAATTGAAGAAACCTTTCTTACGGTAATGGTTCCACTCTGTAAGCCCATAATAATCAATCTACTAACTGAGTATGCAGATATCAGGCTCATGGATGCTGGGGTCGATATGTTCGAGCCCTGAGTCAATACTATATGTATAGATCACGGGGGTGAAGTTCATCGGAAACAGGTACATTGCTGCGTAAGTTGCGCCACTATGACTCCGCTGAATAGTTTCCGCCGAGGTTTATCTAATCTTGGGTCGCATGGTTGATTGAGGTGTCGAGCTTGGTGCTGTGCTTTTCTGGTGATTTGTGAAACAAAGATCTAGACTAGATACGAGGCAGAGATTAGCTCGATCTGCTTCAAAAAAAGGGAGAGTTGAAGAGGTACATGTGTATATACGTATACTTGTTCTAAACCCTATCTAGAAATATTCGTTCGGTCTAGATAAAAATATTTCTTTCGAGGTACAAGCAGTTAGAAAGTGAGAAGAGATTACGTGTGATATTGGTGAAACCTGTTTGAGGATCTAGTTTGACATGGTATAACAGCCATACCGGCACCATAGGCAAGGGCTCGGAATTCCCTTTCGCTCTTTATTCCAGCTGAACCTACATATAAGACGTACTTACATCTTTTGTTTCACGTTTCCTTCTGTGATTTCATTGACTGATGATGATAATTACAACCGATGAGACTTTGTCCCGGTCTCCCACTCCTCACAGCTCTTCCTACTTTATAATGGGGAGTGTTTTGGTCTGTCACTTATCCAATAGACAGTAAGCGCGCATGGTTATTTGGAATTGTTTATGAGATGTTGTGGTAATGCCTGATACCGTCGATGAGTAGATCTAAAAAGCACCCATTGACCAGTTATTGGACAGCAGCATAGGTAACCGGTCCTCCTGTACTGGGGGGAAAGATCTTACTATGGGAGCCACGGCCGGTGCATGCCTTCCAGGACAGCGAAAAACGTTTCAGCTTTCATGTCTCGTGATATGAAGAATGGTGTCGGCCGGAGGGCCCGGGCCCAAGGGTGTGGGGACTAGTAACCTTGTGATATCATCTTCAACTGACTGGTCTTGTTTGAAAATTGACCGAAATTTCTATACGCACCGTGGGGAACATGCGTAATTCTTGGAATTGTGAGCCTGTTCTGAACAAATACCTATCACGCTCGTTCATTATGGCAGAATATGTATTAATTTTCTTACAGTTCCTGAGCCCATCTTCTATGCCTCGCTACTAACTATGGAAAATACTATTTGATCTCGACCACCCAAAGCATTAGGCATGAGCCGCCCAATCTAGATAAGCTACATGAGTTACCTAAGCTACATATCAGGCCCTTTGGATAGATCATCCTATTTATGCCTCGTACAATGGCCACCCAGTGATGCGATAGGCTTTGGTCCGGGTAGGGCTTAGTCCCTCGGCCGCGGGCAGGCCGATTAGGACCGAGATGGCGCTAAGATTTTCTTGGAGCAGATTGTGTGGATCTAGAGTTCATCAAGGCCCTGCGGGGGTGGTTCACGTCGGTCCAAAATTGCACCCAAAGGTTGCATGGCCTCAGGGTTAAGTCGGACCCCGCCACAAGGGCAAAATTATATCTTATGCAGGTATGGGAAAAAAATTTTGGAGTGGGAGTTTCTGCAAGGCGTTATGCTAATTTCACTACGTCTCCACACGCCAGAGAATTCAAATTCAAATGTAGATCATGATATCAATACCGTTCCTGCAGCCGTGGCCCGTACCCATACATAGTTTGGAATATTTTTTTTGCCACTTTGATTCTATCTATACAGCTAAATCACTTTAGATCGAAGACCGCACAATTCAGATTTTAGAGCCCGCGGTTGCATGCGCATATCATATCTTAGCTTTTAGACAGCTAGTTATGTATCGCAGAGCCTCGGTAACGGTATATGTGGACCAGAAACATATCATAACTACAATTAGTTGTAACTACATGTAGCTACCTGTACTGATAAAGAAGTATATATAGGCCTTGTCGATAGGTAAACCAATCGATATCAGCTTCAGTGATGTATTAAATAAAACGATCCTCGAGCTATATACGGTTTGAAACCAATTATATTCCTCACTGTGCCTTTACACTGCGGCCACACATCTCACACGGAAATCTCCATCCCCACATCGCATATAGTACATACACAACTAAGTACATGCACATGGAGACCCGATTGACTTACGCATATCCAATAAAGGTGCCAAGCCAAAATATCATCAGCCCCTCTAGCTTACGCACACCACATAGGTGTAAAATGGATTATTTCTGCTTTCTTTCATTCTGTTTCCCCTCACTTAACACCCTGGCATACATGGCCATAACGAATAAAGACTGTGAGCCACATGAACTCATATATGTTACACCTACAGATAGGATCAGTACGAATTCATGCAGAGAGGCGGTCCCGTACGTTTAGAATCCCCGAAGAGACACAAATTAATTGCCACAGCTGTGATGAATGCAATACGGCAGATACATTGGCTCATACTATACTGAGGTGATCCCCCCCCTATCCATTGGCCCTGTCCTCTTCCCTTAGCTTGCCATGTCCACAGAATTGAAACTGATATACTGTATAAGAGCGAGTCGATCAATTAAGACATCGGCCATATCGACAATCATATCTCTCATTTTCCCAAAAGCACCCTTGGTCAAAAGACGAGAAACTCGTCGGATGTACGTATTTTACAGTTTTCCACAACATCATACTGTATCACTCGAGGATTCAGTATCTTGTACCAGACCATGTCACCTGTTTAATATGTATTAAGCAGGACTTGTAAGGGTTTTTACAAGGGTCCCTACAACCAATGGCCCACTTACTTATTACATACACCGATATCTCACTGCAAATTAGTAATACTAGCCAGTCGTTTATGCATTGCGGATCATCGACCCCGTTCCGCCCTGCTGAACATTATCCTCAGAGTTCTCATGGTCACATGTGAAACACGTACATTCAGCTGGCTATCTTATTAGGTTAAGCTACACGGAGACTCGTACGAAACGTCAATTATCCAATCTGCCTTACGCTAAAAGAGATAGGATCACATTATTGTGGTTTCGCGAAATATGGGTTTACAATTCTATGCGCACAAGTTGCCCACAAAAGATGCTATACAATGTATTGAGTACACAAACCATGCATGAGCCACATACCCTTGCAATGAGTCTTTCGACTAGATCTCCTTGGCATAAACTTTCTTGAAAACATACTGATAATAGATAGTCAGCCTTAGATATCGGCCAACCCGTTATCACACAGGTCAGCCCTAAGAATTGGGGCTGGCGAAATTGCTTTGCCAATTAGTTTAAATCCGTCCTTTCCTTAGAAATATTTATCCAAACCTGTGGCGCAGGTACGATTTTCCGTTGGATTTGTTTACAAAAGCAAGGCCAATAGTTGCATCATGTGGTTACACTAACAGCGGCTAGATGCATGATAGTCTGTTCAGCCTAAACTACATGTATGTATACGTTCATCCCCCTTCGGACTCCAGGGACAGAGTCGAGGCACTAGTAACTGAGAATATCAGGATTTGGCCTAGGGTGTTTTTTTTTTTACGACAGACTAAACACCCTTCCATTCTCGCCTCACAAAAAGAGACAGTAGAATTCCCCGAGATGATGTGGTCAGCTCGACCAAAGACAGCCTTGTCCTCAGTATACGTACCCTAACTTAAGTCATGTCAACGACATAAAATATGTATACTATATGTATCTTAGATATGTGTGTTATATTAGCAACTGGGGTGCAGATACATGCATTATATGGTGTGTACTTTGTGTGGCAGTCGCTCAGGCGATGATATCTTCTAGAAGGTTGTAATTACATGTAAATACATGGTGTGTTCAGCTCAGATTCAAGCTTTACCGTACCTTGCAGGCGCGCAAGTAAGTTTAGTATGTATGTGGCACATATCCCACGTGGTATGTAGAATAGGAATCCGGAAACTAAGACTGCATGTAGATTAGACTACAGGTGGTGAGAGTAGAGGAGCATCTTTTAGTTCCTGGTCAGTGCTGGGACACACTACCTGTAATTTTCCGATCCATGTTATGTTATTATTCCACAGTATCACAAAGCCAGTTGAGTCGGGTTCGAGGGCATCCAAAGACCCGCCTCGCAGATCTACCCGCCCCGATACTCCAGAGAACGTCTCAGTGAACACGTTAGCAAATAACGTCTAGATTCAGAAACTGGCGAAGCACTCGTGCGAGCCTGCTCAGGCTCGATACATGCAGGGATGAAATTAATGATCCACACGCCCACGAGACTGAAAGAGAGATATCTCTCGTCCTGGTTCTTATAAGAAGACAGACCTCCCCAAGTTACTTCAAATCTTCAACCATCACCAACAGCACAGTAACCTCATCAGTACCCTTCTTGCAACCAATAAACACCTCTTATATTGCTTTACAACACAAAAAGCCAAAACTCCTTTGAGCTACTCTACCCTCCTTCTTCTTTGCTCTCAGTAGTACTGCTTAAGACTTATCTATCATATTCATTTTCCGCCGCATCTTTTATTTCAGCAATGACGGACACCAAGGTTTCCCGTGGGGGTCAGCAGACGCCGAGCAGCGGTGCTCAAGGCCAAGCTAGTACTCAAGCACCCAACACAGTCGCCGGAGGTACTGCAGGTATACAATTCGCCCCTTATCCCCCAAAACCAGGCCTTAACAGAAATATAGGTGCGACTGGCGCTCAACCAGCCCGTGTGGGCGTGATGATGGAGCGATTCCTTAACCAGACTCCCAGCGAGGAATCTGTGGCCGCCGTTTCAAAGAACTGGAAGTAATTGAATGCTCCTTTTCTTCCTTTCTAAACCGCGTGGACACTGTTCTATTCAAGGTATTTAGTTTCGCAAGTTGCCCTCCGATTGACTCCTACGTCTAACTTTCGTTTATAGACTACGATAACGGCGGCATTAAAAGCCGGATCCTCTTCCGACGTGCAAGGGGTACCTAGTTGAACGCCGCAGCGCTGCAACATGCTTGTGCGGAAGATTACTGCGACCTTGAACTCATGACGCCAGATATGAGCTCACTGGCGTGAAGGGCCTGGGTGGGTCGGTTTGATTTGTGGGGGGGGAGGGGGGTGGATGGTGGGGCGGCTCTAGCTTGAGACATTCTTTCTTTACTTTTTTTTGTCGCGTTGATTTTAAAGGGTTGATCATGTAACGTCTGCTCTACTACCGTGGCCACCTCGCCAAAATTTCATTTTTATTACCTCTGCGCGCCTGGCAAAGAATTCATTATTCCGTCTATGTAATTCGACTCTTCAAATTCTGATGATATCATTCCGCTGGCTATAGCCAATATTACTTATTGCATGTAGTCCGATGTCAATAAGCTTGGTTTCACAAGAGCTAGCATTGAGTCCTTCTATGGGTGTATATATCGGAAATATGTCGACAGAGCCTTGGCCCGAGTCTTTTTTTCGCTGCCTAGTAATGTAGTTTCGGTGTGAGAAGCCCAACAATTTCGTTGTTGCCTACATACTTCCTCCATTAGAGCTCTCTTTTACTAAATGTAGTTTGGCAGGTGGCCTTGGCAACCCCCCAAATAACATAACTCGAGATTTTGCGGTAGTCGAATTCTTGTCAAACAATGTAGTTACTATATTTAAACACGATAGTGTGAGTAAGTAAGTTCGCACCTTAGAACTCAACGGTTTCGTCTCTGTCTCTTTTCTTTTTCTCCTTCTCCTTCTTCTCCTTCTAGCGCCATAGACAACTGCACAAAGGTCGTAGATGCTGTGCGCCGCCTGCAGAGGTAGCCCTGCAGCGATGTTAAGGAGTTGGGTCGCGCGCCGCACCCCAACGCTGTACGGTGGTCTGCCAAATGTCATGTGTATCTGTGTGTGTGTGGGGGGGGGGGGGGTGCAGTATAATACTTGAAGTGCCGAACCACAGGTTAATGATGGTTTGGCGTGATGGTTTGTTCGCGCTCGCCAGGATCGCCAATGAGAAGAAGAATAAGCTTCTGCATTATACAGAGGTTCCTGGGATAGCTGTTGTGTTTTATTCCATGGACGGAGGTTCCTCCGTTGGTGCTTTTACTTGTTGACGGAGCAACCCCGTCAGTCTCAAGCGGAGCCGTGGCCGGAGTACATACATGTATTAATGTAGGTACGGTTTGCAGATCATTCATTCTCGAGGCTTTGCCTAAGTGAATTAGGGGTATGTAGTTGCTCGGACTCGCTCGCTCCTACAGAGTTCATAAATTAAAAGAACCACTAACTATTGCCTTATACCCTCGCCAAGTCCACCGGATTAATGAAGGCTGATTTGCACGGAACGAGCCGTCACACGAGGCGCACAAGCCCCCCCAAGATATCCGATATCCGGGAATTTAAATCTAGATCCTATAAGGAAGCGAATCTTGGAATAAGTCCATGCACAGCACCATAACATGATGAGCGACAACGCCCATGCAGTACGTACTCACACTCTTTTTTCTGTATGGTCCTCTAATTGATGAATCAATTTTTGCACAGGAAAGAGAGCGACTTTGAAAGTCATGGGTTTCCCTGCTAGCTCTCTGCCCAACATGCCCATCTCAGGGCAAGTTTAGGAGAAATTGACTCGTAAACAAGTGTTACGATTGGCTTCTCCACATCAGAAATCCGGTTCTGTAAGATTCTTTTTCGGTGCGACATCGGATAAATCGGGAACCATTAATTGGAAACTAACATTAGATTGGCGAGATCTTGGGAATCATTCTTTAACGTTACACGTTAGATAATGTGGGGGGTCTAGTTTGTGAGATCGTGAGACGCTGTGATATTCAAAAGACTCTGCAACATTGCCTGGTATGACACCTAGCAACCTCCAACCGGATATCCCTCATTGGCAAACACATATCGTGATAAGATTTGTATAGTTCATCATGTCATGGCATCTAAACCCGTGTTAACGCCAACGTCAAGATGGCCTCACTCCCAAAAGTTCTCTAGCAAGATATGGGGCCAGGGAGGGACATATTACTAGGTTTTAGTGAGTAATAGTAACTCCCTATGAACAGCCAGCGCTCCCCACCCTCCGTACCTACCCAATAAGGTTGTATTTAGCCATATGTACATATTTTAGGGATTATAATTCTAGCTGTCCAAGAAAAAAAATATGCATCTGTAAGCCTGGCATTAGCGTACGGATAGAAAACCAGGTAGATACACGATTGATCTTCCCCCCTATACAGACGGTATGTAAAAGAGTGCTATAAAGTGCATGTAGACCTACATGTAGTGGTGTGTTAATATAAATATAATATACTGTAAGCAAATTAAACCTCGTGTTACATGTAGCTACTGCTATAGTCTGACTTCAATCCAAATTCAAGGAGCGGGAGGAGCCTACATTTTCCCAGACCCAGAACGGGACAAGCCCCAGAGCTCTAATGGCCCCCATGAAGACTTGTGTGCGCATTTCATAATTCTACCCACAGAATACCGTGAGTGTCTCGGATATCCTCATGTGATAAAACCTGGCCGAACTCTGGTCCCTAGCTTTCAGCTGAACTAGCCAGCGCTATAACGGTGATTGTGAGTAAAATGAGTGAGGGAAAATCTAGACCGAGGAGAAGCAAGTAATATGCATTCCTCAATCTATTTTGCGATTTGCCCCTTGAGACGTCGGCGGCGGTATATCGTTTTTCTTATTAAGGGAAGACTTGGGTTGATAGGCACATATAGTACTCTGATTCTGTTTCGGAGATAAGAGGTGAAACTACTTGTACATGTGTACCTACGTAGTGATCTAGAAACCCGCTGTACATTAGTAAATAGCAGCAGTTGCTTGTACTACATGCGCATTACGTATACTGCATCTGATAGACGACGTCAACCTCCTAATTTACAATAGAATATCATTCGTATATGCATACAAGATACATGTACATGTATGTTTTATACTTTACATGTATGGCAAACAAGGCGCTTTAGCTGGTGCTACAAAATGTATTTGGTCTTCGTTGAAAATTTTTTTACATGTACAAGTTGTAGTTGCCTAAAGCACATGGATGGACATGTAGTGTAGGCGCGTGTTAGTACTCACATCTTCTGCTCGTTTATGAACAATTCTTACCTTATAACCTAGGTACTTCATATGTTTAAGTACTGCCTGAATACATACAACTACCCCTAGAACCACCTAATAGCCCAATATTCTTGACGCAGATGCATTTTTTCCCCCTTAATCTTTCTGCGGAGCCAAGTGCCGTGCCGAATCGGTGACCAAACCCTCAGGTTAATCGCATTTCCATAGTCTTAAGGGAGGTGTTTCTCCTGAGTCGTTGCAGCGTATGAGTCCGGATGAACCCTCATTAATAGTAGTGTTGGGAAATCGCCATCTGCTACAGGTGACGTGAACTAAAGAACATTGATTCAATGTACTCCTTATTCGTTTGTGTGATGTGACCCATTCCCCAGGCCCTGCCCCGCCCCACCTCTAAATTACGACCACCACGACCAAAAAACAAAACAAGCATTGGAAAAACCAGATCTTTAGATCTCCGATCTGCAACCTTAGCTTGGAGGAAGGTGTGGCGGTGCAACATGATCAAGCAACAATTTTAAAGCTCGCGCCTTCAAGCCAACGGGAGCAGGCACGGTCAACCACGGTGCTTGGGCTCGGGTCGGCCCGCATTGCCATATCACGCCCATCACATTACTCTATTTACAGCCTTATGTCTTGCAGGTGCGGTGTGCGGCCAAGATTAATCGAGCTAGTGCGACGATCCCTTTAAACAAATTAAAGTACATTTATATAGTTGTATTAGGTTGATGATTTGAATCTCAGTTAATGAAGTAAATGCCTGAGAACATTTTCTAACATTTGCACTAACCCTACTGTTTCAAGCCTCACAAAAAACGTCTTGAGTCATAACGTCGGTAAACACTTTTCCACAGGAACACAGCTGGCGAAACTTCTTTCGCATAGGGGTTCCGAATCAAGTGGCTACATACACATTCCATAATTGAAAGCCATGACGGTAATCGTCAACTCGGAGCGTGACGTTATGTGTGTGAATGAGGTATGAATAATTAATTGTTTACCACTAGTACTTTTGGGATTGGTGTATAGTATGTGGGGTGTCAAAAATAACCGGAAATCAGCCTTGCAACCGAGCCCGTATTAAAACCCTAGACCATATAACTATTGAGGATCATAGAATTGAAATCCCTTGTCTTATTTCTCTTATGGTTGTGGTGGAAGGCGATGTTGAAGTTACATCCTCATACAAATTTTAGTTGCAACGAGTTATTTTTGACAACCAACAATATATATAGAGTACCTGCACGATCCGAGATCGACAATACAATAGTCCAAAAATAAACCATTTTCATAACGCAAGATGAAGCCGTTCACGTGATCACATTCCTTATATAGATTCGGAACGAATATCAGCACCTCAAGCCTTGAGTAACTATAGTTCCTCAAACTACATAAGAGTCTACCAATATAAGACCTTATATAAGGTAATATTGTATTTACTAGGGTGCCCGTTTCTATTCCTAGGCCTATCCTTTGGACGTATGAGACATTGGAGTATCTCTCTCATGCATTAACACAAAGAAGTCCGGGTAAGCAGAGTGGTCTCTAGAATACCCTGAATGTGCTATGAAGTTCGCAGGTTTATAAATGTCTCATACGTCCAAGGGATAGGACTGCACGTTGTGGGTGGTGCAGGGTGAAGTATATAAAATTACAATATTACAAAAGATCTTTTGATCTCTGGACTGCGTGTGGCTTTCGGGGTTTGGGTTCGCCAAGACGCCATTGACAATGACCTTTTCTTCTGCGCCCCAGAGTGCCAACATACCTTGCCTGCCAAGAAATAATAACACAGCTAACCAGCTAACCGCCTCTTATTCCACCTACCCCTCTTCACACACACGTTATTGTTTACCTTATTCCTTCACTCTACCCGGTTGTATACTCTCCTTAAGCTTGAGGCTGAGATTACATATGTATCTCTCTACTTACACGCAATAAGTTACTTAGGATGTCACTAACTAGACGTCACCTAAACTAGAATGCCGAAACACAGGTCCCCGATAATCGTGCGCACTCGGGAGCGCGCTCTCGCGGATTGAGATCGCAGTTCAACACCTTTCCCGCCTAGTTGCGAGAAGGCCGAGAGAACACGCAGTTGTCAGTGTCGTCAATCCCTGCTGCCCCCAACAACATCCAAGAGGCGTCTTTTTACCACCAGCCCTTTACCACCAGCCCTACTCCACGCTTCGGTTCCTTAACGCCTTCGGTGCTTCCTCACCTGCCTAGATTGGTCTATGGCGGTGTCCTATCGATTGTGTTTCCGGTGTTGGGAAATGGTGGAGGCGCGGGCTAGGTTGAGTGGGCCTTCGTTGGCGCAATCGACCCGGAACGGAGTTGTGAGAATGAAGAGGTGACTTTTCGATGCTACGGGGCAATCCGGACCATACACATCTACGGCTGTGGAAATGATGAACCGCCGTGGGGCTGTCTACCATTTTCCCCTGTCTTGCCTAGAATCTAGCAGCACCCACTTGCACCCGCACCTCAAGCAGTGCATACATTGACTGATCCACCAAGGTACTACTTGCCTAGGCTCTTGAAGAAGCTACATAAGGAGCCCTACGCCATATCTCCATGCCATTCACCAAACCATCTCCTATCGATACTTGAGTAACCGTTTAGGCGTCATATCTAACGACCCAGAACCCGGTCGCCTCCTTCTTCCCTTCAACAGCTTCCTTCACCACCGTGCATAATATCTCAACCGTGCCAATTTGCACATCACTTAAAGTGAAGACTAGGCAAGCATATAAGGACGGCGTCTCCCACCTCTCGACTCCCGACCATTCGACTCCCTCCGCCCAGTCAAGCTACATCTAAAGATTCACTTCGCCTTAACAGCTTCTACTCCTCAATCCATCCTTCTCCTACCATGCCGTCACCCCCAAATACCACCCAAGGCCAGGCCGCTCCTGCTGGCACCACAACAAGTAAGCATCACTACTCCACGCCGTCCACGATTCATTGCTCAACCTCCCATACTAACATCTTTACTAGGCTCTACTCAGCCATCATCTAGCAGCAATCAATCCGCCACCAGCCCAATGATGCAAAACTACCTTGACCAACCATCGAAAGACTCCTCCAAAGTCTGGTTTAGCAAATCTTCATAGATTCATTAGGTATCTACGGTATGTTTACCCACCCCTGCTGGGCTCTTGTAGTTATTTACTGACTTTCGTAAGGTTATGTGGTGGTTGGTGTTAATCGTTCGCGGCTAGGATGGGCACAAGACAAAATTGCATATCTTTCTTTTTGTTTCTGTTTTCTTTTCTTTGGTGCTTTAGTTACTTTAATCATCTCTCGGTTTCGTTGGGGTGTCGGTTGGTTTCTTTGCGGCGCTTTCTCTCATATTGGAAAAACGGTTTTGGCTATGGCGGATGGGCGGGTGAACAATAGAGGGTATTGGTTGATTAGATTTCTTTTGTCTTCTTTTTACATCTTAGAGCCGGGGCTAGTTGTTTGGTTTATTCGGGTTATGGACTTTATAATATGCTGGTATGACAGTACATGTAGCCACGTACGGTACGATACTACATAATATTACTGCTTTCATGTTAAGTCGTTGTTATGCCTAAGTGAGTTATTAAGATTATATTCGCATACATTATGTACCCAGGGGTGCCGGGAAGCGATGCAACGATCAAATAGCCCATACTCAACAACCAAGCTAGCTAGCAGAATCTAGAGCAAACCCATGGTAAGTTAGAAGCTAGAGATCCTAGTTATGGTAAGAGTTAATACGAATAGCCCTTGCCTCTTCTTTTACTATTGTCTCCTGTCATAAGTTGTTGTTTTGCGGGCTAAAGGCCCAAATCAATGACTGGGGAAGGGCATGCAGATCTATTCTGGAGACTCATCATACATATGGCTAAATATCTATGTTCTTCAAATATTGTGTTGTCTTAAAAGTTGAGATTCTGAGTATTTTTCCGTGTTTCTAGGTCAAACGTTGCATCACTTCCAGCACCATATGGTTCACTTAGAGCATTTAATCTAGAGTACTTACTCAGTGTTATATATATGTCGTGTATCCTGAGGAGACTACATATAGTTGAGTTCAAATTGTTGGGGTAAGGATTGAGGCTCTAATGCAATGCGATCGGGTGCGTATGCGATGTCGTGCACTCCAGAGTGGAGTACAGTACTCTAGGGTTGCCTACTGCAGGAACGCTTCTCTTCAAGTCACGCCAAAATGTAGGTACATGTATTCTTGCGTCTTAGAGTATATACATACCACCACGTAACAGAAACACATTTCCTATTACGCAAGCTAAGGAACTCCAATTAACCTAGTAGCATACCTGCTGTAACAACGACCGGATTGGACACATGTATTATTGCAACTTTCTCTGATATAAGCAGGAGATACATTATATGGGGGAATCTTATCCCCGAGGGAGAGTTTGATGGGGGATATGTATCCATAGTTACTCCTTACTTAAATAGCTGTTGTCGTGTCCCTTAACGCTCGTAACGGCGATCGAATCACTTGGCTCCTACTAAGCACAATGTGGTGAAGTGCACCCCGGCTGTCAAGTCGCTTACCGTAATGATCACCCATGAGGTTGTTTAAATAATCGAGACCCTACAAGCGGAACGATGACCTGGGAGTTTTCGAATGAGCAGGCATTTGTTTTGTTTTGGTGGTAACGAGAGTTCGTAATCCAGAGCGCACGTGCCCACGCGAAAGCTTACGCCATATCCTTGATTCAACGGTTAGACGTCTCAGGTTACGGATCCAATCATCCTAGTAACAAACAACCCCAAGAACCCTGACGAGCTGAACTTCATGCAGACCGGGGGGGCGTTTTTTTTCCCCTTCTTTTTTTTCCTTTCACATCCTTTCACATCCTTTTCACATTTAACATATTTACTCTACCGGTGATTTCTTGGATAGGAAAAAAAAAAAACCTAGGAGACACGCCGTTTTACTGCCTCAGCGCGCTCTGCAGCCTTATCAGGAGCTGTTCTCAAACCACACCAATGCAGCACTTCCTAACAAGGCTACAACACAACGTCCATGATCAGAAGCCTCTCAAGCACTGCCCGTCCTACAATATACCCTCGAAGATCTGCAGTCGCCTGACCAACTGTATACATTTTGGAGTTTACAAAGACAATACAACTCAACCTTGTCCCCAGCGGCGATGAGGAAGGCTATTACGGAGGAATGGAAGTTCCTTTTTCTAATCCTAGGCCCTCCTATGTCCGCAGCTCTGCGGCATTAACTTGATGGCCGGTCTCGCGGCGATCGCTCCTAGATAACCAGAGGTAAATAAGCTTCGCCGTGCTCTGTCTAGCCTATTGTCACATGCCCTGGCTAAACAAGTTGATATAGACAACGCCCCTGAGAGCTCTCGATCTTAGCCTAGCCAGTCCAGAGTCATCGACTGCGGACCGCCGGCCTCTCTAACATATGGGCATAGCCATAGCCCTGATTTCTCCCAGGGAATGGAATTTGTGTAATAGATAGGCTAGACCTGTAGTTCCCTGGACTGGTCGCGGAAGAAACCCCCAAATATGCCTACAAAGGAAGACTCTCTGTTGCCCACATAGAGGCACAGGGTTGTCAGCATGTGGTACCAGCCGATAATGGTGCAAAGTTTCCTCGGCTCGGGCGATTGGTGATTTTAGACGAGAGGAGCAGATATTTGCCGGGGCTTTATCTGTTTCCGTGGTGCTCGTTTCTTTGCCTGTCCCATAAGGCTCATTCGGGTAGAGGGAATAGCACAGCCCCAATCCCTACCCCCCCCCCCCCCACCAGGCGCTACATTTCGAGGCTACCTGGTGTCTGGAGGTGGTAAGCGCGCAAGACGCTAGTCCATGCAGCTCCATCATCCGGTCGCCATAAACCACGAGCCTGGTTGTGAGAGTGATGAAGGCAGGTGTTATTGCCCACCCCGTCAAACAAAGGCTGGGCTACTCGGCAAATGCATGTACGGTGCAATATCATCTGCTAGTCTAGACCAAGTTCCTCAAGGTCTTTTGGTTCTGCCACCCAAAGGGGTGTAACACCTCTCGAAGAGGCACCGCCGAGGGATGGCCCGGCTTGGCCCAAGCCTTGAAATCTTGATACTTTAAATGTTGAAGCGCAGTCATTTTGTGGGAGCCCTAAAGGGCATGATGCATCTCCTCTGTGTTCCTGTCCAACGCGAGCCTTGCGATATCAAATCTCAGTCTTGACTGACGGGTGGTCATATCTATGATAGATCAAGAGTCAATAGAATGTAACTAGTTTGAGCTTCATGTTTGATGGTATTTCTAGTAAATACTGATTTTGTAACCCACCTGTGCTGTCCAGAACCTTCTGGACTAGAAATGAATAAGGTGTTAATCCTGAGTCAACTCTATAGGACAGGTTCGTGGATAGTATGAGGCGAGCTGGGAGAGGTGTGGTCATTTCTGAGTAGAAAAATCCTGCTGTTTTCTTGTAAAGACTCATCATTCCAGCCGAAAGCTTGTAGGAACGGCTTGGGACATTTTTCTGTGGGGGTGTTGGTAATGCTAAGCTGCTGCGGACGAGTTATTTGCACAGGTTTCTGCTTCGTAGATATAGACAAGTATCAGTTGAGAAGAGAATCCATCACCCCAAAATTCTCAGCCTAGCCATCCATATATCCGGAAATCCGGCTCGATGCATACCCGGCGCGGGAGAAGTCGGGTGTTTTTACATGTTTTCGTGTAGTGTAAGCTGTGGGGGGGAAAAAAACAGAGTACTTGGAGCATGGGCCTAAATTGCCTGGTGCTCACTTCCTTGTGATTTGTTGCACCGAGAGAATAGTTGACTAGATCATAAGAGATCACTCGGCGCTACTCACTAACCCAGTCCCTAAATAGTCTACCGAATCGCAGTTAGCAGGGTAATAACTTTTGCGTAGTACTCTATACTGAGCCATCTTTAATTTATTATGATTGGACTGAAAGCCCCACCTGTATGGGAATCTCCCTTAGCCGTTAACTGATTGTTGAGTAAACCTTTCCCGTGGATATCTGTCCTGGGTGTTGTTGGTAGGGCAAGCAAAACTAGCTGAATGCTGGAAGGAGGGGATTGCGGGGTAACGAAAACACTGGGGAAAAGTGCATGCAGTTCTTCAAGTTACATAGTTCAGACACCCGCCCAGGCATCACGCCAAGGGCAACCCACCCCGGCCGCACCGAGCTAGGGCTGAGGGCTTGAAATGTTAAGTTGACAGGTTACATGCATCGCGGTTCTGGTCTTTCCATCACGCAAGCCTCATTATAATCCGCGCTCTCCTTCAGGGTAGAGGATGTGCGAAGTATGTCCTTGAGGCTTTATGCAGAAGGATGGCACTAATGGGAATCCCATATAACAATCCCACATTAGTACATGTAACTACATGTACTTAGGCTAGGTACATGTATGTATCACAGCTTGGACATATCAGATAATACACACCCTACGTGGAGAAGAGCCTGAGGAGGATTGTTGTCATTCGGGGATTTATCAGTCAACGCCTGGTGTTACTCCAGGTACCTCATTTTCGTCACTGATGCATTAGCTTGACTAGTCCATCTCTCACTTACAATCTCAAAGCCTACAACGGCTCACCCCCCCCCCCACCCCCCCTCCCAGGATGCTTCCACCTCAGCTCCAGGTATCAGCCTTTAAATCTTGGTTTGTGATAAGCATCCGCGTTAT
Source organism: Morchella sp. 2018-W45 (assembly GCA_024713785.1). Taxonomy (NCBI): domain Eukaryota; kingdom Fungi; phylum Ascomycota; class Pezizomycetes; order Pezizales; family Morchellaceae; genus Morchella; species Morchella sp. 2018-W45. Next base: position 1,159,276 of record JAMGYZ010000021.1, read on the forward strand.
CTATAAAAAATGATGCCGCCGCAATTTTAGGTCTGATTGGGTAGGTGAGAAGATGTTACCAATTGGAGTAGGCGTTTGCATGACTCTCTCTTGATTCGGATGCTCAAACAGCTTAGTAACTGAGATTAGGGCAGGCGAATAATAATGGGGGTCTCACATATGGTGCAGCAAGTAATGGTCAGGTAAAAGCCCGGCGAGCAGGCCTTGGTAAGACTTGGCATCCTTTCTAAAACACTTACTGGCCAGATGTCCCCCCAGTTGTCAGACTTTCCTATTACTCTTTTAGGCCGTCGTACTAGTGTCTTGTGCTCAAGACCATCGAGTGATCACTCATGACTCAATCCTACTAACTGTTTCTGAAAAAGGAGACATTTGTCGATTTTATATTATATCACCTCAAAATATGGAAAAAAAAGACAAGAAAAAACTCTCATTTCTCTCTCCTTATAAAGAAGTTTATACATGTTGTTTGCATTCGTTAGCGTAAATAGAATGCGATAAGTTTGCTATTATTTGAGTCCTGTGTAAATTTTTGCACAGATCTGATATTTATGGTGTACCTTCTACCAACACCTCGGCCGCCACGGCCTTGCCCCCTCTAGAAAAATCTACATATTGAAAACCATCTGCTTCACCTTATCCTCCAAGGGTTCCACCCCCTCCTCCGACATCTCTCTTGCCACCTTCTCCACCTCCCGCCAAACCCTGAGCACATTCTCACCGGCCAGCATTTTACCCTGTTCAACCGTCATACCTCTAGACATGAGTACCTCAAAAAGGCTTGGGAACTTTGATGTGTCCTCCAACCCTTTTGGAACGATTGGGATCCCGTCGAAATCGGAACCGATGCCGACATACTCCCACCCGATGAGTCCCGCAATGTGCAATATGTGGTCGGCAACATCGTAGATCGTTGCGTCTTTAGGGTCATTGCCAGGGCCACAGTGCACAAACTCTGGGAAAAAGTTGACCATGACTACACCGCCGTTGGCTTTGACGAGGGGCAGGACATCGTCAGGAACGTTGCGGGGACTGGGGCAGATAGCGAATCTGAACCGGTTAAGCATGTTAGTAAGTCAATTGGCAACGCATAGCTTCATCCCCACCCAGTGAGCACCCTGGGTTGGCTTACGCAGAGGAATGGCTGAAGATGACTGGTGCCCTGGTAACGCTCAACGTGTCTAGCATTGTGTCTTTACTCGTGTGTGCTAGATCCACCATCATGCCGATGCGGTTCATCTCCTTGATGATCGCCACCCCATCTTCCGAGAGCCCATTCCAAAACGGCGAGTTGGTAGGGAGAGCACTGTCGGAATAGATGTTGTTGCAATTGTGGTTTAGTGTTACGTAACGGACGCCAAGGGAGTGGTACAAACGCAGGGTGGACGCAGAGTTGCCGATCATGTGCAGGCCCTCCACACCCATCATGGAGGCGATCTTGTGGTCCGCGTGGGCATTGACGGCGGCGGACGGCGTAAGCGCAAGCTCAAGGTCGTCTGGGTACGCGGTGATGAGACGGTTGACAAGGTCAATCTGCTGGAGCGCGTCATGGACACCCTGGATTAATGGGAACTGTCAGCGGACTAGCTAGAGGGATGTTTGAGAGGTAGGTAGGAAGGAAGTAAGGCTACCTCGTAATAAACGGGATTGGTGAAGTTGTTATCGGTGGCTGGGCAGTCGACATAAATACTCCAGAATGTTCCCTGACGAGACCATGATGAATTAAGCACGCTGACAGGTACAGAGAATTATTCATAGCAAAAGGAAAGAAAAACAAACCCCTACGCGCCCTTTTCGTAAGCGTGGAAGATCAACATGGCCCATCAACTCTGTGTCAAACGTGAAGTTCTTGTTGTAGATCTTATTCTGGTAAAAAAATCTAATGGCAATAGGTAGATCGTCATGACCGTCTGGACATATCTGGATTAATATTCGCGTCCGAAAAGATGGCTGCCATAACCAATAGCTACTTTCTAGACCCCCATACCTATCAATGGTGTTGAACTCAAGATCAGCTCAACCGAATCGCTCACAGACATCCCCTCATCTCTCGACGCGACCGGACTGTCACCGGAGAAGACACACGAAGCCGGATTGAAAAGTACAAATCCCACCACACAGAGCGCTACAAGAAGACGAGAAGCTCGTGAACTCAATCGTGAAGATGATGTTTGAGATGGCATTTCGGATAACTCTTGATAGTCAGACTCCAACAGTGGACCCTTTCCATGATCGTGGGGCAACATGGCCGGCTTTTTGTAGTTGTGGAAAGCTGAAGGACGACGCGTGAGAGAGACGATTGAAACTTCTTGAGCACTTTTACTCTAGAACGTCACTGTACTTATGTAGAATACGAAGAATACGAGCGATTGACAAAGGTCTGCAATCCACAGATTGGTCGGAGCTCTCGCGTAACCCGAGATAGCACATATTGCAGTGGACAGGAACGGTCAAGTGAAACTCGAATACCCGGCTACCGATCGGTCGTCAACTAAGGTTTATACCAAACTGGGGCTGCGGTGTTGCATCATATCACACGTACGGATTGCAGGCAAAACTTGGCTTGGCTGTCTCTTTTTGGCTTGTTCTATGTATTCCGGGAAGGAGGGCCCGAAGGGTGGGGGGGAACCACACTTTCTTGGCCGCCTACATGTATCAAATGCCGGTACATCAACCCGTGCCCTAGGTGGATCTGATCTTACCTTAATGATTCTCTCCTATTGGTCAATGGATCTACATACATACTCTACCTACTCTAGTGTCAATCATAATTTGGCAGCATTTGGAGCTCACACACGACCTGATTTACATGGACCTATCAATTCGGCTACTTATCGGTAAAAACCCCGCAATTGGTCTGGAGACAACAGATTTATAGATATTAATTATCTGCGGAATTAATTATTAATTCTAACTAGGCCCTGACTACATGCAGTTACATACTAGAAATTCACACATCCAGATCCTCAATTGCGAATACCACCCATTGACTCACTGACACAAGGAGTCATATACAATTCCCCCCAATTGATCCTCAAAGCCTAACTAAAAAAATGCCTATAAAGCTCCCTCGTTCTCTGCCTCGCCCCTTCTCACTCCTCCAACATCCCCCAAGGCCCCTCGTACAACTACGCCCACGCCTACAACAACAACTATCACACCGAAACAGTACAATGAGCACCCCCAAACCCTACGACCCCATCGCACTCAGCGGCTTCTCCGCCGCCGCCTCCTACGACGCCCACCGCCCCTCTTACATCGCCCCTGCGCTCACGCACCTCCTCACTCAGCTCAACGTGGCCTCCGTTCCCGGCGCCAAGGTCCTCGATCTCGCCGCGGGCACCGGGAAGTTCACGGAACTCCTGGTGGCGCGGGAGCAGGGCTTCGACATAGTGGCCGTCGAGCCGCATAAAGACATGTTGGCGACGCTGAAGGCGAAGGGTCTGAAGGGTGTGGACGTGAGGGAGGGTGATGCGTATGGGATCCCGGTGGATGATGGGTGGGCAGATGCAGTGGTTGTTGCGCAGGTACGCGGAGGAGCTCTTTCGTATGGAGATATATAGTTCGGCGGTTACTGACGCTACTCCGCCTGCGTCGGCGGCATATCACTAATATAGGCCTTCCATTGGTAGCTAACTACCCTCCTTACCCTATTCAACCCCCCAGCCCCCACTACACAACACTCAAGCTAACGCACTCCGACAGGTTCGCCGACACTGCTGCCCTCGCCTCTATCGCACGTACCCTCCGCCCCGGCGCCCGCCTCGGCCTAATCTGGAACGTCGAGGACTACAACCAGTCGCGCGCATACCTCACCACGACCGTCTGGGAGGGACACCTCCGCGACCTCAACTGGACACACACCACCGACAGCTCACCGCGGTACAAGGACGGCGGGTGGGCCGGCGCCTTTGCCCCCCCCGGGCCGTTCTCACCGCTGGAGGACAAGATCTTCAAGACGCAGATATGGCTCGAGAAGGAGGCGCTGTGGAAGCGGTTGGGGACGCTGAGCAATATTGCGAATCTGGGGGAGGAGGACAAGGAGGTGAGTTTTTCTTTCTCTTTATCTCCTTTCCTTTAGGGTTTGTTGTTTTGTGGCGTGGGGTGGGGGGAGGAGGAGGGGGATGGTGCTGATGTGGTGTCACATAGAGTTTGAGGAGGGGGTTCAATGAGGTCCTAGAGGGGGATGATGTGCAGAGGAATGAGAAGGGGGGGATTGCTGTGCATTACATCGTGCATACGGCTTGGGCTACGAAGCTCTAGATGTGAGGAGGTTTTGGCAACATGCGGCGCTGTAGTTTGGGAGGAGACAGCTAGAGTGGTGGGTATGGGTAGACTAGACTAGATCAGAATCCCGCATCATGTATGTACCGACTAGATTTTGTTAATGATAGTTGGCTTGAATGATAATATTGTGATGTTGATCACTTTATATTTGAACAGATGATAGGTCCTACCGCAAAGGTCCGTTGGATAAGACCGGTCTGTTCTTACGGGTTCACGGCATAAGCCACAGAAAAATGGTGGCTTACGCTGCGAACCTGCAAAGAGAGACTGGTCTTATCAAACGGACTTTTGCGGTATTTCTAGAGGTGTGTAGGGTTAGGGCTTGTGTTGCTTAAACTGGTGGGATGAAACTGAGGCATCATGAACTATCACTCGATTGGTCGCATCTTTTGTTTCCGCCAGCATGATCATTGACGTCCCCACCACCTTGCCTCTGGAACTCGAAATAGACAAACATACTTCCATAAAATTCGACATTGGACATCCCATAGCTACAGCACCTGTCATACATCACAGCGCAGCATGTTTCACCAAATATATACACCTAAATAAAATACACCCGCCCAAACAAACCAAACTAATCCTCCTACCCCCACCTTCACCCTCTAAGCCTCCTTCACATCCGCCCCCCCGTAGGGAAACAGATCCTCCAGCTTGATCCTGGCGAGAACGTTCATGCTCAGTAGTTCCTGCACCAGTAGCTTCGCGGCATAAGGGATCTTCATCTTGACGACGCCCTTGCTAGACTGGCAGGTAGTACACCAGTTGCTGTACCCCATAAGGCCGCACGTCTCACACAGGTCGATCTCGTGAACATCGGACGAGAGCATTAGGCGCTCCAGGAGCAGCTGCGAGGCGCCGTAGGCGATTAGGCAGTCACGTTCCATCTCGCCGAGACGGAGACCACCGTCGCGGGAACGACCCTCTGTGGGTTGGCGAGTAAGGACCTGGGTGTGTGTTAGTTTAAGGGGCTCTGGGAAGAGGGAGAGGAGGGCCGGGGGCTTACGGCTCGGGGACCTCGCGAGCGGGAGTGCATCTTGTCTTGTACCATGTGCTTCAGTTTCTGGTAGTAGATGGGGCCGAAAAAGATGTATGCTTGCAAAGACTCGCCCGTGATGCCACTGGTGACAAAATCTTTTCCGGAGTAGCTGAAGCCGCTGTCGACAAGGATCTTTGCCATATCGTCGACCTTGCTACCCCCGAACGCGGTGCCGTACTGCAGCTTTCCACACATGAGGCCGGCCTTGCCGGCGAGTAGCTCAATCATCTTTCCGACTGTCATGCGGGAGGGGAAACCGTGCGGGTTCATGATAATATCGGGGATGATGCCGAGGTCGTTGAATGGCATGTCTTCTTGGCGGGCGATGATGCCGCAGACACCCTTTTGCCCGTGGCGGGAGGAGAACTTGTCGCCGAGTTCTGGGCGGCGAGTTTGACGGGTGAGCACTTTGATGAGGGTTTGTTCTGATTCTGCGGTTGAGATGAGGATCTTGTCGATGTAGGCATGGTCGGCAAGTTTGTAGGTCATAGGCGCGTCTTTGTATTCGTCCAGTGGAGGGCCATCACTGAGGAGTGTAGGAGCATTTGAGGTGTTTGTGGGGACTTGTTTGTTGATGTAGACTTCGCCTGCTGATATCTTTTCTCCCACTGCAGCAAGGCCATCCGCTTGGAGAGCAGCGTGCTTTTTTATTGGGACCACTTCGTCGAGGTTCTCCGGGTCTCGGCTTGGCTCCCGCTTTATATCGCCGATACGGTCGACCGTCCCGTTCTGGTATTTCTTTAGTGTCGTTGAATACTTCCTAAACACCTGACACCTCCCGAATCCCCTATCTAGCGACGCTCTGTTGAGCACTAATGCATCCTCAATATCGTATCCTGAATAACTCATGACAGCTACAATAGCGCTCTGTCCGGCAGGGAGCTTGTCATATTGGATCAATTCTATAGTCCTTGTTTTCACCATAGGCTGTTGCGGATAGACCATAAGGTACAGGAGAGTATCTACTCTGAGAAATTGATTGTAGGCGATAGCTCCAATGGCTTGCTTCCCCATAGCGCATTGATAAGTGTTACGGGGTGATTGATTGTGGTGAGGGTATGGAATAAGACCAGCAACAGCACCTAGTATGGTGAAAGGCTCAATTTCTAGGTGGGTTGTTGATTCAGTGATTTCGTGTTCATAGATGGCAATGTGCGCATCATTTTCTTCGTTACAATCGACATATTCAACAAGACCGCGCTTGAGGAAGTCCTCAAAATTCATGCGACCAGCTGCGAGCGACTAATAATAAAATCAGTGATAGCGAGCAAAAGTTGGCACTTGAACAAACCTTGAGGTATCGTGGTGTAACCTTGCACCTTTTATTCTCAACAATGATCAATGGCCGACAAATCCTCCCACCATCTGTCGCTATGTGCACACCATTATGATGTTGATTGATGAAAATACTAACAAACTCGGAAATCTTGCCCGTCCGCCTCAACTGCCTAAAGTTTTGCAGGAACTTTGCTGGATACCTCGTGAGACCAACGACCGTACCGTTGATGAATATAATATACGCCCCTGGCGCGTAAAGCTCATACCCGCTTACTAATGTTGCATCTTCTGCACCAAGTGCAAATACGAGTTTCCTGATAGGTTCTTCTTCGTCGTCTGTTGTGATGTGTGTCATGAGAGCCAAATTTTTGACCAAGCCACAGGCTTCACCTTCAGGCGTATCTGATGGGCACAACAGACCAAATTGAGAAGGTTGAAGTGCACGAGGACCCGAGACCTTACGAGTCTTTTCGAATTGAGATGATATTCTCGTCATCATACCAAGAGCACTGATATAACTTAATCGACTAAGAACGTGTGTGACCCCAGCACGTTCCATCTTGAAACGTTTCACAGACCAGTTACCAGTCGAGATGGCACGATTCATTCCATGTGTGATAAGGTTAGCGCCGGTGGCTAATAAAGTGCTTGCATCGAACTCTTCAGTTCGGCTGGGTTTTTTGAGAATCTTATCAATGTTCATCTTCATGTCGTTATTGAGCTTTTTGAACAAATCTTCAAACAGCAGAGATAGGAGCTGGCCAGCACTAGAGGTTTAGTCAGCGTCTGACCGATGTAGTTGGAAGTGGGGGCGACATACAGCTCAAGACGTTTGTTTCCGACATAATCTCTATCGTCCACCAATGCTGGGTTTGTCATGCACATTAGCACCCGTCTCGTCGTGAAAGCCAAGTACAAGGCTTTTGGTCTGAAGTTGAGGTTCTCCACGGGAACATGTGCCAAAACAATATTCGCTAAGGTTTCGAGGGCCTCCATAGCTGGTGGTCTTCGATTTATCGCATTCTGGGGCATTCTTGCTTTTTTGGCTCTAGCTCCAAGATAATCAAGGGCTTGTTGTTGTGTAAATACTTTGAGTTTTGAACATTCTTCGAAATTAATCGAGAAGCTATCCTGGTACACCATATCTGTGCCGGCAACGAGTAGAAGGATCTCATGGTCCGACTGTATACCCATGGCCTTCAAGACCAGAACGATTGGCATATCTTCCATGATAGAGTTGTGTCGAAGATAGATACATCCTTTTTTGGTGATAACGTGGGTTTTTGATTTTCTCTCGTGCGTGGAGCTTTGGTAAATTAGCTTTTGGCTGTAGGTACGTGTGGATTTCACTAACCTAGTAACTGTTGCTTGAACAAAGCCTTTCTTCGGATCGTTTTCAACAATAATACGGTTCTTGCTCAGCTGTTCCTGGACAAGAATGACCTTCTCTGTACCGTTGACAACAAAATATCCTCCCGGGTCCAAGGGACATTCATTGAGCTTTGCCATCTCCCATTCATTCTTATTTGATAAGACACACTTGCTACTTCTTAGCATAATTGGCAATCGTCCGATGTTCATCCCTCTCCTTCGTACAATCTGCTTTCCACGACTGTACTCAACATCGACGAAAATTGGTGCGGCATAAGTAAGATCGCGTAATCGGCACTCGTTGGGTGTGATTTCGGCATTACTTTGAATATCTAGTCGCTCAGGTGTACCTACTCGGATATCCGTATACCTGCGTTGCTAATATGAGTTCAAGCCTTACAAACCTCAAAAGCCAAATTTAGTATATATTTACCTCAAAAAGAACTGCGGATCCACATCACTAACCACACGTTCATTCGCCCTCACAATTTGCTTCAATTCCACATCAACGAAGAAGTTGAACGAGTCAATATGCTGCTTAACAAGCCCTTTTACTTTTAAAAATGCAGGTAGTAGCGTCCATTTATCTTCTGCAGTGCTAATGGAGTCTGTCAAGTGTTTCCCTTTGTAATAGGTCTGTAGCAAGTCATCGAATGCATCTCCCTGAGGTTTGGACGCTTCTTCTTCAACCTCGTTGGTTTTGGCCTTTGCTCGAAATTTGGGGGGATTCGGCTTTGATGGCGCTATAAATGAGGCAGCAGCCGGTACTTTGCGTGGGGGCATGTTGCGCAAAAGATCTGGGGGGACGTTGTGCGAAGAACGAGAGGCGGTCCTGGACAGTGGTGTTGGAGAGTCATGGGGAGTTCGAAACCATATCGCCGCGCTGAGGCTCTACACAAACTTTGATGCTCATGTAATCATCAAACACGGCATTTTCCGTTTCTTAGTGTTGCCAAGACCCCGCTAGTAAACCTCAACCTTCGGATCGCACAAAACGTAGTCTAACAAATACATGTAACTACATGTGCCTACATGTACATGTACACGCTTACCAGCAAAAGAACCAGAAAATGCAAGTAACGGAACCAGGGATTATTTGTATGAGAGAACGGCGCCACCCCATACAAACCATCCTTGCCCTGAGCAACCGCATTTTCTGGTTCTTATGCTGGTAAGCGTGTACTACGGTGTGAAGGGTAAGTGAGTAGAACTCGGCGGTGCGGTTTGCGTTGCTACGTTCTACTCACTTACCCTTGACACCGTAGTACATGTATGTATCTCAGGTCCGTACAGCCGGAGTTAAGTACATACACTACCGCCCGTCCGCATATCTGTAAGAGGATTATACCATGCCTGCATACATCTGAATTAACCATTATTTGATATCAACCCGTACAATTTTTATAAAGTCCTTGAAACGCCCTGTTTGCCCTAAGGGTTATATATATTCAGCCTTAGTATATATGATAATGCCGATAAAAGGGTTATTTTACTCGGTGAAAAGTCTAGATACGCAGGTAGGCCAGTATTCACACCCCTTCTAGCATAGGTGAATTTCACAAATTAAACTCTTGATTATTTCTTTGTTTAATATGTACATTTACTCCCTACTAGCAACGTTTCCTACCTGCTTACCTGCCTGCCTGCCTGACTGTATTGCCTGCTTGGTTCGCTACTAGGTGGGGTACTAGATTTGCTGGATTGGGTGCTGGATTCGCTGGATTGGGGGATGGATCCGCCGGACTGGTGCTGGGTTCGCTGGATTCGTTGGATTCGCTGCCTGCTTCACCGATTAGCCCATATCTAGATAGATAGTGTCAGGACTAAGGCCTTCCTCTTCTGCTATATTACGAGCAAGTGATGTGGCCATGCCTCGGAGGAGATCGATCCTAGGTGGAAAGCCCGCATCATCACCACTTTTCCAATGACTTTTCAACACTTGGGGGTAGCTTTTGCTGGTTGGCATGAGCCTCTTGCCGGTTTTTTCTGCCATTAAATCTGTCATTTAATGTTGAGGCTGGTACTCCGAACTCAATCGATAAGGTAGACCAAGGTGTACCGCATTCAGCTCTCTTTGCTAAAGCCCTATGGATCCGATCCTCCTATTCTGCCTTAGAGATTGCTTTGCTCGCTCTGGACTTTACTTAACCCATCTTCAAGTTGCTCAACCCGGACGTGTCACAGTTTAGAGAGCAAACAAGAGCAAACAAGAGCAAACTTGGGTGGCTTAGTCATCCGGCTCCCCCATCATACACTTGCTGGCACATGGCGCATTGACAATTTGTTAAGACTGTAGAATACACTTCATAGTATAAGGTGGTCCTGGCACAAAGACCTAACCCTTCCCCGATTAGGCAACCGCACTGAGGGTTACCAGGCCACGGCACGGAGAGGCAGGATTTCAATCCAAGGCACAACCCTTTATGGTAACATGATCAATCTAACGCCCAGAACATCCAGGTGGTAGTTTTTGGCACGCGTGACAGTTGGTATCATTATTTCACGATTACCGGAAAGGGTTTGAGTGCCTCGTTGCAATTCGACCTGACAAGCCATCAGATAAAGGCCAGGCATCCCCCGCCTGGGACCAACAGCTCCCTCCCCACTATAGTACTAATACTAGTTACAGCAGCAACACCCTAGACCATATCGTGAGTCTACCCCTCTCCCTAGCCTATAGCTAGAATTGTATGCTAATCCATGATTCATACGGTACAGAAACAGCGACATCCTCCGACGTGGAATACGATGGGTGACGATAACACCACCGAGCAGCAAAGGAAGAAGAGAAAGTCCAGGTGGAACACTTCCTATTCCAGCATGTCCCAATCCGACGCACAGGAGCGACTAGGCCTTAGGTTTAGAACATTTGGATCTCAAGCAATTCCGGTAGACCGTATGTTGGCAGAAGCTCAAGGTGGGATTGAAGGTCTCAGAATGGATGCCATTCAGAAGGTGAAGGAGAAGGTGTATGACCTGATATTGGACCATCTTGAAATCGAAGGCTTTCCTACGGAGTCGGACCCGGACTTTAAAGAAGCCAACGTCAGCGACTTGGTCCACCACATCATCAGTCCCATACTCTCCGATTTCAGACGGAAGACTGGTCGCCGCATAGGTTTACTAAGGGAGAAAGAAATTGTTTCCATCGACTCTGAGACAGGTGGTATTGAGGAATTTGTTGCGGTGGACATGATCGGGGTTACGGGACAAAGCTTTATCTTTGTCATTGAAGCAAAGAAATCTTCTCTAGGAGAGGCAATGAAACAGTGCCTATTGGCAATGAAAGATATGAAAGATAACAATGGCGGTGGCGAGGTGTACGGGTTCGTTACAACCGGAGAAAGTTGGCGAATGCTAAGATACGATGGTACATCTTTTGCAATGACACGGAAGATTGAAGTACTATTTGAAGGAATGGATCAAGAAAAAGATAAGTGGATGAGCGACTACTCCATTATTGTGGACTGCATGAATGTCGCGTTGAGCCATGGAGCCATTGTGAGAAATGATTGAAGGTAAGCGCCCGGCGGAGTTTTTTCCCGGGCGCGGTAAATAATTTATTATCAGCCTAGTTTAGTTTAGTTAGTCCGCGCTGGTGTAAGCGAGGGGCGCCACATCAATAATAAATAATAAATGTTTGCCAATCTTGTCTATTATTTTTCGGTAAAAGACTACTCAGTCGTTAATTAAAAAGTCGGAATTTTTAGCAAGCTTTTCCGACTACGTTAATGCGTGAGTACGATAATTAAATAAATATATAAATACATGACTTAATTGACTGTGCTAAAGTATGCGAGTGATATATCATGAAGTTAGTTTTTAATGTTTTTACGACACTTTCCAGCGCATACGTGAATGAATAGGGGGGCTTGAAAAGTAGCTTATCGAATAGAAGGAAATACTAAAGGCATGAACTATGCCTACATCTACAGAACCTTTACTACGGAGCATAATCTATTGTAACCACAGTACTACCTCCAGACCTCATTATAACTCTCCAAGGGGGAGAGAAAAGAATGCATTTCACCAAACAAGACTACACACTGATAGTTCTGAAGACACTAAATCCATCCGCTCCCGTTGCCACAACCGTTCCTGGTGCTTGCTTCTGCCAATGGACCTCTTTTATGTCCTTACAGTAGTGGACAAAAAGCAGTTGTGGGGGCACGTCTTCAACGCCACCAGTATCTCTGCTCTCCTCGTCATCTAACTCCACGGACAAGTCCCACAACGTGACCGTTGAATCCGCGGACCCAACAGCAACAATACTATCTTCTGTCGGGTGGAACTCGATTGACGTGATAGGCTGCTGGTGGAAGGTGAAAGAAGCTGTGGCGGAAACATGCTCACCTTTCAGAGTATTCGGGAAAGTCCGGAGATCCCAAACGCCCCAAACACCATCGTCAGCCCCAGTCGAGAGAAGATGTGGTACTGCTCTGCACCAAGATGCGACGTTTACATCGGACGAAGAGACCGAAACTGATAGCTGGTGCTTCTTGGTGTTAGCGCGGGCGTCGTAGATCTTGACAGTTCCGTCGCTTGATGCACTCGCAAACACATGGCGCTCAGTAGGACTCCACTGAAGCTCCTCAATACTACCCGTGTGTCCCCTCAGAGGGTCCTTTCCGGTGGCCCAGGTCCCATCCTCTTTCCGGGTGCTGACGAAGATTTTGCCATCATTGTCACCGGTAACAATCTTTCCCATCGACTCGCGCGGGTAGGAAGACCAATCGATAGCGTAGCCTTCGACGTGCTTGTGCATGCGCAGGGTTGTGGGCTTATTGGCGGCTGCTGAGATTGTGGTCCCGGGGGTGTCGAAGGAGGCAAGGTGGGTGGATAAATCCCAGATATGGACATCACCGGTTTCTGCGAGGGAGGCAGCATGCGCAGAGTGCGGGGAGACGCGGATGCGGTTTGTGGTTGTGGGTAGGGGGAGTGAGCGAGACTCGAGAATCGGATCGTCTTCAGCTTCGTCGTCCGAATCCGAGTCTTCATCCTCTTCCTCTGTCTTTGCTATACAGACGTCAGATTAAGCCCTGGGTCCTGAAGAGAAAAGGAAATGCTTGCCGGCTTGAGGGGAAACAAAAAAAAAGTAGGGGAAATATTACCTTGGTGCATCTTCTGTAGTCCGCTTAACTTCATGACTGTGATCTCATTATCCTTCGGCCTCGCCGCCTGTGTCCCGGTCACTAGATATACAGTCCCCGGGTACCCCCTCCGTTCATCACCAAGCCCATCCGGCAGAATATCAAAGCTTAAACAGGGCCAATTGACGTTCATGCTATGCAGCATGTGGTACGCACTTGGATCCGGTTCTAGGATTTCATCCTTTGCAAGCTGTCGTCGGGAAGGCATATAGACCTGCTGATCCAATTGCATTTCCTCCACAGCCTTTCCCTCGTCTTCGCCGGGGTCTTCGCCGTCAGCACCAGCTTCAATTACCTCATCATCAGACTCGAATTCATCTTCGAAGTTGTCCTCAAAGTCGCCCATCTCCGGGGGTTGTGTTTCGGGTGTTTCGCGCGAGCGGTTTTTGAGACCGCCGCTGCTAGGCGAGGTGAGCTCTGCTGGACGCTTGGACATTCTGCCAATCTATATAGAGCTTTTATTGGGGTTCGTGGGGTTCGTGGGGTTCGTGGGGTTCGTATGATGGTGAAAAGTGGTGGGGTATTTTTTTTTATGAGGCTCTTTGAAACATTTTTTTTATCGGCCCCACTTGAGATCGCCATCTTATCTTATCTGGATCTGCATGCCCAACCCCTCAAGTGATCATTTTTTTTCTACCAACACCTTAATTTTTCGCATCTCTAATAACAAGAATCTTCATAAAGAATACCGTTAAACCCCCGCAATCACCACTACATGATCCATTCGATTTTTGACTACAGGATAAGTACATAAGAAGATCAGGTAGCCTGAATTGACCCACAGCCATGCCTAAAGAAAGTACCTCCGGCCCACGGCCACACCGTCGCCATAATCCTCTCCATGAGGAACTTCTCGAAGATGTGTCTGGAAACCTCAGAAAAGTTTCCCGCGCGAAGCGAAAGGAGCGCCAGTCAAAGCCAGAGGAATATGTCGACTCCAACCTGTCAAAGAAGATTCTCCAGATAGCAAGGGAACAACAGGATGAGCTTCAGGACGAAGCAGCGGCCAGTGCTGCCATGCAGGGGAACTTTATGGGTGTCGCGGCACAGATGAGGTTTGACCAGGAGGAAGAAGAAGTGGATAGTGAGAGAGAATATGAAGACGCTGATTTCGGTGAAGAGGAGATTGTCGAGGAAGTGGTATGTGGAATGCGGCTCTCTTATGTGTGATTTAATGAAACGAAACACCCCGCGAATTCTCGACGTTAACGTCATAGCTATGTAGGAAATTGACGAGGCGGATGTAGAGATGTTCAATCGTTTCATGCCTTCAAACAGCGAAGAACCCACTCAACGAATATCCCTCGCCGACAAAATCTTGGAGAAGATTGCTGAGCATGAAGCACGCCTTGCAGGCACCTTGGTTGAAGAGGAACCCGTCCCTTCTTTACCGGAAAAGGTCATTGAGGTTTACACAAAGTAGCGATCCCTGCTCGAACCCGATTACACAATTTGAGTTGGAATTTAAACTAACAACCACCAGAGTTGGTCTTCTCCTCTCTCGTTACAAGTCCGGAAAGCTCCCCAAAGCCTTTAAAATCATACCCTCTCTCAAGAACTGGGAAGAAATCCTCTACCTCACTCGCCCTGACACTTGGTCTGCCAATGCCTGTCTTGAGGCGACCCGCCTATTCGCTGCCACAAAATCCCCTCAGTGCCAAAAGTTCCTCAACACCATTCTTCTCGACCGTGTTCGCGACGACATCGCGGAAAACAAAAAGCTTAATGTCCACCTCTACAATGCGATCAAGAAGTCTCTCTATAAGCCTGCCGCTTTCTTCAAAGGTTTCTTGTTTCCCCTTGCACAGAGTGGAACCTGCACGCTCAAGGAAGCTCAGATCATCGGATCTGTACTTACCCGCATTTCAGTCCCCGTGCTCCACTCAGCCGCTGCTCTATTGAGACTATGTGAAATGGAATATACAGGTCCCACGAGTGTCTTTATAAAAGTGCTTATCGATAAGAAATACGCGCTTCCATACAAGGTGGTTGATGCACTTGTGTTTCACTTTATGAGATTCAAGAGCATTGAAGGAACGCTACCGCTGTTGTGGCACCAAAGCTTCTTAAGTTTCGCGCAGAGGTACCGCAATGATGTGACAGAGGATCAGAGGGATATGTTGCTGGATGTGTTACTTATTAAAGGGCACCCGGGTATTGCGCCAGAGATCAGGAGAGAGTTGTTGGAGGGGCGTGGGAGAGGTGAAGCGGAAGGCATTAGGGTTGCCGATGATGATGTTATGTTAGATTAGATTTTGTATGACCTTTCTTTCCCCCTTCCCTCTCTTTCCCTTTCACTTTCTATCTAGTGTTAGTCCATTCTGTATATGTATATAGATAAAAGCTTGTTATCTTTATTATTTGCATATCTGGTAGTGCTATACGCTAGGTTCCAGAATTGAATTGGACCTAATGAACGGCAAGTAGAGTATTATCGGGTATCATAAGAAGTAACTGAGCATCCGTGTCGCGGCCAAGGTCCGCATGGGAACGCAGTCGCAAGGGAATTGAGGGGAGTATCTTTAGCTCAAGTGTCCCATCAAGAGCACTACCTCGAAACTTTCTAAGTTTAGTGGTTACTCTCCCAATATTCGCTTACTTGTGACAGCGTGGACTCCAACTTCCAACTCATCCTAATGGGGGAAGGGGGTCGGCTCAGTCGCAAAGATTGAACGACCTACCCCGGTATCTAGTGGGTCCAAAATTAAAATCAGACAATCAAGCAAGCCCTTTAATTCTAGTAGCCGTGATATGAAAAGCGCTCAGAATTGGAAAAAAAAAATGTCACCATGCTAAAAATACAACTCTGACTTACTGGATAATGTTTTTGTTAGTGTTTAGTTGGCCAAAGTATGTATATTGAGGGAACAGTGGTAAACTACAGTCTCACCGTGGGGTTACGGTTTTGAGTCAAGGGTACCGGTTTAAACCAGCATCGTAATAGAATACCATATCGATACCGTACCGATACCGTATTACAGAATCGCTAGTATAATGACTAAAATACGGTACAGTACACTCTAGCTCTCGCTATAAGGATACGGTCGGGACTAAAAGTACATGTATGTATCCTGATAGTGAATTACCCTTATACGAAGTGAGGGGGCTAACAAAATGGCACCTGCGGACCGGTAAATTGTATCAGATTATCACTATACCAAATATCCTTATATCGAGAGTCTAATTTCTATATCGAGAGTCTAATTTCTGCCCATTTCCGGTACTGTAATCCAGTTATGGGGGCCTTCGCCCCTCCCCCCATTCCCGCTAATTAGGCATTTCATATGGCGGCTCTAGTTTGACCTTTCATTCTCCTGTGATGATGTGTCGTGCTTAGTTAATACCCCGTCACCCCCAACCAATAAGGTTGCGGTTTTATGCCAAGGAGTACGCAAATCGATGTAGTATGGTACTA
This sequence comes from Morchella sp. 2018-W45, assembly GCA_024713785.1. Taxonomy (NCBI): domain Eukaryota; kingdom Fungi; phylum Ascomycota; class Pezizomycetes; order Pezizales; family Morchellaceae; genus Morchella; species Morchella sp. 2018-W45. Next base: position 1,175,816 of record JAMGYZ010000021.1, read on the forward strand.
CGCGTGTAGGGCTGAGTCTACACGCGTATACATAGTAGACTCAGGAGAAGGCGGCCAATAAGTGAATACATATAACCCCCGGGTTGCTCTTGTGCGGGGTCAGAACTTTACCCATTATTTCAAGATATATTCCCAGGCACCCAAAAACTCACTCTTTCGCACTCAAAAGGTCACTTGAGAAGCATGGCGGAGGTGGTCGGTGTTGTTGCCAGCGTCGCCAGCTTGGTACAAATTACTTTTGTTGTATGTCACCACGTTCATACCTACATCGTGGGTGTCAATCGAGCCGACAAAGATCGCCAAGAGTTACTAGATGAGCTCAAAGCACTTAGCCGCATCATTATTTACTTGCAAGACGCGGTTAGAGAGAACTGGGAGGGATCATCACCGGCACTGCGAGAGTTATGCACTAGGGAAGGTGTGCTTCAGGGATGTGCTCTAGACTGTGCTCTAGAGCTAGGAGCATTGGAAGCCAGGTTTAAGCCTAACAATCGACTCCTAGGTCGCCTTAAATGGCCGTTAAAAACGGGCGAAACAAAGGAGTACGTAGAGAAGATTGAGAGGTTCAAATCAACAGTTAATATGGCTTTGGGTTTGGATAACCAGTAGGTTATTTGAGTATGAATATTGATCGGAACATCATTGACCCTGAGTTTAGCGCGATTTTAAGGAGAGTCGATGCGCACACGAAATCCACGAACCTTTTGGTTCAGGACTACAGGTATGTAGGACCGCACCTCCGCAAGTAGTCGAGCCGCATTGACTTTTGAATCAGAGCTGCGACAGAGTCCATGATTAACCTTGCGATCCAGAATCTTGGGCCACAAAAAGATACCCCGGGTAAGTCTTAGAGACTGGACTTCAATAGTATTGTTAAGCTTTTGATTCTGATAATAATTATCAGCACGCAATGACATACTAAATTGGATATATCCGGGGGATTTCAACGCCAAACACTACGAAATTCAGCACAGGAGACAGAAAGGCACCGGCGAGTGGCTTTTGAGATCTCCGGAATTTGTCGGGTGGGTTGAAGGGAAGCTAAAGTCTCGCCTTCTTTGGGGTTACGGCATCCGTATGTAATACCGAATATATATATATATATATATATATATGAACTCTATATACTGAATATAACTCATGGATATAGCTGGAGCCGGCAAGACATTTTTGAGGTGCGCCATCTTCCGGTTTATTCATGTTTCCATTTGATGGGTAGTTTTGACAAGATTTCTCCAGTTCAACCGTTATCGATCATTTAGGAAAAGCGTCGTCGACAAAACGTGGGCTAGGATATGTTTATTTCGACTATAAAGATCAAAGAAGACAAACACCTATTGAAGTTATATCCAGCCTAATTAGACAACTTGCTAGCCAAACACAGGACATCCCTGCTGCGTTAGAGGAGGTGTACAAAAAGTCGGTTTCCGACGGGAAGAGGCCGATCTTGGACGAGTTATACAATATTCTTACCACGATCTCAAGGCTATTCGACCAAGTATTTTTTGTGTTCGATGCTTTAGACGAGTGCGATCCTGAGGACCAGCGGAGAGAATTACTTCCTTTGTTCCAGCGTATGGGGAAGAGTGGTATCAACATTTTCTTGACTAGTCGTCCACACCCTGGCGATATAAATGATAGTCTTCAGGATGCAGAAAAGATTAAGCTAGCGGCACAAAAAGAAGATATTACAACCTATATTCAGGAAAGAATTTCAGAAACCCCCCGAGCGAGGGATCTTATCCATCAGGGAAACTACAGTGGGAAAATCATTTCCAAGATTGAAGCTTGTGCAAATGGAATGTAAGTCACGGTTCTTAAGACTTCCCTTTGTTTTAGGAACGCTATAACCATCTTGTATATGCTAAGCAATTACCAGGTTCTTGCTAGTACATCTACATATCAGCTACCTATGCCAACAGACGACAATAAGACAAATATTGGATGCACTTGAGAAACTCGAAACCCTATCCGCGGGAGAGATATCACTGTACCCTACGTACGATAGTGCGATTGATCGTATCACTAGTCAGCACCCACCTGAAACAGAGCTCGCCATCAAAATCCTCACTTGGTTGGTTAAAGCCAAGCGAGTGCTGAAACTGGATGAGATTAGGGAGGCGGTATCAATAGTCCCGGGGCGGTACGAAATGGACGTAATGGATTTGCCAGATCAGAGGACGCTACTTGAGGTATGTGGTGGACTAGTTGTAACTGATGATCAGACAGGCTCGATTCGGCTCGCTCATTACACAGTCCAGGAGTATCTTCTGGAAAGACGCTTCTCGTTGCTGAAGAGCAACGCAGAGATTTCTATAGCGTGTCTTACTTATCTTTCATTCAATCCCTTCTCAATGTCTTGCAATTCCTGGACAGAGCGAATGGAGATATGCAAAAGGCACCCGTTCTTTAGATACTCAAGTGAGATGATGACCTCCCATGTCCGATCCTGCGAACAGGGACCAGTAACCGAGCCTTTACTACATTTTCTCGGGAAACCGAACAATATCGATCACTTTAATGAGATACGATCTAAAACGTCAGACGATTACTATCAACACAATGGAAGATCGCCGCTACACATTGCATCCGATGCGGGTCATTTAGGAGCCGTAAAAAGATTGATCGAAATGGGCGAGGACCCTTCAGCCAGTGACCGGCAATTAAGAATTCCACTTCATGTGGCCGCTTCAGAGGGTCAGGAGGCAGTGGTTGACTATCTTCTGCAAGTCAGATATGGACGGAAGCCATGGATAGCTACCGCTAAAGGACATGATGGGTATACTGCATTACATGAGGCGGCTTCGAGAGGTCATGAGCGGGTAGTTATATTACTCCTCCGAAAGAGCCTATATCCACCATGGATCAGGAATGCACATAAAATTGTAGACGATGATAAATGCACCGCGCTTTACCTGGCCGCCCTCCATGGACATGAGGAGGTTGTCAAACTGCTTCTCGATAAAGGGGCCGATATAAATGCCATTGACAAATCCAAACAGACCGCATTGCACATGGCAGCCGCCAGAGGGGACGAGGCAGTAGTCAAGCTGCTTCTCGACAAAGGGGCCGATGTAAACGCCATTGACGACTCCAAACGGACCGCATTGCACACGGCAGCCGCCAGAGGGGACGAGGCAGTGGTCAAGCTGCTTCTCGACAAAGAGGCCGATGTAAACGCCATTTACGATTCCAAACGGACCGCATTGCACGGGGCAGCCGCCGGAGGGAACGAGGCAGTGGTCAAGCTGCTTCTCGACAAAGGGGCCGATGTAAACGCCATTGACGATTCCAAACGGACCGCATTGCACGAGGCAGCCGCCAGACGGAACGAGGCAGTGGTCAAGCTGCTTCTCGAAAAAGGGGCCGATATAAATGCCATTGACAAATTCAAACGGACCGCATTGCACGGGGCAGCCGCCGGAGGGAACGAGGCAGTGGTCAAGCTGCTTCTCGATAAAGGGGCCGATGTAAACACCATTGACGATTCCAAACGGACCGCATTGCACGAGGCAGCCGCCAGAGGGTACGAGGCAGTGGTAAAACTGCTTCTCGACAAAGGGGCTAATGTAAACGCCATCGACGGTAGGGGGAAGAGTGTATTAGACAATGCGCTCAGTATCCCCAGTTCCTGGGGGGGGCAAAATCAAGCTGGCGGTGATCAAGCTTCTTCTTAAGAACGGAGCTGAGAAATCACCCGTCACCTCCCTGTTACCCTCAATCAGCCGTCTGCTACGGAGGGAAAACCCATCTGTACGGTGATTTAGTTACTCATTTATCTATGGTAAGTCAAATGCCAATCAGGCTCTTTGGCGCTAAGTGGTGTCGCTCATACTTATAACCTTACATATAACAGATCCGGGCTATCACCCCGCATTTCTTTCACATCACTGAAAGCGTATAGTCGGATCTAGTCTGACTTTCTTTCTCGCGTCTGCCATGTTTTTTTCTTAAAAATATCAAATCAGAAAACAAACTTTATTCTCCATTTTACCTGGGCCTTTGAGCATTTTGTTTCGATTTCTTTGATTATTGGGGCGGCTATATAAGCGCGGGACCTTAAGTCATGAGGTTTATTGAGGATATTTAGTATTGAATACAAACTTCTTTGCTCACCCGAGAGGGAAAGGTTCACAGGTCGAACTCTCCCCATCTCGCGGGATCTACGGCCATGATAATCGTTCCCGTTCGAATCTTGTGTTAACGGTTATAATTTCAAGACTATCAAAAAACGTATAGCATGCACCCCGGCAACACGAGATTTGAGAGTAAGGAGACAGATACCCGCCCTAATCTCAGTACCCTCCTGAGGCGTGGAAAGTCAGTCATATCTATTAGTATGTTTGTATTTACTTGGGAGCCTATCCATGGTGCTAGAGCATTATCCACGCTACGGACATGTCATAGTTAAGTTTGAAGACACGGTAACAGTCAAGTTACATGCAGGATGCAGTATATATATTTGTATATATATATACAGGGTATGCGTGCATGCCAGAACTCCATACGGTCAATCAACACAAACCTTTGTGCCACCCCCAAAACCCAAAATCTCAAAATTTAAATGCTCGTCAAGCGTACCTGCTGCGAGAATGGAAAGTTACTCTCGGTACAAATATGCAGTATCAATCAGTCAATCAAATATGTATGAAGTATAAATAAATAAATCAAATGCTCGCCAAGCTATCAACCGAGTGAGACACCATGACGGGACCGTGCACGTGTAGAAAACCTGATTACGTTATAGACTTCATTCCTACGAATGCAATAGCCGCAAAGCCGTCGAAAGCTTCTGCATGTTACACTAACCGGTTACCTGAATTGACTCCCGCGATCTCCAGCCGAAACCAGTCCGCCCGGGCGCCCGGGCCGAAACCCCAAGCTGCGGAGTGTCCAGCCAGTCAAACTGTAACACCCCGTTCAGGAACGACAAGGGAAACCCTGGAAACGCCCCGGAACTTTGGAGATATGCATTTAGGCAACGTCCCCCTAAATCCTTATTCCCCTGTACGCGCACGTGGTGGTCGGATCGATCCCATCCCTTCCGCCGAACCACTGATAATTTCCAATAATGTCCTTCAGTCTCAAGTGTGCATGGTGATCTTTGCGGGTTGGCTAATTGGATGCTGCTACTCGCCGGGTGAAATCTACATGGAGGCTTGGTGGTGTGTGGTAGAGAAAGTATGTAGCAGTAGTACACCTTAAGTACATGTACTCGGGGCAGGTAAATAGTACCGGACAATGCAAGTTTTGTCTCTGGGCTCTTTTTGCAGCAGTTCTCGCCTAGTACGCGCACCCATTGGCGAACCAAAAACCTCTATTGTCCGGCACTTTTTACCTGCCCCGGGTACTTATTTATGGTTGGGAACGAATTGGGTTTTTGCCTTGATCGAGTAGGGTTTCCCCAGGGAAATAAAATATTCAAAAAAATCTATATCACACATATTGTCATGTCACCATACCCTGCATTGCTTTGTGAGACATATACTACCTGCAGGAAAGTACCGTTAATATAATTACACCTAGCATACAGGAAAATCCCTTCGATTGCATACAAATGATCATGGGGATTAGTCTCTATAAGAGGCTGGAACAAACACATCATAGTGAAATATTTCAGCTCTGTAACAAGTACCCAAGCAAGCGTTCACAATGATTTTCCCTGCCCGTAATTCCGCTGTTCTCCTTGGGCTCCTCGGAGCCTTGAGTACATTTGTCGATCATGCAATGGCGGCGACGAAGATCATGCCTTTGGGTGACAGTATCACAGGATCACCGGTAAGTTTCCTTATTCCTTTCACATCTGAAGCGGGCGCTCACAAGACACTTATTATAGGGGTGCTGGCGTGCTCTCCTCTGGCAAGACCTCATTGCTGCTGGCAAGACCAATATTGACTTCGTTGGAACCCTCCCTGCACAAGGCTGTGGCTTCACCTATGACGGCGAGAATGAAGGTTTGTTTCCTACCTATTATTCTGCCTCTATTACTAATTTAAGGGCTCCTTTAGGTCATGGGGGTTATCTCGTAACCAATGTTGCCAACCAAAATCTCCTCCCTGGATGGCTCTCCGCTACTAGCCCAGACATTGTTATGATGCATTTCGGTACCAACGACGTGTGGAGCAGCATTGCCACCTCCACTATCCTTGCCGCTTACACGACGCTCGTGGGGCAGATGAGGGCCCAGAACCCGAGCATGAAGATCCTCGTAAGTTTCTTCTTATCCCAGATATATGGCATGGCCCAGCTAATGGTGTCTACAGGTAGCAAAAATCATCCCAATGAACCCGTCGGGATGTTCCACTTGCGCGGCAGGTGTTGTGGCACTTAACAATGCCATCCCGAGCTGGGCGTCCGGCTTGAGCACAAGTGCAAGCCCGATATATGTGGTTGATCAGTGGACCGGATTTAACACAAGCACTGACACGAGCGATGGGGTGCATCCTAATGATGCTGGGATTATCAAGGTGGCCGATAAGTGGTATCCTACTCTTAGTGGGCTGGTTTAAGGGTGGATATATGTGGTTGAAACTGGTGATGGGAGGATGTTTTGTGGATGTAGCTGTTGTGAAGTCGATGAGTTCATGAGAGGTAACGAAACTCGTTACAGAGATGACTAGATGCAATTAACCCTTTCTATGGAGAATTTTTCTATTTACCATGAGTAAATAATTATAGATAAGACTAGTAGGCATCCATGACCTTTCCTACTAACTGAAGTAGTGGATCCTCGAAATGTATAGATTTCTACCATTTAAAGTTCCATGTATGTCTCCGTACAAATATGGCTATGAGGGGCTGGTGTGTAAACGTCTGTGTTTTTTTTTTAAAAAAAAAAAAGAACAGGCTAACAATAGCATAATATATTGAAATCTACATATAAACTAACGATTACATTTGCTCTTTGAAGTCAACATCCGCCCCATAGGATCACCCCTCACGTCATAATGGAAAGCGCAGTTACAAGAGTAGACATCCTTCCTGTATCAGCATATATAGAGAGAAATCAGGGATATCATTCTTTGCGCTCACCGTCTTCCGATGGCTATCAAGTACATGTACTTGCAAGCACTAGGAGAACAAATTCTAGAATCATAACTCCTCACTCGATTCGGTTGTGTTACTCGAAGCAAGCTCTCTGTACCCGTCTTGGCGCACCAACCACCACCTTGCTTCCCCGCAATTCCCACAATTCCACATTAACTGCAACAAGTGGGAGCTCGGCATTCACTCCTAGAGATATCAACACAGTAAAGATGGCTTCCCCAATCACTATCCAATCACACCGTAAGTTCCCTCATCCTCGTTATTAAACTACCACAATACTAGAGCTAAACGCCTAAAGTCTACGTCGACTCCCCTCCAACAATCTGTGTCCTCGAGATTGCTCCCCATTTTGCCTCCCTCACACCCCAGCAGAAACTCTACGCTCATCATATTTCTCGCGCTGCATACCTCGGTACCCGTGTTTGTGCTCGCCAATGCTCTCCCGAGTCAGAGCATATCTGCGATCTTATCCTAAACCTCCACAAGGCTGCTACTGGGGACTACAAGAAGCTCTCCTCCGATACGGGTGTTAGCGATGAGAATGTCAAGTACTTCCTCGAGTATGCAGCCATGGTTCTGACGTCGTGCGGGAACTACAAGAGCTTTGGGGACGCAAAGTTTATCCCTCGTATCCCGAAAGAAGAGCTTGCGAAGCTTGCAGAGTATGATGCGGGTGCTAAAGAGTCCTTTGAGAAGGTGAAAGAGGCTATCTATTCTACTGAGCCAGACGCAAAGAACTTTCTGGGATACCCCGACGCTGGTCATATTTCTACCTATTACCCTGACTCGCCAGATATCACCAAGGCCGAGATTGAAGCTGTGCAAAGCTTTATGAATGATAACTCTCTCCTTTCTGAGAATACTCGGTTGAGAAAAATCAATGCCACCGAGTTCCATCTTCTTATCGCATCTGCACACTCCAATGACGACAAAGAATTCACACTTCCGGACGGCAAGAAGCTTAAATTGGTTTATGGAGACCATGCAGCTGAGATGAAGAAGATCGCCGTAGCTTGTAGGGATGCCTCCGAATATGCAGCGAACGATATCCAGAAAAAGATGTGGCTCGAGTACGCCCGTTCCTTTGAAGACGGCTCTATCGAAGCCCACAAAGAGAGTCAAAAGCTCTGGGTACAGGATCAGGGCCCAGTTGTCGAGTCTAACATTGGATTCATCGAGACTTACCGTGACCCGCATGGTGTCCGCGGTGAGTGGGAAGGCTTTGTAGCAGTCGTCAATCAAGAGCAGACCAAGAAATTCGGTGAGCTAGTACGACGGGCCGAGGAGTTCATCAAACGACTCCCCTGGGGCACAGATTTCGAAAAGGACACCTTCAATAAACCTGACTTTACAAGTCTGGAGGTTCTCTCTTTTGGTGGAGGTAGCATTCCAGCAGGTATCAATATTCCTAACTACGACGACATCCGCCAAAACATCGGATTCAAGAATGTCTCCCTCGCAAACGTCCTCAATGCCAAAGCCCCTACCGAGAAAATCACCTTTCTCTCTGAAGCCGACCTTCCACTCTATGAGAAGCTCCGTGGTAAGGCATTCGAGGTACAAGTCGGCGTGCACGAACTTCTCGGTCACGGTACGGGTAAGCTTCTTCAAGAGACCTCTAAGGGTGTCTATAACTTCCCCCACGACTCTCCACCAATTTCACCGGTAACTGGGAAGCCTATATCAACATGGTACAAGCCCGGCGAGACGTGGGGCGGCGTGTTCGGTGGTGTTGCAGGGTCCTACGAAGAGTGTAGAGCCGAGTGTGTGGCTATGGTACTGGGCGTTGATAAAGAGATTCTCACGGTCTTTGGCCACACGGACCAGGACGCAGAGGACGTCCTCTACATTGAATACCTACAGATGGCGCGTGCAGGCCTTCTCGCCCTCGAAATGTGGGATCCTAAGACTTCGAAGTGGGGACAGCCACACATGCAAGCGCGCTACTCCATTCTGCAATGCTTCCGTTCTGCCGGTGACGGATTTGTAACCTTCGAGCACTCACTCCCAGATAAGAGCGACCTAGTGGTCAAGGTCGATAGGACCAAGATCCTCAGTCATGGTGTCCCTGCCGTAAGCGATTATCTCACAAAATTGCATGTATTCAAGAGTACAGCGGATGTTACTGCGGGGACTAAGCTCTATGCTGAGATGACGACGGTCTCAGAGGAAATGAAGAGCTACAGGGATGTGGTTATGAGGATGAAGCAGCCCAGGAAGATGTTCGTGCAGGCTACTACTATCTTGGGTGAGAATGGGACTGTAGAGTTAAGGGAGTACGAGGCTACGCCGGAGGGCGTGGTGAGGAGCTTTGCGGACAGGGAGCTCTAAATAGTATCCTCTTTTTCGTAGTGATACCAGGTTCAAGTTAGGGACTATTTAGCTTTGCTCTTGCGAATAGGTCGATAATAACCTCTTGCACATCCATTGAGACCCTCTGTGGAAAATTATAGTTAAATCATTGATATTGGATCGCCGCAGGGTCGATCTCTAATTGATACTATGCTATGAACAGCCCTAAAAACTTAGGCGCGAGGAAATCCAATCCCTAGTCTAGTACTCAGAGATGACATCCCCTCTCCTCTTTCCTCTTAACTCGTATTTACCCTATCATGCCCAAGTCAGTACTCACACCACTCCAAAGCACACCACTCGCGCCCCCCTCCCAAAAGCTGCTACCTACATCGGTTTTAAATGCCAACACGCCCAACGCAAAAGGCACTGCAACCACATAGATGAACGAAAGCTTTGCCGTGCGATTATTCCAACGAAAGTACCTGTAACGGTGGGTATTGAGTGCTGCTCCCGTCAGTACACTCCCTTCCTACCGCCGCTAATGGTGGTGGTGCTTACCGGCGTACTTTGTCAGCGCCGGGTCGGTGTGGATAACTACACTGAGTTAGCAAAACAGCTGCGTAAACTGGGATGGCACAGGGGAGGAAGCGTACCGTCGTGGTGGTGGCCGGCCATGGTGGTAGCGTTTGTGGTAGGGGGGGTTAACTTGGGGGGGTACGTTGAGGACGTCAGATGCGGTTGACGTTGGTATCTTGGCGCGGGAGGGCTTGGCAATATCACGTGAAGTTAGTCGAAGAACGAGTGATGGTGTGTGATTCGATACGACACTTAATTTGGTCAGAGAGCGGTGATATGTTCTGGATCCTCTAGCACCAAGCCCTTTCAAGGCGTAATAACTTTGTGGGGCCGGGGAAAAGCAGCAACGACAAATCATATGATGAGCTCATATGATCATGCTCAGAACCAAAACTCCCTCGCTAGACAATTCCTTGCCCGCGGCCAATGATTGCCGCGTTGATACGAAAACGGAATTTTCTTAATGACGGAGTAACGGGTAGTTGGCAAGAAGAGAAAGGTTTGTCTATGTCGCGGAAACACGCAATTCGTACGCTTCATCATTTTCCATTTCCATGTGCACTGATTTATATACCGACTTTGAGGGGACAATGATTTTCTGTCGTGACATGAAAGGCTCACCTAGTGCCGTAGAGTAATTCTCCAAGCGATATCAAGATGAAGGGACTTATGCACACTCCATGAAGTAGAAAATTAAACCCAAAACACCCCCATCCGATCTAGACCAATTCAGACCGGGCATCACCTGACTTCAAGGGGAAGAAAAAAGCGCAAGTAACCTATTAGGGTTACTGATGATGATTTTTGTCCTCAGCGAGAGTCGAACTCGCGACCTTCGGATATCCAGCACTCAATGAACTGGTCATATTTCCTATGAGACCGACGCTTTAACCAACTAAGCCATGAAGACATTGCGGCTCTGTCTCAAGTCTTAACTAAATCCAGCCAAATATCTTGGCACAGAAACCTCTAGCCTGTTTCGGAAGCCAGCGGGAAATGATCTTGCAACAGCTTTTGCGTCGGCGCCCTAGGCTTGATTCGGATGGGACTGTGTGCGGTGTGGTAAGGGTTGGCACTGAGAAGGACTGTAAACTGGAACGATATCTCTGGCTCAATTCCGCTCCGAGAGCTTCTAAGCGGTCAGCTGCTCTAGATAGAATCTACTCGCTTAAGTGCTCCTAGAATAGGATTGAAGTTTCTAATAATAGTGCATATCTGTAAATTGTTGGTTGTGACGATTGCTACTCTGAACTTGACAGCACGCCGAGGGACACCAAGTTAATATGGCTTTAGGTAATGACGATTTCGAAAATTGGGAGACGTCAAACACGATCTAATCCGGAGGTATAATGCCATTACTAACCACTTCTGGTGCGTAGCTCAACTAACACTCAATTGCAACTCATAATATAATCATTTGCGGATATCGCTACGCGTGACAGAAGGCTAACGTGATTTTGTCTCGATAAACAGCGTCACAGAGGGGTCTTTCACACAAAAGGTTCTCTAGGGCTGTCTGCCACTAGTATAAAACCACCCGCACCCAACCAACACTTTTTTTTTTTTCTTTCTTTTTCATCTTCCAATTATTTTGGCCCCAATCTCTGAGAAACAATACCAGCCAAAACAAAAAGACAAACAAAAAATGACGCAGCCTCGTAGCAGGCTTTTCCGGCGCCCCAGTCCCGAAGAGGTGTCCGTAGAGCTCAGTGACTTCGCTGGTGGAGCCCCGCGTCCTAGGGCACCACTGAAGGGTGTACGTGCGGCGATACGGGATAAACGAGAGAGGTTGAAGCGAGAGAGAGAGGAGAGAGCAGCTGGCGACGGCGTGGGCGGTGGTGCCGGTAATTATTTTGTAAGTTGATATTTGTATACCTACTGTACTATGAGACGTGTTAACTGTGAAAAAAAGAGGATCTTGAAGTATGGGACGGCACTGGATTATGTGCTGATGGGCATCGGGGCCGTTGCTGCGTTGGTGACGGGCGTTGCGTTGTAAGTGACTCTAAGCTTTTGAATTTTTCTTTTGCAAGGTATATTTATATTGTATCATGATGGCGGAGGTATTTGTATACCCGGAAATATCGCCGTTATTATCTCAATCAAATACCACAAGAGATGGGCTTTGTTGATCAATAATAGAGATGATCTCTATAAATGATTCCACGAGCATTTTTATTCCATGCCTCTCTTGCTCATCATTTCAGTATATCAAGTACCTCTTTTTCCCCTACTATACCTTCTAGCTGTACAGAATTTCCGATTTAAAGCCAAAGCAGCTGTATGGTGAAACAAGCTAATCCGATATCTTAGTCCTGTAATGGTTCTCGTCTTGGGCGGCTTCGTCAACCAATTCTTCCACTACGCAGCGAGCGGTGATCCCGAAACCTTTGCAAAAGAGACCTCCAAGCTATGGCATGTTCCTCCTCCGTTGGAACATAAAGAGCCAGCAATTACTAACCCGGCAATGCATCCCACAGCATCAAATTTGTCTACATCTTCCTCGCGAAATGGATTATGGGATTTGTCTCAATGGTACTTACCTCCCTTACTACTCCCTCAAACCCCACTAACCTCTCGCTGCCAGACCTGTTTCCGCATCTCCTCCATGCGCATCTCCTCCACACTCCGACTTTCCTATATCACCTCGATCTTCCGCCAGGACCTAACCTACTTTGACACACTAGCCCTCAACCCGGTCCTCACCGGAACCGACAACCATCTCAGCACCGATCACACCGACCCCGCCGTGCACAAGCCAGGCACTCCCGGCTCCGTGGCGGTCTCAATCACCACCGTCACCAGCACCGTCCAGATGGGCATCGGCGAGCGCATTGCTTCAGTCTGCCAGTCGTTTGCAATGCTCTTCGCCGGCTTCGGTATCGCGCTCACGGTCAATTGGCGTCTGACACTGGCATCGGCGGCCGTTGTGCCCGCCGCGATTATCGCGTATGCATTCTCGATCCCAATTCAGGTTAGGTACGACAAGCGGATCCTCATGGCGTACACCAAGGCTGCCGATCTCGCGGAAGAGGTCCTGATGAGTATCCGTACCATCCAGAGCTTCAACGCGGGGTGGGCACATGCAAAGAAATACGACGGGCTCCTGGCCCGCGCTAAGACGGAGGGTGTAAGAAAGGCGCCACTGACAGGCGTGCAGTTCTTTCTGGGCACGTTCATCATGTTCTCGGCGTACACGATATGCTTCCGATACGGTGTCAGCTTGTTTATGAGGGAGAAGATTGAGACCCCTGGTGAGATATTGATGTAAGAGATCCTTGTCTCTTTAGTTGGTGGATCGATCATTGACATCTGTAGTGTTTTCTTTTCCGCACTGTTCGGCATCGGGTCGTTCGCGGCTCTTGCAACCCCGATCCAGGCCATGGCCAAGGCCTCGGCTGCCGCCGCAATTATCTTCCAAGTAATCGACCGCCCCCCTCTTGTTGATGCGCTCTCCGACGAAGGGGAATCACCTCTTGAGCTCCCCGCTGGTGACATTGAGTTCTGGGGTGTCCAGTTCGCATATCCCGGCGGCGGGGACCGCTATCGGTCCGTAGTGTTGGGGGGTAAGCGCAACTCGTCATCCTCAGATACCCCATATCTCGAGAATGAGGACGAAAGTTCCGGTTGGGATGCGGACGGCTTGACATTGAGCTTCCCGCGCAACAAGACAACTGCAATTGTGGGGCCGTCTGGTGCGGGTAAGTCCACGATCGTGGCGTTGCTAGAACGCTGGTATGAGCCACAGATGGGAAGTATTGTGATTGGTGAGACCGATATTGCGAACCTCAACCTCCGGTACTGGCGCGGTAAGATTGGGTTCGTGGCGCAGGAGCCATTCCTGTTCAACGACACGATCTATCAGAATGTTGCGTACGGGTTGCAGGGAACAGCATACGAAGGTGTTTCGGAGGCTGGTAAAAGGCAGATGGTGCACGAAGCCTGCACTGAGGCGAACGCAGCCGAGTTTATTGGCGAGCTTCCGGGCGGGTATGATTCGCTGGTTGGAGAGGGCGGAATCAAACTCTCCGGAGGGCAGAAGCAGCGGATTGCGATTGCCAGGAGTATCATCTCAAAGCCCCCGATTCTGATATTGGATGAGGCAACTAGTGCCTTGGACCCGATTAACGAGCAGTTGATCCACAAGGCCCTTGATACTATCTCGAGAGGCCGGACTACAATCATAATTGCGCATCGGCTATCAACCCTTAAGAATGCCGACAAAATCATTGTCCTCGAGAAGGGCAACATCGTTGAGAGCGGTACCCATGCGGAGCTTATGGCGAGCCCAATCGGCGCCTACCGGGCATCAGTCCATATGCAGTCTCTGGCAATTGACACACTCAGGCAGGAAGATCCCTTCAGGGACCCTGATGAACTTCAAGATGAAGAGGACATAACCATGATTCGTGATGAAGAAGGCCTTTTGGCGCCAACGGGATCCGGTGCCACTCAAAAAGACCCGGTATGGAAGAATAAGGGCATTTTTGCGCTCATCTGGTTGGTTTTGAGGGAGCAATCTAGGCTGTGGCCGGTTTATATGGCCGGTTTTGCTGGAGCTCTGGGAGCCGGTAAGTTCCGGAGTTACGCTTGTGCCCACCATGTAAATACTGACTTCCCTAGGAATTGCTTTCCCAATGTCAGCTCTTCTGCTGGCAAGTTTCTTGACCACCTTCGACCTTGTTTCCATTGGAGAGATGGCACTGTTCAACAAAGCTAGTTCCTTCTGGGCACATATGTTCATGGTCCTCGCCGTCGGTTCCGGTCTCATGTCTTTCCTCATGGGCTTCATGCTCACAAAGTCCTCCTATGTATGCCGGTCCCCTTCCTACCTCTACCGTCCCATTCTAACTCCCACCAGATCGCAGGCAGCCATTACCGTTCCGAGTACTTCCGAAACATCCTATCCCAGAAAATTCCCTTCTTCGACAGGCCCACCAACTCCTCCGGCGAGCTCACCTCCAGACTCAACATCTACCCCGGCGCCATCCAGGAGCTCATCGGCGCCCCCGCCGGCATGGTAGCGTCCTCCTTCGCAACCTTCCTCTCGTCATGCATCATCTCAATCTATGTCTGTCCCCAGCTCGCTGGCGCCATCATCACCGCCTGCGTTCCGCTCTACATCCTCGCTGGCTGGGCAAAGATCTGCATCGAGCGCAGGTTCGTCACTGACTCCTTAAAGATATTTGCAGAGAGCTCGCAGTTCGCAACGGAGGCTGTTGGCGCTTATAGAACCGTGTCGTCACTCTGCTTGGAGAGGCCGATTGTGCACAGGTTTAGAGCCCTGCTGGGCGACCATGTCAAGAAGCAGTCAAATAGAGTCCTATGGTCATCTGTTTTCTATTCAGCTGCGGGGTCGATGACGATTCTGGCCTCGGCCTTTACGTTCTGGTGGGGTGGGAGCTTGATTCGACGAGAGGAGATCAGCATATTTCAGTTCTATGTGGTATATTTGACAGTGCTCCAGGGAGGTGATGCAGTTGGCAACATGTTCACCATCGCGAACAGAGTCGCGATGACTGTCCTTTCGGCGAATAGGATGTTTGCGATCCGACCCCAGGCTTTGATATCTTTTGGTAAGAGGTTGAATCCGCAGGAAAGAGGGGGTTGTGCGATCGAATTTCAAAAGGTCAACTTCAAATATGAAAACAGAAACTTCAACGTCTTGAACAGTCTCAATCTGAAGATAGAGAAAGGGCAGTTTGCGGCGCTTGTTGGTCCCTCCGGATGCGGGAAAACCACAGTCATCAGTCTACTAGAAAGGTATTGTCTTGAAGCCCCAAAGGATTCGCACCTCGGTCCGTCTAGTCTAATCAAAAGCAGGTTCTATGATGTCAGTGGGGGTGATATCCTCATTGATGGCCAGAGCTTGGCGCCAATGGACGTGAGCCAATATCGCAATATAGTCTCGCTTGTTGCACAGGAGCCGACAATTTATCAAGGTAATCCCCGTGGGCCGGGAAGCCTCTTAACCAGGGAATCCCAATGCTAATATAAACCCTACCCAGGAACAATTCGTGAGAACATCTGCCTTGGTGCTACAGCAAACGTTACCGAGGAAGAGATAATACAGGCTGCGCGAGATGCCTATCTGCACGATTTTGTATCCTCACTCCCGGATGGCTACAATACGCTCTGTGGGAACAGGGGCATTGGCCTCTCTGGAGGGCAGAAACAGAGACTCTCAATTGCACGTGCACTCATCCGAAAACCCCGGATTTTGCTCCTTGACGAAGCAACCGCTAGTTTAGACTCGGATTCTGAGAGGGTAAGGACCGAACCCCGCATTTCTTAGCTTACCAGCAGAGAAACTAACGTAGTGTGAAACATTAGATTGTGCAGAGCGCCTTGGAAGAAATTAATAGAGGAAACCGCCAAATGACGATGATCGCCGTGGCTCATGTTTGTACTCTCTTGCTTTGGGCTATTAGATAAACTGACTAATACGTGGGGAAATCGACAGAGAATCTCATCTATTAAAAACGCGGATGTGATATTTGTGCTCGACGAGGGGAGAGTGGTGGAGACGGGAACCCACGATTCATTGATCCGTAGAAGGGGCATGTATTTCGAGATGGTAAGACTAGCATTCCTAAACCCCGAGCCGTTATAGATTACTAACGGAGATGTTTGGATTTCAAATAATTAGTGTAAGGCACAAACTCTGGATCATTAACTTGCACTATCGGAATATCGGAATATCGGAATATCGCGCTATCAGAATATCGCGCTATCGGAGTACTGCCGGTGGTATCTTCTGATGTGGTTTCGCAGAAGTTTAAATCCCCTCATATATAACGAAATTTTTGCTAGGATTACTATACTATTTACCTTGTAGATAATTACGCCATTGTAGTTGTCCCATGTAGGTAAATACCTATTGCATATTTTAGTACCGTACATACATCGTAGCAATAATAATTAATTCGTGGCACTGGCCGATCTAACGGTGCTTTACGTATTTGAAACACTCCATGCTTTCCCGTGCTGCAATCCGGAAAAAATAAAAGGACTGATACCTATCTATCCAGACCACCGCGACGTTCGCGGCGGTTGGGGACAGTTAAAGTGCATCATTGATTTTTTCCCGGATTCATGTAATCATTTCGCCGAAGTTAATCCGCGCCGCCGCCACCATTTACTAACTCAGTAATCGTGGCACTTCAGTCGATCATTGCCATGCCAAGACAGTGGCCGTGATTGCTTTTGGTAGGTGTGTTGAAGTGACCAGGATAGATAGATTATTAGAGTAGATGCCCGGGTGGTATGTAGCTACATGTATCTGTTAGTCTTTTAGCTAAAGCTTCTCCTGCGAATTATTACCTACTACATGCAGCATGACTCCATCAACTAACGCCCTCCCTCCTATCTATCCGTATGCCTACCTCTAGGCTTTAGATATCAATCCCTATACCATGAATACTCAACAAATAACAAATCACAATTCCGGCAGAAGCATCTGCGGCACACCAACATCCGGATTGATCATCCACCCTGACGCTGCTGCCCCCTGTTATAACTCACCATAAGGCGAGGAAAAATTGTGGAGATTTCCCCGCACCCGCAGAGTTCTCCGCACTGCTAGCTAAGAAATGATACCTACCCGCAACTAGTAAGACAAAACAGGGAGAGTGTCCGTGGCCATTCCAGGTTAGATCGAAGCTAGGTAGCGTAGGTAGATCAACGTAAATAACCGTGTATATAATATCAACGGACGCGCTCTCGTCCTGCATCCTCTTCTTTCGCTTTTCCCACCCACCCATTGTTTCCCTCCAACATCACCCATATTAACACAAAATGGATGTGAAAGCTGGCAAAGACACTGGCATAACCGAGGAGGAGGCGGCGCGCATGGCAGCGCTTGCTAGCTATGTGCCCGACACGGAGGAGGAGAAGAGGCTGGTACGCAAGATTGACTTATTCCTAATGCCAATGCTGTGGATCATGTACATCATGAACTACATTGACCGCACAAACATTGGGAATGCCCGTATCGCGGGAATGGGCGATGACCTATCCCTGAACGACCAGGAGTATGCGTGGGTCCTAAGGTATATTCTTCCTTCTTTTTCTTCGATACCGGAGGCGTGAGATGCTGAACTATAAACTGGATAGTATATTCTTCTTTGGATATCTGCTCTGTGAGGTGCCATCGAACATGATCCTGTCAAGATCGCAGCCGTCGATCTTCTTACCGGGGATTATGCTGGTTTGGGGCGCACTCAGTGCTATTATGGCTGTCAGCCATACCTATGGTGCTCTACTGGGCTTTAGATTTATCCTTGGGTATGTCTGGCTCTCAACCTTTGTTTTATCCTTTACGGGTACTAATTGTAAGTAGGTGTATCGAGTCTGGTTTCTTCCCAGGAGTCTTGTATCTTCTCAGTTGTTGGTACAAGAAAGGCGAGCTTGGGAAGCGCTTTGCCATCTTCTATTCAGCCGCCATTCTCAGCGGTGCGTTCGGAGGCTTATTTGCGGGTGCAATCACCGGTCATCTGGACAACGTCCATGGGATCCACGGCTGGCGTTGGCTGTTCATCATTGAGGGAGTCGCCACAGTTGGGATCTCCGGCATCGCCTTCTTCGTGCTCCTAGACTTCCCGGCGACGACTAAGAAATTCACGGAGGCCGAGCGGAACCTCGCAATTATCCGCTTACTCCACGATGGGTTGGATTCGGGTAGAACAGTGAAGAGAATGACCCATAGAGAGGCGTTCATGTCCGCGGTGGTAGATTGGCGCACGTGGGCCTTTACATTCTTGTTTATGATGGTTGCCGGGAGTGGAACCATTTCGTATTTCATCCCGACACTGACCAAGAGCCTGGGGTATGATACTGTGATGGCACAGTACATGACCGTTCCGTGGGTACCCTCCAATCTAAGGACATCATTATCCTTGCGATAGTTGCTGATACCTCTACTCCGCCATACAGAATTTACGCAGTAGCCACGGTCTTCTGCAACATCCTCGCCTATTCTGCCGACCGATTTGCCGAGCGCCGCTGGCACGTTACCATCGCTCTCTTCGTCGGCTTCATCTCCTGCGTTTTGACGGCCACTATCCCCTCTAACACCGTCCGTTATGTTATGATTTGCTTCACCGCCTCTGGGATCTGGTCTGCATTGCCCCTGCTCCTCGCCTGGACATCCAACACTGTCGAGCTCCCTGCTGAGAAGCGAGCAATTGTCCTTGCGATTGTTAACGCCTGCGGTAACTTTTCGTCCGTCTACGGATCCCGCATCTGGCCGTCGTGGAACGCGCCCAGCTATTCGGTGGGTTTCGGGTGCACGGCTAGCTTCCTGGGGGCGGGCACGGTGCTTGCGGCACTGATGCCCATCTTGTTAGCAAAGTTCAAGTACAAGATGACGGAAACTGAGAGGGGGATCGTTGAGGCGAGAGAGGATAGGGAGGAGCAAGTGGAGAATGCGGGTGGGAGTTCGGGGACGGTGTGAGCGTGTTCTGTAATATAGTTCTGTTTTGTATCATATGACTTATGAATGTGGATTTGGGTATATCAAGTAAAAAGGCTCCATAAATGTTAGTCAATTATGATGATGATGACTCCCAGTTGAGTAAGTGCAAGTGTGCTGTGTATAAAAAGATTAGGAAGATGTGTCGGGACTTACCCTTTGCCGTTGGGTATTCGTCTGCTGAGATGCCCTGAAGACCTTGATCTCTCGTTGGCTACTATATGTGATCGGTGACAATTCGATCACTCAATAGTATGTTTCTTTCTTTCGGTATGGACTCCACATCAATGCGGATATTTATATAGAGTTAGGCACGTGCACTAGCGCTAGGTCTCGGCAAAAATGCCGGCCGGGTGGAAAGGCTAGACCCATCAGCGGATAGCTTCGCTGGCCTGTAGGCTAATGAGGCGAGTGGTTTGGTGGGCGGGGGAGGGGAGGTGAGGTGAGGGACCCATCGTATAGCCTTAGTTAGGGGCAGGCGCGCTTTTAAAATGGTGGGGGGGGAGCGTCCAAGTCCCGCCGTTTATATACAGAGGTAATATTAACGTGCGTCGCAAAACGGCATATCTCCCGGCCCGCCGCCATACGACCTGGAATGACTCACTGTATGCAATTCGCTACAGCCGTCCACCGTCGCTTGACGAATACCGCCAGTTGACTTTAGGCCAACGGAATTTGTAGGACTGGAGATCTCGCAGGTTGGCTGTTTCTTGCGATATATACTTGGAATTCCTGTTCGTCAACTGACAGTATGACTGTACTTGGTCTCAACGGCTGGTTCAATCAAGATGAAATAGGGATATATTGTATTTTTTTTTTTTTAAAAAAAAACACCCGGGTTCACCTATAACTCCACAATACAGAAATTTACTTGGTCTACTTGGTCGAGTGCAGGTGCAAGCAATTAGGAGCGTAAGCTATATTCGAAGCCTACAGTCAACGGCTACTTGAGTATGTACATCAAGTATCATCATAGGCTATTAATTTCATACATGTAGCTAGTCTAGGGAAATAGTCTCTCGGCCAATGTTATGAGGGCCAGCCATTGAATAGTTTACACAGAAAACTGCGCCGTTTAGAACCTTTCCGTTGATACGGGGGGTCCCTATACATATGTACAGCTATTTAGAGCCACAAAGAAATTTAGAGTAAGAAGATTTTCTTGACAATTAACCGTGTACTATCTATCGCAATGACAGGTTCTAGCAAACGCTGCCGGATATCGTGAAACAAGGTTCTGTTACAGGGAGCTTTGTCTGGTGCAGGTATTTTTACACGTCTTCCCCATGCCCGCTCCCGCCAAATTCCGGGAGTGGAGCTCTCTAGTGGCTGCTGTGAGCGTATAAGAGCCTCTACTATACCACTCTTGATACGAGGGCTCACATGCGCGGAATCAACTCACATTCCAAACACCTTGGCCTACTCGTTTTTCGCTGACGTTCCTGAACTGGGCCATTATTGCATACACCCAAAATCATGAGCTTGGCGTATTTTTGTATGGCATGCAATATCACTCGCGTCCACAAATGTCAGCGAAATACGAGTACTCTAGAATGATAGGGGAGGGATTACACCAACCGGAGCTATACATGTAGTTATATACCGACAACGCCTACATCAAAAGCCGTAACAACGCCTAAAAGCCCTAAAGAGCCGTCTAAAAGGACCCTATTATACCGCCTCGTCTTGTAGTTATGCAACACAGATTAGGCGGGCCGTACTTAGCGAATTAACAAATCAATTGCAATCGATTATGCGGGAATGAGAATTATATTATTATTATTATAATTAGACCGGCTTGCCCCATTATCAAGCGCGGCCCCTCAGCGAGCGTTTCCCGTTGCCACTAAACTTTGGGCAGACGCTGAAGGGCCGCACTCGCTGAGGGGCGGGCTAGGGCGACTGGGCACCGAGTGATATTCTGTGATTACACCCAGCCAACCCAACCGCAAAAGCTAGCAGTTCACCGCCGCTCGCGCTCGCGCCTTTATAGCCCACCCACGCATCCACCCATCCATCCCAACTGAAAAGCGCAACCACCGACAACCTTAGAGCGTCGTCCTATCTGCTCTAAACAGTAACAGAGATGCATACCTATTCTGGATGCGGTACTAATTCTTGGCAGTAGTAATGTGGTGTGGGGTTTGAAACTGCCAAGAGCGGAGGTAAGTGCAAACCATGCGGGCCGATCCGGGGGGAAAGGTTCAGGGCTAGATGGTTTGCGCGTGTCTGCTGCTGCGCCCGGTCGGTACTGTGGCGTACCGCACTATATACACAACTCTAGAGTACTCATTGCAATTGGTGGTTCCTCGGCCCGTGGGTCGGTGCGTACATATAGCCTTTAGACGGGGCCGTTCAAATGATAACTCCCGAACCACATGCTTGTATCTTTGTATTGGGGATGCCCTTGTTTTCAGAGGTATGTATACCATATAGAGGAACATTCTTTCGTCTCCATCATCCATCAGCCCAATAATACAACTGAACTCTATCCGGCTCGCTCTCAATGCCCCCCACTAAAAACTCCAGTCTTCCGTAGTCACCCCATAGCTAAATTAGACACAGTGTCATGTCATTACAATATCATCACGATCAGCTCCTGCCCTTAACCCACCCCTTTAACCGTTATTAAGCAAATACTTGGGCAGGTTTTCCCCTAGCATCTCTACTTCCCACTTGAGTGAGACTGAGAGAGAAAGTCCATTGCATCCTCTTCCCTCCGCATCCAAGAAACCAAAACCGCTCCTACGATTTGCGTGTAGGACCCCTCTTGTCTCACTACAGTACTACGTTGTACATACATTCTATCTCCCTGCGGACTCCGATTTGCCAGTAGATTACATGTAACCTAGACGCCCTTCTCTAACCATATCTAGTACTAGTTCCAGTGCTAGGGTTATACTTCCACACCTACAACCGGGAGATGAACGATTGTTGTTTAGGGTTAAGAGCAACAAAAGTAATCACGATTTCAACCTCCTCTACTTTATATATCTATATACCCAGGGGAGGTTTAATTACCGGTCGCCGGGTATGCGAGTAGGAAATTCTTCGACGACGAATTCGAACGGCACGGCTCAATCGCAAATCTACTATGGCGGGGTTGACGAGAGTGATAGTAAGAGGCTGATTGATGAGGGTCAGTCGGTCGGGTATATTAAACTAGTAGGAGGGTTGATTCTTCGGTTTACTCTGTAGGGTATGTACGTATCTACATCATCCATGGTATGTATATCAGGTGTCTAGGCCGTACATACTGTCATCTCATCCGACGAGTTCCCCTCCACAAAACCTAAAACCCCGCACCCGCCAAGCCCGCGAGCCGGGCAAACAAGCTTTAAACTGAAGGTGCCCGATCAAAACCAGGATACCCGTCTCCGCCGATACCGACAATAACGTTCTTGATTGGCTGTGCGCTGGAGTAATAGCGCACATGCCATCGGGGAGAAGAAGCCACGCGCCTTCCCAGGTCATTCATGTCTACGACTGCTCACCATCCCGGTACCGAGAGTGATCCGCTCAAAAAAAATAAAAAATGATGGATCTTTGATCATTACCCCCTTCAGAAACCCGCTGGTGTTAGACATAGATATGATTTGAGCGATTTTACATATCTATACAACCGCTACCCCGAAACCAAGTTTCCACCCCCATCTCACTCACTCACAGCCTAACCTGCAAGCCAATCAGCCACCAAGCTATAGCGACTTGTGCAGGACCAGACGAACTACTGCTTTGCAGCCAATCGCCACCACCACCACCCCCGCCGGGAAAATCCCCCAAGGGACTGGAAACGGGGGTTTACTCCACACACCAGAGAGAGAGGGACAGTGCTGGAGCGAGGGCTTCTAGACTTTGTCGCTGAAGTGTGGGGAATGAAGGGACTGTCTTTGGTACCTGTCATATCTCTCTTTCTCCAGGAAGAGCTTCCGTGCGTCCGTGTTCTCTTTGCGACTTTCCCGGGGCAGGTGGACCCAGGAATTGGGTCGAATGGGTATGCAGAAGTCTCTTGCAGAGTATCTCACCCACCACCATCCCATAGATGATGGTGGTGGCACTGCAGCGCCGGTGCGGTCTTAATCGAACCATCTTCTTCGCCTATCTATGTGCCCTAGGCCTACCTACAGTACCTAGCAGGTACTCTATGGATGTCCGCTATGAACACCGACTACTAATCCTGATAGTCCAGACGAAAGCTTATTCTTCAGCTCAACCATTTCTACCGGTGGGGGTGATATAGGAGCATCAAGTTTTATTACTCGCGAGAATGCGGGGGGGCTCTGCTGACTGGAAAGTACTTATGTACAGGGGTTGTCGTGGTGGAGGATCTCAGGGCACCTAGGTACATCATGCAAGTACCTACTGAGAAGAGGGTCTGGATTGCGCTACTTACCGCCGTGGGGGCGGCGAGGGGCGCTGTACCTACATGTAGAGTATTAGGCGCGCGGGCTTTCTATTCTCCTGTACCGCGCTTATGCGGTACACGCGTAATCTAGTTTGTAGTGCAAAACACGTCTAAATTAATCTTAATTGCTGCAGCACAAATTGCCCCCCCCTTCCCCCCCGAAATCTGTTTATCTATCTTTCCAGAATTTTTTTATCTTGGTTGCCAGCAAGCAGGGCTTTTCTCCCCGTCCGGTCATTTCCGCGATGAGGCTAAAAGCGCGCCGAACTGGCTAGAGCGCGCTCTCTTCATTATTATCCACCTACATGTAGTAGGTAGCTGCAGTGTGTAAAAAAAAAAAAAACAGTCGGACGGTGGGCTCGTGACGGATGGTGGTCTTGCTGGCTGCAT